>JAEQBH010003479.1:0-715613 GCA_016808115.1 Tetrastigma voinierianum | reverse complement strand
CAAAGAAGAACCCCCACCACGAATCACCGTGGGAGCCCTCACCTGGCTAAAGGAAGCAACCGTCTCTATTTCCTCCGCCTCGGTAGCTAAGCCCCGACTAAGCATCTTTGCTCGCCGTGGAACGAGGCCATCATTTTATGTGCCCTTTGAAGTGGATATAAAATGAACATAGGAATCCTGATTGAAGGGTCCATCAGGGGCTACCACCACAGTAACAAGAGAGGGTTGATCCCTCACCCCACCACCATCACCAGACTTTGTCTCTTGGCAGGGGTGAAGGGAGTGTGGGAGGAAGAAGAAAATGCCCCGGTGCCCCCTCCGACCCTAACCGCATAAGGGGGCCCAAAGGAAAAAGGCAGAAAGGAATAGTGGAGGTGGATGTCAAGGTAAACAAGGCTACCGAGGAGAATGAGACAAAAGAGATAGGGGCAATACCATAAGATATCCATCCAGCAGTGGTAGAGGAAGCACATTTCAGGATAAGCCCACTGAGTCATTCCTACCCAGAGGTACAAGAGCACTTGCCGAGCAAGCAGAAGGGTCTAGGAGGAAAGAAGAGAATGCAAAGATCATAGAGATGCTCAGATCAATGAAAAAAGACATGGAAGAAAGAGAGCATAAATGGGAGAGACAACACATATTAGGGAAAATTTTGAAGCCGGGTTGTGAAGAAAAGAACATATGTGGGAGCAGAACTGGAGACAAATAGAAGAAGAATGGAAAGAAGAGCTGAAAAGAAAAGAAGAAAATATGATGGAAAAAATGAAAGCAAATTTGGAAGCATTCAAGCACACCGGGTCAAACGGAATGCGTAATCGCTAAATATTCTTAGAAAAATGTATCAAGAGATGGAGGGCAATATGATGGAAGAAAATTGAAGCCTTTAAATATCTCAGAGCAAAGAAAGTAGTCTAAAGAGTTTAAGAGGTCATGAAGGAGAGGGATCAACAACTAGAAGATAACGATGTATATCGAAGAAAGATCTGGCTGGAAAGCTTAGATTTGATCAATCAGAATCTGTCAAAGCTGCTAGAGTGCATCTCATAATCGGGAAGGGGCAAGAATCGTGGAAAAGGCAAGACATGTTGATCAATGCAGTGCAGTTGACAAGCGATATATATGTAAAAGGAAAGGAAATACCCCCTGCTTATGAGAGACAAAGATCAGAGATGGCTTCTCCAAAGTTTGACCCTCATCTAGCTAGCTTTGATATAGACCCTCCCAATGTCATACCTCCCAAAGCATATAAAAGAAGAAAGTGAACTTGAAAATTCTCCTTGCAGCTCCCAATCTGTATATTCTCTCCAATATTAATAGAAGTCCATCATGGTCTCATTTAGATTGTCCCAGTTATACATTTTCATTTGATAATTGGTTTTGCCATTTTTGTGTGTGGAATTGGTCAATTAGAAATAGATTTGTAAATAATTGCTGTTTTTGGGATAACGGATATGATCGATGAATTGTGTTGTTTGTTTCCTATTACTTATTTGTATGCAAAATATGTAAGCCTTTGTCTGTACAATGATCAAATGACCAATTCTGTTTTATCCTAAGAACAACAATGAAAGAAAATAAGGGCAGACATCAGTAAAATGAATTTAGGAGTTGCAGGATTAATTGAAATCAAGTTTAAACTGTAGAAATAGGAAGAGGTATATTACTGAAGGAACAAATAAAATGATTGAAGTTGTGTATATAAACAGTGAGTCAATACAAGTCTTGAAAGAACAGTACACATGGTCCGTAAAATTCTTGAAACCTTGAAAAGGATTAGTAACATCTTCTGGGGATTCACAATTGAGGATACAGGGTCCTAGAACTTGTAAGATTATTGGTTGAGGCGAAATCCTAGGTAAAAACAGCTGACAAGAAGTGACAGAGGCCATCTTTGGAAGTTTGAGCATTTCCAAGCCTACCCTCACTATATGCTAAGGCATACACTCTAGTCCTTGATTTGAGCTAAAAAAAAAGCCTTATTTCTTCAATTAGCAGCAATTAGAAACCTAAGTCCCCTCCCTTGAAGTAATCCTGCAGTAAAATACCCCAAATTATCCAGTTTCAAGAACAAAAAGGTTTGCTGTAAAGAAAGAAACAAGTTTGGGGGAATATATTTCCTTACATTACAAGGAAGGAGGAGAAGAAACAACTTGAAGAACTAGAGAAAAAGAAATAGAGATTGAAAAGAGGAATAAGTTTTGTCTGCGGGCCTATCTCCTCAACACCGTTTCATAGTGGTGTTTCAACACCTAGCACCCTAATGCCAACTGGTATGGGAGTTGCTAGCCCAAAGTTCTTTAAGAGTGATGGAAAGCCTAAGAAGACAAAACATTGCACTATTCCCATTCCTAGAAAGAAAAAAAAAAGAGTTCCAGAAAAAGGGAACTGGCCTGATAAGGTGCAGGTGGCAAACCAAAATGCCATGAAAAAGATGTACCAGACCAAGATTGAGGAGAATCTATATTACAATGAAGGAAAAGGATGAAAGCTGAAGGCGATTACATAGAAAGGAAGAGTGGAATCTGGGTAATTTGCAACCAAAATTTTCCAAGTTTCTACCTAATTACCTAAGCCTAACATTACAAGCCTGAAAGAACTCTTTGATATTGAAGGTTGAATTTACCTACATTAGTGGAGATCAATATGAAAACAGTTTTATGGGACTTTTGACTAGTTTTTCCAAGGAGATTCCCAGAAGATTAACTAATTCAACAAGAAGATGAAAAGGATTGAAGACCTGCACATACTCACGGAACAAGATCTGTTGACTGAACTGTGTAAATGCAGAATTCATCATTGTATTTGTGATAGAAGTTGAAACCATTCCTTTTTCCTCGCTGAAATCGTTTAAAATGATGTTGCTATCTCCTTTTCAAGTTACGTGGAATAAAGTTGTGGTTTGAATCGTAAAATGTCCTTAAAAATAAAGCTCAATTGTTTGAGGACAAACAATTCTTTCTTCTCTTTGCTTGGGGACAAGAAAAATTTTAAGTTTGGGGGAATTTGATGAGTCCAAAAACTCATTTTATTTTTAATCCATTTTTCTGAAGTATTTTGCAAGATAAGTAGTGATTCATATGCAGAAACATGGATATCTTACTCAAATTCAATTTTGAAGAAAATTATAGCAGAATCGAGGTCCCGGCAAAACCAGAAGAAAGCAGTCTCAAAGCAGAAATGAGGTCGCAACTTAAAATTGGAGTCGCAACAAGAAGCTCGTCGGTTCAGTTATTTCCAGGTCACGACATCACCAAGACTAGTCTTGAGAGAGAAATAGAAGGCTTTATCAAACTAGTCGTGATTGGAAATTAAGGTTCCGGTAATTAAGTACCAAGGCAAAGTTTCCAACAATAGAAGCCGCTACCAAGAAATAGCCGGGCCGAGACGACGTAAATATTCAAGGTAGAATCTTAGGTCGCGACGCCAATTGAAGACAACTGAGGTCGTGACGCCAATCTGAGGTCGTGACGCTGATCCATTGATGAAGCCACAAATGAGGTCTCTGCAAGAAAATTTGAAGTTGCAACTAGTTCTTAAATAAAGGACTCAACTTGAGGTTGCGACGTGCTTTTCAGGTCGCGACATGAAACTGGATTGAGAGTCACAACATGGGGTTTGAGGTTGCAACTAAACGAAGGAGTTGAAGGACAAAAGGGAGGTCGTGACCAATTATTAAGGTTGCAACATGAAGCTGAGCCAAACGAAGTCCCTGTAAAATTGAAGTCGACACCACTCTTTATCGGGTCAAGGACTCAAAGGAGGTCGCTACCAATATTTAGGTCGCGACCAAGAAACACCGAGAAGTAAAATCCGTGTCATAACTACGCGAGTAATCGGGACCAAACGCAAATCCAAACGTAGTAATTCATAGGTCGCGATATCATCTTGGAGGTCGGACCTAAATGTGAGGGTGGAATGAAGAAACCGGTTGCAACTAAGAGTCGAGGCTACGCACCGTGAAGAAAGGCAAGGAATATCAGTGTTTATCGCGAACTTGCCAATTATTATATCGCAACTTCATTCGGGAATACGTGAAGGCGTAAAACCACAAAGGAGGTCGCAACCAATCATCTCAGTCGCGCACTTGAAAAACACTGAGAAGTAAAACTGTGCCCAAACTGCAGTGCCGAAGTCACGACCTAGATTTAAGGCAGTAGAAACGGAAATGTGGTCGCGACCTAAAACTTAGGTCGCGACGTACAATGCAACAAGGAAAAGAAGTCCTAACTCAGAAGTGAAGTAGTGACAACAAAAACAAGGTCGCAACCTAAAACTGAGGTTGCATTACGTAATGCGATGTAAAGGAAGGATAACGAGGTCACAGCATGTAACTATGGTCGCTACATCAATTCTTGAAAACAATCGAGCCAACAAGGTCGTGGACTATAATTGATGTCGCGACTCACTAATCAAAGCAATCATAGCGAACCAAGTCACAACCGGTTATCGTGTCGTAAATCGAACGAGAGTGCAAACGAGAAACTATGTCGCGACATCGCCTGAGGTCGCAACATGAGACAAGATCAGCTTTTTCTTTAATGAAATCCACCTAGAGTTTTTTTTTAATTAGACCCATTTTCTTTTGACAGTTATAAATAGACTTTTTGAGAATAGTAAAGTAACTTCCGCTGGATACCTGCAATCTGAGAGGAGAAGGACTCATCAGACATTTTAGAGTAGATTTTTCTTTTCTTTTCTTTTTATTTTATTTTCTTTTATTTTCTAGATCTGAACCTGCGAACCGTGTAGAAATGCTGAAGCTGGATTTAATTTCTGATGTTCTTTATACAAATGCTGCCTGAAATTAATGGAGTCTAGATAACTTTGGAATTCGCTTTTCTCGCCATTACACCATAAAGGATGCACCCGATCAATGATCTAATGTGGGCTGTAATGTAGTATTTAGAACACAGCCTTCACTAGATTGATTTATTGTTAGTTACGCTTTTTTCACAGAATCTAGAGAGAATACTTGACCGATTATCTGATCGATATTGTTCTGAATCCTATCGCTTCCCAATGATAGTACCGACACGGCTCATGAGTGCTTGCCTGATTTCCAGGAGGCCCTCTTCGTGGATTACGTAGCCGAGATTCCTCGAGAGCCAGAGCATTCACTTGTGGGTGTTAGACTACTATTGATGAACTACTAAGCTCGAAGGTTCACTTCGATAAATTCCTTTTCACTCATAATTGATGTCGAGGGAGCATTTATCAATCTAAATAATCATAGATTTCACCTAATCTAAAGGAGTTCCCAACCCGTATTAGATGAGATATGATCATGAAGGGAAGAACCATTAGGATTTAAAGGATGACTCATCAATTTGATGGTAGTTTCTTCAAGGACCTGTGAGAAGGAAGTAAAAGATCCGGCAGCTTCTCGTGAAATGGGTGAAGTATTGAGAAAAATACCCAGATCTTGCAATAAGAAGCTCAAAATACAAGTAGCTACTAAACTTTGCCTTGAGAAAATCCTGTGTGGAGCCCCTAATCAATGAACATGGAGAAATCCAATTGCATTGTTAGGCAATCTTAGACAAATCCAAACCTATAAGTAGCACAAAGTAATGCATTTTAATGCAGGAATTGGCTGTTTCACAGTATTTATTTGATAGTGTTCATTTCTCATAGGAAACTGATTCAGTCTAGTAATTTTGTTCTTATTTTTAGTCGTTATCATTTACTTTCATTTTACATAATTGTTTACAGTCTATGATTATTAGTTTCTAGATTAAACTCTCACTATCCATTTTAAGTTCAAATAGTAAGGACCTAAGTCGCCAGTAGTTGATTTCAATTCCTTGTCAATCTCTATGGGAATGATATCTCGACTTATATCCAATTTTACTACTGTATGACTGTGCATCTTGCAGCGTGTCATAGACTAAACCCAAAATTTCGAATCTCGAATTAATAAAGGAACTTTTATTCAATTAAAGCAAATCTATCCAATTTTAACATAGATGCAAGAAGAGTGTAAGGTTCTTGTAACTATGTTAATTTTGAGGGGTTTTAGTCTATATAATCAAAGGCAAACAACTGGTTCCAGCCTTTCCCCTCTGATGCCCATCTTGTCAAAAGTTGATGCAAAGATTATGTCGACTGAGCTCCCATTATCGACAAGGACCCGGTGGATTGTTTTGTTAGCCACAACTGCCCTTATCACCAAAGGGTCGTCGTGGGGGTATTGACATCCTTCCAGGTCTGAATCGAAGAAGGTTATGGCGGTGTCCAGTCGAGGGAGTTTAGACACTGCTTGCACCTCCAAGACTTCTCCTGACCTAATCCTACGCAAATGAGCCTTCTTGGCTGATGGACTCACCTCCCGCAGCAATCCTTCGAGATCACATGGATTTCCCCGGCCGCCGCTGGTGCCGGTCAGTCGCCAAGGTGGTGGTGGCCGCGCCGACTCGACCTTCGTGGGCTATGGGCGCCGCTGCATACCCCCGGCTGAATCAAGTATTCTATTTCCTTCCTGAGCTGTATGCAATCGTCTGTTCGATGTCCGTAGTCCCGGTGGAACTCACAATATCTGGTGTTATCTCTTTTGGTTGGGTCCGACCTCATCTGGGATGGCCATCTCAGAAAATTTTCATGATGCACCTCAAGACCTCGTGACACGGGTCAGCTGTGGGGTGGAATCGCGAGGTGAATATCACGCTATAGCTTGGGCCGAGTGGTCCCATGCTGGCTCCCGACGCTCCTCGCCTCGAGGATCGCTCTCCATTCCTTCGGGGATCTCTCGGCCCTTTGTCTCCTGTGGCTCGCCTCCCGCCGCTTGTCGCCCCGCTTCTCCTTTGGGGCCAAGAGCTCTCTCTTGAGATATGAGGGCTTTCACCGTTAATGTACTTCGGCTTTACGAGCACCTCACCCATGCTTGGCCCGAGGATTCTTCGAGAGGAAAACATTAAGTCTTGACCGCACCACTCCCAAATGATGAATGCGTGATGGAAAACTTCTCGTCTGAACATCTACCTTTAATGACTCGCGTTGAACCCTAGACATAAGACCTCAGCTTTGTGGCTCCCGCTTTATGGATGAGGTGATAACCTCGGCTTCCCGTATGTCCCCAGTCTGGCGAAGGAGGACTAATGCGATGGAGAGCTCTCTAAATGAGGAGATTGATGATAGTGGGAGCCTGTTAAACCAAGCCAATACTGGGCCTTTTAGCGTGATAGCGAAGGCTTTGCATCGTACGAGGTCTTGATACCCATGCAACTCCATCTGGTTCTTATAAGTATTAAGATGGTCAATGGGATCCTTCGCTCCATCAAACGCTTCTATTTGGCGTGATCCCCAAACTTTGCCGGAAGGGAAGACTTACCGTGAACGAGGACTCGGCTTGCCGCACCAAGGTGTCCATGAGCCCAGAGCTCGGCCCTTTACGACTCCTCCCATGTGGCTTCAGCTCCCGTTGATGCCCTCAACCTCGCTCCCACGATCGCTCCCATTCCTTCCGACAGGAGCCGGCCTTCTGCTTTCCGATGTTCCCGAGTACGCTTCATCAAGGCCCTCCGGGGGTTGGCAAGGCTCGTGCCTTTCGCCTACCGATTCGCTCTATTTCGCCCTGTGGAGGGCGAGGTGTGGCTATTCTTTCCGAGGGGTGGTATTGTGGCCTTCTTGGGCCTGGAAGCACTTCCTGCGGGCGTTGCATCTGTCTGGTGAGTTGCTCTAATTCCCTTTATCATGTTGGTCGTGAGACGAGTGCCTCCATCTCGCTTTGTGTTATCGCATAGCTCTAGCATTGTAGGAGGTCGGCTATCTACGTTGCATTGCTGGTCTTGCATCCTTGGAGATTGGCGTGTTCTTCGTGTTCCGAGTTGATATCATCAATCGAGAGGTCGGGCCATTTGTAAAGGAACTGCTGCCTTATAAATCCGCCAACCGATGATGTTTTTCAACCGGAATCGGGCTTGTTGATGGTTGAATTGGTCGGCCGGTCCGCCGCTCGGGCGTGACCTCTTCAAAAACAAGAACAAAAAGAATCGGCGGTGTGCTCGCCGTTGCCGCCTCCGATGCTTGGGGAGGGCGACACAGCCGGCGTATCTTTCACCGATATAGGTGGCCTCGGGTATTTATAACATATGTTTTTCCCAATTGGATGGTGGTAAGGATTATTTCCCATTGGATGGGGTATTTTCTGTCTTTATCGTTATTGAATTAATTAATGGATAATAAAGGAGCAGTTATTGAGAATTATCCTTCTTCCCTTATCGGGTGAGATCTCGTTTGATTTACTTAATAAGTCGTTATTTCGAATTATCCTATTTCCCTTACTCGGTGAGATTCGGGGCTTTGATTTACGTGATTATGGCTTTTCAAATTGTCTATGTTATTGGCCCTTGGGGTGAACGAACTAGGCTCCCGCTGGGGTTTGTCAGGTCTGGTGTTCCACCTGGCTTACCTTTTCCGGGCTTCGCGAGGGCTTATGCCGCCGCTTTAAACCCTATCAAGGCCCTCAAATTTTTGTAGTACGGCGCGTGCAAGGGCTGTATCGTTTCTTGAATCGGATGCGACTTCCACGTGTTTGCTCAAGGCTGGTTTGGTTAGGGCTTTGTTGTCGTCGTATGTCCTGTGATAATGATGACTTTTCGGTTTTCGCGCCCATTTCTTCCAGTTCTTTCAGTTTCTTCTGAGAACATCCTCGACCGTCTCGCCTTTGTGTCCCTCCCTCGATCTTGAAGCCTTTTGTTTCTCCGCGAGTTCGGGCTTCCTCTTTCCCAACATCTGCCCCGACCTCCGTGTAGAGTTCCTTCTTGCGTTTTGTGATACCTTGCTTGAGGTAGCCTTTTTTGTTCTGTTCCTGGGATTGGCGCGTCTTTCTTCCTTCTGTGTCCTTTCGAGCAATATAGCGAAACACAAGGCTAGCTTGGTTAGGTCTTGTTCTTATTACCTGTTATTCTCATGGGTCCGGGTTGTTCTTCTTCTTTGCGCATGGGGCGACCCTCCGCTTCTTCCGGCTCAGTATGATAGGTGGCGCCCGACCGCTTAACAGAGGTCAGCTCGAGACGCCCTAGGAACCCCCTTCTTGACAAGGGCAGGAGAATTGACGAGATTAAATACCCCGAGGGATCGGAATATCCTAAGTCACCAGGCACGCTCGCTGGGACCCAGCGTAGCCGAACCTTTGTATGGAGAAATCCGCTGAGGCGCATAGCCCCTCGTGTCCAGGTCTAGTCTCCCGACATTTTGACCTCCTACGTGGTCCAAGTGCCTAAGATGGTGTGCTTTCTTGAGGTGGCCTTCGACAATGGCCTCCGTTTCTCTACACCCCTTTATAAAAGGGTCTTGCAACATTTCAACATCCATTCTTTCTTAATCTCTTCGCCACTGTGGTATTTTATCGGGCTGCCGTTTTCTTCGTGATGTGTGGCTTCGTGTTCCTATGATAAATTGCTCGATCTTTTTTAGTGTAAAGGAAGCCGCCAAGGGCTTCCTTTATCTATCTAAGCATGACATTCTCGATTATCTCTTGATTCCCATCTTCCTTACGTGATTTGAAGGAGCGCGCATTTTTCGTCAAGGGTCGCAGCTGGGAGTACGACTTCTTGATAAGGATGATACCTTGGGCATTCACGCTCGATTCACTCCCTCGAATCTACGTGGAGCACGCTTGGTTTAGTTTGGTCTAGCTTTGTGGCGATGGCGTCTCTAATTTCGCATCGGGTCGCGGTGTCTTTCGCATTCGCCCGATCTCACTCAAGACAAGTCATAAAGCCGGAAGTCGGCCGAGTGTCTTCCGCGCGCTTACTGAGCTTATCAAACGGATATCTGATCTTCTGTGTCTGGTGTCCTTCCATCCCGCTTGAGACCTACACCCTCCTCCCTATGCGAAGTTTTTCCTCACGATGGCCTCCCGTGTTAAGCCCCACTCAAGGGAGGAGCTACGAGGGAGACGTTATCCCGGAGGTCCCGAGTGTGAAGCTTTAAAACCTAGATTTCCCGAAGGGCCGCCCCATCCCGTAAAAGTCCCGGCTAGGACGCCTCTTCCTCACCTTCACCCATGTCCGAGTGTCGGGCAGGCTATCCTACGAGGCCCTGGGGAGCCTCAGTCTCGCAAAGATCGCCCGGTTCCCGCCACAAGGCCTAAAAGACTCCTCGGGAGCATCGCTGAGTCATTGAGGTCATGCCTATCACCGCTTGTCCCTTGGGTAGAGTGCATTCTCTTCGAGGGAAGTGGTGTTGAGGAGGAAATGCCCCAAAGCTTAATCTGAGATGGTAATTTTTTCGCTTCTTCACGCGCTGAGCCATAACTGGCGCGGCCTCGTCCATCCCAGAGACTTGACCTCAAAAGGTCGTGCCTCGTCACTGAGGAAGCCTCGCTCTATCCTCCTGTGGGTCGCCCGTAAGTTCCCTCGGTTCTCGTGTCCGTTTGGCCTGGCTCGAGTCAGTGGTGTTAACTTTAAGTCGGGTATCTAAGAGGCTACCATTTGAAGAGTTCAGCCAAGAGGGTCAACTGAACAGGGCCACGCTGGGGCTTCACTTCAGAGTCTACAAAGTGAGGGTGGATCGCTTCTGCTTTGATGAGCCGAGCCGCGAGATCTAAAAGTGAATATGATTGAGGAGGCCGTGAAGCTTAAGTCTGATATGAGGCATACCATAACGACGCCAGCGCGGGGCCAGAGCAGAGGGAAGAAAGGTCCGGAAGAAGCTTAAGATAGCCGAGTCGGCGCTTTGGGAAGTTGGGATGGCCGCAGGGCTGCCCGTGATGACCAAGTCGGCGTCAGAGACGGGCCGCAGCCGCCCAGACCGAGCTTCGTGGGGAGTCGTGATGAGCCGCAATCATCCTGCAATGTCGCAACTAAAGAACCGCATGCCGCTAGAGATGAGTCGCATAATAGCAAGGTTTCTGGGATGGAGCCCGGCTTCGTGAAGCTTCCTCGAGGTCGCAAGCTCGCTGAACGCCTGGACGAGGAGTGCCACGGGTTACGAGGTGACCTTCGTGAGGCAAGAAACTTCGTTGTTCAAAGGACTCGGATATAGCTTAGCCTGAGGGATATGGCCTGCACTCAATGGGCTTCCTCGATTTTTATTTGCCTTTCTCAGGAAGGTTGCTAATGCCTGCACCGGCTCGACCTTAACTTCGATATCCCTAGGTGACGAGGAGGCCAGCGGTCCTTTTCCCACGACTGCTTCCGAGAGACAAACACTCTACGAGGCTCGCTCCCTTCTTCTTTTACTCCCTTCGATGGTTCAACCTTCATAGCTTTCGCTTGTTTGTTTGTTTTTTTTCACATCGGGCTTCGAACCCGGGATATATGTATTGTCGTTCTCAATAAATACCCAATTTTCTATCTCATCGCTTTTACCCCCTTCATTTTTTTCCTTTTTTTTTTTTATAATCGGCGCCTTGTGTCGTCACTGAGCTATCTCTAGATCGCGGCTATATGGTCACGGCCGAGCAGCTCAGCCCTCTTCAAAACCGGGTCGCTGAGGCTTCACGGGTTGTTCCGCCCGAGCTAAACCGACTCTTAGCTACCAGGCCTTGTTGAGCAATGAGCCTTCAAAACCGAGCTACCGAGGCCCGGCTAATTTGTTTGTCAACTGCTCCGGCCACTCGTCTACTGGAAAGCGCCGAGCTTCAAAACTGGAAGCCGCCAGTCTTCGCGGGCCTAATCTCGCCTGAGCCGAATCGCTTTTGGGGCTAAATTGCCCGAGTTGAACCGGCTCGCTGGCTAGTATAGCCTTGCCCGAAGTTGAGCAGCTTAAGTTTCTTCTAAACCGCCGTCAGGCTTACGGGCTGTTTCGCCTAAGCCGAATCGACTCTTAGGCTAATTCGCTCGAGCTGAAAGGCTGAAGCTTTGAAAACTCGATAACAGGCCTGCGGGCTTTATCCGCCATGCATCCGACTCTTGGGCTACCAAGCCCGAGTTGAGCACGATTTCTCAAAAACTCGAGCAACTAAGGATCCACGCTATTCATCATCCAATCTCAGCTCGGGGCGGGCTATACGGCCTTGCCCTAGTCGAAGCGCTGACTCAAAACCGAGCTACTAAGGTTCCGTGGCTAATCTCGCCTGAAATGAATCGTCTTAGGCTACTCCGCCTTAGTTGAGTAGTTGAGCACTTCAAAATTGAGTCGCCGAGGCTTCGGCTAATCACTCGAACCGAATCGCTCCCGGCTACCAGCCCGAGTCGAAAATGAGTTTTGAAAACCGAGTCGCCAGGCCCGTGGGCTAATTTGCCCTCGAGCCGAACCGCCCCGGGCTACTAGGGGGCCTGAGTTGAGCGCTGAGCTCTTCAAAACCGGGTCACTAGGTGCGTACCCGCTACTTCCACTTCGAAAAATACGCGCGTCTTTAATGTTGGTTCATGGAGAATTGAACGATCGCGATTGATTCAAATACGCGAGGGTGATCCTCGAATCAACAATATTTGTATCCTAAATTTCTCCTACCGCCAGAATGGTGCCATCACAAAGATAGAGCGTTCTAGGGTCAGAACACGTGGATGTGGGTTTTCATTTACAAATGACTCAGATTACAGATTCAAAATGGTGAGGCTTTCATTTGGATTTTTTCGGATTTGCATTAAAAGTGTGGTTGGTGGTGTCACTTAAGCTAAGTGAAGCGGCTTAAAAATAAGATGTGGGAAAAGAAACACCTTGAAGTTTCAAATAGTTTGATATGAAGGGGGCTGCAGGAGGTGTCCCCGTTATTTCCTTCGCAGACAGGCAAATGACATATAGTCATTTCCAAAACCGGATCTTTGCTTAACTTAAAACCAACCTTAGTAACCTTCCTATTTGAACCAAAGACATTTATCGAAAGATTTAATGCTTCGGGGCTAGTTGAAAAATCAAAGCATTTAACCTACTTTCGGCTCAGAATGACATCTAATGGATGTCAGACTACCATTAAGAATACACCAACCCTAAAGCATGCCAAGTATCAACAAAGAAAAATACATTAAATAGCACAACTAGTTTAAAGTTTGAAACACAACACGCAGCGACCGCCTATGAAAACAAAGGAACACCCGCAAACCAACATCAACCAACCTAGCAACCCTTGGGTTAGTTTACTAAACATCCTTTGAGCGTCATCCCTCAAAGGTGCATGTGGCTCGCAGCCTAGAAATGAGAGAAAGAGGAGAGAGAAGAGAGAAAAATGGGAACCAAACAAAGACTGGTGAAAAGCCGCGGAAATGAATAAGAGGTTACAAATGTTCATAACATGGCTTATATAGCCCCAAACACATGTGAAAAATACTAAACTAACCTAAATAATGTGATTACATTGAGGCAAAAGAGGAATTAAACAAAACAGCATTCGCTTGATCATAAAAACAAGGAGCAAGATTTTCGCTGATAAGACGTTGAATTTTCGCTTATCATAGCGAAAATACAAGCATATTAAATTTTCGCTATGCACAAAGAATTTTCACATGAGAATGGGGTTCTTTCATCATAGCTTAATTTTACCATAGCGAAATTTTCGCTATGACTGTGAATATTTCGCTATACTTGTGATATTTTCGCTATATTGCAGTACTCGCTATGCTGCTAGCGGTTGCCTAAATCCATCCCGCATCCTCCAAATTCTACACTTCTCCTCTTCCAGCTTGATATATCTTCATCCAGGCTTGATGAAATCACCGAGAATTCATACGAACTCAGCATAAATCAACATAATTGCAATGTCAAGCTTGATATGATGGAGGAGGTTTACGAAACCTGCAAAACTACCAAAAACAACCTCGAAACAAAATCAGTAATACTAATGGACCTGCACATGTCAATCAGCTTAATTAATACAGATTAGTCGCAAAAAGCACTCAAAACTCATCTTAAATAGGATCAAAATAGCATCTGGGGTATTAATCACACTCCCCAACCGGTCGTTGCTGGGCCCTTTAGCAATGCTAAAAATAATAAAGGGTATGCAGGTTATGCTTTTGCAAAAAGAGTATTCTATTCAAAAAGTGTGTGTACAAGTGAGGCTTTACCTTCAGTATGAAAAAGTTAGACTCTGTACAAAAACCATCATGAGAGAACAATTGCCATATAGGAACAAGTTTCGGGGCAACATCAATTCCAAGGAAGTCAACCTAAACTTCTACCAAAATCTATGTGTTTTAAGGTAACCAGTTTATACCAATAAGTTGCAAAGCCATTCCCTCCCCCCAACCAAAATACTGCCAGGACCTTAAACTGATGACCAACCTAAAGAGATTCAGTTACACCCTTATTTCTTACTGACGTATTGTAGTGGTGCACGTCAACTCGACTTCACCAAAGTCCGTAATCTGGTCCATCGATGACTTCTAACCAATCAAGGTTTAGGGCATCAAGTCAAAAGGATCTTCCGACCACTAACTATTCAGG
This sequence comes from Tetrastigma voinierianum, assembly GCA_016808115.1. Classification (NCBI taxonomy): domain Eukaryota; kingdom Viridiplantae; phylum Streptophyta; class Magnoliopsida; order Vitales; family Vitaceae; genus Tetrastigma; species Tetrastigma voinierianum. The sequence continues at coordinate 701,285 of JAEQBH010003479.1, read as the reverse complement.
ATTCACCCCGGACTTCGAATGATTTCGAAAATTCAGCTCCTAACTCGCTAAACTCTACCTTATCCACTCCATGTAGCGAACACAAAGTCGGTGACTCTAAAACCAATGAAGGCTTAAAGACCGGGCTTTAAAGGCTTTCGCCATATACCCTGACTGTTCAGTTTCCAAGGCAAAGTGTCACGCTTTCACCCTCTTTTCTTCTTTCTTTTTCTTTTTTCTTTTCTTCGGGAAGACTTACTGGTCTTTTTGCGGGTAACAAAACCTATTATGGGTCAGCCAACTAGTTCCATACCGGTTTTGCAAAGCAAAAGGAGATATACAGCTTCCCAACCTATTGATGAAAACTGATGTGCGCTGTGTGTGATTAGCTAAAGGCGGGGATGTACAAGGTTGACACTTTGGAACTTCAATTGACCAAAAACTTCATCATGCATGGAACTCCGTTTCTAAAGATTATGGCATACAAGGCTTCAATTTTTCAACTCAAGATAAGAGCAGAAACACAAAAATATAGGCGCAAACAGCAGCCTCAATTTTTACAAACAAATTTGGGCTCTGCAGGGCATGCAGAACCCGTAAAACTAAAATCAAAAGTATGAACATTACTTTTAACACAAACTGTCCCAGCATGGGAACGAGAAAGTTAGAGGATGGAGTGGTACCTCCTCAATCAAGCAGTGGTGCGAGATGATCATCCTACCCGGGCAAATGAGGTGTCGTTTGCGGAAGGGCCGATGTTACTGCAGCTGCCAACACAAAGCAAAACATGCCACTCAACTGATTATTACAAAAATTTTTAAGCAACAAGAAACTTAAACAAAACTAAGCAATTAAATTAGTGGCTTCTGAGACACTGTAGGAGCCACCCCTAAATGTGTGGCCTGTGGGTCTCAAGGAGGGTCAAGAAGGAGAATTTCCTCCCTGACTACAATCTGTTGCACAACATAGGGCTTCACTCTCTATCCATTAACCTTGATCACCCTATTATCATTTGGATTGAGTAGGTCTACTGAACCATTGGGGTGTGCTTGTTGAACGATGAATGGGCCCGTCCATCGCGACTTGAGCTGTCTCGAAATAGATGAGTTTGAATCATACGGAGACTCTCCTGTCCCCTTGTTGAAATTCCCGCGCTTATCATTTGATCATGCCATTTTTTCGATCTTCCTTGCAATCTCCGAGTTCAAGTAGGCATCATTTCGTATTTCTTTCTAACTCCTCGAGATCAAGGAACCTGAGTCTCAACTTCTCATTTAAATCCATGTTCGCTCGATTGCCCACCAGCTTTATACTCGATTTCCACTGGAAGATGACATGCCTTTCCATGTACTAACCGATAAGGGGACATTCCGAGAATCGTTTTGAAAGCTGTTCTGTAGGCCCATAGTGAATCAAGCAATTTGAGGGACCAATCTTTTCGTTGTCAAGCCAACACCTTCATTAGAATGGTCTTAATCTCCCCGCTGCAAGCTCTATCAATTAATTTGTTTCGAGGATGGTAAGGGTGAGCCACTTTATGTTTAACATCATATTTAGTCATGAGGTTTTCAAAAGGTTTGTTACAGAAATGTGAACCTCCATCACTAATAATGGCTTTTGATACCCCGAACCTGGAAAAGATGTTTGCTTTCAAGAATTTGAGCACTACCCCTGGTCGCTATTTTGGCAGGGGATTGCCTCAACCCATTTGGACACATAGTCTACTCCCACCAATATGTATGTATTACCATAAGATCTGGGGAAAGGTCCCATGAAATCGATGCCCTAAATATCAAATACCGACCACTAAAATCGGGGTTCAGGCATCATATGACTACAGACAATCTCCCCGAGTCTTTGGCATCTATCACATACTGCAGACATTTGGTGTGCTTCTTTAAACAGGAAGGCCAAGAGAGCCAAACTCGGCAACACCTTCATCAGCCGCCTTCCGGGAAGCAAAGTGCCCACCACTGCACTCTCGTAAGGGCTTAGAATTCCCTGTTGTTCTTCTTCAGGCACACACTTCCTGATTATCTGATCTGCGCAGTATTTAAAGAAGAAGGGCTCTTCCCAATAATAGGAATGGATCTTTGCCATGAAATACTTCCTATCCCGTTCTTTCCAATCATATGATTTCTCCCTGTCATGAGGAAATCAAGTAAATGTGAGCATACTCAGGGAGCTTTCTCCAACCGCATTAAAGATTCTTCAGAAATTCATCATTGATGGCGAGCTATGAGTGTCAGGTTGTTAATCTAGAAAGATGGTCTACTACAACATTCTCACCCTTTATCCTTAATTTGCAAGTTAAATTCTTGAAGCGTATAGTCTCCATCGGATAAGTCTTGCCTTAGCATTTTGATCAGAGATATTTCAAAGCGAATGATTCAGAAATGACTCATATCATACCCAAACTGGCAGTTCGAAATTTGTCTAAGGCAAAGACCACTGCCAACAATTCTTTCTCAGAGTAGTATAGTTCCTTTGTGCTTCATTCAAGGTTTTGTTTGCATAATAGACTACATGAGGTTTTCCACCTTCTCTTTGTCCAAGAACTGCTCCAATAGCAAGATCACTTGCATCACACATCACTCAAAAGGCAACCGCCTAATCGTGCCAGTACTATTGGTGCTGGTCAAATGGAGACTTCTCGCCTTCAGCTCTATGACGCCTTTTCCAAACAACTTCAATGATCTTCTCTAGCAACTTATAAAGGGCTAAGCACCCGAAAATCCCTGAGATGAATCTCTCTCAGAAAAGCCCGCATGGCCAAGGAATCGCCTAACTGCTTTTTACATTAGTCGAGACTCGCGCTTGGAAATAAGTTCAATTTTTGCCTTATCAACTTTCTATCTCTCGTCGGAAATAACATGCCCCGCGATAACTTTCGGGTTCACCATAAAATGGCATTTCTCCCAGTTAAGCACCAAATTCTTTTCAATGCACCTCTGCAGGATAGCCTCAAGATTAGTCAGACATTCTTCAAAATCACCTCCGTATACAGTGATGTCATCCATGTATACTTCCATTATGCGCTCCACCATATCGCTAAACATACTAAGCATACATCTCTGAAAGGTGGCAGGGGCGTTTCAAAGACCAAAAGGCATCCTCCTGTAAGCATAAGTTCCAAATGGGCAAGTAAAGGTGGTCTTTTCACCTTCCGGTGCAATCTCTATCCGAGCACTTCGAATAGCCATCCAAAAACAATATAATGTGTCCAGAACTCTCTCAAGAAGTCGATCAATGAAGGCAAATGAAGTGATCTTTCTTGTTACTTCATTGAGCCTCTTGTAATCTATGCATACCCTCCAACCGGTGGTAAGTCGGATAGACAATTCCTCGCCCTTTTCATTTTTCACAAAGGGTCACCCTCGACTTCGGGCACCACCCGAGCTGGCCACCCAAGTGCTACCGATATGGGGTAAATAATACCTGGCCGCAGCAATTCGTGACTCAATGCACTACCCTACATCCGAGGATTCAACTCTCCTCCTATGGTCGCCAACAAATTTTAGATTCTTCTTCTAAATGTTCAGGTGCGCATTGTTGGGTTTATGCCTTTTAAATCAGAAATTTTCCACCCCAAAGCTTGCTTGTTCATTTTGAGGAGGTGCAGCAGGTTGCGCCCTCCTGTGAAGTGGTCAGCAGTGACGATATTACAACTGGACACTGCTTGTTTTCTTCCGTGAATGCATCTAATCTCCACTCGAAGTAGGCTTCAGCTCCAACCGCTGAGGTTCCTCTTCTCTTCACCAACCAAACAGGTAGAATTTCTATTTTCTTTCTCCAAAGACTCCCGCACTAAGCTCATGCATTGAGGTCTCGTTTTTACGAGGCACTCGCATAACTCCCGGCTAACACATTCTGCACCTCTGCTGCTCATTAGCCCGTTTCTTCAAGAATTGTATCTATTATGCATTTCCTCATCACATTCAACCGGCTAAGAAGTGCCTTTTACTCAAATGGAAGATATTGAGTTCCAGAGTAATATTCCCAAAAGTGAGTTGCATAACCCCATTTCGGCAATTTATAATGGCATTTGTGCGCTGCTAAGAATGACTCTTCCCAATATGATGGCGACATGATCGCCCCCACCGCAGAACCAAATTGGTTAAGTACGATGTAATCCAAATTTGATAGTAGAATTTGTCCACTTGTATTAGAACATCCTCAATGGTCCCCTTTGGTATTTTTAATAGACCTATCACTAGAGACAAGCAGGATGGAAGTGGGCTCGGGCCTCCCAAACCAAGTTGTTTCAGACATGGAATATGTTATAAAGAGGTTCACACTAGCCCCAAGTCTAGTAGCGCTTTTTCTACACTAGTGCCCCCACATTAACCCGAGATCAGACATCCCGGTCCTTATAATTTTCACAGAGTCTTGCACTCAATGATAGCACTCACTTGTTCGCCAAAAGGCCTTTTATTCACATTGAAGCCTCTTACCATATAAGTCCTTCAAAAATTTTGCATACGCTGGACTTGCTTGATCATGTCAAGAAGAGGAATGTTAACCACTCTGTCAGAGCACCTCCTAAAATTTCGCCTTTGCTGACTTAATTTTTCTGCGAAATGCCCGTGGGAAAGGAGGGGGCAGCACCGGCTTCACCTCTTCCCTATTTGCCGATTGTTCTTCCTCCGCGGGACAATCACTGAGCCGGCTCTCGTTGGTGTTTGACCGCCTCCTCCCTCTCCTCACCTTGCCCCATTCTTACCACTTCTCAAAGTCACTACCGCTTTGACTTCATCAATTCTTGCATTTGGACTACTCGGTTGAGCCTATTTCATGCACTCCTTAGGGTTTTGTCAGAAACCGAAGGAAATTTCCTTTTCGTAACTCCTACCGCCGTTAGACAACCCGAAATCTCTTTAATGCATAATGTCCAATTTTTTGTCGAAAGTGAGTTCTCGACGCCAATTTTCTGATTAGTTTGAAGACCAACACCTTCTCGTTCTTCCAATAAACATGCCTACCACTCTTGCTTAAATTTAATTGCCCGCCAACGTGAGAAGCATATAGGGCCGCATCGGCCAGGTCAAGTGGGAGCCAAACTCGTTGTCATGCCTTCGGGGGCATATGTGGGGTTTTGGCTTCCATGAAAGGTTTGGATTATTTCTCCAATTTAGTTATAGGTGTTTCCATATGGAGCATTTAGGTGGTCATTTTACCCACACATGGGCATGCTCTACATTAAGTCTCGCATCAATAACTAATGGATGCTCCCCAAGGTGGCTATTTTATCGACAATTAAAACAAGCCGGTCGAGATGCGCAACATTTATCGCTTGCATTTCGTGCTGATTACTTCACTTCTCCTCCAACCTTCGGGCCAAAGTGGTCGGCTTGCTTCATCTCCGTGTCTTTAAAGTGCATAATGCCTCCCTTGCGGGTCAAGGCTCCCATTCTTTCAAATACCTTCCCGTGGATTCGGTTCATCCCATGCCTTGGAGGTTTCGGCCACATAGTTTAAAAAGTCCATGGCCTCTTCCGGGTGTTTGCTCAAAAAGTCACCTCCACACATGGTTTCCAGCATTTGCTTCATGGCTGGAGACATACCATCATAAAAATGATTCACTAGCATCCATGTATCAAAACCATGGTGTGGACATGCATTGATGGTCTCCATGAATCTCTCCCAACACTGATAAACTTCATTGTCATAGGCCGAGTAAAGTGTAGATCTCGCTTCAAATCATATCTTAGTGTCGTACTGAAGAATTTTTCAAAACTCAATGAAGTTCTACTTCAACTTCTAATTGTTCTCGCCCGTTGAATTGAGCCAACTTGGCCTTGTTCTTTCGTTGTCAATGGAATGCTTTCTCAAATTTAAGCAAATCCATGTCGGGCACTCCTTCCTTAAAAGTTGTGCATACCTCCTCGAACTCCCGGATATGAGTATAAGGATTCTCATTCTCCATTCCATGAAATGTGGGAAGCAGGGGCACCAGATAGGGTCTCACTACCACATCATCACCAGGTGGTATGATACAGGAAGGTGCACTTACTTCTGGGAGGGTGGCGTGATCCTCATCGACCTATACGAGGATTCACCGGAGCACCTTGGTCGACTTTCATGTTCTTCGTAGAGGATCCATTTGCTCATCGGTGGCACACCGACTTCAACCTTGCCCACTGTACTAACTTTGCAGTCTACCTGATATCCCTCTATCCCAGTGATGCATAAACACTTGTGACACAAAAAGAGACCAAGCAAGGAACAACTACAAAGCTTGCCAAAAGATTAGTGTTAGCCAAAATGATAAAATGACTATAATGATAAAACCGGCCACAAAGGATCACGAGTAAAAAAACTGATATTCTAAACAATGAATTCAAAAAGGGTTAAAAGGTCACCAACACTTGCAATGAAGATTACAAGTACATCAACTCATCATTTGTAGTTTAGCACCATCCCCAAGAACGGCGCTATTTGATTCGTACATGCAGGGGTGATCCGAATCAACAATATTTGTATCCACTCCTACTCGCGGAGTCATAGATAGTGGTTCTAGGGTCAACACAGGATGGGTTTTCAGTATTTTACAAAATGACTTATCATGATTCAAAATGGTGAGGTTTTCATTGATTTTCGGATTTTGGCATTAAAAAGTGTGGTCGGTGGTGTCACTAAGCTAAGTGAAGCAGTTTAAAATAAGATGTAAGAAAAGAAACACCTGAAGTTTTGGGTTGGCCAGTTTCGAGCAGATGGGGTTAGAGGTGTCTCGAAGTTATTTCTTGCATTGGTGGAAAATGACATATAGTCATTTCCAAAACCGGATCTTTGTTTAACTTTTAAAACCAACCCTTAGTAACATTCCTATTTGAACTAAAGCATTTAATGAAAGCATTTAATGTTTCATTAGCTTGAAAATAAAGCATTTAACCTACTTTCGGCTCAGAATATTATCTAATGGATGTCATGTATCACCTATTAAGAATACACTGAACCCTAAAGCATGCCAAGTATTGACCAAAGAAAATACATTAAATAGAATTTAAACCTAGTTTGGAAAGTTTGAAACACAAATACGCCGTACCTGCTTCATGAAAACAGAGGAACACCTGCAAACCAACATCAACCAACCTAGCAACCCTCCCTTCAAGGTTTCATATTAGTTCAAACATCCTTTCGAGTTGTCATCCTCAAAGGTATGTGTTCGGGCAAATTTAGAAAATGAGAGAAAGAGGAGAGAGAAGAGAGAAAATGGGAACCAAAACAGGGACTGTGTGAAAAGCTGCGTGAAATGAATAATTAGGTTACAAATGTTCATAACATGGCTTATATAGCCTCCTAAATATGTGAAAATAATTTCAAACTTAACCTAAATAATGGATTACATCGAGGGCAAAAGAGGAATTCAAACAAAACGAGTCGTTGGATCACAAAAACAGGGAGCAAGATTTTCGCTATGCACAGTGAATTTCGCTACGATAGCGAAAATTCGCTATCATAGCGAAAATTTGGCCAGAGCGAAAATTTCGCTATGACTACGAAATTTTCGCTATCATTACGAAAATTTCACTATGCCATAGCAAAACTGCCAGCCATCCCGCATCCCTCCAAATGCCTTACACTTCTCTCTTCCAAATTTTGATATATCTTCATCCAAAGCTTGATGAAATCACCGAGAATTCATACGAATCTCAAAGATAAATCAACATAATTGCAATGTCAAGTTTGATATGATGGAGAGGTTTCACTTAAACCCGGAAAACTACCAAAACAACCTCGAAACAAAATCGCACACTAATGGACCGCATACGTTAATCGGCATAATTAATATGATTAGTACGCAAAAAACACTCAAAACCTATCTTAAATAGGACTCGAAATAGCACTTTTTGAATACTAATCAGCGATTTTCTGAGTGCTTCGACCTCCTTATAAAGGGCGACTTCTTCGCTATGGAGCTCCTACTTCGAACCTTCTTCCTTTTGGGCTGCAGAACTAATCCGCGTGATGAGGTACGCCAAGGTTAAGTTGTTCCCTTGTAAACCCGCCTGTAGATTCTCGGGTCAAGGCTTGGTTCTCGTGGTCCTCCGCCCTCGTAGGAGTTGTGTTTTTCCCTAGTTTCCCCTTTATAGGAGTTATGTTATTCCCTAGCCCCGTCCGATGATGGAATCGTGCTAGGGAATGCATCCGGAGAGGGTAGTGTACTTAAAGAGGAACTTTTAGTACCGCTTTTTCTATTTTCTCCTCTTCTTCCTCCTCTTCTTTCTCCTTCTCCTTCTCTTTCACACTCTCTTCCTTTCCTTCCTTTTCCTTCTTTCCACTTTTCCTCCCTTCACTCCTCCCTTTCTCTTTCTCTTTCTTGAGATTTTTTTTTTTGAGGGAACTGCTTGTACTGTTCATTCCTGAGATGTAAGGGATGGTACTGCTGACTGTAATCAATTGTACCTTTATTGTAATAAAGAGCAATATATATATTTTTTTGGCGTATGAATTTGTGTGTATTCGATGTAAAAATCTCTTCGCACGCTCCCTAGCTGAGATGTCTGTTTTTCTTTTACCGAGATGTCTGGATTTTGATTTACGAGGACACTAAACAAAATAATCAATAAACACACAGTCCGTCATCCAAAAGCTGATGATACTTTATTTAAGATTACTAACCCGAGGCTCCAACATAAAACGCTATGCTCGGGCCGCTCCAAGCACAGGTAGAATTTTTCCTTCTTCCGTCTGGAGTTCATAATTGCCAGGTTTGACAACGCGAGATACAATATAGAGGCCTTCCCAGTTGGGCCCTAGTTTTCCATGTGCTGGGTTTTTCCTTGCTAGCAGGAGCTTTTTTAAGACTAGGTCGCCATGCTTGTAACTCTTGGGTTTGACTTTTCGTCGAGTACCTGCCATCTCTCGCAGTATTTTTGTACGCTTAGACTGACCATGCTTTTCATCTGTGAGGTCCATATTTAAAGGGAGAGCCTTTTCGTTAAGTGTTCCACGCTCGCTAATTCCTGATCCCAAATTTTAATCCGATCTCGACAGGCTACCGCCTAAGTACAAAAGTTAGGGCGAATGAGGTTTCCAGTTGGCCGACTTCATACAAGTAGCTTCAGAGGCCCATAACACCTCGAGGAGGTATTATACCCATTTGCCTTTAAGATCTTCTAATTTGGTCTTCAATGTTGCTTTAAGGGTTTTGATGGTGACTTTTTCTTGCCCATTAGATTGCGGATGAGCTGGGAACGAGTAGTAGTTCTTGATCCCGAGCTCGACACAAAAATCCCTGAACTTAAGATTATCGAATTGCTTCCATCGTCTGACACCGAGCTCTCGGATGCCAAACTCCGCATATTATGGATGGCCAAACGGTTGCGTATCTTTGTTCTCGTGGATAGTAGCCGTGAGGTTCGGTTTTTGCCCATTTGGTGAAATAATCCATCATACGATGATGAATTTGCACTGCCTCTTTTCCAATGGGCGTAGGTCCCAATATGTCCAACTCCCCATCGCCGAGTTAAGGGCTCGTGGATCGACGTCATGGCTCTGATGGAGGTGAGATTTTGGCGTGCTCCTGGCAAACTTTGTATTTCCTGACTACTTCTATCGCATCTCTGAGCATTGTGGGCTAGTAGTATCCCTACCTTAAGGCTTTCCCGGCTAACGCCCGAGCTCCGATGTGATTTCCGTGACACGCCTTTCACGTACTTCCCCCAAGACATAGTTCGTCTTTCCTCGCAATACACTTCAGGATAGGTGTGAAAACTCGTCAGAAGGCTTCCTCGATGAACAAGAACCCTGACGACTGGTCCCAAGGTTCAAGCCTTCTGGGTCGCCTGCAGTAACTATATTAAGTAGTCCCGTCAGTCCATCCGCCATTCTGACATGACAGGAGACTTCACGCCATTGAGATATATGGAGGGCTCATGAGGTGCTCGACAGCCGCCTCATGGAGATCTTCTGGGAGGTCGTTGCACATAAGGTATCCGCCTGGAATTCTCAAACAGTATATGTCCGACCCGACCAGCACGAACTTTTCGCACCTCGCACCTTTTGAGGATAGGATAATTTTTTTCACCTTGCCCTCAGAGGGTGTTCTATTTGCTCATACCAACCAGAGGCACTGGCTACTATAAGACAGCTGACATCAATGGCAGGTTGAAATACACATGATGACTGGCACGTCCACTGCTGAGAGGTTCAACCAAATCGAGCACTCGAACGTCCCAGAACGGATTAAAACCCTGATGAACATGATCTGCTTAGGTGATAGCCCATGTGGAGGTCGGGCGTCGTTTCAGTATTCCTGCAGGTTTCATCGAGGTGAATCTAATGACTAACCGCCAAGACCCGCCTTTATCGCAAAGATTTGGTTTATATCCATGCCGAACTCGCCTCAACTCTATGGCCCACTTCATCACTCTCCTGAGGTCTCTCGGTTTGTAGCACTTGCTTCACTCCGCACTCATTTAATTTCACCGGAGTATGAGCTTCAAAAAGCAAGGCCAAGCTGCCACACACTAACGCCAGGATCGCCCATCCTCGGGTACCTTCCGCCCTCTCGTAGCTTCGCCGGTGGGCCATTAGGTGGACCGATGCCGGCATTCGTCTTTGTCTCTAACAAGGACGGCGCTAGTTTCCAGAAATCAGAGGTCGTCAGCACAGACAAGGAGTTCTCCCCGCAGGCGCTTACCGTATCGGGGTGAGAGCTCAAGTAAGTCTTACGCCGAGAACGCTTCGCACGTGTATCCCATTGAAAAGCTTCAGAAATATGTAAAGAAGGGTCGAAGATTATCACGGCCTTCGATACAAACCCGCCGCTTCATTATTCTTCGCTTTAGTCAGCTGGACTCCTTTGTGTTCGATCGCGCGCATGTCGGTTGGACAACCTTGGTCTGTTCGATTTTGCCCCAATTCCTTCTGGGTTGTTAACTATAAACCGCTAATTTTCCCACCAGACTCCAAAGGCATTTAATGGATTCAACTTCATGTTGTACTCTCTCAAGATCTGGAATGCTTTGGACAGATGAGCTATGTGGAGCCCGACTATGGTTGATTTCACCAACATGTCATCTATGTACACCTCCATGGATGCCCCTATTGTCGAATATCCTAAGCCACCAACCTATGGTAGGTAGCTCTCGCTGCTTCAGCCCAAAGGGCATCACTGGAGCAGTACAGTCCCTCGTTCCAAGTACAACGGAGGTCCCTTCTCCCCGGGTCGCTTCGATCCATGCCGATCCGTTAGGCCTCGAGCAGCATCCATGAAATGAGGAGTTCATAGTCGATCGTGGCACTACTACAGTGAGGTCGAGATCCGTGGCGTAGGGAAACTATCTTTCGGCATGCTCATTGATGCCACTTGATGTCGAAGAAGAGTCGCCACTTGTAGTTCGCTTTTTTTACGAGTACGACGCTGGCCAACCATTCAGGGTACTCCACCCTCTTATCGTTTCGGCCGAGTGAGCTGGTCACCTCCTCGCTGATTGCTTGCCTTCTAGAGCGGCGCTTCCTCTTTCGCCGATCGTTCAAAGATGGACCGACGCTTAGTCTCGTGGAGTACTATGGCGATCACCCTCCGATATCCGCCTCGCTTCCATGCCAAGACATGTATCCTCGTTTCGCTTCAAGAAATGGGTAAGTGGAGACTTCGTGAGGTCTTCCGTGAAGCCGGAACCATGTAGGCGTAGGTGTTCAGTGGTTATCGCCCAACTTATGTGCTCAGCCTCTTCCGAGGGTCAGTGTCGGGTGGAGCTACCCTCACGCGCATGTCAAGTCGCCCGTGGGCATATGTTGTCACCGCTGCTTCACTGATGCCGAGTAACACTCCCGCCACACAACCAACTGCCATTCACCCGCCAGGGTAGGAAACTTGATCAACAAGATGTAAGCGGAGGGAATGGGCCTTTTATGGCATTTGGTAGGTCCCACTCACAGCATCGTTATGCGTACGGGCATCTACTATGAGAAATCCTCACTGCCATCGTTACCTCGCATTCGGGTCTCCCAAAGTGTCACCAACTCGTATTTGCCCAAGGTAAAGTACTTTCTCTCCGCAGAATCCTTCGCGCAGGGTGTTGGATCGCCTAAACTCCTTTCCGATGCCCATCTTATCAAGGCCGACGCCGGGGCGATGATGTCGCCAACCCCATTGTCGCAACTAGACTGATCGCTTGTTAGCCACAACCGCCCCGGTCACGCTGATCGCTACGTGGGGTGGTCGCATCCCTCCGTGTTTGAACTGGAGAACGCGGCGGCTGTAGTCGAGTCGAGCGCTTTGATAATCGCTTGTACTCCATTACTCCGTGGACTGATGCTACACAATGGGCCTTCCGAGCGAGTTAGATTCCCACCTCCCGCAACCCTTCCGGTGATCGCATGATTTCCCCCACAGCCCGCCAGGCCGGAAGCTTGTCGCCTACCGAGGGGTGGTGTTGCTGAAGCCCCCGATCCCGGGCTCGATAAAAATACGGCGCGATATCCACGCCAATCAGCTTCTTATTTCTTCCCCGAGTTAGCGTAATCGTTTATTCGATGACGCGGGTCCCTTATGGAACTCTACAATACCTCGCATCTCTCAGTAGGTTCGGCCCCCATCCGACGCCGCCATCTCAAAACTCGTCGATTATACCGCCAGCAAGACCTACGACACGCGAGATCGCCGTGGGGTGAACCGGTGTGAATGTAACACTGTCACGATCGAGGGACTGGCGTCCCTGATGCTTCCACTTCTTTTCGGGGACCATTCTTTGTCTTTTTTCGGGGATTCCTCTCGATCTCTTTGTCGCTTAGGGCTTCGTCCTCGTTGTTTGTCAGTCCTTCTCTTCTCCTTTTGGGTTGGAGAGCTTCCTTTCTTGGATATGAGGGCTTCTTCGCCGTTGATGTACTTCTCCTCTTTAGCGAGCAGCTCGGCCATGCTTGCCTGAGGATTCTTTGAGATGGAAAACATCAAATCTTTCGACTGCACCCCTAGCCCAACGATGAATGCGGATAGCTAACTCTCTGGGTTCGGTATATCTACCTTCAAAGACTCGACATTAAACCCTCTGGACATAAGATCTTAGAGCTTCTCTTGCGAGCCTCGCTTTATGGTCACCGGGTGATAACTCGCTTCCCGTATGTCTCCGTCTTATGAATGGTATCTAACGCGATGGAGAGCCTCTCTGAACGAGGAGATCGCGATGGCAGCCCTGTTAAACCAAGCCAACGCTAGGCCTTTTAGCATGATATCGAAAGCTCTGCACCGTACAGGGTCCTGATACCCATGTAGCTCCATTTGATTCTTATAAGTGTTAAGATGATCGACGGGATTTTTCGCACCATCGAACGCTCTATTTCAGGGCATTCGAACTTCTACCGGGAAGGGCTGAGCACCTCTACCAGAACTGGGACTCGCTTTGTTTTACTGTGTGGTGTCCATAGAGTCAGGAGCTCGGCCCTTTACAACTTCCTTCATGCGGTTGAGCTCTTGTTAGAGGCCCTTGAACCTCTACTCCCATGATTGCTCCCATTCTCGCCGAGGGGGTTTAGTTCCATCGCTTCCAACGCTCCCCGAGTGTTGCTTCGCCGTCTCCTCTCTCGGGTTAGGTGTGGTCCGCGGTTCCCCTCGGTTCGGTTGGGATTATGCTTCTTTCGCAAGACTGGAGTGCCGAGGTGTGGGCTATTTCCTTCCCGAGGGGTGATGTGTTATGGCCTTTCCTGAAGTTTGTCGCGTTTCCCACTCAAGCGCCAGATTCGCTTGGTGAGTTGCCTAACTCTATCAGCGCTATCAGGAGGAGGGCCTCCACCTCGCCTGTGTTGGCTTGTATCATTTCTAACGCGCCGAGGTCGGGCCGCTTCCACGTCAGTCAGTCGGTCTTGCATCCTGGAGGATCGGGCGCGGTTCTACCAGGTTCGAGTCGATACCATCAAATACGAGGTCACCATTTGTAAAGGAACTGTCGTTCCCATAGACGACGTCAACTGATGATGCCTTTTTCAACCGGAACTGGGTTGAGCTGCTGGGATTGGCCGGGCCGGAACTGAACTCGTCGTTGGGCTTCATTCGTCGGCTTTGACGTTGGACTCCTCCTCGCAAAACATGAAAGAAAGAGATCGACGGGGCCACATTGCCCGATGCTCTAAGTCAATTCCTCCCGATGAGAGAAAATATGCATCGCTAGAGAGGGCGAATGTTTTATGATCTTTCACCGATGGGGTGACCTCGGTATTTATAGCATATGTTTTCCCAATTTGATGGTGGTAAGGGACTTTTCCTCACGGATGGGGTATTTTATGCCTTTATCATTACTCCGATTAATTACGGGATAACGAGGGAGTCATATTGAGAATTATCCTTCTTCCTCATTGGTGAGATCTCTATTGATTTATTGCGATGTTCGTTATCGGGAATTATCGTACTTCCCTTACTGGTGAGATTCAGTTTGATTTACATGACATGAGCTTTTTAGATTGTCCATGTTATTGGCCCTTGGGGCAAACGAACTGGGCTCCTGCTGGGTCAAAAGCCAGAGGCCTGGTGATCTAATCGCTTACTCTTTTTCCTCTGGGCATGAGAGTGGGCCGCGCGCCTATTTTTAAAAAAACCCTATCATAGTTTAAATACTTAATAAGAAAGAATTTGAATTAATGACAATAGTAAATTAAAATAAGATGAACATTTATAGATAATTATTAAATTATATATAAATATATATATATATATATATATATAGAAATAAGGGAGAAAAGTTCCCAAAGAAAAGTAGCTACAAAGAGCCCAAACTGTGTGTCAATTTCTATTTCTAGCAAGGTAAAATGTATTTAAAGGCTCCAAATAAGGAAGAACCCAATGAAAAAAAAAACTTTTGTTTTTTCCCTACATTTTTCTCACAAACCAAACTGAAGCACAAGCAAAAGAAAAAGTACCAAATTCAAAGAAATGCAGAAACCCATTAAAGACATACCTGTTGTGAGGTACAATGCCAGCATAGAAGGTACTAAAGCAAAGCAAAAGCTCCAAATTCAGAGATATAACACTCTTAGAAGGATACTTTATTCCTCCCTTGCTTTTCAAATACATTTATTTTTCCTGCTCGTTAGTGAGAAATCGGGAGGAAAAGAATTTTCAGACAGGGCAAATCAAACAAGTTGTAAATTAGTAGGGATGAGGACATTAGTAGGCAAATCGAAAAGAAGTATACTTTGTTTTCAGATATAAATACTCTTAGCTGCAATATCTTTATTCTGCTGAGGGCCAGATTAAAAAACAAAAACGACTTATGGGTTTGGTGGATGGGAGGAAGAAGGAAGACAATATTAGATAGGGGCGACAGAAGAACAAAGCGGGTTATTTTCTTCTCTGCTCGGTGCTAGATGCCGATCAAAAATGTTATTGTACTGTGGTTCCTATAAGGTTAGAGTCAGTTCATGTGTGGCGTCGCTTCCTCGAAAAACTCCCCATTTAGGGCTTTGTTCGGGATTGCGCATTAAAATTGTAAAGCTGAGGATAGCAAAATCGTATTTTAGGCTTAAACGCAGCTTTGAGATATTTGGTTACTTCTTTCAAAAATCTATGATGATCAATTATAATTTGATTTTAAACTCGCTTTATAAAAGCAGTAAGACTTGCTTTCTTTTTCTCACTACAAAAATTGAAATTATTAGTCACAATTTTTTATTTTTTTGAACAAAAATAACCTTAAATAACTTTTATATTTACAATGAACCAAATATAAAAGCTAAACTTTTCTACGTATCCTCACCCTTTGCAAAACTTCCCTCACCCTACTATTATTGTTTCAAGTTTGATGAGTCAAAGAAATTGATCTTAAAATTATTTGTTTTTGTTATAATTGCAAATATTTGAATGTTAAATTAATAATTTTATGTTTTAATTTCACATCATTATTATTTATTATCATTATTGTATTAACAATACTAGTTTGTTATTAACATTAACATCAAAAGGAAGATACATATATGAACAACTTATCCCTTTTAGTAATTTTATATTTGAATTACACTTTATCATTATTTTTTATCAAACATGTAAAAACATCACTTTCACATCACGCACTTAATCAAACGTGTTCACTGCTATAAAACGAGTTTTATAACTATAGTTTATTAAATGCATGTTTCTAAATCACTTTTTTCTCATCGTAACCCCCAAACATAGCCTAGATGGGTAGGTGCTCACCGCCTGTGACACATGGTCCTAACAAAGGTGCTTCGCCAAGGCGGTCGAAAATGAGGCCAAATCCTTGGCCGAGGTGCTTAAGGCAGGGCCAAGCCCCAGTGGGTCCCGTCAGGAGTTAGGCCTCTAACTTTACCGGGCCCGAGGCCAGTGGTAGCCCAAGGAGGGAGCTTCGTCCCGTTCGTGTTTGAGCCCAAGACTAGTCACCCTGGAGCCTTTAAGCCTTTTTTTCCATAGGCATTTTCATTTTAATAGCCCACGGTGGAGGAGGGAGGTGGAACTAAAGCCACAACCTCCAACCCCAACCTTAAAACCGTCAGGGGGTTCTTCTACTAGGGGGCAAGGAGGTAGTTCGATTGTTGTCTAAGAAGAGTCGGACTCGTTTTGTAACTTGTAAGGAGAGGGAGATTGTTTTAGGCGCGAAAGGAAAATATGTTTCGTAGTTTCCCTGAACCATGCAACAATGGTTTACCCCACGCACGAAAATTCTCCTCCGTCTTCTTCTTCTTCTTCTTCCTCTGCGGGAAGCTCTGACCCTTCTTTCTCGTCTGCTGGGCCGAGTCATCCTTCCGGACTATTCCACAGGCTCGCCGAGACACCATGTGATTAATGCAGATGGTAAAGAGTGGGGGTTTAACTTTAGAATCCTGTCGAGGCTACGTAAAAGTGTGATGAGGAAGGGTCGAAGGAATGAAGTTTTTCATGTCAGATATAGTAAGGGATATGATAGCTGGGAAGAAAGTTGCTTGGTCAAAGTTCGTTGAGTTTCTCGGTTTCACAATTTGGTCATGAGAAGGAGATATTAGATATGATGAAGTCAGAATGATAACCAGTCCAGCTGAGGAACAAAGGGCAAATGGTTTTCTAAAGCAGAGGGAATCAAGAAACTCGAGGTACTATTAATTTGAATGGGTAGAGCAAAGGGAATAGGACTCAAAGGATTTATCAACTCCAATGGAGTTGAGGATTCTATATTGAACGCTCGTGGCAATGATAGGAATAAGAGGAAGGTTATAAAGCCCTTATCAAACTTTAGGCGAGCTTGGTTTGTCTCCGTGGGACAAAATTCAAAGTATTAGTACGGATTATTCATAGTCTTGCATGGGCAGGTTCCTCGTGGGCGCAGTGGAGACCGAAGGGATAGGAATTCTGTATTTCTATGATAAGAGGGTTATAGAATTGGTTGGAATGGAGGTTGGAATCTTTTCTATCTCTTGTGGTTTCAGAAATTGTGCTGATGGGTTTCCATGGATGTTCTTTGGCGTGTATGGCCATGTAGTGAATGAAAAAAGAGAATACTTGGAGGAATTGGGTTCTATAAGAGGGTTGTGGATTGGTCCCTGGTGTGTAGGGGGTGATTTTAATATGATCCGTTACCCTATAGAGTGTAGGAGAGGTGGAAGGATGTTTGCTTCCTTGGGAAGGTTTTCTGAAGTCATTGAAGATCCGGGAGAAATCTTTACAAGGTGGTTCTTTTACTTTGAGGGGAAGAAGAGATAATGGTTCTATGTCCGTGACCTCGTCCGGCACTCTTGGTCTCAAATGATTGGGAAAGCTTTTTTAGTTGTGTTGTTCAATCTACTCTATCTAGACCAGTCTCAGATCATTGTCCTATTCTGCCCTACTCCTTTTCGTTTTAAAAATGTGGTTGAGAGTCGAGGGTTTCAAGGAGAAATTGAAAGCTTGGTGGCAAGGCCTATGTTTCATAAGTTCATTCAGTTTTGTCTTAACTACCAAGCTGAAAGTCATGAAGGACTTCCTCAATTCCTAGAATAGAGATGTGTTCGGTAGGGTTGAGGTGAGAAAAAGTGAGGCTATGTGGAATTTACGTCATTGGGATGATAAAGAGAAGGATGGGGTTGCTTGACCTCTGAGAGCATTACAGAGAAATTTGGTGAGGAGGATTGGTGTCATTTGTCCATTTGATGAGGTAGCTTCCTGAGTGTAAGTCTTGAGAAATTTGGCTCATAGAAGGTGATCTAATACAAATTTTTTCACATAATGGCTAATTCACATAGGAGGAGGAATTTTATCAAGAAAATCGTGAGTTAATGGGATATGGTTAGGATGAGGAGGAAGTCTTTTAAGGAAGGAAATTTCACGCTTTCCAACAACTCCTCTTTCTAAGCCGAGGTCATCGACCCACCTTTAGGTTTAAGTTTTACGTTGATCGGGCAAAGCAGCGCAACTACTAAGCTTGAGATCCTTTCTCTATTGAGGAGGTTTTTGCGGCTCTATATGAGCTAAATGAGGATAAAGCGCCAAGCCCAAATGGTTTTTCCATTATGTTTTGGCACTTTTGCTAGGATTTTGTGTGGGAGGAAGTTATGGGCAATTTTAGATAATTTTATGAGTAGAATAAAGTTATAAGAAGCCTTAATTCCACTCCTCTTTTTGTTGTTGTTGTTTCCTAACATGAGAATGCGGATCTTAAAAGACTTTAGGCCTATCAACTTAGTGGGAAGTCTATACAAAATTCTTGCGAAGGTGCTGAAAAGGGTGGTAGGGCAAGTGGTTTTAGTGGCCCAAAATGTTTTTGTTGAGGGAAGACAAATCTTGGATGAAGCTTTTGTTAAAGTAGTTGTGTGTGTGTGGATTTATCCCACATCGGTGAAGAGAAGAATGCAACACTTACTTAAAATATTGATGGACTCCAAAAACACTTAAAAATGGGATATCTGTTAAGAACGTTAATGGGCTTTAAATTATATATTTAAATCAAAGATGGCATTTGGCAATTCTGGGCACTGGGTTTTTAAATTGAAACAAAAGCTCAACCCAAAATTACATTTTGTGTTATGCCTAAAAGATGTGTTTTTTTAGTTTATGATTACTACTCTTCACATTCTTCTTTGCACCTCTTTACTCTCTATAAATTAAAGACATTCTCAACAAATAATTATTTGCAAAAAAACAATTAATTAGGATTTATTGTATCCTCTAAAAGTGTTTTCGCAAATTCCTTTTTTAATTAAACTATGGGGGCGAAATAAACACTTAAAAGATGGTGATTATTCACGCTCAAATCCATAATTAATCTCCTATATCATATTGCTTTTAACAACTTTGATAGCTAATGAGACCATTGACACCTTATGCAAGTTTGACATTGAGAAGGCTTATGATCATTTGAACTTGGACTCGTGCATTAAAATGGGTTTGGTACAACTCCAATCGTCAACTCATCATCCCCGTATATATGGTAAATAATTATTGTCCCTATGTGCATGACTGATCTTATGTTTTAATATTTATGTAAATAAAAGTTATACATTACTTAATCTAAAGTTTAAATAATTCAAATAGAAAAGATATAAACTTATCAAGAAATAAAATATAAAATATTTTTTACATTATGTACTAATTTATTTTTAAATAAATAACAAAATATTTAATATTCAATAATAAAATATGTAATATGGTCCACAAATAATAAAATTTTAAAAATCAAATATTCAATAAAATATTTTATTTGATTTATTTAAATCAAACACAATATAATTTTACAATTATAATGTAAAGTCAAATGTTATGTTATTGTAGATAATGAGAAAATAATAGAAGCAGAGGGGATTTAATTTTAATTTTTATGTATTAATTATTATTAAATGTTTATGGCATTATTATATTTGAAGAATGATATATGTTGTAATATTATTGTTGTTTTAAAGCCTTTTTTTTAAAAGATTTTAACTCATTTTGCCCGCAAACTATAAATTGTTAGGCCGAATCGATTAAAACTAGCCAAAATAAATCGTCGATTAACCCAACCCATTTTAATCTGTGGTTCTGATGGATCGACTCAAAATGGGCGGGCTGACCTGTTTTCTAGCTCTAATATTACTTTTAAGTTTTAACACGGTATTGCAAAAAAAATTTTTTTACTATAATAAAAAATAATTCCAAAATTTTAATCAAATAAAATATAAAATATTTTTAAAAAGAAAACAAATTTGTTATGTCCACGAAAATGAAATATTGAAAAAGAAGAAATATAGGCCCTATTGGGGATAAACAACTTAATTAAACACTTATTTTATAACAGTTTATTATATAAGAGCTTATATCATAAATACTTTATTCATTAAACTATTTGTGTTTCGATGCATATTGTAAAAAGCGTTTATGCATTATTTTAAGGTGTTTGAATGCATTACTATACAAGCATCTATAACAGTTGAAATTACTAAAAATATCATTATAAGCACTTATAAAATTAAAATGTTTGAATAAATAAGAATTTATCATAATTTAAAAAAAAACTAAATAACTAAATAACTAAAAATTAATATTACGTATATCATGAAACCATGATAAAAAACTTAAAAATAAAGTAAATGAAACCATGATCAAAAACTTAAAAATAAAGTAAAGATTTATTGTATATTGAAAACATTTATCATTCAAATATAACTTCTAGTATAAAAATAGCTAATGAATTTTCTCTTATCTTCACTTTTGTTTCATATGCATCAAAGAGATTATAAAACTAAAATTGTAAAACCTCAAGAAAATTCGAATTTTCAAAATGGTAAATGGTACTTCACTCAAACCCAATTTTTCTGTGATTCTGGATGACGAACTGATCTGATCAGTCTGCTGCTTTGATGTGAACCCATGAGTAATCCTGTCCACGCTTAGTATCGGAAAATAAATGAAAACAATTTTTAAATGCGCAAGTATATTGTCACCTACCATATGTACCCATATATATACTGCAAGATTAGAGAGATGATGAAATGAATGGCTTAGATTAAGCTAAGTGTTAAAAGGCCCATTGTCACTTAAAGGAACAAGATGGGAATTATGGAAAGTTTAAATGAATAAAACAAAGAAGAATAGTGATCTTCTTCTCCAAAGTAGCAGAAACGGAGAGTGAGGGTAGAGAGCGACTTTCAGATTTCCCAATGCTCTTAATTCACTCCGCTCGGGACGAGCAAGAAGCAGCCGCATCTACGCCATGAGGCTACACGCGGATTAAACGATTTGATGGAGTTCCGACAACTCCAAGAGGTAGGGATCTTTTCCTACTTGTGTTATTCTTTGGCTAAGGGTTATGTGAATGGTTAGGGATATTCTGAGGCTTGATTTAGCCGTATTTTCGGTCTCAAAACCTTTGAACCGAGTGAAGAAAATCCCTATTGTGTGGCCGTGAATAGTGCCGACTCGAGGGTTTCACTGTTTACGTGAATAGTTGTGTGATTTTTATGTGGTTTGGGTGATTCAAAATGAATTGCTTAATTTGTTAATTAGCTCAGGTGAGCTACTTTTCGAGTTATTGTAAATTGAATAACATGAATTATGTGGATTAGTATGTGAGTTAATTATGTTAGTATATACATGCTTTATATATTAGCATGAGTTGTTGGGATTGGCCTATATCCTTGGCATAATCGTACACCTTAACACAAGAGCGGAAGGCATGACACGAAAATGAAAGAAAAACAAAAACTAAAAAATGTTTGTGAAAGAAATTCACGAAAGATTTTCTGGTAATTGTGTTGAAGATCATTCAACAATTCACGCCGAGGGCCCTATGAATTGTTTCGCAGGGTTATCCAATAGATTCGCCTGAGGGGTTGTCCAATAAATTTTACTGAACTGGTAGTTGGTGTTTTGGTGAACAAAACTTTGTTTTGAAATCAGATTTTACTCATTTACTTATGCGTGGAGGGAGTTGGTGAGGACTAGAGACTGGCTGATCGTACGTGCACATTCAAGAGATCAGCGTTCATTAACGCGATTGCTTGTCATGCATAATGCACTTAGATGTGTGAGTAACCCGTGTATAAATTATCACTCGCCGCTTCATCCTTGGCCGAGGGATCAATATTTCGTGCACAGGAGGTGACAGGAGGACTCGCCACTAGAGGCCAGAGCCAGTTGAAAGTTTGATTGTGGCTTGGTATTTTCTACTGTATAAATATGTATTAAAATTCTTAGTTTTGATATATGTTTTGGTTAAGAGTGTTGTAATAACTCTTGAACTATAGGTATATAGTTGATGTAATTTTGATGAGTATTGATGTATGGACCCAAGTGGACCATTTTTACTAATTTTAATTGTATATGGACCCGGTGTGGTCTTTGTAAAATATTAGGACAAGTTGTCATGTGATTGGGACAAGTTGTATTTTGGGTAGACCTCCCCGCATTAAAAAGAGACTCGCCGATTTTCATGAGTGGTGTCTGCCATCGATTATCCAAGAACATTCCATGAGCTGGACGTATTGTCAAGACACCCTTGCCAAAAGGTCACAAAAATATTCTAACTTTTTTTTTTTTTTCTATTAAAATCTTTGGGACTGAAAAGTGATGCAATTATGATAGTAGGAGTTGAACACTCAATCTCATGGTTACAAGCAAGTCATCTTACCACTAAACTACCATGCCCCTGCCTAATTTTTTATACTTTATTTTCTGGCTCCTCCACTGCATGAACTCATAGTTATTTAAGATGTACCCTATCTAATATAAATAAAAATTATATGTTTCACTACATATTGTTTATAGTTTTTATCTAATAATAAAATACAATAAAGTAAAACACATCAAAGATAAAAATCAAACATCGCTAATAAGCTTCCCAGGTATCATCACAAAACATTTCCAAAATAAAATAAACAAACATCATTAGGTAAGTTTCTCAAGATGAAAAAAATTTTAAGTTCCAAAACAAAATAAATACTCATAAATATGCAACAAATTCTAAATCAAGAAAATCATCATCAATAGATTTTTTTTTTCTGTTTTTAAATTATATGTTACAAATTTTTTCCCTATTTTTTACATAATTTTTTTTCAAATAATTTACCTATTTTTTACAGAATTTTTCGGAATTTGTTTCTATTTTTAATTATTTTTTCAAAATTTTTTTTTCTGGTTTACATATATATTTTTAAAAAAAAATTTCAATCTATTTTTTAAAATAATTCTTGTTAGAATTTGTTTTTCATTTTTTTTTTATTTTTTCAGATTTTTTCCTAATTTTTTATGATAATTCTTTTTTTCAAAAAATGTACTTATTTTTTATATTTTTTTTCAAAATTTCCTTGAAAATTTTAGATTTTTTTCCTATTTTTTTTACATAATTTATCAGAATTATAGTTTTGTCATTAAGATAATCAATTTTTAGATTCGCATGCTTCCTTTTTGATGTTTCACATTAAGTTTATTGAAATAGGCTAAAATGGGCTTATAGGAGGTCATAAGTTATTTTTTGATAAGCTTTTCAATGAAGCTTATTAAAATAAGCTAAAATTGGCTTATAGAGGGTTATAATTTATTTTTATAAGCTCTTCTAAACACTTTTAATTTTTATCGAAATTACTTATATGATAAGATAAACTCAAATAAGCTATAAATAAGATTTATGAAATGTACCCATAGTCTAAAAAACATTTTGTAAAAAAATATATCTAAATTTGTTTAACTTACTGCCATTCCAAAAAATAATCTTAAAAAATTAATTAAATCCAAAGATGGGTCTAAGCGTGAATTACACTCGCCCGATTTAGGTAGATATTCTCCACCCATTCACTTATTGGGACCAGGTTAGAGCAGGCCCAAGCCCAAAATAGAAAAGGGTTGAATCCCATAAGACCTAATCCTGAATTTTGTTGATATAACTTGCTTGGTTCCCAAGAAAATTAAAGAATCCCTCTTAATTTTACTGTGGATTCTAATTTGTATGGAAGCTATTTACATTTTCTTTATGAACTGAGATCATTTTTTCTTTTACTTAAAGAAAATGTTTTGATTTGTTGTTTAACATAGAATAAGTATAATGTTTGGAATAATAATATGATTATGGCAAGCTTTAGAGGAGAGAAGCCTGAAAAAAAAAGACAAGAAGAAGAGGATTTTCGTTGGGTATGTGGAAGAAGAGGTGGATATTCATAAACCCTTGTGAAGTAAAAAGGGAAATATATATCATTATGCAAGCTTTTGAGAGAATGAAAGGGTAAGAGAGGGTAAGATCCAGACCTCAGTTTAAATCTTCAAATGTTTCCCTGTTTTCGTTTTTCTTGAATTACCTTCATTCTTTTATTCTCTTATTTCATTCCCATTTCGTTTTTCGATTATAACCCCTACTATCATGTTGGAAGATGCTTTGTTTGATTGATGAGAAAATGTAGAAAATAAAAAGAAAATTAAAATTGGGTTTCCAACAATAAAAACCGATTTTTCTTACCATTAATATTTCTGATTCCAAAATATGGTACTCATTTATCTCTTTTTTAATTGTCTTAACTTATTATTTTATAATTTCAACTGATATTGCAATTCAACATTCAACTAGTAGTTTATAAATTAATTTTTCTTTAAATTATATTTACCCCTTCTGAATGAGTTTCAGTTTTCGTATTTCTTTAATTTCTGTCATTCTTTTTTTTTTTTTCTTTCTAAGTTTTGATTTTTTTACCTTTATTGTATTTTGAGTTTTGATGTTTTCTTTGCAGTTGTGGTGGGAAAAAAAAAAAGAAAAAAATAAAGATGTGAGTTGGTGTTGGTACTTTTCCTCTATAAGTACCGGTTATTTAAAAATAATATTTAAAATATGATGTTTAAAAATATTTCCAATTCTATACAGTTCTAATTAATCTAAAATATTCTTTTTCCTTTTTCCATTTTTAGTTTATGAACTCTTAAGTTTTTCCCCAAGAAAAAAGTCAGTATCAATTTAGGCACAGAAATAAGAAATATGAGATTAATGAGAATGACAAGTTGCCTCAACCGCCTTAGTGCTTAAAACCCTGTTTGGTTGCTTTTTTTTTTTTAAATTGTTCTAGAAAAAAGTTTTTGAAAATATAGGAAACATTATTTCTGTGTTCTCTAAAAATATAGGGTTTTTGTGTTCTCTTTGTTTTTTAAAACACAAAAAAAATGAGAATCAAATAGATTTTTAATTTTTTTTTTAACTAAAAATAGTTTTAAAAACAAGAACGAACAACTCCTAAATTTCTAATATTAATCTTTCTTTCTATTTATGTTATAAGTAGTTAGCGATCAAAGATTCAGAATACTGATATATTCAGAATGATTTACTTAATATCTGGAATATCGTAAAATATCGTAAATATCGTGCGATATTTTTACAAAAATATCGGTTATTAAATTTTTTTCATATTTTAATTATATGATTATGAGAAATGATTCTTATTCCTAATTAAGGTAGATTAAAATCAAATGGATTAGTAATTATTAAATTAAATATGTTATATTTAATATATTATTCTTTATATTATTACGTTAAAGAGATATTATTTATTGAGCTGCTTATTATTATAAATATTATGTATAATGATAGATTCAAAATATTATATAAGATAATTTTAAATTTTTAACGATATTATTTTATTTCTTTTTCCTGCTCAAATTAATATTCGATGAAAAATATTATAAGTTATAATGTAAAATAAAAAATAAAATAAAATATTATAAAGGGATTATGAACAAATAAATAATAAGAGAATATAAAAAGTTTGCATTATATAATAAATGCAATAAATTATTGTCACGTGAGTGGTGCCACTTCAAGATTTTTACGTCAACCCGTCGAAGAATTTTCTCATATTTTTTGTTCTTAAAAATCGTAAATTTTTTTCCAGAAAAATCGGTTTTGATTTTAAAATCTACGATTTTTCTCCATTTTCTTACTTCCGATTTTTTCCATCCCAAATCTTTCCAAAGACCACCAAGATCCACTTTTTCTGGCACCGGACGAAATCGGCGATTTTTTTGTCCATGATAGTAAGACAATCAAGTATTAGCTACTGTACAAGCCAGGCATTTGATTCAAGTGGTCCACCGTCCAATTTCACCATCCCCTGTGTATATGGTAACAATTATTGTCCCTATGCATGACTGATCTTGATAGTTTTAATATTTATGTAAATAAAACTTACATTGTTGTCATTCTAAAATTAAATAATTTAATAGAAAAGATATAAACTTATCAAGAAATAAAATAGAAAATATTTTTTACATTCTGTTCTAATATGTCATAAATACTTTATTCAATAAACTATTTATATTTGGATACATATTTTAAAAAACGCTTATACATTATTTTAACGCTGGGTTGAATGCGATTACTTAGTTGTGCCGCTATAATGTTCGAAATTACTCAAAATACCACTATAAGCACTTATAAAATTTTGCTTTTCAAAATTTTCATTATTTTCAGAATTATTTCCTTATTTTATACTTTTTTTTAAAAAAATGTACCCATTTTACATATTTTTAAGAAATTTATTTTCATATTATTTTTTAAAAATTTTCAGTTTTTTTTACATAATTTATCAAAAGGATAGTTTTGTAGATTACGATGATGAATTTTTAGATTTACTCTATAAGTAATCCTTTAAAATGCCAGATACTTAAACTTATCGAAATGCCTAAATGAATATGGGATTAGGGCCATAAGTTATTTTCGATCAGCTTTTCAATAAAGCTTATTTAAATAAGGTAAATGGTACCTTTATGTAGTTTTCGGCAATTTATTTTATGTGTTTTCTAAACACCTTTTATTTTTACCAAAACACTTATATGAGAAGATAACCAAATAAACTATAAATAAGATTTCCCAAACGTACCCATAATCTACAAAGATTTTTTTTGTAAATTTTTTTTATATCTAATCTTGTTAACTTTCCAAATTAATCCAAAAATAATCTTCAAAAATTAATTATATCCGAAGATGACAGCCGGTTTAGGTAGATATTCTCCACCCATTCATTTTTTGGGACCAGGTTATAACAGGCCCAAGCCCAAAAAAGAATAACAAACATTTCCAAAATATAGCAAAATAAAATAACATTGGCTCGAAATAAATAGCTTAAGCATTGCAATCTTTCCGAAAAAAACCCTAAGAATGTTCAGTCTTTGATTTTGTTGAAGGAGGCATAGTAATTTCTTGAAAGCCCTAGAAGATAAACAGGCAACAAGAATCCGAACAGGTTGAAGCACCACAACACCATGTTTGCTAAGTGCTCTCCCCATGTAAAACTCCTAGCGGGAGACTCCACCGTACTCTTCTTCATCCACCTTTCCAATCTCATTCCTCAACCACTCCACGACAGAAAATCCTTCTTGAATTGTGTAAAATACCGGCACGAATACTCTTATCGGTATTGAGAATTTGCCGGAAAATGCCACTCCCTCCATGAAAACTTGGCTGGCAAGGAGGAAAACGTGGGGAGAAGCTGCTTTGATCCCCTGTTTGTCTTCTTCCAGGATGCCGTGGAAGATGTAGGCGATGGGGAGGACGAGGCCGATGATGGCTGCGAAGGAGACGGTAGAGAGAGAGGAATTTTGTTGTTTGGATCGAAGACTGTTCTGGGTTGAAGTGTTGGGCGTGGGAAGGCAACTTTGAGAGGAAATGGATAAATGTAGGAGGACGACGAATACGAAGTCCTCCGGCGCCTTCACCATGCCGCTGGCGGAGAAGACGACGATGACGGCCAAGGCGTGTTGAGTTGCCGGAACGTGAGGAAGGGGGGCGATGGCGGAGTGGTGATTGCCTTCGGGGCGGCGGAGATGGGCTTGTTCAGATCATCTTTGGGAGTTGGATGTTGGCTCACACCACCTGACATTTTTATTGAAGAAAAGGAATCTGGGATTCGAAAATGTGTAGTGTGGTTCACTTTCTCGAGAAAATATGTGGGGAAAGAAGAGAAAAGGGGAAGGGAGTTGGGAGTGAGAAAATGGAAGAAGGAGAATGGGGCGAGACTCGATAGGATGAAAAGGTGGGGGAATGAAAGAACTAGAAGTGTGTAATGCCGTAATGGTGATGAGGGTGTACACGTGGCAGTAAAGGAGAAGGGCAAAAAA
The DNA here is from genome assembly GCA_016808115.1 of Tetrastigma voinierianum. Taxonomy (NCBI): domain Eukaryota; kingdom Viridiplantae; phylum Streptophyta; class Magnoliopsida; order Vitales; family Vitaceae; genus Tetrastigma; species Tetrastigma voinierianum. The sequence goes on along the minus strand of JAEQBH010003479.1, from coordinate 673,342 downwards.
AAAAAATGGTGATGGCCTGATAGGGTGTGGGGTGGAGGAGACGTGGCATATTATTGGACATAGTTGGATTTTGTGTTCCTGGTCGCTCGCCACATCACACATCACACACCACCTGGTCAGTCAGTCATCATTCAATGTTCAAACTTCAAACCAAACTAAACTCGGAATTAATCCAGATCATCAATTTTTAAAAGTAGTAGTAGTTGTTAATTTTTAAAACATTTCTGGTTTCTTCAACAATTGGACGTTGAACTGGTTTCAACCAATTAGATGGCTCCCACTGCCACTGCCATGAACCAAACAGTGTGACTCAAGTCATGGTGCTATAAGCCTATAACTGGTTTTGGGCTTATAGGAGGTACTGTTGATATCCTCCAACAAATAACAAGTCGTAGGAGCTAATGTTGATATCCTCTAACAAATAGTTTAAACATTGCAAAGTACAGCGCAATCAGCCTAAATTGTCCCTCAATGGATAACAATTGAGAGAATGACAAAATACTAGCTCATAGATTTTCTTGGAAAGAAAGATGACAAGCCTTCCATGGAGGAAAATTGGCTCGAAAGAACATAGAGAATGCTTCAATAAATATTACACCGTGAGAAAAAATTTAGAGCTGGGTGGTGATCTCACTCCTACAGATGACTCTTACTAGTGCGGTGTCTATGACCAAAACCGCACTACACCTAAAAAATATTACATGTGGGGAGTTTTTCATAGCGCACTTAGCAATACATAATGAATACCCAAAGAATATGAGAAGAGAGTTCCATAATTTGAAGCAGAGGCAGATGAATGTGACAGAGAATTAGAGGGAATTCTCCGGGTTGAGCAAGTATGCTCCAGAGATGCTATTTACAAAGGAAGAAAAGTGTCGTAAGCTTGAAGATGACCTAAATAACTATATTCGGGCCTATGTCACAGGATTCGACCATGATGATTACTCTAAGATTGTGACATGTGCTTTAAATGTTGAAAGGGTGAAGAAAGAAGAGTATGATAGAAAAGAAAGAAGGCAGGTTAAGAAAAACCCCGATCAATCAAGTTTGTATTAGCACCAGAATAAGAAATTTAGAGGTCCAATGTGGTTCTAGTCACTCTACACTATGTGAGACCAAATTTCAACCACGCAGAGGTAAGACTATTCTACCAGCACCATTAGTAGCTAGTGCCCCAAGAGATTCTTCCAGAAGACCAACTCCTCCTTATTGCACACATTGTGGGAGGAGACATAAAGGAGATTGTTGGAGACTAACAGGTGCTTGTTTGGTTTGTGGATCCAATTAGCACAAAGTAAAAGATTGACCTAGAGCCCGTTCTTTCACTGCACCCCAGACTAGGGTTACAGCTTCATCAGTATAGAAGGGAAGTAAGGACAACAAGAGTGTTGCATCACCGAACGCTCCAAGAATAGTGACATAGCCCATAGGCAGATGGGATTCCCATGCTCCAGCTAGGGCGTATGCAATGAAAGCCGTTGAAGATAAAGATGCCCCGGATGTGATAGTTGGTAATTCAATATCTTTGATACTATTACACATGCACTTATAGACTTAGGGTCAACCCATTCTTATGTTTGTACTTCCATTCCTAGTTTGGGTAGTTTGTCGAAGAGTGAAATCGAGCATGATATCTTGGTAACAAACCCGATCGGGCATAGTGTTGTTGTGATTGGAGTTTATAGAGATTGTCCCATCAGAATACTAGAGTATGAGTTTCTGGGAGACTTAATCAAGTTGTCATTCAAAGAGTTCGATGTGATATTAGGGATGGATTGGTTATTCCGTCACCAAGTGGTGGTTGATTGTAGAATGAAGTGAGTAACTTTAAGAACACCGAGTAGCGAGGAATTAACTTTTATCGGCGAGAGGTCGAACCACCTCTCTAATGTGATATCCGAGGCCACTACTAGAACGATGGTTTGGAAAGGGTGTGAAGCCTACTTGGCGTAAGTGGTTGATAGGGAAAAGGCGTAGCCTAGTACTTCAAACATCCCTATAGTTTGTGATTATCCAGACGTGTTTCCGGAGGAGTTGCAAGGATTGCCTCCACGGATGGAAATTGAGTTCGCAATTGACATTGTTCTAGGTGTCGCTCTATGACGCCCCCAACCCGGCATCCAGTGTCATGCGAGGGTGTTTTTTTTTTTTTTTTTCCTTTCCTGTTTACTATAAACTTATTAATTCATATACTGTTAAACATTTAACTTGAAATATATTATGTAGTAGTGGATTACAAAATATATTCAAACTCCATTAATGGGAGTGTTCAACATATACAAACTTTGGCATTGTCATAAAAAAACAAAGACATATACAAAATAAAACCAAAAAGGTCCTCAATGAGCACCTAGTGTCATGCTGACCTTGATCACGATGATCGTTTCTGGCTTCTATTTCCTTATTCTCTACCTACACGGATGAAACACCCGTGCTAAGCTTATAGCTTAGTGGGAATAATACTCGTGGACGACCCCCAATAAGGATCATCACACTTTAGACACATGCATATACATCTAACATATCATATACTTATACACATGCTTATACATATTTCATACATATCATTTACACATGCTTATACATATTTCATACTTACTTATCATATCATGTTTCATTTCTTATCATCGTTCATATACATTTTGTGTCATTTTACACTTTGCTTTTGTTTTTTGTCACAAGTACTTGTCACATAGCAAAGAAGGTGCTCTTATATCACTTCATATCATGTCATTTACCATATTCAAATCATTTGCATATTCTTGTCATTTGTTTTTATGTTTCATGTCTGCATATACCTTAGAAGTTGATACGTGAAACTATAAGGACCCGAAGGTGCTGTTATCATTATACGAGACAATGAACTATAAGGGCCCGAAGGCGCTATTATCATTGTACGAGACAATGACCTCTGCGCGACCTCGGCGCCGTTATCATCAGACGAGACAATGACTCCTATAAGGACCCGTACAGTTAACACCCTAACGGGGCCAACTGATCAATATGTTGCAGACTTTTGTCCCTAATAGGTATGCCCATCTATCCCTTTACTAGGTTCTAAGTGCATAATCCATTTTTTATTTCATTTTCGCATATTCATATCCTAATAACTATTGCTATCCGGTGATCATATGATATTTACGATCATTTACTCTTATCTTTGTATTTTCTTGTATTTTCGTATACTATCAAATATTTCTTACAAATAGAGCTATCTTTTAGACAAATTTTCTAGGTCCAATGGTGTTCAAATCTGAAGATACCTATTCCAAGGAGCTTTGTTATCCTAGAAGTCTACTTTACTCAGAATTTTGAATCACTCCAATTGGATGAGTGAAACTCAACCTATGGCCAAAACAATCAGAATCACTCTAATGTCAAAACATAACTAGCAATGTCATGCAACCTAGATCCCCTTTGACGAATTTCTAGGTGCAATGGGGTCCAAATTTGCATACACCTATTTCAAGGAGATTTGTTCTCCTAAAAGTCTAGTTTATCCTTAATTTTGAATCACTCACCTCGGAGTAAGAACACAACTGCCTAAACACCAGGGACTACTCTAATGTCAAACAACCAAAACAGTAATCAGCTTATGTCATGCAATCTAGCTCCTCGACGAATTTCTCGGTAATTGAGTCTAAATTTCGCATACACCTATTTTAAGCGAGATTTGTTTTCCTAGAAGTCTAGTTTAAGTTAATTTGAATAACTCAAATTGATGAGCGATGTATTAAAACAAAATATGGATTTAAAAAAAGACAAAGATCTCCCCAAAACCCAACATTTTCTCTATACAAAATTTTCCTCCATTGAGGACCACAACCAAACCAAACAACCATATAACAACTTAGAGCAACCCCCAAAATTGAACTAAATCAATCAACTTCATTGTTGGAGGTAGAAGAATTCCTAACCAACAAATAGGAAAAACCCAAACCTAAACACAATTCCATCAAATCCACATACAAATCCTTACATAGACAAGGATTCAAACTACTATCCATACCTTAAAGGATTCTCCTTCTTCTTCCTCTTCTTCTTTTTCCACTTCTTCTTCTTCCTTTTTTGCTTCTTCTCTTTCTCTCTCAAACGTGACCTAGCTCAAATGGGACAATTGCCCAAATTGCAAGACCAAATGTGGTCTTATCTCACTTACATACATGGGCCAAGGTTTGGAAAATGGCTTTTGTGATTTATTACCCATTTTTACATTTAAGTCCTCCTATTCCCTTTCATTTACACATTCTTTTCTCACATATTTTAATTGGGCATATAGTCTTATGATCTTATGACATTTGAGTCCTTAGTGGGTAAATTACTAATTTACCCTTGACCCTTAGATTAATTCCGGGTTTTGCTTATTTTATTTTTTTAGCATTATTATTCCCAAAAAATTTAACTTTTAACTTGTATTACACCCTCAACATGTTATAAAACTTTCAGGGTATAATTTGAGGTGTTACAACTCTCCCCCCCTTAAAGGAACTTCGTCCTCGAAATTATTACCTAGAGTGAAGAGTTGTGGATACTGTGCTCTCATAGTTGCTTTTGGCTCCCAAGTAGCTTCTTCCTTGCCATGGTGTTGTTAGAGCACTTTCACTAGCGGTACTTGCTTATTCCACAACTATTTCACCTCTTGTGCTAGAATAGCCTTTGGCACTTCATCATATAAAAAATATGTTTGTACTACCTTGTACTGGTAATATATGTAATCCATCAGAGCGGTATCTATGAAGAATTGACACATGAAACACATTATGTAGTTTGATCAACTCTGGAGGGAGTGCCAAACGATAAGCCACAAGGCCACCTGCTCCAAAACTTCATACTTAATTCTAACTCCTACCAACTTGCCTTTCTTACCAAACCATAGAATTTTCCTCCACGACGATACTTTTAAGAAGACCTTGTCTCCCACTTCATATTCAATCTCTCTCCCCTTTAGACATATGACTTTTTTCGATCACTAGTCGCCTTTAACCTTTGACGAATAACTCAGACTTTCAGATCTTTACTATGCCCTCGACCAATCACCTTATGTTCATTCAACTATGTCCAACATACCGGAGTTCTACATCTCCGACCATATAAAGTTTCATACGGTGCCATGCCAATACTTGCTTGATAACTATTGTTATAGGAAAATTCCATCAATGGAATATACATATCCCAACTTCTAGGAAATTCCATGACACAACCTCGAAGCATGCCTTCGAGTACTTGAATCAATCTCTTTGATTGTTTATCTATCTGCGGATGGAATGTTGTACTGAAATTCAGCCTAGTACCCAACACAAAATCCATGGTAATTTTATCCCACTTCCATTGAGGAATTGGAAGGGGATTCAACAGACCGGTTGGAACTTAGTGTTCAACTTTGACTTGCTAACACGTCAAACACTTAGACACGAATCAAGCCACACATCTCTTTTCATTCATTTCCACCAATACGTTGTTTCAAATCCTAGTACATCTGCATTACCCTAGGATGCATGGTAACACTGCATATGAGCTTCACTGTCAAACTTTTTCTTTAGCTCTTTATCATCTCAAAATACATAACTGCTTTGGAAATACAAACTTCCAAATTTTCTTTTGATCGGGGGTAACCTCATTTTATCACCATCTCTGACCATCTCGTACCTTTTCTCGTAATCCTGCCATCATTTTTCTACGTACTTATCATCATTTGCTTTAAAATAAGTTGCGCTGTTAGTTGAGCTAATATAGCTCCATCATCTGCTAATCTCCATTCACTGTGTTAAAGTGACATTACTGCCACTGTCTTTCATCTTAAAGCACTGCTACCACATTAGCTTTTCCGGGTGTTAATCTATTATACAGTCATAATATTTGAATAACTCTAACCACCTCCACTGTCTCAAATTTAATTCTTTCTAAGTCTGCAGGTACTTGAGACTCTTGTGATCTATATAAATTCTACACTTTTCCCCATATAAGTAGTGTCGCCATTTTTTCAAAGCAAACACTACTGCAGCCAACTCTAGGTCATGAGTGGGATGATTTTGTTTATGTGGCTTCAACTGCTTGGATACATAAGTCACCACTTTCCCATCTTGCATTAACATACATCCCAAACCAATTCTTGAAGCATCACTGTAACTCTTTTCCCGAGGTAGGCTGCGCCAATATTGGTGCTTCAACTAACATTTCTTTCAAATGTTCAAAACTATTCTGACATTTATATGTCCACTCAAACTTTACTCATTTCTGAGTACCTGGGTGAGCCGGAGAAGCTTGAAGACAGAGAGAATCATTTCACAAATCTTCTAGAATATCCTGCTAAGCCCAAGAAAGTTCTCACCTCGATTACATTTCGAGGCGGTTTCCAATTCCCATAACGTGCCTCACCTTACAGTAATCCACTTTATACCCTCAATTGACACACCTAGGAAGAAAACCTTTTAGCCAAAGTCACATTTGTCGAAGCTTATGGCGCAGTAAACTTTTCCTCTTAACGTCTCTTACGACTATTCTCGTGATGTCAAGCTCATGTTCCCGTGCATCCTTAGAATACACCAATGTCATCGATAAAGACCAAACAAACCGATTCAGGGTTTTGACATCTCTATTCGGGCAAATCCATGAATGCCGCTTCTGCATTAGTTAACCCAAATGGCATTACCAAAACTCCATAATGGCCATGCATCGATTTCTAAATTTAGTCTTAGGCATATTCACATCTTCACTCTTGTTCTATAATACCCCTGACCAGTCTATCTTTGAAAATATACCACTCCCTTTAATCGATCAAAAGACTTTCATTCTTCGAAAATGGGTACCTTATTTTCACTGTCACTTTATTGACTGTCAATAACACATCCAGAGTGTCATCTTTTCTTTTCACAATAAAACAGGTGCACCTGTAGTTAACATCAGGCCTATTAAACTTTATCCATAAGCTCTTGTAATTGACCTTTAACCTTTCAAACTCTTTGTTGAGCTTGATTTTGGTATGGTGCCCTGTGGGCACAGGGGTTGTTCCCGTACACCCTAAGGATAAGTCCACCTCCTCTCAAGGGGAATACCGTAACTCTTCAGAAATACATTTGAAATTCCCTTACTATTGGAATCTTTCCACATCAACTCGACCTCTCTAGAGTCACATCAAGGCCAGAACGTCCCGTCTTTCCTCATAAGTCTCCTAGCTTGCATAGTGGAGATCACATTGGATATTGAGCCTGATTTAATGCCCTGTACTATCACCTCAGACTGGTTAGAGCATCTCAACACTACTGTCTTTTGACTATAATCAACGATGACTCGGTGTTTAGACAACCAATCCATTCCCTGAATAAAGTCAAATCTCGGAATGGTAAGGTTATCAAATCAGCGAGAAACTCTCTTACTTGGATAACAATGAGGCAATTTCTGTATACGCTATTCACGCTAACACTGTGTCCAAATGGACTGGTCACATGCATGTCATATGCTAACTGTTCCACTGCTTGCATCTTATCAAATACATGTTCAATGCATACATACGAATGAGTGGATCCAGGATCAATCAATGCATGCATCTCAATATCATAAAGAGAAAATGTACCAGCTATAACCTCAGGAGCATCCTGATCCTCACGAGCCTTTATAGCATATGCTCGTCTTGGTCTTTCTAACAGGTATAGAGCGATCCAGCATCTCGGGAGATTGTGCCTCATTGTCCTCTTTGCTGAATTGGGCCACCTCGACCCCTACCTCAATCTCTCGTCGAAGGTAGTGTAACTGATTTTCCTCTGCCACTTTCTTGCAGACTTCTATTATCCCATGACTCTCTGGGACATTGTGCTATCAAATGATCAGTGCTTTCACACTGAAAACACCCTCCTATCAATAACTTGCAAACACCCAAATGTCTTTTATGGCAATGAGGGCACTTTAGGATTTCTTTCTGTCCAACTGAAGCACCTCTACGTGGACTAGGTTCTACATTGGACCCTTGTCTTCCACCTCTCGTAGATGAACTGTATTTTGATTGAGCTGGAGACTCCCTAGCTCTTTTCCTTGAGGAGGACGAAGCTCCTTTAGAATACTTCTTCTTCTAAGATCTTTCTTTGCTACTCGTTTTAAGTCTCTCTACTTTCATTGCAGCTTAGACTAAATGATAGAAATTCACATGTTGGAGAGATCTCATAGGTGCCAAATATCTCTTAATGTAATCATGCAGTCCATCCTCAAATTGCTTACACTGAAATGCCTCGATGAGGACCAAATCCAGTGCATACTTGCTGAGATGACTGAATTCTTTCTCATATTCAACCACCGATAAGTTCCTTTGCTTAAAATTCAGGAATTGTTTCCACTTAGACGCCCTATACATCTCGGTAACGTACTTTGCCACGGGTATTGAATGAAGAACTCCCGAGTCATGGGATTTGGAATCCTTAATTTGCTCGACACTAGCTACGATCATATGCCTCGCTGCAATGGTGAGACTACGTGATACTCTTTGATCGGAGAGGCATCTTACTTTCTTGATATTCTTTGCCAGCTTTCTAACGAGAATTCCGCTTTATCGGACTCTTCAAGTTTGTCCCATAGAATTCCTCGGCCCCATGTCTGTGAGGCTTTGGAGTTAATATCTCAATGCAGGAGTCTGTGCGAGATATCCTCCATGGCTTCATTTGGCTCGGTAGGGCGTGAATCTCGCTTAGACATATTGAAAGGGTGAAGCGGGTAATCCACGATCTCCGGGTTAACACTCTCGATTGCTTCTTCGATTGGATTTGGAGGGCGATACATACATCTGAGCCACAAGGACATCGACATCAGGCCAACACATTACTAAACACATGCTTTTCAATCTTATACTCTATCTAGAATCGCTTAAACCTAGGCTTTTCCAGAAACGCGTAAACCTAGGCTTTGATACCACTAACTTATGACGCCCCACGGCACAGCGGCCAGTTATTGGCTTGATGTTTTCCTTTCCTATTTAATAAACTTGTTCATTCATATACTATTAAACATTTAATTAGAAATATATTCTATAGCGAATGATTACAAAATATATTCAAACTCCATAAATGGAGTGTTCAACATATACAAACTTTACATTGTTCTGAAAAAACAAAGACATATACAAAATATACCAAAAAGGTCCTTAGTGGGCACGTAGTGTTGCGTTGACCTTGATTGCTGATGCGGATTGTTCTGTCTTCTATTTCCTTCTTATGTACCTATACGGATGAAACACTCGTACTGAGCTTATAGCTTAGTGGGAATAATACTCATGGACGACCCCTAAAAGGATCATCACACTTTAGACACATGCATATCACGTCCAGCATATCGTATCTTATAAACGTGTATACATATTTCCTTACATATCATTTACACATGCTTATACATATCTCGTGCCCTTACTTATCATATCATGTTTCATTTCTTATGATCGTTCGTATATATTTCGTGTCGTTTGCACTTGCTTCTTGTTCTGCCCTGCGGTGTACTTGTTATCGCATACTTGGTGCTATGCTTCTCATATCATTTCGTATCTGTCATTTATCATATTCAAACCATTTTATATTCTTTGTCATTTGTTTTATGTTTAAGTATGCATATCTGTATAAGTGGATACGGGCTGCAGGATCGAAGATCTTCATTATCATTGTGTGAGACAATTAACTATAAGGGTTCAAAGTATTGTGTCATTATATGAAACCGATGACACCACATAAGGACCACGAGCGTCTTCATTTATCATTTATGCAGACATTGACGCCTCTATAAGGACCGAAGGTCTTTCAATGACCACTAGCAGGACGACTAGCTCGATGTCTGACGAGACTTTTATCCTAATAGGCATGCCCATCCCCATGCCTCACCGGGTTCTGACAGACAGTCAATTTTATTTCATTTTCAGAACATATCTCATATCCCCGAATAACTATTGTTATCCGATGATCATATGCGATATTTATGATCATTTACTCTTATCTTTGCATTTTCATATATTTCCGTATACTATCAAATATTTCTTATAAATAGAGCTCCCTTTTAGACAAATTTTATGGGTCCAATGGTGTCCAAATTTGAAGACACCTATGTCAAGGAGATTTGTTCTTCTAGAAGTCTAGTTTACCCAGAATTTTGAATCACTCCAATTAGATGAGTGAAACTCAACTTATGACCTAAACAACCAGAACCACTCTAATGTCAAAACATAACCAAAATAGAACCAGCTATGTCATGCAACCTATCTCCCCTTTGACGAATTTCTAGGTGCAATGGGGTTCAAACATGCATACACCTATTTCAAGGAGATTTGTTCTCCTAGAAGTCTAGTTTACCAGAATTTTGAATCACTCAATCTGGATGAGTGAAACTCAACTTATGGCCTAAACAACCAGGACTACTCTAATGTCAAAACATAACCAAAACAGAACCAGCTATGTCATGCAACCTAACTCCCCTTTGACGAATTTCTGGGTACAATGGAGTCTAAATTTGCATAAATCTATTTCAAGGAGATTTGTTTTCCTAGAAGTTTAGTTTACCCAAAATTTTTAATCACTCAATTTGGATGAGTGATGGAAGAGTTATGGCTTGAGAAATAAAGCGTGGGTTTAAAAAAAAGCAGGACAACATCTCCCACACAAGAGCCAACATTTTCTCTATACAAATTTTTCCTCCATTGAGGACCTGGCAAACCAAACAACCATATAACAACTTAGGTAACCCCCAGCTGAACTAAACCAATCAACTGTTGTTGGAGGTAGGAGAATTCCTAACCAACAAATAGGAAAAACCCAAACCTAAACACAATTCCATCAAATATCCATACAAATCCTTACATAGACAAAGATTCAAACTAGTTTCCATACCTTAAAGGCTTCTCCTTCTTCTTCCTCTTCTTCTCTTCTCCTCTTTCTCTCCTCGGCTTGTGACTTTTGGCTCAAATGGGACAATTGCCCCGAATTGCAAGACCAAATGTGGTCTTATCCATACATGGCTAAGGCCATGTTTGGCAAATAGCTTTGTGATTTATTACCCATTTTTGTTAACTTTTCCTATTCCCTTTCATTTATACATTCTTTTCTCACATATTCTAATTGTGCATATAGTCTTATGATCTTATGACATTTGGGTCCTTAGTGGGTAAATTACTAATTTCCCCTTGACCCTTAGATTAATTTCAGGTTTTGCTTATTTTATTTTTTTAGCATTATTATTCCCGAAAACTTTAACTTTTAACTTGTATTACATCATCAACATGTTATAAAATTGTCAAGGTATAATTTGGGGTGTTACACGCTCCGACATCCATTACACCATATAGAATGGCTCTGATGGAGTTAAAAGAGTTGAAGCTTCAGTTGCAATAATTATTAGAGAAGGGATTTATTCGTCCGAGTGTATCGCGGTGGGGAGCTCTTATGAGTGTAAAACTCATTTATTTTTAATCCATTTGTCAGGCAAGTTTTTAACAGTTTAAGATCTATTTTTATGCCAAAATGTGGAATGTTCATCAACTTTGTGTTTTGCAGGCAATTATTGAAAAATGAGGAGAGATCCCGGTAGAAAAAGCAAAAGAGCACAAAACGACAATCTATGTCGCGACCTGAGCATTTATATGTCGCGACACAAAATTCAAGCAGGCCAAAGGAACTATGTCGCAGCCAACAAATTTATGTCGTAGCAAAGATTGGTCATAACTCAAGGCTGAAAAGAGCTTTCTAAGTCGTGACTGTAAAGTTTTCTATTGCGACAAAACTTAAAGAATATTTTGAAGAAAGTTATCGCGACAATACTGAAATGCAATCGCGGCAACCACGAAATCCGTGCTTAACATACTTAGATTGATGGGTGAGAAGGAATTGTGTCACAACATTTATTTCTTAGGTCCATGACATAAAGGCGAAGACTAATGGATGAACTTTATCGTGACGAGAGACAGTGTCTGTCGTGATGAAAATATCGGAAAGACAAAACAAATTCGGCTAAGACAAGTGTTTTATGTTCGACAAAGTGACCATTATTAAATGACTAATCTTGTCTGACATAGTCGAATTCATAACGAGGCGACCACGATCTCTATGTGACAAAGATTATTTTACGTAGCGACGGACAAACATGAAGGAATTTAGATTCCTGTCGCGACAAGATGCTGAAGAGCAACACAGAAGAATGGAAACAAAGAAACTTCTTGTTGCGATATAATCAAGAGTTGCAGGCAAAACCTGTGTCGCGACAAAGAAGTTTTTTGTCGCGACAACAAAAGCTAAGGAATGATAAAATTATGTCGCGACAAGATAAAAATAGGTCGCGACAGAAATTGAAAAAGACTTGAGAATGGCCAAGGCAATTGTGTCGCGACAAATAGCTCAACAAGTGACAAGAACCTGAGAAGAAAAGTTTGTCGCAACCAAAGAGTTTCTTGTTGCGACAGAGAATTGCTAAGGACTTAAAGAAATCCTGTCGCGACAGAGGCAACTCTGTCGCGACAAAGTTGCCAAGCTGAAAAACAAGTGTTTGTCGTGACAAGGAAAATTATGTCGCGACAAACTTTAGAAGGACAAGGACATGAGAAACTAGGTGCAAACAGGTTTGGTGATGCTACACAAGTCATTTATGTCGCGAAAATAACAAGACTGCTGAAAGAAATTTATGTCACGACATCAACAAAGAAGTATGTCATAGCACAAATCAGAACAAGCCTAGAGAAAGGTCATTGGCAGAGAAAAGCCGAGAAGCTACGACATAGGAAGCGACAAAGACTGGAGGTTCTATCGCGACAGAACTTTCTATGTCGCGACAAAAAGACCAATTTGGGCCAGAATTTTGGGGATCCACAATGCAATTAATAAAGTGGGGCCCAACAGTGGAAAGCCTATAAATACACGCTTCTAGGGCAATGTGCCCAGCTTTCAGCAGCTCTAGGATTGCTGGATGGTTGAAGACTCTTATACATTTTTATTTATTTTATTTTCTTTTCTTTTCCATTTTAGTAGATTTAGCTTAGTATAGCTTTATTTTGTTAGTTTTCCTTTAATTTTTTGGATTTGGGTATTGTACTGAAGTGTAGCTTCGAGCTGATATTTCTTTATAAATTCATATTTTCCATTACTGTTTGATTTAAATGGATGATGGAAGTTTCTAGAGTTCATTTATTTCAGTTCGTTTATGATTTTAGTGAATTTTCCGTCAGGTTAGTCGCGTGAAGTAAACCGATTTTGAAGTTGAGCTAAATGGAAACGGGTCTTTGATGATAGTCATTTTGCTGCATAAGGAGGAAGGAAGATTTAATTAGAATTCTTGAATTTATTTGATTATTATTGTTTTAAATTTACTTGTTCTCAATACTAGTACTGTGTACCCAATGCAAAGTACTATATCTCACTCTGATTTCCAGGAGGCCCTCTGAGTGACACAAAGATGGAGAATCTTGAGAGTGTAGAACAATTCCTTGTGGGTATGGTAGACTAATAATATGGAACTAATGAACTTTGAAGGATTACTCAGATAGATCACCAACTTACTTATAAGTTGAATGAAGTATCTGTCTAATCACTCAGAGGTTTCTCCTATTTCTGATGAATTGATTTTGATTCCGTGTTAGCTGAGATCTTATCAAGGAGATGGAGATTTGCATTAGAAGTGTAGGATGAGGTGTCAATCAAATTGGAGAAGGCTTGCAAAGTCCTGTCTATGGGGGGCGAGAATTCTTTAATTACTTAAGATGCAGTATGAAGTATTGAAGGGAAAAATACTTGATTCTTAGAAGAGGATTTATATATTACAAATGGCGATTAGAATCATGTCTCATTAATGAATATGAACCTTTAATCAGTGAAAAGTATTGTTAAGGGAGAAATCCAAACCATACTACCTTGCATCTTTGACAAACTCAGTTCTCTAATTGATGGCTGAGCTAAAAATTGAAATGGTGTAGAAATTGATTATCATTAATTGATCCAGATCCAGATCCAGTTTTGTCTCACTTAGTGAATCCTAATTCCCAATTTTATTAAACTTTACGCTTGTATATTTAAGATTTCCGTCTAGGACTATACTTAAGTCCTCTCATTATCATATCGATTAGGTGAGGCCAGTAATGATCTTAAGTAGTTGGAATTAATTAGTCTTTTGATTTTATCATGTCTTTGTGGGAATAATATATGGACTTTCAATATCCACTTTTATTACTTCGCCGACTGTGCACTTGCGGTGATTGAGACCACAAACACAAATTTAAATGAGTCATCTTCTGAGAAAACAATTCCATTTTTTATACATATGAAAAATGAATTATAACAAGTTTATAGCATTTTGGGATTGGAATAATACTCGCTTTAAGTAACAGATGTCATGAATATGTGTATATCATTTGGTCCTATCAAGCTCCAATGCTCTTTGTTTACAAGAAAGACAATACTCTTCGGTTGTGTGTTGATTATAGACAAATAAACAAAATGACAGTGAAGAACAAGTATCCGTTACCCAAAATTGATGACTTGTTCGACCAATTGAAAGGGGCAGGTGTCTTTTCAAAGATTGACCCATGTTCTGGGTATCATCAATTAAGGATTAAGGATGCGGATGTGAATAAGACGGCGTTTAGAACGCGGTATGGACATTACGAATTCCTTGTAAGGCCATTTGGGTTGACAAATGCACCGACGGCTTTCATGGACTTAATGAACCATGTTTTCCAACTGTTTTTAGATCGGTTTGTCATGATGTTTATAGATGACATCCTTGTGTATTCAAAGAATTGGGAAGATCATGATACGCACCTTCGAGTAGTGTTAGAAACCTTGTGAAAGGAACAGTTGTATGCAAAAATGAGTAAGTGTGAATTTTGGTTGAAAGAAGTGTCATTTCTTGGACACATTGTATCGGAAGAAGGAATTAGGGTGGATCCAAGGAAGATAGAAGTGACTCTTGAATGGAAACCATCGAAGTGTCCGCGAAGTTCGCCTTCCTAGGCTTAGCGGTTTTCTGAGAAGGTTTAGTTAAAGGGGTTTTGATGGCTGCTTGGCTGATGGCGAATTACTCAAAGAATGTGAGATTTGGAGTGGAGTGAAAGTGTCGAGCTAGTTTGAAAAGTTAAGCATTTTTAGCGAGGCTCGGTTTTTATAAGTGACCTTAGGTGAAGAATATGTGATCTTCAGCGATGCTTTGTTAAATGGATTCAGATGTGTCCTTATGCAAGATGGTAAAGTGGTAGCATATTCTTTAAGGCATTTGAAGCCGCATGAAAAGAATTACCCTCCGCATGAAAAGAATTACCCTACGCATGATTTGGAATTGGTCGCTATTGTGTTTGCATTGAAAATATGGAGACACTACCTTTACGGAGAAAAGTGTTTCATCTACACCTATCAGAAAAGTCTTAAGTATTTGCCTTTGTAACGAGAGCTTAACTTGAGACAACATAGATGGATGGAATTGATCAAGGATTATGATTGTGTCATTTATTACCACCCTGGAAAAGCTAATGTAGTGGCAGATGCTTTGAGTAGAAAGTCAATGCAAACACTACAAGCATTGGTCTCATTTTCATTATCGAGACGATAGTGCGATAATTAGGCGTAATTAATGGCAAGACCAAATCTGTTAAATCAAGTGCAAGAGGCACAAAAGAATGATGAGAAAATTTATGCCATTGTAAGTAAGAATATAATGAGGAAAGAAATTGAGTTTTTAGTGAATGAGGATGGATTTTTGTATTATAGAGACCGGGTTTGTGTACGCAATGATAGTGAGTTGAAGAAATCCATTCTTGAAGAGGCACACAGTGGATCCTTTGCTAAATACATCTTGGTAGCACGAAAATGTATCAGGATTTGAAGACTTCATACTAGTGGTCCGAAATGAAGAAAGATGTTTTGGATTTTGTGACCAAATGTATGGTGTGCTAGAGGGTGAAAGCGAAACTTCAAGTTCCTTCGGGTTTGTTGCAGTCTATTAGAATACCTGAGTGGAAATGGGACCGAATCACAATGGATTTAGTGGTTGAGTTACCATTGATAGGGAGAAAACATGATTCAATTTAGGTCGTGGTAGACCAATTGATGAAGTCAGCTTACTTCCTACCAGCAAGAATCGACTATTCACTTGATAAGTTTGATTAGCTTTCTTACATGAGGAAATAGTTCCTACATGGGATCTCTGTGGTTCATCATTTCAGATGTAGATCCGAGGTTCAATTCCTCAGATTTTGTGAAAATTACAAGAGGCTTTAGTACTCACCAATTTCAAGATGGCTTCACCAAGAACGGATGGACAATCGAAGAGAGTTATTCAAGTTTTAGAGGATATGCTTAGAAGTTGTGTGATCGACTATGAGGGTAGTTGGGATAGACATATTCCTCTAGTTAAATTTGTGTATAACAATAGCTTCCAGTTGAGTATTGGAATGGCACCTTACGAGGCTCTTTATGGAAGGAAGTGTAGAACACCAATGTGTTGGACAGAGTTAAGTGAGAAGAAAGTAATCGGCCCTGATTTGATCTAAGAGACTGAGGAGAAGGTGAAAATGATCAGAGAAATATTAAAGGTAGTCGCAGATAGGCAAAAGTCTTATGCTAACTTGAAGAGAAATGACATTCAATATGAGATTTGGGAGAAAGTGATCGAGAAAGTGGGTCCAATGGCATATAGGTTAGCCTTACCTCCAGAGTTGGAAAAGATCCATAACGTTTTTCACGTTTCAATGTTAAGGATGTATAGGTCGACCCTCACACATGGTCTTTAGATTGCTGAGTTTCATCGACTTAACTTATTTGGGAAGAGGAACCCGTAGAAATTCGCTCTATATTAAGGAAACAACGAACTTCATCGGTCAAAGTATTATGGAAGAACCACAAGACGAAGGAAGCCACATGGGAAAGTGAAGAAACTATGCATCAACAATATCCACAACTATTCACTAAAGGTAATTTCGAGGATGAAATCTCTTAAGTGGGGAGGAGTTGTAATGTCCCAAATAGTTTTCATTTTATTATTTTACTCTTAAAGCGTTTATTATAATTTTTTTAAATTTTATTTATTCGATATTTTATTGTTTTAAGTGATAAAATAGAGGTTTTTAAAGTGAGAATTCACATAATGGATTAGTGCAATCTCAAATTAAGCCCTAGTAGTTAATGACATGTTTAGTATAACACAAGTTAAAAATAAAACCGTAATTAATACAAGAGTCAAGATTAAATCAAATGTCAAAATGAGACACAAAGGTTATAAATAGAAGAAGAGATATAAAGAAGAAATGTGATAAGTTGTTATGCAAATGAAATAGAATGAAGGACTTTAATGCAAAAATGAAAAACAAAAGAAATAAAGGGGAAGGCCAGCAGCTCTTATACAAGATGAGAATAAGACCAAATTGGTCTAGTGAATGAGATCATTTCATTTTGGAAAAATGGGAGCTAGGGTCTGGCTGTGTTCACGTTAGAGTATAGCTAGATCAAATTTGGTGATTGCTCTTCAATGGCTTCTTCTCTTCTGATCTACTGTGGAGCAAAAAGAAGAGAAGAAAAGGTGAAAGGAGTTCAAGAAGTCCAAGAAGCAATGCTGAGAGGGGAGTAGCCATCTTTGGACTCTACTTGTTCTTGAAGAGGAAGGAAGAAGGAAAGCTAGAGGAGTGTTAAAAAAAATTAAGGTATGGAGACTTGTCTAAGTTTGGGTATTGATTCACTCATTTTCTTTTTAGGTATTAAGCAAATTTCTGACACGACTACCAAGGACTAACTAAAGTCCCCGACAACGGTGTCAAAAACTTGATAAGACCAATATATATATATATATATATATATATATATGAGATCAGATCAGTGTGTGTCAAACTTCTGGTGCTGCCATCCAATAACTATTTAGTCCCCGACAACGACGTCAAAAACTTATTAAGCAAAAATGTGCAAACGAAGTTATTACTTAGCCACCAAAGGACTATTCAGTCTCCGACAACGTCGCTAAAAACTTGTTAACCAATTCATTTATACAAAAAACTTGTTGACTAATTTTCGTATATATGAAAAGATGGATTTGTTCTTTTTGTAAAATGGATTCATTTAAAATTTAAGTTCGTCTTGATCATCATATGCAAAGATGGTATAAGTAATAAAAGTGGATGTTTTAAGTCCGGATATTGTTCCCACGAGGACTGATGATAAATTAAAAGACTAACTACCCCAACAACTCAAGATCATTACTATTTGAACTCCATTGTTAGAACGATGAGAGGACTAAAAATTTAATCTTAGATTGATTTCCTTAATATACATGAAAATAAATTTTAATAAAATGGGTTTGAGAGTTCAACTTGTTTGAGACAAATCGAAACGTTAGATCAATGAGTAATAATCGATTTATACACCATATCGATTTATAGCCCAGCCATAAGTTAGAAAACTGAGTTTGTCAAAGATGCATGGTAGTATAGTTTTGGATTTTCCTAACCATAACTTTCAACGACAGGTACATGTCTGTTTCAAGATGAATTTAATCAACTACTTGAAAGATATAACCATTTTTTTAAAATTTAAGTATTTTTCCTTTTCAGTACTTCATACTCAGATCTTAGGACTGGAGAATTCTTGCCCCCATAGACAGGAAATTACAAGCCTTCTCCAATTTGATCACACATATCCTTCATTTTGATGAAATTTCCATCTCCTTGATTAGATCTTTTGTTAACACGGGATTAGAATCAATTCATCAGAAAGATGAGAGACCTTTGAGTGATTAAACTGATACTTCATTCAACTATCCTCAAATCATGAGTAAGTTGGTGATCTATCTGAGTAACTCATCAAAGTTCATTAGTTCCTTAGTATTAGTGTACCATACCCACAAAGAACTGCTCTATACTTTTAGGATTCTCCATCTCTGTCACGCAGAGGGCCTCTTGGAAATCAGAGCAAGATACAGTACCTTGCTTGGGTACACGGTACTAGTACTGGGAACAATTAAATTAAAAAATAATACCAATAAAATAAATTCAAGAATTCTAACTACGATGTTCTTCTACCTTGTGCAGAAAAATGACTATCATCATTGACCCATTTCCAAAGAGAGCTCAACTTTTCCAAACTAGTTCACCATCGTTGACTAACTGACGTGAAAATTCACCTAAATTAAACGAATCCTAAATAAATGAACCTTAAAACTTTCCATCCTCCATTTAAATCGACAAAGAATGAGAAAGATGATTTTATTAATAAATCCAAATAAGATGCACTTCATTCATTACCCAACCATAACTTGGTGAAAACTAACTAAAACTACACTCGAAAACTAAATCTACTAAAATGGAAAGTCAAAGAAAAATAATAGTACAAAGAGTCTTCAACTACCTGTAAAACTTAGAGTTGTGGAAAGACGCGCACGCGCCCTGAGACGCGCTATACTATAGACTTTCCAATGTCGACCGCACTTCACACCGCGCTGTGGATCCAATTCTGGCCCAACTGGTCGCCTGGTCGCGACATAGTGCTCCATCACGGTTCAGAAGTTTTAAGTCTTTGTCGCCGCTTCGCTGCTGTTTGTTGTTGTCCGTCGCTACCTATTCTTCGGGCTTTTCTCGATCACAGAATGTGACTTTGATAATGTCGCGACATAATTTGAATGCCGCTGCCTTGTTCTTGTCGCAACAGGAAATTTGTTGCAACCAGTTCTTTTGACACTCCTGCCTCTGGAAACTATCGCGACAAACATTTTTCTTTCGCCTTGTCTACTCGCCGCTGGCTGTGATTTCTTTTGGTTTCACAATTTCGCCGACATAATTTTTCTTTGTCGCGACAGGATTTCTTTTCTGGTCCTTGTTGTTATTGAGTTGTTCGTTGGTAAATATAGATCTTTTGTTACCATTAAACTTGACTTAGCTCATCTCACCCCTCTTCCAATTTATGTCGCAAAACTAAGTTTTGTTTTTGTACGACAAAATTCTATCAATCTCGTAGTTTTATTCCTCGCTACGTAAAACTTTGTCACGACAGAGATTTTGCCTTCAATATTTCAATATGTCGCAACATGAATTTCTTTGTCGTCATTCCTCTTGTATTGCTTTTTAACTTCTATGTTTAATAGAGAATTCCTTGTCACTTACGTAATTCACCTTAACTCATGTTTTATTCAGACATAAATAATCTTTGTCCGACAAAGACTCGCTGTTCTGTCAGAACTCGAAGTTATGTCGCGACAAGATTTTCTTTTGTCGCGGACAGACCTTTTCTCTTCCGATCACGCCCATGTCAAAACTGTCGCAACATAAAAACAATTTTGTCCTGTCCCACTCAGGTCAGATTCTGCCATTTTCTCTGTCACGCCATGAGTTGCCTCTTTGTAGATAAAACTATCTGTTGTCTCTTCACTCTTTATGTTGCAGCAAAAAGAAGATTGTCGACAAAATCTTTTCCATTTTCAGATCATTGTCACACAAATTAAGGGTGCTTACGACGTTTTCTACAATCTTCTTCAAGAATGTCGCAACAGAAAACTCATTATCAGAATGTAATGCTTTTTCACTTTATTCACTTCCTGGCTTACAACATATACTACCGGGTCATGAAGATAGTTCCCTTGATATGCTTGAAATTCTGTCGCGATAGACAAAAATCCTGTCGCGACAGTGACTACTGCAATTTCCATTTTTTTTGCTTCTTTCTCATTTTAATTATCTCATTTTCAATTCAACACTTGCAAAACACAAAGTTGGTGAATATTCCATAATTTGGCATAAAAATTGATCTAAAACTGTTAAAAACATGCCAGAAAAATGGATTAAAAATAGATGAGTTTAAGACTCATCAAATTCTCCCAAACTTAAAGTTTTGCTTGTCCCTAAGAAAAGAAAAGAAAATTTTGTTTGTCCTCAAACAATTTAGCTTTATTTCATGACGTTTCTCCATTTAAAGCTCAATTACAGAAATATAAGTCGCTGTAAAATTATTTCTAAGAGAGCCTAATCTGTAATCGTGAAGATTTTCACTAAGTTCACCTAATCACCAAATAATTCAGATATAAAACAATTTAATCACATTTAATCCTGATTTTGAGTGTATGCTAGTCTTCACTTTCTTTCCTTACAGCATTAGTTAATCTCTCCGATACTACATATTTCTCTTTCATTTTAAAAGTCACATATGCTGTTTATCATATAAATTTACTAATGTAGGCATAACACCACCTTCAAGACAAATAGGTCTTATAGGCTTGTAATGTGGCTTGGGCAATTGTAGATAATTGACACTTTAGGCTCAATTTGACCCAAATTTCAATCGGTTAACTACACTTTGCCTTCATGATACATCCTTGATTCTCTTGATTGTGTCTCTCACTTCCCGATCGCTTTGTGCATCTTTATGTTACTTACTGGACATTCTCATTTGCTTCAATCAGTAGATGACTCTTCCTTATTTTGAAGTTTTTCACTTTTCATCTCACCAAGTTCTATGGAATGGTAATGTTTGTCTTTTTAAGCTTTCTACCACTCCCAACGACTTTGGGTTAGTAACTCATACAAATACGGCATTAGGTGCTAGGTGTTAAACACCCCCAAGAACTTAATTGTCAAGGAGAAGGCTACAAGACCAACTCATTCTTCCTGATGTTTTTTTCTTTCACACTCTTCTTTCTTATAATTTTTTCTTATCTTCTTATCTCTATGTATTTTTCTTTTCTACCTTTTGATCCTTCTTACTACTTTAAAATATTCCTCAAACTTGTCCTTTCATCATTTATGTATTTGTCTTGTAATTCGGCAAATAAGGGTTCCTTTACTATAGATTATGTTTAAGGAAGGAATTAGCTTCTATTTGTCAGGTTGATGATGAGATTGGCTATAGGCTCAAATAAGGAACTAGTGTGTATACTTATGCATATCATAAGGGTAGGCTTTGAAAGGCTCAAACTTCCATGAATGACCTAAATCATTTCCTGTTAGTGGTATTGCCTAGGATTTCGCCTTGACTAATAATCTAACAAGTTCTAGGACATTGGAAATATTACTGTGATGGATCCTTAAAAAATGTCCCTAAATCTGGCACAATTTGTTTCGTAGTTAATAAGCTGTTTACTTACAAAGTTTATCAAGATTTTTATAACTAAATTGTTAACACAAATAGAATTATAGGTCTTATCCGTTCCATCAATTTATTAAAACCTTCCTTATTCTTGAAGTTCAACACATTTATCAATATATTTACAACTTTCCATTTCCATTCATTTCATCCTACCCCAATGCATCTATCATATTTTTTGTTTGGTTTCCAGATTTGTTGTTGTGTTGTTTAACAAGTCAAGAACCTCATTTTAATCAAGCATTCAACTCAAAACAATCCAACACAACCACAATTTCATTCTTTCATCAATTCCATTCAACCAAACATGTTGCACTTAGCAATTCCAACCAGAAAATTGGTTTCATTTATCCAACTAAACCATTTTACCACAAGTCAAAAATTTCTAAATCATAAACATGAAGGAAGAAAAATTTAGACAAAACAAACAAGAAATGAAAAATAAAAGTAGAACAATTAAGCTTGCAAAGAATTTTCTATTTCTAATTCAATATGTCACATTGATATTGGGTACATAAAGTTGGAGGAAGAGATGAAAAGGAAGACAATGTTCATTTTTTACCCTGAATTTCACATTCCCATTTTAAATATTCTCAACCTACTCTAAGGGGGGTTCAGTTCCTTTATTCGTCAAGACTAGGCTTTATTTTGGGCCATGCTTACAAGGTTCAGAAGGTCTTCTTCTCCGATTTGGGTTGAGAACAGGCAGGGGTTTGTTATGAATTCCTAAGGGACATCGTGTGAAGTATAATGAAATTTTGATTTGTGGTAGTGGCACTTTCTTCTTGTTTGACATTGTCTTCATAGCTCAACCTAAAATCTGGGACAGCTTTCATCAATTTCGCCGCTAATGATCAGGAGTGTCTTGTTGTTGACTTGCTCATATGTCACACTAAAATTTTGCTTGCAATGTGCCAGACAATTCAACTAATTCATGTCCTTGATTCCGTATGTCTTTACATGCTATCTCTCTATCTTCTAACATCTTTATCAGCCTTAATTCATGTTTTGCTATTTCATTCCAGAAAGCCACTTCTTTATCCCTTATTACTGTTCTCCATTATGTATCTCTTTTCTCTAACTTTGCTCTCCATTCTTCATCTCTTTGTTTCAATGCATTCTCTAGATTATGATCTCTTCTGAAATTTCATATATCCATATTCATCCATGAGTCAAGTCGATTTTTAGCTTATTATCTCTTTCTGTCATCTCCTGTTTCATAGATATCAGCATTTCCATAAGTTCTTTGTTATTACACCGGTGCCCTGAACTTTCAGCTTGTTCCTGATGGATTTCTCTATGTCCCGGAGATACACTGACGGGGCTTCGCTTCCTGCCTTTACTCGCCGGTGGACTTTCCACTGCTAGCTCATTGCATCTTTCCACCCTTCTTCTTCCACCTCTATTTCTTTCTTCCTATCCTCTGTTCTAGGGACTACCCAAATAAGGTTAAAGGGATGTCCTGTGTTTCTTCTTTTCCCCCATTATTCCTAATTTCAAGAAGGTAAAGGTTGGTGATTGTAGTTGGATGTGGAATCAAGCCCCTGTATTTGCTTCTGGAGTAACTCAAGATAAAATTCTCAATTATCTTCCCCACATTGATTTTGTACCCTTTCAACAATGCATAAAGGAGGATTGCTTCGTTCCTTCTTATTGTGCTGAGGTGCTTTGATGTAAAAAGGACTGAGTTTATAAAATGTAACCATACCTTGCATCTTCTAAATCACCTTCCGAAATGATTCAAAGGGTTTTTGTCCCCTTCCATTTTCCTTTCCTACCGTCAAGAGGGTCCATTATCTTTTTTTGGTACTGCCTTTAATAGTCTCTTAAACTTTGAGCCATATTTCTGCACCTTCATATTGAACAATCTATTTATCTTTTCCCTGCTAAAATCTATCCATTTTCCTCTAACATATACCTTCTTTCCTTCCTCTTCCACCGTATTAGCAAAAAATTCCTTCACCAATGCAAATAAGAATTTAGGTTCCTTATGCCCGCTTCTTAGTGATTACCATTCTTCTTCTCCTCATATTTCAGAAAGAGGAACAACTTTTGAATCCTTTCAACTAGTGAAACTTCGTCCTTCAAAGCTTCCATTAAAGCAGTTGCTTTGTTTGAGATCAAGCTTCTTACTTTTTCATTCCTTTGTTATGGTTCCGCTTCTTCAGCTCCCCTCTTCCTTTTTCTTGATTCTTCCTCTAGCGGCCTAGGCTCTCCTCTATCTTCAGCTTTCATTTCCCTTAATTGAGTTTCTTGAATGCTCTTCCTCTACTTCGTATAAGTCACTAACCATTCACAGTTCGGAATGACGGTAATTTTAATTCATTATAGTCGATAGGGTTTTAGGAACCTAGGTTTAGAAGGTAAGATGAGAGAGATTTTGTTAAGGAAGCTGAGAGGGTTGATGGTTTATGAGAAAGGTGGCCTTTTCAGTTTTCAAAAATTTTCTATTTATAAGCTAACTGTTTTTTTGTGCCTTCATTAAATGTCACGACAACAATTGACCTAGGGTTTGTTCCATTTTTAATACTATGTCGCGACATACAAAAATAATTGTCGCGACATACAAAAATAATAGTCGCGATAGAGTTTTGCATTGTGAACTAGGTCAGTCAAATGTCGCGACATTGTGAGAAATGTCATGTATTATTTCTCGACGCTTCTTTAAATCTATGTCAAGGACAGAAAATTTTTGTCGCGACATAAACTTCCCCTTTTTCAATTTGAGTTCAAAATTGATTATAATGTGATTAGGAGGCATGTCAGACAATGTAAATTTGTCACGGTGTAAAACTTCCCTTTTGCTGAGTTCAAAATTGATTATGTCACAATAGAGGGAAAGCATGTCGCGACATTGAACTAAAATTTTTCAGCATTGCATCATTCCCAGGTTTCACTCAAGACACATTCAAAGCAAGATGTATTCACTCATACCCATCAGAACCTACTTGTGACAACTCATTTAATCATCAAAGACCCTCAATTCAAGTATGAACAACAATATTTCATTTCTTCATCTAGTATAATTTGCCAAGATGATATTCAGAATATCTAAAAAAATTTAAACCAACAAAGCTACTATTCATTTTCTGCTTTAAAATAGAATCACATTCCTCAAATCAATTATATTATCATTGAAAACAAATTGAGGGAAATAGAAATACTCCCTTGTAGCTATTTTCAAGATATTTCATTTGAGAAAGTGGTGCTTCCTAATAAAATCTATCTAATATAGTCATTATACCTAAAAATCGCAGAATAACTAAAATAAAACTTCTAACATAACTAAAACTAAAACAACCAACACACAAAATTTAACAAAATTAATCTAACTAATAAAATTTAAAATTATGCTTAGGTTGCCTCCCAAGAAGCTGCCCATTTTAATGTCTTTAGCTAGACATTTGTTGCAGAATGTCTTCATTTTAGCAAAACTCTTCCTTTTTTTCAAAACTGTGCATCTTTAAGGATTTTGTATTACAGTGGCTACTTGCCCCACCCGAGTCACCAGATTCTTCCTAAAGAGGCACTGTATCGGGCTCAAAACAATTTCGTGTTTGCCTGGAATGCTGTTAGCTCAGCAAACTTCTGCTCATGTATGTTCAACATCCTCTTTATTTTCCCATGAAAGCAAGCATGGTCCTCAGCGAATTAGATCTCCTACTCGATTTTATGTTCTTCGGTCCACGGTTGTCATTGGCCACAGCTAGAACCCATGAGCCATGATATTGGTTCATATTCCGTCCAGCTCGACCACAAGCTTCTCCACCATATGAGAAATTCTCATGGTTCTTGAGGCCGGGGTAGAGAGAGTGGGCGTTGAGGCTGGGCTTAAAAAGCAGGCCCTGTATCTCGTAATGTGCCTCCTCAACCTGGTAGGAACCCTCATGGTTTGGTCCCTCTTCAACACTCTTTCTTCTCTCTCCTTCATCTACTACTCCCACTTCAAGTGCAGTATGCATTCTTCTTTCATTGCTTCCAAGTTTGTTCATCACTGCATCCAGCTTTGCTTCTATGGCAGTCATTCGACACAGCTCTTCAATTAAATTACTTCTCATTCGCTCGTCATTCAAGCTTCAAATAGCCTTGTAGTTGCATTCGTAAGGTCTTCAATCAGTCACTTTGCCTCATCTCGGGGTGACTTCTTCTCTTTAAAAGCTCCTTAATAAAGAAGATGCATCACTATACCCGAGTATAATTATAGCACATGGTAAAATATCCATTTGAGTGGTCAAGTCTATCCTATGCATGATATCGTTCGGTAGTCTCTTAAATCTTTCCCCATGCATTTTAGACTTTCATCCTCCCCTCGTTCAAGACTACAATCTCCTTTCAGATGTCGTCGAGGGAAAATCGCTTCATACAAGCTCTCCACCAACTCTTCCCAAGTCTTCACCGATCCAACTGGCAATGACTCAAACCAAGCCGCCATATCTTTCAAGAAAGGAAGAACTACTAACTTAATTACTTGTCCACCATTTAATTTTGACTGTTGGTCATCCTCATGGAATCTTCATATGCTCATTGGGATCTTCAAAAGATAGTTCAAATAAATTGGAAAAAGTTGTTGTACCATAGTAATCAAAGTTGATTCAAATACTTAAATTGTCAGTTTCATAAGTGTGTTGTCTCACATTAGAGTACTCATCTTGAATAATAGGCCTCCAAGAGTCCTCCATAGTATTAGGCCTCTGAGGTCTCTCTGCTTCTTCTTCTGGAATAGCTTGTAGTATTTCTCTCTGATTTGCCATCCTTGTAGATTCAGCACTTGTAACTTCCCTTTCCTCGCATTATTCAAGTTCTTCACTTCGTATCTAAAGGCAAATGTATCTACTTGATTTTCTATGCATTTAAAATCTTCAATAAAACACACGAAGATCAAATGAAATATGGAGAGACAATTATCTCCATTTGGCTCATACAAAATTTCATAATAGCTTTTCAATCATCGCCATTGTAAAATTGTTTTTGGTGATTCGAATCCTTTATAATAACAAAAAAAAATTTTGTCCAAATTAGTAACTCTCTTTTTGGTTAGAATATTGATCTTTAAATTCATCATTTGATTCCTAGACCAACGACGCCAAAAACTTGTTAAGCAAATTTCTGACACGGCTACCAAGGACTAACTAAAGTCCCTAGCAACGGCGCCAAAAACTTGATAAGACCAAAATAAATAAATAAATAAATAAATAAATAAATAAATATATATATATATATATATTTATATGAGATCAAATCAATGTGTGTCAACTCGGTATGTTACACCCAAGAACCATTCAAATTCTCTAATGGCGCAAAAACTTGTTAAACTGACATACCAAAAAAAATTGTTGACCAATCAGATATATAAAGATGATCGGTTTTTCAGAAATGATCTTTTAAAAATTTGTTCGCCTTGATCACCTGCATGTAATGCATCGTGACAAGTAATAAAAGTGGATGTTTTAAGTCCGGATATCATTCCCACGAGGAATGATGATAAATTAAAAGACTAACTACCCCAACTACTCAAGATCATTAATATTTGAACTCCATTGTTAGAACGAATAGAGAGGACTGTACCCTAACTTAGATTGATTTAATATATTATGAAAATAAATTTTAATAAATGGGTTTGAGAGTTCACCGAGTGAGACAAAACTGAACTAGATCAATGAGTAATAATTAATTTCTGCAGCATATCGATTCATAGCTCAGCCATAAGTTAGAAAACTAAGTTTGTCAAAGATGGTATGGTAGTAGGTTTTGATTTTCCTTTAACCATACTTTTCAACGACAGGTGGTTAATGTTCATTTCTTAAAAGTATGAATTTAATCACTACTAAGATATAACCATTTTTAAAAAATTTGGCATTTTTCCTCGCATTTCATACTGATCGTGGACCTGAGACCCTTGTCCCATAGACAGGAAATACAAGCCTTCTCCAATTTGATCACATCCTTCACTATGAAATTCTTCCATCTCCTGATTAGATCTTGCTAACACGGATTAGAATCAACTACTGGAAGATGAGAGACCTTTGAGGATTATTAACCGATACTTCATTCAATCCATCTCAAATCATGAGTAAGTTGGTGATCTATCTGAGTAACTCATCAAAGTTCATTAGTTCCTTAGTATTAGTGTACCATACTCCATTAAAAAGAACCCGCTTCTATACTTTAGGATTCTCCATCTCCTGTCACGCAGGGCCTCCCGAAATCAGAGCAAGATATATCTTTGCTTGGGCACACGGTACTGTACCGGGAACAATTAAATTAAAAAAAATAATAATTAATAAAATAAATTCAAGAATTTAACTTATGATGTTCTTCTACCTTGTGTTAAAAATGACTATCATCATCGAATTCATCTAAAGAGAGCTCAACTTTTCAAAACTAGTTCACTCATATCAGTGACTAACTGATCAGGAAAATTCACTGAAATTGTAAACGAACTTAAATAAATGAACTCCAGAAACTTTCCATCCTCCATTTAAATCAGACAGTAATGAAAAAGATGATTTTATTAATAAATTCCAGCTTGAAGATGCACTTCAGTTCATTACCCAAATCCATAAATTTAAAAGAAAACTAACTAAAAACTACACTGAAACTAAATCTACTAAAATGGAAAGTCAAAGAAAAATAATATACAGAGAGTCTTCAACTACCTAGAAAATCCTGGAGTTGCGGAAGCTGCGCACAGTGCCATAGATGCTTCTATTTATAGATGAAAATGTTTGGCCGCACTTCAATAATTGCGTTGTAGATCCCAAAACTTATGTCTCAAATTGAATGGCCTGTCATGACATAGAGTTCTGTTGTCGCTAATCTCAAGTTTTAAGTCTTGTTGTTGGCTTTATCACGCTTGTTGTTGTTTGTCACGCACTGCTCTAGGTTTTTAGATTCCTATAGACAAAATTTGATAATGTCATGTAATAAAATTTTGATGTACCGCTTGTTCTCGTCAGAACAGAATGTCTTGTGTCATACACAAAATTTGTTGCAACTAGCTTTTACACTTCATTGGAAACTATCGCGACAACATTTTCTTTTCAACCCTCTACCATCGCTGACAGTTTTCTTAAGTATCACGACGTGATTTTTTAGTTTTCATTCTTGTCGCGACAAAATTTTCTTTTTTGTCAATATATAGGATTTCTTTTTCTCTGGTCCTTGTTGCTAATGAAAGGTTTGTTGCAACATGTAGATCTTTGTTGCTTATTATTACTTGACTTGGCTCATCTCAATTCTCTTCCAATTTCTATCGCGACAGTTTTCCGTCGTGATTAATTCAATCAACTTGCAATTTTATTGTTATGACAAAACTTTGTCGCGATGTAGATTTTGTTTTCATTATTTGCATTATGTCGTTAAATATGAATTTCTTGTCATCATTCCTCTTATATTACTCTTTAACTTCTATGTCACACAGAGAATTCCTCGTTGGGCATGCACTCACTTTCAACCTCTATGTTTTATTTTGTGTCAAGATAGAAATAATCTTTTTTATCGCGACAAAGATTCAAGTGTTCGTTGTGAACCTCACGTTATATCGCGACAGATTTTTCTTTGAGTTCGCTATAAGTTTTCTTCCTTGAGCTGGCTCCATGATGAAAACTTTGTCGCAATATAAAAACACTTGTCTCAGCTGACTTGTGTTGTATTCTTTCCATTTTCTGTCATGACAAAGTTGTCTTTTGTTGTGACACGATTCATTTGTTAATCTTCAGCCTTTTATGTTGCGACAGAGGAAGGATTGTCGTGACAAAGTTCCTTTGCCATTTGCCTTGATCATTGTCGCGACATACTTAAGGGTGTCGTGAAAGTCTTCTTTACAATCTTCTTCAACAATGTCACGACAGAAAATCTCTTTGTCACGACAGAAATGCTATTTCAAAATTCTGAGTTCACTCTGGCTTTGTAGTGACATATATTTAGCATACATAGTTCTTCGATATGTTTGAAATTAATATAGACAAAAATCCTGGTCGCTTATTGTTGACTACTGCAATTTCCATTTTTTTTGCTTATTTTCTACTGGAATTATCTCATTTTTCAATTAACACCTACAAAACACAAAGTTGGTGAATATTCCATAATTTGACATAAAAATCGATCTGAAACTGTTAAAAACATGCTAGAAAAATGGATTAAAAAAATATGAGTTTAAGACTCATCATTAGGAACCCTCCTAACTTCCTCTTTGATTGTATTTGGATTGGTAAAACCATAATTTAGTATATATATGTTTGAGTTAGAGTTCAAGCACTTTTTTCCTTTTGATTAGATTGGTTTTGAAAAATTTTGTATAAAGGAAATGTCAGATATTAGGGGAGATGTCACTGCAATTTTTCCAAAAATCCATATTTTTGTTTTTTCCATAACATGGGCATACTATGCAAATTGAGCGATTCAACTCGCGAAGTAAACTGCATTTCTGTGAGAACACATTTCCTTGAAATAAAGCAGATTCAATGAACTTGATTTGACTTAAATTCGTCAAAGTGAAGCTATGTTTTTTGGAAAATCCTGGTTCTATTTTGGTACAGTTTTGGTGTTTAGGCCATAGTTGAGTTTCACTTTTCTAAATTGAGTGATTAAATTTCTGGGTAAACTAGACTTCTAGGAGAACAAATTTTTGTGAAATAAGTGTATTTAAATTTGGACCCCATTATACCCAAAATTGCCTAAGGGAGCTGTTTCAGAGGAGATTCTCTCTGGTTCTCATTAATTAGAGAGTCTCTAGTTGTTTAGACATATATTCGAAGCTCTGCATCTGAATTGGATGATTCCGATTTCTACTGAAAATAGACTGATAGAACTATCATTTTCTTGAAGGAAGTTTGGGAAAAATATGGCTCATTTGTTCCTAGAAAATTTTACAAGTGAAGGTGTATTAGGTAGAAATCATGACTGATTTTTCTTTGCTCACTGACAGACGTATTTGTAATGGATTAGGGGTTAAGATGATAAACATGAGCTAAGATGGAGATACATGAATATAAGAGTCAAGAATCGACAATCTTTTTTGGTTTGTTCTTCATTTCTTCTTGTTTCAAGTTTTGTGTTTGTTTGTCAACAAATATGGAATGTTTGTTATGAAACTGCGTTGTCTCAACTAGTTAAATAGTGAAATTTGTTACAAACACTGCATTTGCTTCTATTTGAACCATAAATGAATTTTTTTATGTTGGTTAATTGATTTATAAACGAACTATGTAATGGCAAACATGACTGGGATTCACGTATGTACAAGCTGTAATCATGAGAATGTTAATTGTATTGTGGAAATGAAATGGTATTGTAAATGACTAATTATTAGTCAGCTCTGGTAGAATGTTAACCGTCATGTTCGAGTTAGATAAGATTGGTATACTCAACAAGAGTCAATGTAATGCTATCGCGAACTTAAAATGATTTATAGTGGCACACCGACCAGAGTCTAACAGACGCATCTCGTAGGGGCACATAAAATGCAAATGTAAAAAACTAGTCCATAGCCCAACTGGACACACGAGTTATTAGTCGGTTTTGGCACCAATTCATGTACCAATGAGACATGTCGGGTGATTCTGTTATCTCACGCACCAAAGCTCTCGTTAGATTCATTTATGGGCAAAATGGATTAATAATTGTGTGATTATGTTGATCACATGACAGTTAATAATAACATGAGAGTATTAAAAGAGAGTAATTATTGTATTTCTATATTTGAGACAAATGAAAGTATGTTAAACTACTATAAAATGGTATATTTATAACATTATGGTGATCACATGAGTAGTATGTTGAAAAGGTTGTTTGGAAAATATGTTGAATGTTTTTTAAATGATTAAGTGATGCATATAGAAAAAGTTAATCGTTAGGCACATAGATGTGGTATAATTGTTTTAAATGAGAATAGAAATGCAAAGAACCACTAAGCATGAAAATGTTTAGCTGCCAAGAAGGCCTATGTGTTATTGAGGTGATAGGTAAGGGGGTGGACCAAGACCGAGAACCTAGAGTCATCACAAATCGTGTAGTATATAAGTAAATGTCTGCCCCATGGCATACACCTCATTCCATGATATCATGTGATTACTTTTATTGAAATCAAAAGATGTAAAGATCTCATAAGAAGATTATATTTCTCAAATTTTTATCATGGAAACGGGCTCTCATATCGCGATTTCAAAGATAAAGTAAGGAAATATGACAAATATTTTGTAAATGATTTGGAAAGGGCATGGAAATGCCGTTTTGTATAAATATTGTACTAAAGTATAGTTATGGGCCCTCTTGAAAAAATATAATGCATACTTCTTATAGAAATGAATGTGAATAAGTAGTGATATCATATTCACATATATAAATATGATTAAATGGATATTAAATATCCTATCGAAAATGAGTATATGAAATATGTTTATCAGATAAATGGATTTGTGGTCTCGCGCCCCTGTCTGGCCCAAATTATCGTGCCTAGCCGTAAGTCAGTCAAGGCTCGATACCACGACACTCGCCATATGCCACCATACGCAAGGTGCACGTATTGTGCTTCAGCACCTCTGTTTAGCATCAGATCGCATCACTTCAAAATTTGTCAGTACTATCGACCTGCGGTAGCAAGGTACTAATTTGTGCCAATACCCAATTAGGGTTAATGGATGTCCCGAATCAACAAAATTTATAAAACCTAATACCTTATACCAATGTATACAGCTAATGCAAGAAAGGATTCTAGGATTGTCCATTGTGGGATGGGTTTTCTTCATGCAAATGACTAATGCTGGGAAGTGCTTAAACTCGGTGAATTTAATTTTGGATTGAATTCATAAAAACAAAGGAGTCGGTAGTAGAAATGCAAGGAAATAAGAACTAAAATAAGAGGTGAGAGGCCTCTCATGTCAAGACATCAAAGTTTAGGTTCCTGGATAAGGAGAGAGATTTAGGGTTTATTCTCGCATTAGAAGGACTCATAATCACCCCTCCAAACTCGGTTCTTCATTTAACCCAAAACTAACCTAATAATGTTCTTCATAAATAGCATTCATTAACCATTAATGACCTCAGTTTGTGAAAATGAACTTCCCTGACTCACCTCAAGACAACCAATAAATGATAACTCCCAGGCATTGTTGGATCTAGCATTAAGTATCCAACAAACCATCAAAGTTTACCAAGTACTAACCATCCTAGGTAGTCTAAGGGCTGTAACCCGGTTTGGAAAAGGGGAACCACACGCAAAGTGGAATGCCTGTTTAAAATCATGAAAACCCTAACTCACTTCTTGGTTCTCACCGATGACTTCTACTAAAGGGAAGGAGTTTTTAGCCACTCATTCCTTTGAGAAATCTTCAACAAGGAGTGTTTGGCCACCGAGAGAAAGTGAAGGAAAAGGGAGAAGACGAGAGAAACCAAACTTGGGAAGCTTTCATTCCAAAATTGATTATCTTATATACAAAGTCTGGGTTGGTATTTGAAGCCATACTAATTCTTTGTACAATTACTTCAAATAACCATTACAATGTCTAATCTAGAGTGGAAAATGGGAAGAAAACAAAAAGTACAAAGTCAGAACAAACTAAACTCTGAAGGCGAGATTTCATGAACTCGCTGGGGCTGAGACACACTGGAATTTTCGCAGTCAGCGAAATTCCCACAGAAAAAGGCAGAATTTCACTCAGCACTCATAAATTCACAACCTTATAAAAATGACTCATTTTGTTTCATCATACTTCAGATCATTGATGATCTTCTTCAACTTTATTTTCATTAGCTAGCTAGACTCAAATTCGGTTAAAACCCGTGAAACAAAACAAGACTTGCCACACAAAATGATTAGATAATGTTAAGTCCTTAATATGCCAATGGCTAAAAATAGGCCGACATTACGCAAAGAGCTCAAACCCTAGTTTAAATATGTAAATAGCACTTATTTTGGGCGTAATCACACCCCCAAACCGACACATTGATAGTCCCTTAGCAATGGAAGAAGAGAAAAACTAACAGAAAGAAAAGAGAGAGAAAAACATATATCCATAAAAAAAATGAGGTTCCAAAACGTAAGATGAAAATGCACAACCAAATACTAAAGTTACCAAAACCTTACTTCAACAACATCTCAAAGAGAATGAAATGCCATGCAACCAAGTATCCAAGTAGTGTCAACCCATAGAAAAACAACCTTAGACCTTCCAAAAGAGCTGGAAGTGTTGGCTTGCCTAGTTTTCAAAATAGTCCGTGAAACTGCTCTTCCTCCCAACCTACCTAGCCTTTATCTAGACCTGAAGTATTCTAACCAAACTCAATAGATCAAAGACCCACTTTTTATCAATAACCTCCTTTGTCGTAGGTACAATGTTGAGGGCACCGAACTCAAAATAGTCCATGTAACGGGGGTCCACCGATGTCTCCCAACCAATTAAGGTTTAGGGTATCAAGTCATATGATCCCTCAACCACTAACTCTTTAGAAGTTTCACCCGACTTTTAAATCTGAGTTCAACTCCGCCTACACTACAATTCACCTATCCACCCATGTAACGAGCACAAAGTCGAGACTCTAACCAAATGGTTTAGGGCACCGAATTTGAAGACTCATATACCGACCGCGCTCGGCCTACAAAGCATCACAAAAAGCTCCTTTCTTTCTTTTCTTCTTTTTTTTTTTTCAAGACCTATCGTCTTTTTATTCAGTGGTCCTAACTTATTAAAGAAGGTCAAACAACCAGCTTTTGGTGTGGTTTAGAGGAAAGGCGCATAGTCCTCGCAGCTTATTAGTGAAGTCTAGTGTGCATTGTGTGTGGTTAGTTCAAAGTGGAAGAAAAAAGGTTGAAAGCACTACCGATCTTAACAGCTTATTAACTCAAAAAGGCATGGCACCATACTAGCATCGATAGTATTGTTGCAAAGTCTCAATTTCTCAAACTGTAAGTTGGTCATTACCAAAAAAAAATTATGCAAAGAGAAGAAAATTTTCTAAAGATGACAAACTTCACATTTTATAAATATAAGCTTTAAAACATGAGAAAATATCACTAAATTTCAAGCTCTCATAAGAGCAGCAAAGGTCATTCAAACTACACAAAAGGGGGTGCTTAGGACAAAATGTGATCTTGAAACGCGTAAACAAAATCACTTCCTTTATTAATTCTCCCCCCAACCGAGTGTGTCATTGTCTGCAATGGGCTGCGGCGTGGAAATTTTATAAAGGAAGTGTTACCTCCTCATGCAGATAAAGTAGGTGAAGAGTCATCCACATCCTGAACAGATGGGCAATGTGAAGTGGATCACAGCCGTCACATAATGTCCAAAGGATCTGCAGGAGGATCTGGTGCAACTAGTGGTGCTGCTGCATCATGCTGGGCTGCTGCTGGAATGCTGAGTGGAATGTGAGGCAGGCCCAGATGGCTCTGTATCTGCTCAAGGATGGCAGTGTGATGAACGAGGGTGACTTCAACGGGCTGGTCCTCTCGCCTAATGCGCACGGCTGAGCTAGGCCGAAGTAGACAAAAGGCAATGACTGAATCCATACACAAAAAGTCCATAGGAGGATGTGGGATGAACCCCATGTGGGGTGCAGGGTACTAAGCTCCAACAGACCAAGGCCCAAATGATGCGTGTGCAGTAGGCTTAGTGGCTAACCGTGGTGAGTGAGCCGCATCCGGGAAGTCATCTACGATCAGGTCGGGCCGCCTCGGTGGCTTCGCGGGCAGGGAAGAGAACGTGGCAGGAATTTCCACCTATAGGAACACATATGTACAAACTCTACGGCGCTGAGAGGCTGGTCTACCGTGAACCCCATACGCCTCCAATACCCGAGATATCAACCTCTAAATAAGAGCTGAATAGCTTCTTCATTGCCGAGACTTTGCTATGCAATTTTTCCTCGAGTGGAATAAAGCGTCATGACGAGTCGCAAATAACCAAAATCCTCTCGATATCTCCGTAAAGTGCCTCGCTGATGGCACTCGCTCAACCCAATGCCGGCTAGGAAAAGGTTGCACTACAGTTATTGGGTCAACAAAGATCATCTGGGTAGTCAAATAGAAGATGGGCCTCGCGAGGTGTTCGAGAGAGGAGGCGGATGTCCCGGTGAGGGGTGTACCATTGTTTAATTCAGCAGAGTTAGCCAAAGCCACAAGAGTCACGCGCTGCAATATCGGGGTCAAGAACCTCAACGACCATCAACAAAAGTGCAAACGGTAGGGGTGTTGCTCTCCTCTGATGTCATAGCGTCTCGATAGAATTCTAACACAACTCAGGTAAAATACTGTCGCAGGACCATAAAGGGTTCCAAAAAGTAGCGCCAGACAAGGTTGGCATAGGTCCCTGAGTCAGCACGCAAAGGTCGAAGTCATAGTAGTTTCATTGTGAAAGCTTTTATCACTACAGCCAAAGATATTTTTGACCTGGTCACAAAGGAACAGGCCTTTGGATTAAAGAGTGAGGGGATAGGGCCAGAGGATTTTCAGTAGATGGGGCCTGATCAGGGGAGGTTGCAGAGGGACCCTGCGGCTGTGATCGAGAAGTTTCGGTCGAGGGTCCGTGCCCTTCGACTACGGAGCTCGTGGCGAGCATTCGACGCGCGGAGAGGAGGCAGCCCCGCCCCAGTGTAGTATCTCGGTGGGTCTCGTGGGCTGCGCAGGTGCCAGAGGCGAATACAATGTGGTCTTCGCAGGGGCTCGACGTAGGAGAGCAAAGAGCGACGCAT
This sequence comes from Tetrastigma voinierianum, assembly GCA_016808115.1. Lineage (NCBI taxonomy): Eukaryota > Viridiplantae > Streptophyta > Magnoliopsida > Vitales > Vitaceae > Tetrastigma > Tetrastigma voinierianum. The sequence continues at coordinate 636,611 of JAEQBH010003479.1, read as the reverse complement.
CGAGGGGCTCTGGATTCGAGGAGGTGATGAGGGCCTGATTCGGTACGGAAGTGACGTTGGCACGCCCACCTCTCGGTTCTTTCCATTATCGCCCAAAGAAAGCTAGGCCGGGCTAAGGGAGGACTACAGAGAAGAGACTCTTCTAGATTTTAAGTCAGCCTCCTATAGATAAGTGAAGGTGAATTGTGTGGGGTGTGGTCAGGATTTATGGCGATAAAAACTGGTTCAGTTTGGGAATCGCAAGGCGCTAGTTCAGGTTCCCGAACTCGGGTTTGTCAGCTCAAGGTTGTTGAAAATGGAGAGCAAAGAGTAGATTTTGCACTGGGAAATGGCGCAAGACAAAACCAAAGCAGAAGGCAAACGCTTTTGAAAATAATAACATTTCGCAAAGTTACAATCGGTTTGTTAATTACAACTATGCCACCGATTCGCATCCTCGCCAAATTCGCAAAGTTGCGAAAATGCTTCAGACCAGCACTGATCAATCGGTTTTCCAAATTTTTTAGACTCATAGCTAAATCAAAACACTTCGCATAAATGCCCAAAATCGTCAAGAAACTACTATAAATAAAAGTTGTACATGAAATAAACAAAATCACTAAAAATAAAACACAAAAATAAGATATTGCAAATAATGAAAAAGGATAAAGATAATAAAATAAAGAAAAATTAGACTGCACTGCGGGATAGACTCGAGTCCTCCAATCCCGATTTCATGCATTGGGTTCAGAGGATGAGCTCCTTCGCTCGGCAACACTCGAATCGAAAGCCACATATATTTGATTCTCTGGCCATTTACTTTGAAGATTTGATTGCCCTTAGGATTTAGCAAATCTACTGAACCATTAGGGTAGCTTTGATGGACTATGAAAGGACCGATCCATCTCGACTTGAGCTTCCCTGGAAAGAGGTGGAGCCTGAGTCAGAGCAATACTGATCCCATTCTTGAAATTCTTGCGAGTTATCATCTGATCATGCCATTTTTCTCGATCTTCCTTGCAATCTTTCGAGTCAAGTAGTGGGGTATCACTTCGTAGTTCCAACCTATCGAGATCATGAATCTTTTCGAGCCCGACCTACTTAAATCCATGTTCAAGCCGATTGCCTACCATGCTTTGTAGCCTTGATTTCACTAGAAGATGGGTGCACAGTGCCTCACATACACCAACTAACAAGGGACATTCCAAGAATTGGTCTTAAAGTTGTTCCGAGGCCCACTAAGGAATCAAGCAATTTGAGGGACCAATCTTTTCTGCCATCGTCACCACCTTCATTAAAATGGCCTTTATCTCCCCAAGCCTCTACTTTTGACCCCGGCTCGGTGGATGGTAAGGGGTAGCCACTTTGTGTTTAAATACCATATTTAGCCATGAGGTTTTTGAAAGGTTTGTTAAGGTAGAAATGTGAACCTCCATCATCGATAATGGCTTTGTACCCCAAACCTGGAAAAATATGTTTTCTTTCAAGAATTTGAGCACCTCCCTGTGGCTGCTGGTTTCCTGTGGGATTGCCTCAACCTATTTAGATACATAGTCTACCCCCACCAATATGTATGCTATCCAGGCGCATTTTAAGCTGTCCCATAAACAAGGGTAATAATGCCCAAACATCAAATAGCTAGATCTACTAAGCAAAATCGGGCTTGTGGGCACTAAGGACGGGCGTAGATAATTTCCAGCCTTCGCAACCGTCGCTGCACTTGCACATTTGGTGAGAATCTTTAAAAAGAGAAGGCCAGTAGGAAACCATATCAGAGCACTTCACAGTTTTCTCTGGAAGCAAAGTGACTACCATGTACTCCTACGGAGGGATGACCCCTGCTCTTCTTCGTGCACACTTCCTAATTATTTGACCCCATGATTTAAATAGAAAGGTTCCCTCCCAATAAAAGGAATGGATCTGCTAAGAAATACTTTATCTTGTTCCTTCCAATCACCGAATTTCTCCTTTGTTAGAAATTTGGCAAATGTGAGCATACTAGGAGCATTCTCTAACCCAGATATTCTTCTGTGAAATCTTATCGTTGATCGGGGACTAAGTGAGTGTTGTGGGCCATTGTTAATCTAGAAAAGATGGTCTCCGCCACAACGCCTTCTACCCCTTTTGTCCTTAATTTGTAAAATTAAATTTCCTAAAGCAAGAACCCATCTCCTGGCTGTTCTCACGATCTGCTTGGTTATGAGATATTTCAAAGGAATGATCCGTAAAATGACTATATCACCCAACCAAGTATGCTCTAAATTTGTCTGTATAGACTCACGCTAACAATTCTTTCTCTCAGAGTAGTGTAGTTCCTTTTGTGCCTCATTCAAGGTTTTGCTTGCATAATAGACTACTGAAGGTTTTCCACCTTTCCTTTGTCCAAGAATCGCCTTCCAATAGTGATCACTTGCATCACACATCACTCCTCAAAAGGCAACCAATTGGGTGCCCTTTACTGCAGGTGAAAGTGGTCAAATGACTCTAGCTCTTCAAAGCTCTTCCTCACGCCTTTAGCCCAAGCAAATTTAGCATCTTCTGAGCAGCTTATGTAGGGCTTAGTGCAATCTTCGAAAAGTCCTAATAACCCCATAGGCCGCTTCGCTCATTTCATATGCCAAACATATTCCCTGTGAGGAAACTACTAAGGTTAAGGCCAAGCATTGTAATAATCTGCTGAAGTCCATCGTCATCTCCACAGGAGTGGTATTCTAGGTGATCTCATGGGTTGTTCTCCAAGAATGGCGTTTAAAAGTAAATTATAGTTTGTAATGGGTTGATTGAGAATTAATTAAATTGACTATTTTAAACAAAAGATGATAGATAGGGTTCTAAGTTTCCACTACCATTGATCATACTCCAATTTCTTCTTCTACGATCTCTATCTAGGAACCATTGATGAATGGTCTTCTCATGGAAGATTTACTTTAAATCTTTTAGAATGGTTCAATGAGTGATGTTAAACACTTGTTCATCAATTTACTCAGACTCTTAGCTCAGATTAGAATCAAGTGCCAACGTTTACTCGAGAATCTCTCGCTCACATCGCTTGCCAGAAGATGCCCAACTGCGGCTTTATAAGATTTTTCTAAGTATGCTTAAATCATACAATCCGCTTATTGAGGTATAAAAGAGGAATCAGGTTGTCATTCTTGATCAAGTGAGTTTCCATCAATAGAACCCCATCATAAGAGTTTAGAACTTCATTGAAATTATAAAGCAAATCATATTTGATGAGAAAATTATTCATAAAAGAAACTTGAGAAAATCACGCTCAATTGCAACCAAAGAATAAAAACACACAATACCGAAAGAGAGTGTCGAGTTGTGCATCTAATCAGTATCGCAACTTGAACCAGACCTAAAAGTGAAGTCTTCTAACCCTACTCTATGAACCCTGTGCAAAACTATGAGAAAAACCTCTCCTTTGATGTAGAAAACAAACCCTAGCAATCAAAAGTCGCCTTCCACCTTTTATTTGGCTTTGCACTTTTCCATTGTAATCTCACTCAGGTCAAAGGACGAATGTACCCTTGCATCGTAGAATCAAATTACTTAATCTCAGAAATTATATATCGTACCGTACCGTTAGTGTGCTATCGGTACCACTTCGCTTCGTGACTTTGTTAGGGGTACCAGACGGCGAGCGGTACCCTGCATCGGCTCTGGCCACCGGCTGAATTCTACTGGGGTACCGTACGACGGCTCGGTGCTGCATCTGACCGCTCTCAGATTGTTCCCAGCAGATCATTGCACTTCCCAAGACTTCACAATTACAAACGACCGCATCATCCTCAATGATTCATATTCGCTCCTCTGACCCAACACTTGCAATAATTATAAGAAAACCCGAAACTACAAGTCCGTAAACACGAAGAATAATCAAAGGTAATTCATTCCTATGTACAAAATGTGGAGTGTAGTATGACCTCAAGTACCAAATCTGATAATTGTTGCTCTTTTGTGTATTTAACAGAAGCCCGCATGGCCAAGGAACTGCCTAACTGTTTTTACATTTGTTAGAGAAGGAAGTTTGGAAATAAGTTCAATTTTAGCCTTGTCATCTTCAATTCCCTTGTGGTCGGAAATGATATGCCCTAGCATAACTCTGCTCACCATAAAATGGCATTTCTCCCCGCTTACACCAGTTCTTTCAATGCACCTATGCAAGATAGTCAGATTAGCGATATCTTCCAAATCACCCCAAACCGTGATGTCATCCATGGTTACTCTAAGGCAATGCGCTCCACCATATCACCCAATATACAAGCATAAGGGCCCTCTGAAGGTGGCAGGTACTGCAGAGACCAAAAGGTGGCAGTGTAATAGGATTAGGTATTTAATTGTTTATTTTTTCTTAAAAAAATTAATCTATTAATTTTACCAATTTTGAGAAAAATAAATTTTAAATAAAAAATTTAAAAATACATATATTTTTATTTAATTAGTACATGTGAAACCAATGTTAATAAGAGCCTAATTAGATCATAAAGTATATAATTTTCTTATACTGAATATGTAGTTTTTCTATTAAGAAAAAGCCAAAAAATAAAATATTTTAACTTTTTCTATTCAATCAAAATTCACAATTAAGTCGTGAGAAAAATTAAAAAACAAACAAGCTAAGTATTGAAAGCAATTTTACTTTCAACAGAAAGGTAAAAAACAAACAACACCTTATACTGTATCAATGGTGAGTATACCAAACTCTTGTAGAGTTTACGGTCTTTCAATGGCCTAACTTCCCATGGTCAAAATAATTTGGAGATATGACCTTAATTTGATGAAGGGATTGGATTAATTAGGTTAGAATCTCCGAGAAATGATTCTATCGATATTCTCCGAAACGATTCGCCTCTGTCCAACAAACAAATTAACTAATTATCAGAGAATTAATTAATCAATTGTAAAAAAGAATCTCAGTAGAAACCAATGACAGCGAGGATGATAGGTTATTTTTGGTTCAGGTAACCTAATAAGAAAAGATAAACAGGTGAAAATAAAAAATAATTCTTATATTTGGTTATCCTATTAGAAATTTTGAAGAAAATTAAGTATAATTAAAAATTAAGTATAACCTTCTTAGCACAAATTCGTTCAACCCCTTTTTTAAGCTGTTTGAGCACTTTAATCTGTCAATGTATCTTCTAAGAACAACCATAACCTATTTACATATTCTGAAGAGATAATAGGAATAAATAACTTCAGATCTAAAGCTCTCTGAGATCTTGAAGTTTATTTGTTCACATAAATTTTCTTTAACCAAGCAAGAATATCTAGATAAGTTAGAACTTATGCTCAAAATGTCAAGAGTTTCTAGTAGCCAACAAGGCTAAGCAATAAGCATACGACAATTATTTCAGTGAGAAATAAAGAGAGTACTTTCAGTGGGCCCTGAAGTATTAAAGTGGCTTTAGTGTAAAAGCTTTACCCTTTTTTTTTTAATCTGTAAATGGTTCCCACTTGCTAATGTGTACAATAAACATACCATAAATTTTCCTCTGCAACTATTTTAAACTTAAAGTATTTCATTTATTCATCAAAATTGAAAATTTAATCTGGAACATTTACAAACTTTGAGTATATATTACAATCTGAATTTTCCCTATACTATTTTCCATCATTCAATTTAAGGTTTCTGGTTATCTTTTATTCCATTTTCTTTTACTGTTTCGCTTCTTTACTAACAAGCTTACACAAGTTCCATCAAAATTTACCAAAGTTTAAGAATAATAGATCAGTTTTGTAAAGTATTTAGTTTCAATATGTTTTTGTAAAAATTTTGTGTTTGACAAATGAGAATTATTTTAAAAACCTAAAAAGACACTTTTAATATTTTCTGAAAAAAAGTGACTCTCCTAAAAATAGTTTTAAGGAAAACACTTCTTATAGAAACAAGGATTATATATGATATTTACCTTAAACTAATATATATTTCTATTTTATTAAATTTATAATCTAATATGAAATTATAAAATAAAACAAATATATAGTTAACATAAATACAAAACATAAATGTAAAACTATTAAGTACACAAAACATAAATACAATAACGACAATTTAAAAGTAAATTAACATAAATACATACCTTAATTAACATTATTGAAATTTGAAACTTGAATCCTTAAACACCAAAATTTTTACCTCTTTGTAATTCTCAAATATAATCTTTAACAGCTGGACTCAGGTGGTATATTAAAAGTTAAAAATGAATTTTCGGAAACTAAAACTAGAAACCCAGAATTAATAATAGAGACAAGGGTAGCGGTCATTGCTTTCATCACTTTAGGATAAAGATATAAAATTAATAAGGTTATATGCTATTATGGAATAAGATGAAAAGATGGGCTTTTTCTAAAATAGAAATTTAATAAATTGAAGTGCAATTAATGTGGCTGAGACGGAGGACCAAAGGCAAATAAAACAAAGAACATAGGTGGGGAGGGAGACAAAATAACCAGTTTTGTCTCCCAAAACAAGAGATTCACTCTGCCTGCAAGAAACAGGAAAAGAGAGTAAGAAGAGGTAAGAGGTGAGGAAGAGGGCAGCATAGCCACGCTCCAAATGCGTATGGAACTATGACCTTGGTATGACCCATGGAATTTCAAGTCTGTATGGTTAATAGCTTATCTCCAAAGCTGTGGTTTTGATAGAATTGCATCCTACCTTGATTTCTTGAAGATATATGGTAAAACCCATATGCATGATAGCTTATGGAATCCTCTTAAATTGATCATGGGTAAATCGGGAGTATCGAAAGTCATGGTTTAGAACAAACCCTAACTAATTATCATATTTGGGTTGAGTATGGGTCATAACCCATATTAGAATGGTATTGGGAGAAATTCATGTAAAGGTTTTGAAAGAAGATAAGTAGTTAATGATGCTGTTTTCAACCTAATCCTGGCCGAGTGCTGGGTCACCGTCGGGACCCTATCTTCGAGGGTCGGGATGCAAAGGCCCTGGATTTCAGCGGGCTGAGGTAGATCGGGCCGTGACGCCGCACCCAGGGCCTGCACGTAACTCTCCGCAAAGCAAAGAAAAGGGGGTCGGCGAGGGGCCGTCTGGCCGCTCCCGATGTCAAGCCAATTCTTCGAAAAGAGACCGCTTTAGGAGGGCGAGTGTATGCTAGAATCACATCTTCAATCGATGGGCATCTTTATATTTATGTGATGTTCACCAATGATGGTAATTTTAGAAGTCCTTCCCATTGACGGGATATTTCTTATTTTAGTCCCGTATCGATTCTAAGATGTGGATACGGGCGACCGCTTGCTCGAGTATAACTCTCCTTCCCATTTCCTGGGGCATCCAACTGACGACGACTGTTATTATTTTCCTACCTTATTACAAGATCGGGTTGAATCAAGTGTGGCAATATATGGTTAGGGAGTTATTCACTCTCGTACTCCATGGGAGTCTTCTCCCACTGTTCCGGGGCCTACCTTGGCTCTGGTTCATGATCACGGCCTGTGCCTATCCTCTGGGCGATTCGGGGCCCTCAACCCGGCCGTGGTCACAACTGACACTGCTGGCCTGCTCAACTGGATCGGCCTCATTGCTTTCTCCCTTAGGTCTAGCGAGCGGGCCCGGGCGCCATTTTCCAAACCCTATCACTTGCCCCCAGCCCTGCAGCTTCCTCGTGTGCAATAAGCCTTCTCAGACTACCGGGTTTCCACGGCCTGCTCGGGAGCAAGGTTACGGCGCCTTGTCGCCAGTGTCTCTGCGTAATGATGACTCTTAGGTTTTCGAGCTCGCTTTTCTCTACTCTTCCAGCTTTCCTTCGCTTTATGGATATCTTTCGCCTTATTCGCCTCGCCTCGGACCCTTTCTTTCTGCCTTCGTCAGCCCCGCAGTCTTCTCCGTTGTATCTTCGTCCGTTGTGTCCGTGATTTCATTTCGGGTTCTTTTTCGATTGGTACGAATAAACACTGGGTCTAAACTGACAGCTTTTATTTCTTGTCAGTCATCCGTCATGGTCCAGCCGCTCTCTTCTCAAGGATTGGTGGTGATTCTTCTGGGCTGTCGCTAGTATTGGGTGGACCGAGCTGCATCACCGCCGTCGTGGTCGAACTCCGAGATGTTCCTGAGCGCCTCCTCTTCCCCAAAGCAAAGGAAAGGGAGGCGAGCCTGAATACCATCCCAAGGGATCTGATTATCTCGGCCTCGCCGTTCAGCACGCTATAACCGTAGGGCCCAGCAAGGTCGGTCCTTCATTCGCTTAACGCTTCCCGACTTTTGGTGTTCAAACTGATGTTTTGACTTTAACGTAGTTCCTACTCAAATGGTGTTTCTTCGAAGTCACCTTTGAGAATGGTCTTCGTTTTCCTTTGCACCCCTTCATAAAAGGGGTTTTACAACATTTCAATGTCTGCCCTTCCCAACTCGCACCCAACGGTTGGGGTATTTTGGTTGGCCTATTGGTCTTCTTTAGGGATGCAGGACTCGGTGTTCCCAGTGTAGCTTTGCTTCTTATCTTTTAATTCCAAGGATACCACCAGGGCTTCCTTTATTTTTCTGCAGGTCCCATCTCCTGATTTCCATCTCCTTCTTCTCATAGGTCAAGTGAAGCTGGTCAGTACTTTTTGTTAGCGGTCGAGGTCAGGGAATACGACCTTCTTAACAAAGATGACACATCATGCCTTAAGGGTTTGACCAATTTCGAGAATCTCCGTAAGTGTTCAGGTCGCTTATGGTATGACTTGTGCGGTTGTCGAACATTTCGACTATCCTTTCCTGCTTCCCTAGGCGCCTGGATTGATCCCCAGGCACGGCATGATGTCAGAAAGCTAAGACGTCAATGTTCGTCGCCGCCGAGCTAATTAACCTGACATTGCCTACCGACCAGCCCGGCCGCCCGTTGTTGAGGCTCGCCCTCCTTCCAAGAAAATCTCTCCCGTCGGGCCTTCCGCAGCCACTCCCAACCGGGGAGAGGCTTGGCCCCACTAAAGCGCTATCTCAAGCCCCGGAGTGTGCCGAAGAAATCGGGTCATGATAAAGATATATCACTCGGGCTAAGATCCAAGATCAGAGGTCTCGTCCTCTCGGTCCGCTTCGTTTTAAGATCTGAGTGCAATGGCCCGCGGCTGTGGCTCCTATAGTTTTGGAGCTCACAACCTCCTCTCACTCACCGCTGCGAAGGCGAAACCCTTGTGGGTGATCCGTCGAACAGCCACAGGTTGCACCCACCACCACCGATCTCGCCGATGGAGAGCTGCCAGTCATCACGCCGCCAGGGTTGAAGAAAAAGGCCCTGGACCGAAACCAAAGAAGGATGGGGACTCCTTGCTTCTTAATGCCGAGCTGCCAGTGGTGCCGTGACGTCCATCCCGAGGATTCGATCTTGGGAGGTCGAAGCGCACTGTCAATGAGGCCTGGTCATTTCTTCAAGGTGTGCCGTAAGCTTCGTGTCTCGCGCTTATTTCCGTGCTAATCTCGTGGTGATGTCGACCTTACGTTGATGTGCGTGTAGCCACTATTTGAAAGGGCTTAATGAGAAGGCCAAACTGAATGAAAAACATGTGAAATTGCCTGGATGAGGCGCGGGGGCGCTCTTACTTCCGAAAGGCACAGCTACAAGAACGAGCGCAGCCGTGTTAACAAGAGGTAGAGAGGGGCCAAGTCCGATTAAGGCACACCATGTCGGCCCGTAGTTCGCTGAGCAGAGAGGACGGTCTGGCCAGCCCGATAGCGCTTGAGCGCAGCTTGAGGTTCGCGGGCGAGTCAGGCCGCAAGACGACTCTCGCCGAGACCCGGACGGGCTGCAATCGCCCAAGACGAAGCCTAAACTAAGTGAAGAACTTATCTCATCCCGGATGAGTCAAGGGAGTCCTGTGAGAGCCGGCGCCAATGGTGAACCGGGTGATAAGTCACAGTTTACGCGGCCTGCCTCGCAAGCTTCCGAGGCCAAGGTGCTGCTAGAGTAATTGCCTGGGAGGCCTCCGAGGCCGTGTTTGATGGGAGCGCCTGGGCGGGAGTGTCACTACCAGATGAACTATATCAGCATTTTGCTGTTTGCAAGGACGGTTATCTAAGATCAGACTAAGCGAGCGCCAGCTTCGGTATTTCGCTTTTCGCAGATACTTAATGCTTATGCATTCTAGACTTTAACTCGATCTTCCTTAGTGACAGAGTGAGTAAATCTTTTTCTGCTAATTATTCTCAAGATCCGGGTACTCCTGCGGAAGCCGACTTCCCCTCTTCTCCGTCTGTCCCTCCCATTGATTTTCTAAACTTGTACTGCCACCTGGATGACTTTCACTTTCCTTCTCATGTATACTGTTTGGTCTTGTTGGGTCCTAGGGCTCGAGTATATATTTGTCTCGCCAGATTCGCCTTTACATAAATCAATCAATCAGAGTTGGGTTGAGCGACAAGCCTCACAACTGGCCAAGGTGGGCTTATTCTTCCCAAGGAGCTCAGACGAGCTCCCATGCCGCAAGGTGGGCGTGTAGAATGATGAGGTCACAAATAAGTGTGGAACACCCACGATTTGGCTCCGAGTGGCGAAGGATTGGGTTACTGACTTGTTCGCTGAACTCGCTGATTCGAAATGCAGACCTTGCGGGTCGAATTTACAATGAGAGTTGATTCTGATTCATTAGGCTATGGTCCCGCCTCAGTGTAGGCCGCTAATATGAATAGTGGGTGTGTAGCTCAATAATGTGAATGAGTCAGCAGAGCTCGTCCCAGATAAGAGCTCGTGAATAGTTGATTAGGAGTCACCTGAGGATATGAGAGGAAGAGCTCACAATGTGAATTGTCGCAGAGCCCGTCCGAGCGACCGGTACCAAGAGCTCGCTGCAGGAATGGTCGATAGAGCTCATTCCGGAGTGATCTGAGGAAGAGCTCACTGCAGGAATAGTTGAGTAGAGCTCCCGGTCCTCGTGGACCCTCGAGAGGAAGATTTCACAATGTGGAGTGGCTTCAGTGTGAGCTCATCTCGAGTGATTCCAGAGGAAGAGCTCGCTGCAGGAATATTGAGAGTCTGGCCCGAAAGTGGGATCCGTGCAGGAAGAGCTCACAATGTGAGTTGCTGCGCAGAGCCTCGGTCCGAGTGAACTCGAGAGGAAGAGCCTGCCGTGGTGAATAGTTGAGTAGAGTCAGCCCGAGTGATCCTGAGAGAAGAGCCAATGTGAATCAGCCGCGGCAGAGCTCGTCCTCCTGACCGATCCGAGAGAAAGAGCCTGCATCGTGAGCTGGATGCGTAGAGCCTGGGTCCGAGTGATCCGAGGAGGAAGACTCACGTGTCTGTCACAGAGAGCCTGGCCTGAGTGAATAGGTTGGCAGGAGCTCTGTCCCAGTGGGATTCTCAGAGGTGAGCCCGCCACGTGAGCCGTCGTTGGAGCTCGTCCGAGTGAACTGAGAGGAAGAGCTCGTCGGGGTGAATAGTTGAGTAGAGCTCTGGTCCCGAGGATCCAGAAGAAGAGCTCAAGCCACGTGAATTGTCGCGCAGAGCTCAAGGTCCGGCATCTCGAGAGGAAGAGCTCAGTCCTAGTGAATTGTCATGTGTAGAGCCTGTCCCAAAGGAATAGTCGAGCAGAGCCTGTCCGAGTGACTAAGAGGCGCGAGTCACAAATGAGTTGCCGTGAGCCTTCGTCCTAGTGGAACTGAGAGGAAGAGCTCTGTCAACGTGAATTGCCGCTGCAGAGCCTCGGGTCCGAGTGAATAGCTGAGTAGAGCCTGGTCCGAAAGTGATCCGAGAAGAGCTCATCAATGTGAGTCGGGCCGCGTGAGCTCTGCCCGCAGTAGAACTGAGAAAGAGCTCTGCCAATGTGAATTGCCGCGTGAGCTCGGTCCGAGGATCCAGAGGAAGAGCTCGTCATCGAGTTTGGTCAAGCAGAGAGCGCCTGTCCGAGGAACTGCAGGGAAGAGGCCTGTCAGGGTGGAATATTGGCAGAGCTCGTCCAGTGGACTCGAGAGGCAGCTCGCCAACGGAACGTCAGCCTGGCCAATGTGAATTGCCGTAGAGCCTGCCGAGTGATCCCAGAGGGGAAGAGCCTGCCACGTGAATTCGTCGCTGTGAGCTCATTCCCGAAGTAATGAGTTGAGTAGAGCCTGGCCCAAGTGATCTCGAGAGGAAGAGCTCGTCAATGTGAAAGCCGTCATGGAGCTCGGCCCGAGTGGAACTCGAGGCGAGCTCATCAGGTGAATAATGAGTAGAGTTTCTGTCCAGTGATTCGTGGGAGAGGAAGAGCTTATCAATGTGAATGGTTGAGTAGAGCTCATCCGAGTGAACTGAGAGGAAGAGCTCGTCAAGGTGAATAGTTGAGTAGGAGCCTGTCCCGGAAAGATCCGAGAGGAAGATCCACAATGTGAGGTTCCAAACTGCGCGGCGATGTAATGGAGCGGCAATGCAAATTCAGCCGGTTCGACTCCCGCAGGTCGCGCGGGCCTGCGCGGAGTAGGTGGGCTCAGGTCAACCGATGGCCAGAGCCCCGCGCAGTGGGCCTTGGTGGAAATGTACCGAGCGGATCTCGCACTCTCGTAGCGTGACCAAGCAGTAAACTGCTCTGCCAATTCAGCAAGACGGCCCAAGGCCACGGCCTGTGGCACAAATGAAGTGATCTCGAACGATAGCGGACTCAGTAAAAAGTAGACTAAAGTCACACAATTGAGCAAATATGGGTTCAAGGCCGTGGGCCTTGGTGGTACTGGGAAGCCCGAGCTATTTGAATCCCTAGGGTGGCACACCAGGTGAGTGACTGAGCCTCGCTTGGGACTGCTAGCTGGTACCCGGCGCGGTGGTCTTGGTGGCAATGGGCCCGAAAGGGATCTCACTCGGGAGAAGGACTGCGCAGTGACGGGCTCACAAATTGAGCAACGGGTTCAGGCGCCGGCCTGGTGGCACAGCCTGAGCGGACCTGGCTCCTCGGGGTGGCAGGATCGTGGTGAGTGTAGACGAGTCAGGCCAAATTGAGCAACAAGGGTTCGCGCCGTGGCCTTGGTGGGTACCGTAGCTTGAGCGATCCCACCGTGCAGCGTGACCCGTGCAAAGTAGACGTGCTCGTCGACTGAGCGCGGTGGGCTTCGCGCGTGGCCTTGTGGCAATGGGGGAAGCCTGAGCTTGACCCGACTTCGTAATGACTTTCTGCAGAGCAGACGGGTCGCTCAAATTGAAGCACAGGGCTCCAGGCGCCAGGACTTTATATAATGGCCCAGCAGACTGGACTCCTCGTAGCGGACTGCAAGTGCAGTAGACGACCGCCAAATTGAGCAGCGGTTCTGGCGCAAGGGCCTCGTTAGTTGGAAGAGTTTGATACGCAAACGTCTGTCAAGGCTAATTTTCAATTCTCGAAAGAGGCGAGCGTCTTTAATGTGGATTTATGGAGAATTTGGAACGACAAATGAACTTCGAATACTCGATCTTCTATAAATAGCGGTTCTTACTGGGCTGTGAGGCTTGTTCTTTATATATTTTTCTTTCTCTGATGCACAACTGAAACCTGCGTGAGAAGAGTCGCAGCTTGACTGCCTCTCGCCGAGATCTCTTCAAGATTTGTGTCACATCATTTTCCCGCATGTGGGAGTTGTGTTTTTCCCTAGTCTCCCTTTATGGAGTTATGTTATCTCTAGCTTCATAGAATGCATCCGCAGAGGGGTGGGCGATCCTTGCGCCTCTCCAGTTTTTATTCTTCTTCCTCCTCTTCTTTCTTTCTCCCTATCACCCTCCTTTTCTTCTTTCTCCAAATTTTTCATTCCGTTTCCTTCCTCTTTTGTCCCTCTTTTCTCCCTATCACCCTCCTTTTCTTCTTCTCCTCTTTTCCACCTTTATGATCTTTTTCTATTTATTTCCATCTCGTTTTTTTTTTTTTTTTTTGCGGAACTGCTTGTACTGGATACTTCTCAAGATGTAATCAAGGATACCACCGATTGCAATCGAATGTGATTCAATTGAAATAAAGAGAAACTTTTCCTTTATGTCTATATCTTCTTCTCGGTGCCTTTTTTCTCAGATCTTACATATATAAACTGCTGAGATAACTGAATCAACAACGCTTCACTCGACACATAAGATCCGATGAGGCACTATTTAACTTTACAAACTGATGCTTACTGGTAAAAACGTTTAAGGTGTTCCGCATTCCATGTATGCCATAAGACTTTTCCCTCTTCTGTTTTGAGTTCATAATTGCCTGGTCTGACGACTCAGGATATGATGTAGGGACCTTCCCAGTTGGGGCCTAGTTTTCCATAGCGCCGATTCTTCCTCACGCGTGAGCTTCTTAAGACTAAGTCGCCTTGCAGATGAGCCCCCTGGTCGACTCTTGATTATAGTACCATTGCCTTCCTTGATATTCCTCCATACGCTTTGTCCCCGGGCTTCGCCTTTCTGCCTAAGAGTTCTAAGTTTAGACGTAGGGCCTCAGCATTATGCCCTCCTGAGATGCAATTCGACCGTGGGAATTTGATTCCGACCTCCACGGCACTCGCCTCAGTGCCAAAGTGCTGGGGCGAACCCGGTTTCCCGAGTTGCTATCTTCCTCGTGTTGTCCCAGAGGCCCATAAATTCTCATGGAGGAGCTCACCCGCTTCTCAAGGTCTTCTAACTAGTCTTAGCACGCTTTAAGGTTCTGACGACTTCGGCTCGTCCATTTGATCGCTGGATGTGCTGCCAGGACGAGTAATAATTTTTAATTCCGAGCTCGCACAAAAAATCTCCTCAACTTAGCATCACGAACCGCTTTCCGCGTTGTCCGATACTGTACTGGGGATGCCAAACCCGCATATGATGGCTCGCCACACGAAATTGGCGATCTTTGCTCAGAATTGTGGCTAAAGGTTCGGCTTCATTCACTGGGGCGGCGTAATCCAATTACGACGACAGGATTTGCAGACCGCCCTTTACCTAATGGGCGTGGGTCCCAATATATCTAAACCCCATTGTTGGGTGCGCTGTGGACTTGTGATTTGATGTTATGGTTCTGACGGAGGCGTGAGATCTTGGCGCGGCTCTCGCATTCTCGTGATTTTGACCAGGCCTACAAATCCTGAGTATGGTCAGCGCAGATCCCCGCTGCAAGACTCTTCCTCGTTAATGCCCAGTCTACTATGATCTCCCGTGATACACCCTCGTGCACCTCTCTCAAAGACGCACTTGGTGTCCTCTCCCGCAATGCATTTAAAGGGTGTGGAAAATCCTCGCTTGTAGAGGCTTCCTTATGATTAAGGAACCTCGTCGACCTTGCCCTTATTTTTGGCCAGCTTTCTTGGTCATTTGCAGGCTTCCGTCTATTATATAATTCCAAATGGGGTCCATCTAGCTCGGCACGGACTCTACCGGGGCGACCTTCATGCTATAAGAATTGATAGAGGGTTCAAATTAAGTATTCAACAGCGCCGACTGAGGTCTTCCCGTGAGTCGCGCCGCCAGCCGCCCGTCGGGAATTCCTCTCGCTTCCGGGGACATGCTTGACTTGAACCAACACAAACTTTTAATAGATCGCGAACCTTTGGAGATAGAATCATCGCTTTCAATTTTCGCCTCGTAGGTATCTTCTATTTGTCTCACCACCACTGAGTCATCAGACACTCCTACCGGTCAACTCCTAATGAATAATAAATAGGTTCATATTACTTATCATACTCGCTTCGTTGTTGGGAAGCATGGGAACCCAAATCTGAGGCGATTCAATGCCTATCCTTCCGATGAGGTTAGAATTGACGGTTCGCCTCGCGATTCGAGGGGCTCCACTACGCAGAGTTTCCAAATTAAAGAGGTCAGCCCTTTCGGAGTGGTCCGGCGCCTGGCCGGAGTGAATTCCATGACGAAGTCGGCTAGGACCTGTCCTTTTATGGCAATTTTCGACTTGTACCTGATGTCGAACTCGCTTAGCTCTATGGCCCACTTCATCAGCCTTCCGAGGCTTCCGCCTGCGGGCCACTCGTTTACCTGGATATCTACTGAATTTCTATGGTATGAGCCCGAAATAGGGGCGGAGTTTCCGAGCCAGGTTACCAGCGCTGTTATTAATTTCTCCATCCTCTCGTACCTCTCCTCCGCTCCTTGGGAGCCTCTACACAATAGTGTGCATGATGGACTGCCTGTTCTCTCCACGAGTACCCATTACCCCCACCAGAAGTCTGACACGCTAAGTATAGAGTGAGGAGTTCCCCTTCGACCTGACTTACTAGAATGGGTGGAGAACTGTGTATGTTTTTTAATGTTGTAAATGCTTCTTCACACTTCTCTGCCCCATTGAAGGCCTTCTTCAAGACTTTGAAGAAGGGTCGCACTCGCCACCGCTGATACAACCCGCTTAGTGGTCGTTAATCCTTCCTGGCAATGGACTCTCTATTCCATGGCGACGATGTCGAAAGCAATGTTCTTTATTTTGTCCTCGATTTTGCCTCAATTCCTCAGGCTGAATTTTCATGAAGCCCGTAAATTTCGCCGACACGCCAAGGCACATTCGCCGGGTTCAGCCTTCATGTCAGAATTCCTAGATCCGGAACGACCAGAGACGAGCACGTGATTTGTCGTGGTGGATTTTACTAGCATGTCGCCTACGTATACCTCCATAGTTGCTTCTATATGCTTCTCGAACATCTGACCACTAACCTTCCGCAGTCGCTTCCCGCGCTCTAAGTCCAATGGCATCACACGATAACAATAAGTTCTCGAAATGCGGACGGTGCAGGTCTTTCGATCGTCTGGTCCAGCGCCGATCTGATTGTAGCCTAAAATGCATCCATAAATCGAAGTCGCCCACTGTGGCGCCCATGTGGGCATGAGGTCGATCCAGTAACAGTCGTCTTCGCACTTTTATTTATGTCATGAAGTTTATACAGAGTCGCTAATTTCAAGAATGTTTTTCGACGAGTACAACATTACCCAACCACTGAGATATTCTACCTCTCTAACCCGCCCCGCTGGCAGTTTAACACCTCTCGCTGATGGTCACTTTCTCGCGTGAAGCCCCGCGCTGCTTGACTAGTTTGAATGACTCCGATTGGTGTTCAATCTATGAGTGATTACCGTAGGGTCGATTCCGCTATGTTCACTCGCTCATGCGAAAAACGTTTATTTTTGTCTTAAAACTGAGTGAGGAGGCTTTTGAGTACCTTCCCCGTCGCCGAGCCGATGTAAAGGAGATGTTCCGGGCTCGCCACCCAAAGGACACCGGGTTCCCAGTTCCTCCTAGGGCTCCTGGGTCGTGAGCACCTCGTCAGCAGCGTCGGGTCGCCCATTCACGCTTGCCAACGTTTTCGTTTCACGGAGGTCGCGTAAGATTCCCCGCCAATTACTATTCCTCCTCTGACCATCCCCACCAGAAGGTCAGGAATTTGATTATCGCGATGGCGCTCGAGGGACGGGCGACCAGATTGAGAGAGGGTCCGCCTAGCAACATGTTATGTCACGGGCGTCCACGATAAGGAACCTTACTGTATCGCCGCTCGCAAGGCTCGCCGCAGTGAGCCACCCTTTCAGCTTGAATCGAGCCCAATCCAATACCTTTTCTCCAAAATCCCAGACAGGCAGGTTGGACGGTTCACTTTTCTCTCCCAATGCCCATTTTGGCAAGGTCGCCGCTAAGATGATGTCACGTAACTCCCAAGTATCGACAAAAACCCATGGATCATTTGCCACGATCGCGCGAACTCACCAATGGGTCGCCAGCTGACGTCAAGATCCTCCCGTGTCCGGTCGCAGAACGTGATGGTGGTGTCGAGCTGCAAAGTAGCTTTAGATAATCGCTTGTATTTTCCATTCCCGTTTGATCCGATACGCAAAGGGCCTGAGCCGACCTAGATTCCCTTCCTCCTCCCGCGAATCCTTCCGTGATCACGGGAGCTTTCCGTCATTAAATAGTGTCGGTTACGAGGCTACTATTGCTGAAATGGGGCCTGGTTCTCGATTCTGGGCCCGATTTCCTTTAAGCTTGATTCGGGCTTGATTCCCCTGGAGGCGTAACTGGTATCCGTTGTATTAAGTATTCTATTTCTCTTAGTTGTACAATCGTTCTACGATGCCCAGCAGCTTCACGGAACTAGCAATATTTCGTGTTGTCCTCAGGCCGATCTCGATTTTCATCTAAGTCGCATCTCAGAATCGCTTGTTGTACCTCGCAGTGTGACCCGGACACTGGCGCGAGGATGGTGCGCCGCGAGCAACGTAGTCGCCTTTCAGATTGCATGCCTGCATTTCCGCCTCTAAGATTCCCCTCCTTTCGCGGGGGATCGTTTCTCATCTCTTCGCGGGATTTGGGTCCTAGTCGCCTTGTCTTTTAGGCTTGCCTCGCCATGATCGCCGATTTCTTTACGTGGAAGAGTTTCCTTCTTGGATAATGGTGGCTTCCTTTCGCTGCTTATATATTTCTCCGCTTGTAGCAATTCTTTACTTATGCTTGGGTTGGGGTTTTTCGAGATGGAAGATAAAGATCTTTGACGACTCTGTCCCAATAACGTCGGATAATGTAATTTTTCATCGGTACGCTTTTATCTTCGTGACCTCGGCGTTGAATCTTCGATCGAGACTCGTGCTTTCCAGCCTCATTGACGGCCAAGATTGTAACTGTTTTCTGTACGCCCTTCTCCGACAAGGGAGACGGAACGTGAATGATAGTTTTTTCAATTAGAAGAAATCGATGAAGGGGGAATTATTAAACCAAAGCAGCAGTCGGGCCTTTAGTGTAGTGGCGAAAGCCCTACACCGGACAAAATCTTGATACCCATGCAACTCCATTTGGTCTCAGGCATGAGATGGTCGACGGATCTTCGGGCTCCACCTAAAGCTTCCACCGTGGCATTCCCACTTGTCGAGCGGATAACGAACACCCGATTCCGTGAAGTGTGATTCATTGATGCACGGCAGATCACAGGTCCAGGCGCGCCCTTAACTCACCTCCTTCACACCAGCTCCATTGAAGACTCAATCCCTTCGCCCACGCGACCGCTTCTCCCCGCTTCCCGGCCGAGGGTGATGAGGCCATTTCATACCGCTTCTCGAAGTATTGCTTCGCTTTCCTCCTCTCTCGCAGGGCCAATCGTCCGTGCCTCGGACGGCTGACTTCGCTTCGTTGACGCCAGGAATGTCGCGACCGGAAGCCGTTTTCGAGAAGGTCATGGCCTTCACAGTCCTCGTCAGATTCCGTGGGATGTTGTAACCGCTCGTGTTATTCCAATTCTTCTATCAAGCATTGATTTAATGAGACGGCGTTTCCACTTCGCTTGTATTGGTCTCAGACAGTTTCCACCGTCCAGGTGAGGTCTCGCGGTCCGTGACGCTCGTGGATCCCGCATCCCTGGATCGCGCTACCCGCCAGGTTCCCCGTTATCATCAAGAATCGGAAATCGCTTACGAGAAGCGGAACCGTTGTTCGCCGCACGCGCCAACCGCGATGCTGTTTTCAACGGAACCGGGCCGGAGCGTGTGGGGGGCCGCCGGTCGACCCTGACGCTTGGAGGGTCAGATGCAAAGGTCGATTGCGCTGGGCTGAGGTAGGATCGCACGCAATCGACCATGGGCTCTAGACGAATTTCCTACAAAGCAAAGAAAAGAAGATAGGGTCAGGCTCAGGCCGCCTGATGTTTGCCGCTTCTCGAGAAAAAAGAGACTGCTTTTATGCGAACACAAGCACCGGTTGCATCTTCACCGATGGGTGGTCTTATATTTATAGTAGATACTCTACCATTGGATGGTAATTAGGAGTCCTTCCCATTGGATGATATTTATTTTAGTCCAGATCGGATTCTGGTGAGATAGATATAGAAGGAGCCGCTTGCTTGAGATAATCCTCTCCTTCCTTATCGGGGGAGATCCAACTGCATGATCCGTTATTATTTTCCCTTCCTTATTGGCAAGATTGGGTTGAATCGGTAGGGTACTATATGGTTAGGAGTTACCCTATTCTCTTCAGACCTATGGAGTCTTCCCATAATTACTCCGCCTACCTTGGTTTGGTCTGCGGGATCACGGGTCGCTAAAGCTATCCTCTGGTTTATCTCGGGGCCCTACCCGGGCCTCGGGTCAAGTTAATCGAACACTAAGCGGGCTTCTCGTCAACCTGATCAAATTCTGCTTTCTCCTCGGGTCTAGCGAGTGGGCTCATGGCCATTTTCCAAACCCTATCGTAGTGAAAGGAGACTGGAATAGAAAAGAGACGCCAGACGAAATTAAAATGCTGAAGTACAGACCATAGAGTTGAATTGAAGGAAAATATGGAAAAATAGAAGCAAACACAAATTCCAAAAAACTGCTGGACTCACCCAGACAGAAATGCGCCCGTTCTATTTCTCGAATTGGGCCAGATTTTGACCATAACTTATCGGTTAAAATAGACTTCAAGGAAAATCAAACATATATAAATAGGAATCGCCAAATTCCGATTATAAGGGCCAAAATTCACTCAAAGTGGGCTATGTGCAAGCCAATTCTTTGGGTCTAGCTTTTGAACATATTTAACCCCTTGCAAGTTTAGGGACGAATCCTCGAGTTCTTGCGTTCTGACTGGGTGATCCACTTGAGAAGAACCTTGAAATCTTGAACTTTAAAATAGTACAAAGAGATAATGTCAAAAATGAAGTTAAGACCCCGGAAAAAATTGAGTACTACAAATTGTCCCTAGTGTAATCGGTAAATTGACTAGTTGGCATGAAAATGCCATAACTTTAGTTGGGATGATCCGATTGGATTGATTCCACTCCTAAGTAAATAGATCTTTGTGAGAAATAAGAATATAAAAATGAGTGTATATGGTGGATTAAATGGAAATTATGGTTATGTAGTTGTGGTTTTCTTGGAAAGTGAAAAGGACTATCGGACGGAACTGGAACCTCAATCAGCTGCGGATTGAGTTATTGAACAAAGGAGTGAAAAATGACAGTTTGAAATTGAGTTTAAAAGTGAATGGTTTTAATGTTAAAACTGAAAGTTTAATGGAAATGTTTATGTAAATGTTATGATATGGAAATGTTTTATCTTGCATCAATATATATATATATATATATTTATATGTATATTAAATATGTATGCATATGTTAGTTTATACAGGTTTAAAATGTAAAGAATGCATATGTGTTTTAATGATAAAGTAAAGGATTTAAATGGATTTATAAATGTATTTTAGTAAAATTTATCAGATGGTTACCCTAAACCCCTGCAGATCAAGTATGACTGAGTATCTACGAGGTACTTAAGCGCAAGGATTTAGAGGGTAGTTATAGGTTACTAACTCAGGGAGGGAAATAGGTGTTTAGAAAATATCTTACACGCCATAAAGCCAAGGCGACCTAACCCTATGCAAAGCGTGAGTTTCTCCGCACGAGTGGTTAAGTGACCGGAATGAGATTCGCCCTCACCGCGCATCTAGAAACTACTGGTGTGTTTATCCCCGGTTCCACGTAAAGAAAGCAGCTAAAGAAAGAAAGAAAGTTTAAGGTATAAATGTTTAAGGCATAAATTGATTTTAATCAGAGGCGATTTATTTCCTTAGATATATACTCAAAATGTTATTTTAATGAAAATGTACACTCACTGGGCTCCTTTAGCTCATTCTTTTCCGTATGTTTCAAAAACATTTTCAGGACTCGAGATAAGTGCGCAAGTAGAGCATCCCCCTGTGCAGTGAGTCGAGCCATCAAGGAGACGACGCCTGTGATTTCATTGTATATATAATTTTGCATATCAGATACGTGAATATTTTGTTATGTATATATGTATATGTATAAAGTTGAAAAGGAACTACGTGGGCTTTGATCCTCGCGGATCGAGGTATCGAGGCGGCCTGGCCTGGCCCAATCTTTGATAAAAAAATGCATAAATTGGAAGAAGTTAATTTACTGATGATTTCTGAAATGAATAAATGTATAAGTATGTATATATTGTGTTGATTGCTGAGCGGTGGACGAGGAGTCCAAACAAAGTTATATTATGAAATTAGAAGTGTTTTTAAATGTTTTGTGTTTTGTAAATTTGGGAAGTCCGAAATGTGAGGAAACTTTTGGCCCATTTTCCAAATCAAGTGTTTGAAAAAAAAAAAAAAAATTCTTACAATAAAGCTTCCGTATTTTCTAAAGATATGCTATGATTGTAAAGGGGTTCGCTCCATGGATTTTATTTGACTGTTTTGAGGAAAAGTTTCTATATCCATTGGAGTGCCGGGAGGTCCCCTCGGGTTCATGAGGTTAATCCGGGTCGGGATCCTTCACTTTTTGAGATATTTAATAAAGAAAAAAAATTGAGTGAAATGAAGATTGAATATGAGTAAAGAGAATTTATGATAAAATGAAATGATTTCAGAGGTATTTATAGATTTTTTTTTTGGAGTCAAACAAGCTATTGGATGGTCAAAATATTTTTGTAATTTAATTCTAACCGTTGGATTTAATTTTAGTGAAAATCTTACCATTAGATATTCTTTAAACCGTTGGGATCAATACATAACCGTTGGATCAAGTTATGATTTCAAATTTGGCCGTTGGATCAAAAATCTGACCATTGGATAGCAATTTAAATTTGGGTGAATTAGTCGTTGGATCAAAATTATTCAATCCACGATCAGTCAAATAAATGACAGAAAGCCGCTTCAAACTCGTTAAATTAGATCGTTTGGATCATTTGCAAGATGATCTCAACCGTTAGATCAACCAACAAGTCCATTTTTAAGCCATCGATATATCGTCGATACATTCGATATATCGGCGATAATTTGAATAAAAAAATTTCCCACCCACACGTGTGTCTCACGACAAAATTTCAACAAATATTTCAATCCACATTTCAATATATATCGCCGATATTACCGATTTTTCTAAACGACACAATCGCCGATATCGTGTCGAATATTATTGATATCCTATATATCGTCAATATATCAACAGATATATCGGATATTTTTAACCCTAGTCACACAAACCTTTTACATGGAAAAATCGTAATGATGAAGAAGAAAAGATTATTCATTCGTTAACTTAATTTCAATACTGTTTTAAGGACAAATAAATATAAATGACAAAAATGGTGGCCGAAAGAAAATCCTTTCATAATTTTGTTTCTTTTAATGCTTCACTCCTTGTGGAGGGGACACTTTGGATATATAAAAAATTAATATTTATCTTTGAATCTAGTTTTTAAATTAATCCAATTTTTAAAACATCAAAAAAATTTTTTTAACAATGCACTATTATTTTTGTATTATAATTAAATTTATTTATTTTACATTTATTCACTTTGTATATTAAATTGTAGTACCATTTTCTGAATTCAAAAAATAAAAATAAAAATGTGATAACATTGATATAAAAATTTAAGATTATTAAGTGATCAATAAAAGATTATTTTTTATTTTTCCGTTTAAGAAAATAATAATAGAGAGATCATTTTATATATAGAAATCTATTAATATGCTAGAACAATTGTGAGAAATTCAAGGATAGGTACATGTGACATAATTTAGACTACAAATCGTTACATCTCACTGATATTGAACAAAAATTGGATTTATTATAGCATCCATTGTTTTCTTTTTTTTTGAAAGATTATAGCATCCACTGTTATATTCCATTTTTGGTTGAAAATATGATATTTTATAATATTATAATCAAATATGGAATATAATATACATCCATTTTATCCTATCAAAACATATCTTTTATCAACTAAACATAACTTAAGTCTTTTCGTATGAGTTATTAGGTGGGAGAACCCATCAAGCTAAGTATAACTCCAGACTTAGGAACCTGTGGGATCGACGTATTCTTTATTCTATTTCTCTACTAATGTACCAAACAGCCCCTAAAGGTCAGAAATCTCTATGTAAGCATCCATCTAGAATATGACGCCCCAATCCTAAGACCTGTCGCCGTGGTATCTTTTTTTCGTTTACTATAAACTTATCTATCTCTATATACCTGAGAAACATTTAATTTGGAAATGAGACATGCTCAAATGATTACAAATATATTCAACTCCAAATGGGAGTGTCTAATATATAAACTTACATTGTTTACAAAAACAAAGACATATACAAAATAGACCGAAAAGGTCCTCAATGGGCACCTAGTGTTGTGTTGATTTTGATTGGGTCAAGGCGATCGTCCCCGTTTCTATTTCCTTTCAGACCTACACTGATGAAACAATCTCGCATCAGCCATGGCTTAGTGAGAATAATACTCAGCGGACTCCACCCCTAAAAAGGATCATCACACTTTTTGCATATACGATACACATTCAACATCATATAATTTATACGCTTATGCATATTTCATCACATATCATTTGGTATGTTTTATACATATTCCTACTTACTTATCATATCACGTTTTCATTTCTTATCATCGCTCATATACATTTTGTGTCATTTTACACTTCGCTTCTTGTTCTCACACAAATAGATTGTCATCACATAAAGAAGCATGCTTCTCATATCATGTCATTATCATATTCAAATTATTTGTATATTCTGTCGCTTTGTTTTTATGTTTCATGTCCCATACATTCTTTGTGAAGTGGATACGGAAATTATAAGGACCCTAATGCTATCATCAGACGAGACAACGAACTATAAGGGCCCGTAGGGCGTCGCTATCATCATGGCACACAATGAACAATAAGGGCCAAAGGCGCTGCATTATCAGACGAGACAATGACCTCTATAAGGACCCGATACAAATGACCTCTAATCTGGGGCCAACTGATCAAGATTATGACTTCTTTATCCTTAATGTGTACGCCATCTATTCCCTACTAGTTCTAAGCAGCTATAACCATTTTATTTCATTTCCAAAGATATAATCATGGATTTTTAAACGTTTAGTAACGCTTTTTAGTGAATAAATTGTAATAAATATGTTTTAAACAGAATTTTTTTTAGTGTGAACAAATTTGTAATAAATATGTTTTAAATTATGTTTGAAAACTACTATATTCTCATGTACAGAGAGCTTATTTTATCGTCTCTGTGGGGTGGCTTTAAAACATACGTTGTGTTAATTGCGATAGATAAAGCCTGTGTCTGGTATAGAATTTGGGGTGCAATTTCCAGAAATTCTCGGTTAATTCACAGATTCCGAGACAACACCCAATCGACATGCCACCGTGTGTGGAGCGAATTGCTTTTAAGGAAACTGTGTTTCGCTGTGCCTCGAATCATACTCGTATTCATTCGGTTTGTTGAACAGTTGTTTATTAATCTTAATTTCATTTTACTTATTGATTTGTAATTTAGAATTTGCTATTTTGTGTGCTATATTTATGTAATTTATATAATCTCTATTTACTGTGTGTGTAATTGACCACAATCTTTAAAACTGACTCGTTTTTGAGCAAATGAATGTGCTGAAGTGAAAGGAGATTTTCCTCTTTGGTTTATTTATTAATTGAAGTATATACATGTTTATCTAATCTTGTTGCAGGACAAGAATATCTCGATTTAAATTTTTTTCACAAGAATTGTTTAAAATTTGCTTTGAAAACCGGTTTTATTAAATTTTGGATTTGATTAAGAATCAAATTAAAATTTTGAAACAATGGATCTCTAGCCCTATGTCGAGACTTAAGAGATAGGCACCCCAGATGACCGAAGTTCGCACGACTGTGTTTTTTGATCACCCACCAAACCTGGGCACAACTGGTCGCACGCATGTGGGCCTGGAGGCCGGGAGGCGCGGTCCGGGCTTGTTGAGCCGACCGTGAGGTTTGGGCCAGCGGTCACGTGCTTCCGGCCTGTGTCACCGCGCGGGCTGGGCCGTATATGTGGGCCTGCAGGTGGCGCGCCGGTCGCGGTCGCTGGTTCGGGGTGGAGCGGCTCACAAGGCCAATGTCCCGCGCAGAACGCCCGGCCGCTGGTCAGCCACCTGGGCTTTGTTATGTGGCCGACCGGCATCACTGGACATGCAATCGAGGTGCCGACTGGCGCACCGACGTGGCGCCGAGGCTCGACATGGCATGCGCCACGCCACCGGCGAGAGAGAGCACCCTTTTTTTCTCTTTGTTGAAATATTATCATGCATTTTTTGAAAGTACAAATTAATAGTTTCTTGTTGAACAGAAAATGGCCAATGTGGGGGAATCTTTCCCAACTCGTGGCATTATGCTAACGCTAAACAGACGCTCCGTGAACCACGCCGAGAAACCCGAGAAATTCAATGGTTTGAATTTCAAAAGGTGGCAACAGAAGATGCCAAGGTTATTCAACACACTTAACTCATGGCGTTTAATCATATCACTCCTGCATAGCGAGATAGAGGTTCTCTATGCTTTCATGGAAGAGTTCCCACCATCCGTGTTGGAATTATTATGTCATGAACAAATGAATGATGCTTTGTACAATGTTTACTCTGTGAAGAAGACAGTTAAGGAACTGTGGGAGTCACTAGACAAGAAATATAAGAATGAGGATGCTGGTGCTAAGAAATTTGTCGTGGGCCGATTCCTAGATTACAAAATGGTGGACTCCAAGACTGTGGTCAGTCAAGTACAAGAATTTCAGCTAATTCTTCACATGAGAGCATTCGAAGGATGATCTTGAGTGAAGCTCTCTTCAAGTCAGCCGCTATTATCGAAGCCGCCTCCCGGGTGGAAGGACTTCAAGAACTACTCTAAAGCATAAGCGAAAGGAAATGAACGTCGGCACACCCGATTGTCGACTTCGAATTGAAGAAGACAATAAAGGCCCGAGAAGAGGGGTTCATTTCAAATCAAGTAAAGGCCAATGTATGAGCATGGCCAGCCCAAGTTCAAAAGAGAACAGAACCAGCGGGGTCAATCTGACTAAAAGGACGAATATCCAAGCAGAATTCCAAGGGAAGTGCTTCCAATTGTGACAAGATACGCTGGAAGCGCATCAGACTCCGCCGAGGAAAAATAAGAACAAGGAGGCAAATGTGATGGAAAAATCACACAAGAGGTTGATGACATGAACCCCTCAGCAGCAGAAATTAGCTCTCTTCCTTTCTCCTTCCTTCCTGGCAAAGTTTAAAAAGTAAGGTAAGGCGAACTACTGGGTCAACCAGCAAGGAGTGGTGGATCGACATCAGCAACCCGCCATGTCTCGTTTCGACAATATGTTCACTCTTCACCCTGACAGCGGGCGCTGTCTGGAATTCTCAAGCACCACATCCGAGGACAAGGAAAAGTGATCTGAAGATTAACTGGAAAGTCCCCGACGTCAACAATGTGTCAAGGTACCCAGATCCAAGAATTTGGTTTCTGCCCACCGCTGAACAAACAATGGATTTAGATGGTGTTAGCCCACAAGGTTGGTTCTGTCCAAGCCTGGTGATGCACTATGGGAAAGGGATATGTTTGTAATGGGCGGTTTAAACATTCAGGATCGTAAAGCCCAAAACAATGAATAAAGCAAGTAATTTTCCAAAGTGTATTTAATGATTTCAGTTTAAGGCATGGTAGATTCTGGACACATGTTTATGGTCTCCTCTCGAGAGATTAATTAACTTAAGTCATATTCCCATTTTAATTATAATAAATAACAAGTGTGAGATCTGTGTTTAGCCAAACATACGTCACTAACTAATTGAAAGAAACACTAATCTTTGATATATAATCCAAGTGACATATGTGGATTCAAATTTGCACCGACAAAGGGTATAATAAGTATTTATTACTTTTTGAGTTGATTATATACTATATTTACATGTGCATTATTACTATAAGGAATTTTACTTAGAAAATTATTTACAGTCGCTTGAAAATCAACTCACTACAAAATTAAAGTGATTAGAAGTGATCGTGGTGGTGGAGTACAATCTGACTGAACACATCATAATAATACTGGATTGTGATATTTAAGTCACCCACCCACATTCACCCCTCAAATGAAAAAATGGAGTGAAAAGCTCTATTATCAGTAGATGAATCCATCGCTAATGTTCCGTTACCTGAATACAGTCATCGTCGATTTAATTTTTAAAAGGTACCCTATGGATGAACAAAAGATAATCATATGATCGGAAAGGAAGACAAACACCATAAATACCTACTGAATCGGGGCAACTCATAGTTATTGTTCAACAACTGTATAAAGTAAATAGTCCCAAGACCATTGATCAGATCTTCATCGCACATGCATGCATTAAAATAGAATATTACATGATCATTTCCTTGTATAAGGTCCAAATCCCCATATACACAAGAATACGACAGGGAATCAAGGAATGCGCCGTTTTGAACACGCGTTTCAGCAAGTCTAAGAGGGACCAAGTTCGTCTAGTTTTAACATCAGACTCATGAATGTATAAATGGAATCAACAAAGAACATAAAGAAAGAAATATTTGAAGCTCGATCAGAAAGAAAAGAATAAGGATGTGAAAAATCATTTGTCCAGATTTTCCGAGACTCTATATGCTAGAGAGTGAACCCTCGTAGCCATAAAGAAGCTTAGAACCTCTTCTAAATGGGTTCTTGTGGAAAGAAGCTTACTGCATGAATGATCCATCTTTTAACTATCGTAATCCAGCCGACCTTCCTCCTGTAGTGAAACTACTCAGTAGATAAGTGGGTTTTCAAAATTTAAAATAAAACCGATGGAACACTGATAAGTACAAGGCAAGACTTGTAATTAAAGGTTATGCCGTAGTGAAGGTCTTACTACTTTGATACTGGCCTCCAGTTCCAGAATAACTTCCATACGACTTATACTATTAATGCCGATTATAATCTTTGAACACTGTTCAATGATGAAGATCGGCTTAATGGAGATTCAGGATGAGGAGATTCTACATGGTTAAACCGAGGCTCTGGGTCTAAGATAAAGAAAGAAGTTCAGTTATAAGTCCCATGGTCTGGGCCTACAACCAAACAATACATCAAGTTTAATAGCGTAGGTGCCAATAATAACAAAATCAATATATAGTAAATATATATGTCAAGAATACAAGAAATGGCTATGTCATTTTGTGTCCTGGGATGTCATGATGATGTCATTGTCAGAAGACATGAATGATCAAACTACCAAGTGTTTATGTTACACAAGGTTTGATACGAAAGTATAGACTATTTAGCGATTTAGGGTAAAAATCTTGAGAACCCCTCGATGGACTAGTTCTTAGTCAATCATATTATGTGGATAAATAATCGATAAGTTTAGTAAACATGATTCTGGTGTGGCTAGGATAATCTATAGATGTAAACTTAAACAAAAAATATAGAAAGTGCATCCCTAAATATATCTAGGTAGATTGTGGTTTCCAATACTGATGAGTCGTAAGATCTATTATATTACTGTTAGTAAACTGAGCATAACAGGTAATCCAATGTGACTGGAAAGGAATCAAGAGTATTAAGATACTTACTGTGATAATTTGTATTTATGGACAATACACGCAAGATATCCATCCAGATTAGCTGATACAAAGATGCCAATCGATATCTGATGGAAGAAACCCAAGTTTACTTAGTGGATAAACAAATTAGCAGTGTGCGCACTTATGGAATTCTGAACAATCAATATTCATCCAACATGAACTATTCATTGTTGACAATTGTGTTAAGAGGGCCTAATTGTTACAATTTTTGAGATATTCTTAGTGTGGTCAAAGCCCATGACAAACAGAGTTCTATCCTATGATAATAATAATAATAGGTTATGCAAACAGCATGAGGAGTTAGTTTCACACATCGAGACACAACATTAGGTAATTTAATCTAACTGATGATTCTGCTGACGCGTAGCCAAATGGATACATTATGATCCGCAATCAAAAAGTGTCGAATGAGAGAATTATTGAGAAGTCGCCTGAGAACGGGATTGTTCTGATAAAACAAGAGTCGGATGACGGAAACCTACCAATCAACGAGATCCCAACATTCAGTTCAGCTAATGCAACTAAACTGAAGAGATCTGTTTGATCACCAAATTTTTAACCTCCCTGTCCATTCCAAGATGAAACAGCTGATATATAATCTGAGATGAGGTTGGTCACATCTTGGAATTGATTCCACTGTCAATCCCAAAGGAAAGCAAAAGATACACTATTATAAAATTATGAGAGAGAAGAGGGGTCGTCATGAGAATTTATATAGGCTAATCTTTAGAACTCCCAATCCAGGGAAGATCCACTCGCCAAAACTGATATAATGAATGAGAACTAAGAAAATATGAAGAGTCCTGGTGTGAGATATGATCATCACTATACAAACTCATTGAGGTTCGGCGACATCGCGGCTCACCTTTAGTCGTTAGCAAATATATTCTCATGGGCGGAAGGTCTCAAGATAAAAACTGACTATCCATGCCCTGAATGGCAGATTCGTCATCATGTTTAAAGTCTTGTTTTTCCAATGTAATCATCATGGGGATTAAAGATTTTTAAACGCTTTATAACGCTTTAGTGAACTAAACTGTAATAAACATACTCTAAAACGGAACAACTGCTTTTGAGAACAATCAATGAAATGATGTTCAAACTGATACTGAAACTGGTCAGATTCTCAAAATGCATGCAGAGTCATTATCAATCAATGTGTTCTAAAAACATTATTGAAAGTTACTGAAGTATGAGAGCAATGGCCTCAGTCCCATGTACAATTTAGCACTCCCAGAATTCTCTGCCACCCCGCTGGGATCCCCGGAGACAATGACCAATCTAATACGGCCAACATGATTTAGAATCATTAAGTGAAACTGTTTCACAGCCCCAATCACACCAGATCATATTCGGCTGTTTGAACAAAGGTCAATAAACTTTGACTACTTACTCATCACTGTAATTGAATCTGTTTATCCACATTATGCAGTTTATACATGTGAATTATATAACTCGGTTTTGTTCGTAATTCAATTAACAATCATGGTCCCCACAATCATTGCTTTCGCGAATCATGAAACATATTACAATTACTTAGCCTTATTCTGCATTTACGTATTTCAGATTATCAAATATTTTTACAACTATTCTCAGATAATTTTTCAATCCAATGTCCAACCTTGAATGACACCATTTCTCAAGAGATTTGACTGATCCAGTCTATTTATCTTCAGACTGGAATCAATTTGATGATGATAGCCAAGTTAAAATTAAAACATAAGATCACTAATGTCAAATGATGCAAAACAGTAATTTTCATTTGATATTGCAGAACTCACTTCCCTTCGACGAATTGAAAGGTCCAAATTTGCATACACCTATTTCAAGGAGACTGTTTCTCCTAGAAGCCTAATTTACCTAGAACTTTGAATCAATTAATTTAGATGAGGATGACAAAACAAAACATGGGTTAAAAACAAAACAATAGCCATCCCTTAAAATCCTCACTCATTTTCATATAAATTTTTCCCTTCATTGAGCACCACAACCAAAACCAAACAACCACAAATAACCAGAGCAACTCAAAACTGGTCTCAAAACCACCAACCCTCCATTGTTGGAGTAGGAGAATTCCCGCAACCAACAATAGGAACCCAAACCCAACATTAATTCACTCCAAATGATCCATAACTGCTGCTGGCAAGTGATTCAAACCAGTAATTCACACTTTAAAGTCTTCTCCTTCTTCTCCCCTTTCCGCTTCCCTCTCTTTCCCCGTCTCCTCTTCTCTTCCTTCCTTTTTCTTTATTCTTCTTCTTCTCCCTTCTTTCTCTCTCAAATGTGACCTAGCTCAAACGGGACAATTTCCCCAAAATTGTAAGACCTCAATGTGGTCTATCCTACTCATGGCTAAGTCCCACGTGACGCCCCTAACTCAAGACAGTTGTTGCGAGGTGCCATTTTAAAAAAAAAAACTTATAACTTTTTAAGCTTGTTCATTCATAAATAAAGAATACTTAATCTGTACTTATGCCTGTGAGTGCTGATTACAAAAATATATGCTAAGTTCCATATATGAAGTGTCTTCAACATTTACAATATTTACATTATTTATATAAAAATAAAATGATGATAAAATGACTCAAAAGGTCTTAGCGGCACCTGTGTAGTTAGTCGGGCCTCGTCACGACGGAGGCGCCGCGACACACCCCTACCCCTACTAGTAAAGTGGTGTCACACTCCCATTGTAACTCCCAAATGATTAGCCTCCAACGACGCAGAGAACCCATGAAGCTAAGCCAGTTGCTGCCATGGTAAACCACATAAATTTTTTCTTTCTAACTTGTGATTTGAGTAAAATTTGGCAAAGATAAACAATCGACAGACATATCCCAAAACCTCAGATATACACTTACACTTTTAAACATGGCAACTAACAACATTTCTTTAAAAGAGTCTCAAAGTCTCATCATGATTGCCAAACCCAAAAACATGCACATACACACAACTATACAAGTTCCAAGTATTTACAAAATTTAGTTAATACAATGATTATAACAGAAGTCGTGATAGTCCTGACTGTTCCATTGGTCACGTGCCTATACTCTCAAAGTTTTTAAAACAGAAAATAATGGAGTCATAGCTTCAGCTGGGAATAGATGCTTTATAAATGCTGGCTTTTTTGAAATGATCTCAAAACTGTATGAATCACTTACAAGAGCATTTTCAAGAAACCTTACTCGCTTTGCTATAAAAGTTTCAAAACTTTTAAACTGGCCGTCACTGTTTTTAGTATTTCCTAAACTCTTTCAAAACCACTTGCTTGCTTGTTTGTTTTTCGTGCCTCATAATATGTTGCTTATTTGTTTTGCAAGTTTCAAAACTTTTATAAAATAGCCATTTACTAAATAACATCTTAACCAGATAGTAATGTTTATAAATCTGATTCAATCCACCTGAGGCCTTTCTCGCTGTTGCAATTCAGTAAACACTTCAGAGAACTGGCTCACCTGCTCAAAGATCCTTGTGTCCACATCACCTTTTTCTTAATGAGGTGAAAGATCCTGTGCTCCACTACCATACTCTAGCTAGCGCTTAACCCTATATATTCTCAAAGACGCGCTTGCACACCCTCCTCTAATATGCTATAATGCATTAGCTAAGCTTACCACCACAAACTAAATGAAATGGAAATCATGTCCCAACTCACTGTGGTACATTTAATACTCTCCTCGACCGCACATGCTTCGCTTTTTAAACTGCATTTTCTTAAGGCCCGGGATTATGAAAATATAATTTTGTCATTGGTTTTAAACAGGTTTAACATTTTAAAACCATTGCTTGCTTTGAAATAGGCCTAAATACTTTAGAACCATTGTCATTAAATATGGTTTGATATTTAAACCATTTTCAGCTTGAAATATGGTTTAATACTTTAAACACTTTTTGCTGAAATATGGTTTAATAATTTAAACAAGATATTGAATAAATGCATTTATAAACAATACATCTAGTATTTAAAATAAAGTTTAATACTCAATTTCCGCTGACAAGAGAATTGAGCACACTCATACCTCCTACTTCCACACATCCTACACATTCAATGTATTAGATCACATTAACACCACATAACTCAAGCAATTATAGAATTGAAAACACAATAAAATCTTTAGAAAGGCTATAAAATAAATGCTATTCAATATGCATATATTATTCTTAATCAAGGGACTTCCATATAGAGTCTAAAAACACCCGAAAATACTTCTCCCAAAATTATGTCCAGACTGTTCAACATAATCCAAATTTAACTGAATTGTTGACAAATTATTACTCCAACTTTCGACTGTTATCTCCTCTTCGCCATATGAGATTTTAATGCTAACTTTGAGTTGTCATCCCAAATGGGTGTTCGTAGGTGAGAAAATACAGAAAGGAGAGAAAGTGAAAGAAAGTTGTGAGGGCAGAAAGCCAAAGCCAAAACAACTTTTGATGACAAACCCAAACCATTGCATGAGCTTTAATGAGCGAGAGTAGTGCTCAATCAAGGAAATTACATAAAGTATGAAAAAGGTATTACAATATGGGCATTTGGTAAAAGCCACAAAAGCTGTCAATGAAACAGTGGCAGATAGAAATTTCGCAGCCTGCAAGTTATAACACTAAAATTTTCCACCTCACCTCCAGATTAGCTCCAACTCATAATCTCGCTGAAACGCACACTGAGCTCAATTCCTGTTCTTCGTGATTTGAACTGGGTTTTAAAGATAAGTATAATAATCGTCAAAACTACAAAATATCCACAAATATGATTAACAGCATAGTTGTGGACCTGAGCGATCACCTCATGAAAGTTGATTCACATACACAAAAAGTGCCCAAAACCCGTAATAAAACAGCAGCCTCAAAACAACACTCAGTACTTAATCCACCTGCCAGGTCAGTAGTGCTAAGGTGATCTCACCTATCCCCGACAGCTGAGTGAGTATCTCTCCCATAGGAAAGAAGAGGAATTTAATAAATTTGTTTTAGAACGCTCAATCCTATTAGAACAATGCCTCCTCAAAGGGTGTGTATTCTAACACCAACCCGGGGCCATACAACCCTAGTTTATAATGAGCCACTTCCTTTGGTCAGAGGTACCTGGGACACTATTCACCACCCTTAGTGAGAGGTCATTAGAAACACCCTCGTTTTTGATCCACCACCAAACTCAAGAATATGAAGCTTATGAACTATATAGTCATTCCTTAGACAGTTAGCCTTAAAATTCTATAAGCCATTTGAGAAAGAACATACAAGAGAATCTCATCATGCAAGTGGAATTTCAATTCTTTTATTCTTTCGAGAAGATGGACAAATAATTGAGCATGTGTCTATCCACAAATGTATGTAGGTGGAATCGCTTAACTGAAATTTCCCACCTCAAACAAATATTTAACTCATTACCATGAGTCGTGAATGATAATAACACCTGCCAGAACGACATCATGAGTTGGTAGAATTGGTAAGGCCCACACATAATATTTCAGAGCAAACTAAGATCACAGCATCATCATAAAACCAAAGGATGGAGAATCGTGAGTCATTTATCACTGCTTTCAAGATAATGATAATGATGCAAAATCACACTCCCAAACAAAGTATTGAAGCGATAGCATGCATGGAATTTGATGAGGAAATGAGGAAGTTTCAAGGTATGGAGTTCGTAGACTTCTATGAGCTTGTTGCTAAGGTAACAAAGTATGAAATTACTCAAGGAAGAAAAGTCAAATGAGAAAGACATCCATGGAACTTACTGTATATAGGTTCTTTCATCTATCTCCACAGAGAAGAAAGCGTCTTACTTGCTGAAGAATCTGGCTTAATTTCCAATACATACATGCATCACTTTTGATGTGCAAATGAGGAAGATTTTTGAAAGAGAAAACATCACATTTCCTAAGATCAACAACTCCCTAAATAAGAGGAACTCGTGAAAAGATATCACTGTAAGTACTATGACCCAGACCACATGGCGTAATTTGCTGGGAATTATATTATCCAGATAGATCAAATAAGGGAATAACAGTTCCTTGAGAAAAAGAGGTCATGGTGATGATGAATAATCTTTCCACTAAGGCTTCACAACATAGTCACACTGACCGAGTTAAATAATTAAAAAGAAGAGATGATAGTTTTTCCTAACATCAAGATAAGAGTATGATTCCTAAACAATATCCGTTTATAAGGATGGATTCATAAAGAAAAGGGAAAGTGTTTTTAGCCAAAGAAAATGAAAGAATGGAAGGTATCCATCATCCAAATCGGAAACGACCATCATTCACATGTCCACTCTTGGTGCACTTCGCCTATAACGTGATAATCGCCAAGCGTGTTTGTCGCCACATGGATCGGGGTCATACCAAGGCTGGAATTTCTAATAGATTTTCTCATAACTATTAGAGAGCAAGAAAAATCGATGATTTAGATGCCTTACGCTAAAGCTAGGGTTTCTGACATGATTTCGATTTTAGAAATGAGACAACAATTGACTAAGGCAACACCGTCATTAGTTTATGATCAAAGAATAATTCAGGCTTTAATCAGTGAGTGAAATCCTTTGCGCCTTCTCAAGCTAATGCAAACCCAAAGAAGAGAGACGGACTTGCTGGTGCAATATAGATGGAAATCTGCCTTAATTGATCGACTGATTTCCGTCTGACTAAATTTGAAATCATTCCGATCTCTACAGCCTGCCTTCTAATATAACAAATTGTTCTTACTTCAGATAGAATTACTCTGCTTTTATTGCAGATAAAATTTTCGTCTTCTAATTAATTTGTAATCTGAAAGTTTTTATGTCTCAATCCGCTCTTTAATCTTCGTCTTTATTTTATGATTATAAATGTCTGCTTTAATCTGCTTTTTCTGCAGAAGTTTGAAGTTTGTTTAATTTAAGAAAGTTGAAAAATATTTATTTTAGAAAATTTTTAAAATTGTACTTTAATTTATATATTTGGAAAGGTAAAATTTATTTTGAATAATTTAAAGATTTAATCTTTGATATAGAAGTTTGAAAAAAACTGATTTAAAACAATTTTGAAAAGATAAATTATTGTGTTCTTTTTATGAAAAAAGAAAATGATTTGCTGAAATGAATTTTGAGGTATAAAAAACACTTTGAAAAAGATGAATTTTGAGATTTTAATAAATAATTTTGTTTTTGAAAATTTAAAAGAATGTGAATTTTGACATTTGAATTTTAGAGGGGAATATTGAGAATTTTGAAGCTTAATTAGATTTCAAAATTTTTGTGAAATAAACATGTTAAGTGGAAAACATAAATTTAAAAATTCAATTATAAATTAATTTATTACATGGAAATTATAAATAAATTTAATAGGTGAGAGATTTTTTAATTTTATTATAACTTGCTGATTTAATATTTGGTGGGTTAAACTAAAGAAAAAATTCACTAATAAAACCATGACTTTAAAACAAGTATCTTGAATATGGGAGCATAATTGGAACAAACAATTAATAATTAGTGAAAACCAAATGATTGATAGCTATGAAATAAATACTACATATGAAACTTAAAGAACTTTAAATATGGACTACATCATCAAGTGACTAGGGCTCTTGGTATGGTTTTAGGTCCTTGATTAGGTGGGTAATTGAATTAGTCATGAAGTTTGGATAGGCTGGAAGTAGGCTATTTGATGAGAGTCTGACTTGTCCGTTAGGTTTTACACAATATATATATATATATATATATATATATATATATATATATATATATATATATATATATAATAATGAATAGATAAAAAAA
The DNA here is from genome assembly GCA_016808115.1 of Tetrastigma voinierianum. Lineage (NCBI taxonomy): Eukaryota > Viridiplantae > Streptophyta > Magnoliopsida > Vitales > Vitaceae > Tetrastigma > Tetrastigma voinierianum. The sequence goes on along the minus strand of JAEQBH010003479.1, from coordinate 599,612 downwards.
TATTGAATATTAACAATTAATAGAATAGGGTAATATAAAAATTTTTAATCTATTTTTTAATTTTATATTATAAATAATCAATATCTTAATTAGATATTAAGGTTTTCTTTGCTTTTCATTTTTATATTTGAATCAAATGCACATTTTGAAATTCTTTTTATTTACTTGTTTATATTATAATATTATTATATTATCATATACTTTTCTATCTAGAGAAATTCTTTATCTAATTATTACTTACAACTTTATATATATATATTTTGTGGCAAACCTACCCATAAGTCAAATTCTCGTCCCATGTCATTAAATTACCCACCCAACTAAGCCCTAAAACCATACCAAACCTATCACTCAATCTAGCTTTAATTGCAGTAGTCAAATATGAAAACAAATTGGTGGAATCATAAATCTATACATAGATTCAGAATAGGCTTTGCAAATAGTAAAAGAGAGTAAATAATCTATACATATTATTTACTGTTAATGTATTTCCCGGTATAGATTATTGATTTGAATGATAATAGACTCATTACACTATTCAATCCAGCTGCATTCAAATCGAGCTTACATCACAGCACGTGACATCATCCACAAAGGGCTTTTGCAGTCATCAACAAAGGAGAAAATGGAATTAGCAATAGAAAGGAAAGTCAGCCAGAGACCTACTGTCCTGGATGCTTCTAGAAGCAAAATGAGAGTAGCGGAGGTTTATTGTGAAAAGGAGATCAGCACTCACCCTATCTGTCTAAGGTTGTTTTTCATTCAACAAAAATCTGTAAAATTTTAATTTTATTAAAAATTGAATATATGACGAGGCAAATATAATAGTTTTGGCTTTGACTTGAATCTTTTTTATACATTATTGCTAATTCTTTTCACTCAAGATTTAAGGTAATTTATATCTGTTTTATTTTTACAATAATTTGTAATATAAACAATCTTCCGCTTATTTCCAATATTCACATTTTCCTGATAACAATGATCATTAATTTATTATCCATCAAACTCATGAAAATTTAGTAGATTAATTTGTTTCAAAACAAGAGTTATTCCAAAATTTTAAAAATTATTTTGGCATTATTTAATATTTATATAAGTGAAATTAGATGCACATTGAATTTAAAAAATAGATTTAAATATTATAAATAATCGCTATTTTATTTTTTTAAACAGAAGAGAATAAAACAACCTTTAATCATAAAGATAAAAAACTATGATATAAGTCAAATAAATTTTCACCTAAAAAAAATTTCACAAATGAAAAATCAAGAAAGGGAGGGTCACCTATGTTAATGAAAAATCTTTGCTTTTTGTGAAGTCTTGTTTTCTACCAATCGTCCTTCTCGGAAATATCGGTTCAAATGACGAAGTTGTTTGACATATAAACGCTTTACAAAACAAAGTGTGATTTGAAATATATGGTGATGGATGGGTCCTTCCTTCCATTTAAAAGTCACACTCATGTCCTTGTTGTTCCTTTGATCATTGTGAACAAAGGAAAATACTAGGAACTTCCTTTATATATGGACATTCAGTTACAACATTATTCAAAATTAAAGTTTATACACTTTAAAAATTTGAGCAAAAAATTGTGAAATTTCAAGTTTTCAATTGTGATTTTAAAAAATAAAAATTTTAATTAACTTTAATTACGCTACGCATTGACGCCTACGTCAACTACACCGAGGTTCGACTATGTTTTAAGATATCTGAGGTCACAATCTCAAAATAAATTAAAGTTTAAAAAAAATATTCTGGATTTAAATGAAATAGTAGTTAAAATTCAAGTTTAAATTATAATGTTTCCTTTAAATTATATTTAAAAGTTATTAAAGTTATTAATGAATTCAAACTCTTTATAAATTTTCCCAAAATAAGAAAAGAAAAGAAAAGTAAAACCCAGAGAAGCCTTCCGTCTTCACCACCACCTATCCCTGGGTGATTTGACCAAAGTCATTAATGAAAGAAGCATGACCACCCTGCCTGCTGTTCATGAACGTCGACCATCCTAATTTGTAATGCCACTCCCACATCCTTCGAACTTATTATGGTCAGGTCCCTTTCTATGCCTTTAGATATTCAAACATCAACCCTGCGGTCCATCCGAGATTCTCGTAGTCTCCGTAGATCATCGGCACGAATTTGACAAAGAAAAACCTTAAACAAGGTACCGATGGTGGCGCGCCGACCGGCCTCCTCGATGCGCTTAAGAAGAGAAAGATAAAGAGCCGCTAAAATGTATCTTGATGCAGGATATATTTTTTATATACTGCTACACACCCTCTCCCATTGTTATACACAATGATCCATCTTTTTCGGTGTTGTACATTATTTCAACAGCAGGCAGTCATCAAAAAATAAACTGTTTTCCTTTAGATGTTCAAGTTGTCCAGTCTTCCAATCTCTAAAGATAGGCTGATCATCTTGCTGCCATTACTTATATGTTCAGAATGATATGTTCAATCAAGAAACAAATGGGAAACTATCACCGCCACCTCAGCGATTACGCCACAGAAAACATCGCGCCGATCTTCGCACCGATCCGCGGTTCAGTGATGTTGGGTTTTTGTTTTGATTCGTTTAGTTTCCGAGTGGAGATGCCGCCAAGGGCCAAAATCCATGGTACCTATTAACGTTCTTCCGGCTGGGAGTTCGATCTTCCCTACTGAAAAATACTGTTTTTTGATTTATTGTCGCTTTCTGAACGAAAGACCATTAATAAGTTGGCGTTCCAACGTGCACGCCTGGGATGTTCTATATTTGTATCGACGTAGTACGGCTCTCGAGTTTCTATCGTTTAACTTCTATAAAAGGATGCAGTGTACTTAGCTTTAGTCTCACCGGCTAGTTTGAGTTTTCGGATATGCAATGCCTGGATTGCATGCGCTAAAGGCTGTGTTTTCTAATCGCATGGGCTAGTCAGATGTTGACAGAGGTAGGCCGGTGATTAAAGGAACGTCCCGAGTTTGCTAATTTAATTTTAGGATATTTTCGAGCCTTATATGTCCTCTTTAGTGGTCTCGCAGAACTCCTGAAGAGAACGCTCCTCAAATTGATGAAGCTTCATGGTTCCATGTTCAAATATAATCCCCTCAGAGTGCCCTCTACGTTGGCACTATTGATCATACTACTAGAGGCGACCGAGGCTTTTTCCTCTTTCTTGGCCTCTACATCAGCAATTTTTCCTTTTTTTTTTTTCCAGTTCCTCTTCTTTTTCTTTTGCTTTTTCTTCTTTTAGCTCATTTTAGCCCTGACGGTTATGTAAATTGTCTGTCTTAGGCCCGCCAGCCCACTATAATTGTGAACTATTTGGTGTAATTAATGAAATCATGTTTCGGGAAATTTTTGTGTTGTGTTTCGCCTTATTTTTATTGTGTTCGACACTAGTTTGCAATCGTGGAACAAACTTCAAGGCATTATGGTGTCTCTACGGTTTCAGCATGCCTTAGAACAAAGTGGTTATGGCGTCTGAAGGCCGATGTATTCGAGGATAGATCGGCCCCATTTCGCTTCTAACCCGAGCACCACCCGCTCTTTGGCCCATCTGAATATCAACTAACTCGACCTGGATTTAGTGTACTAAACCTCCTTTCGCTGCTAACTAGATATTTCGCTGTGGTGATCAAGCGAAGCAATGAGGCCATGTATCCTGCCAGGCCCAGAGCCCTCGGCGCGGCCTGGCGGGCTTCCCGACCGCCAAGACCAAGGCGTAAGGGTTGGGATCTTAGTCGAGGACCGTGGTATGAGACCCCAGCACCCCCCTGACCTCCCGTTTACTTTAAACCGATCAATGGCATTCCTAAGTGTGTTCAAGTTGTGATTTGGTGCCGCTAGAACATTTGCCTTACGTATTTTCTTAATCAACACTTTTTCTTGCAAGGAAAAGCAGAAGAGGTAGGTTGGTAATCCGAAGCTACTCAAGAAGATCTCAAGTTACTAGATATTTTTGAGTGGAATGAGATTATTAATTTAATTTGTGAATTATCAATCCTCTCCACTCTTTCGGGTTATTCCTCGCCCCTTCCCACAAAGTGGAGGGCGAAAGAGCATTACGTTATTGCCGACTCTTCACTTAGTCCCGAAAGGTACTGCCTGTTCTGCACTTCTAAGACCGAGGTGGCTGCCTGAATCGTAATTAGTCTTCGCCCAAGCCTTCTTTGGCTGAGAAATTCCCCGCGCGTTGCCCCGAGCATCTAAGGAGGTCGATAGGGGCGCCATCTCGCGTCTCCCTTTAAAAGGGTTCCCGCTCGCCCCAAGCATCCAAGAAGGGAAGGCGGTACCGAATCTGCCAAGAGCGCCCCGCACGAGGGTGGAAGATTATCCTCGGGTTGCTCCAATATCAGCTTCCCGCTAGTGAAGAGTAGCAGATCACGAGATGCGACCTTGCTCATGACTTTGGCGCTACGGCGCAAAGCGTGCCGCCAAGCAAAATCGATGCTACCTCGAGGCTGTTGGTGACTTTGATCAACATTCAACCGACTGAGGTTCCCAAGAGCAGCGACAGTCAGTGCGGATCGAGACGGGCTCACGGCAACCGACTCATATGGAGACTACGCTCGGGCCGACCCAGGAGGTTCCTTTAACTCATGAGAGGAAGTCCGGAGGGCCTCGAGCGGAACCGCTATCACACGGCACGGCGTCGGGTCTCCGACCAAGGCCAAGGCGCAGTGAGCCATCACTCCCGATCAATATTGTTGCATTCTATTCATTGCAGGCCAAGCCCCCATGGAGGAAGTATCAACCAGTGGGTCCGGCGATTCCGTGAGCCATCGCTGCCGGTTTTCATCCAATCGTGGCAACTCCCCGGCCGCCTATTTGGAACAAATCATACCCAAAGAATGCTTGGATGTTAAGAGAAAGCAGCCTGGTGAAGGCAGTGGGCCATGTCGCTTCAATCCCATCACTGTAAGGGAAGATCTCAAGTAGGTCAAAGATGGCATGCTATTTGCACTGTAACTTCGTTTAAATACTGCCGCATACCAGAACCTATGCCCCCGCTTCTAATATATTACCGAATTGTTTTTATTCTCTATCAAAGAGCCGCGGTGGTCACTTTGATTCTGAACATGACCTACCAGCACCAAGAGTTTTCCTGCACTGCTTGAGGAATGAGGAGGTTGTGGCTCTACACCCAACTCGGGCCGCTTCGACCACAAGGTTCCCGAGAGCACTCTCAGCCTGCTGCATCACTAAGTCTCCGACAGAATGAGGCCAGAGGAAGCTGGTGCTGGATGGCCTCCAAGCCGAGGTAGAGATGCCGCCGCCTACAAGATGCTTTGATGGCCCGCATGGATGAAGATGTGGCAAGAAGTGCCAGGGCGAAGGTGGAGTCCGAGTTGGCTAGGGTACAAAACGTCTTGGCTATTTAGAGAGGCAGCTGGCGCGACAACGAGGTTACTGCCCAATCGAAGAATGGTTTCTGTTTTTAGAACTCGGGACTTGTGCTACTGGAAATGTCCGCTATCCGTGCAGAGGCCCTTAAAGAGAACGCAGGCCTCGAGGAGGCTCGCTTTAGGAGGGTTTCGACGTGATATTTAACTACGGGTATGGTCGCTTATGCTTTTGCGCATAACATCGCAGGGGTGGCTTCAACCCAAACGACGGATGTTGAACACGCCCAAGCTCATCTCAGAGTTTTATTAATCCTCACGCCCCTGCGTCATATCCCCACCGGCGATCCATCGATGTTCACCTCACGGCGGACGAATGCAATCTTAGGGAGGCTCACGTATTTCGAGACGTAAAATACAGCGCGTATACATCCTCCAGGTTAGGTTGGGTAAAATGGCTTCCTCAGCAACCAGAGAGCCGAGGGACATGGTGTTTCGGGTTGCATTCTTCGTGGTTGCCCATCGAGCCTGCTTTCTTTACCTATGTTTACACGCTCTTGGCTGTTGCCGCTTTGAACTAAGTTCGCAATGAACTATATGTTATCATAATAAAGTATGTGGTGTTTACCAACTGATGTGGTGCTACTCATAACTAAGTTAACGAATGCAAGAAAAGATGTACTGAGTAGGACATAGATCACCCTGATGAATATCTGCCAGCGTTCATTAACCCTTTCTACCGCTCGGTCTCTGAATCGTGATGAACTAACCCGGGCATCAACCACCAGGCCTTTAGGACATCAACTCCATATGGACTTTCGTGGTAGAACCACTTCAGATCAACTAAACTAAACAGAAGACACTCAACCCACCCTGACTTGGTAATAAACAAATTTAACTACACCGGGCCTGTAGGACATCAACCTTACCCGGGCTTGGTAATGAACCAGCTGGGCATCAACCATACTGGCCTGGTAGGACATCAACCTTACTCGGGCTTGGTAATGAACCAATTGGGCATCAACCATATCTGGACATCAACTTTGTCCCACTTTGTAATAATATCGTGACAGAAACAAAGTTAGAAATCGAATCATTTCATTGATAGCACTTTTTAAGGTGCAAAACATTCCACATTCTAGGTAATAAAGGCCCCATCTAGTCATTTATCTAAAGTATAATGATCCGATTTGTCAGTTGTGTTAATATATGGTCCCTCCTAGCTTTCGTTGGAATTTTTCAAGACGTAATCGGCTATATATTCTTTCAAAACTCTTCTTAACTATGTCCCCCGGCTGAAACATACGGGTTTTCACACGCTTGTTATAAAGGTTTGCTAGCCCGTCGTGTATGATTATTCGCACAGCCTATCGTCAAGCAGCTTCATCCAAGTGTCTATGTTATCTTGATCACAAAGATTTGACCGCTTCGTATAAATCGCCTCGGAGCGTGGGCATGCCGATCAAATTACAGCCCCATCCATATGTGAGCTAGCGAGGTTAATAGGTATTATTCTGAGGCTTCTTGGCCATTGCCCGCAGAGCACCGCGTGGGAGTGGAGAGACTTTACCGAATCTCTGATCGATGCAAAGCCTCGACTTTCATCCATCATTGAAATAATCATACCATCATCACTCTTCCAGCTGACAGGAAGCGGCCTGACTATGTCAATCTCTATCACAAAGGCCAAGGGCTTGTAATGGAAATTAAGTCCTGAGCGGGTGATCTCAAGACAAGGGTTGTTGCATCATCAACACACCAGACGATCACGCGCCAGATCTCGCTATCGTCAATGATGTTCCAGTACGGGCTCAGCCAATGTTCCCATCACTCCGATGATTGGCCACATATCCCTTCATGCCAAATGCACACATAATGTCCCCGCTCGAGAATAGCACTTTCGGCGGCTCGCCCAAGGACCGCTTTAAACAACCGCCTAACCAAAGAGAACCAGCCACCGGACCTGACTCAGAACTTTGCTTCGCTGCTCCTGAGTTCTCCTTGTTGATGAGACAAATGCTGTAGTCCATCCAAGAAGCCGGAGACTCGGCTCCACTTAGCTTACCCGTCGTGGATAATTGACAAATCTGACTGATAATAAATAGGCAAGAACATTGTTTCTATTATTGGAAGTGAAGGGCAATTCACGACTAAGGCGTCGCTTCATTGCAATCTCGTATTTGGTTCAAGCCAGCCGGAAGCAACTGCCGTTGTTTGAATCAAGGATACATTGCTATCTGTGGGTCTCACCATATTCTTCGCTATCGTTCCTAAACTGTAATTGTGAATCACTTAATCAAAGCCTGTTTAAACACAAAGAACGCTAGTTCAATTTCGTTTCAAGAGAAGCCTCATATATCTGCATTCATTGGCTGGAGTACGCTAAAGCCTAAACGGCTTGCTCAATCTTCCTCGGTTGAGACGGTTGGCAACCTAGCGCTAGCCCGGGTTTGCCTAGATCCTCGCTCATATTAAGGATCCATCTGTTCGCCGCTCGCTCGTCGATCGGGGGATTTCGCTAGAAAATCAGTCGCCTTTCCCTTTTTAGCTAGTCTCGCCTAGACCGGATACCCACCAATTCAATCGCCCACTGCTTCATCCTCCTGACAAGTCAAGCCAGAATGGTGCCCACAGGTGCCACTCGGCTAGCATAACAATGGGGGTGTGCTTGAAGAATACGGGCGGGAGCTCTTCGTTGCTACAATTGCTTGCCTCTTTCTATATAGATTCAAAACTCAAATTAATATAGCCAAAGAGTCTTACAATTCTTGCATCCATGTCACTTTGATGAGTTTGCTTGCTAAAATAAATTTCTTAAACGTTAAGGATTAAAAATAAGGGTTCACTTATGACACCGCAAGTGCATGCTTCATACAAGTAGTAAATTTGAATGTAAGTCCGTGTAATGGTCTAAGGTAGATTGATAGCGAATTACAGTCAACTACTCCAACTACTAAAATTTCATACTATTTGACTCAAAATATAATGAATGTTTTATCAAACTACAAAAATTAAAATCCTATACCATTGAATATGTTCAAACTAAAACTAAACAAAAGTAAGACTAAAATAAACAGATATAAAGAACGGATCAATCACTTCATCGTGAGAAACGAAACCATCAATGAAATACAAATGGAACAAATAATTCGCACCAAATCCATTGCTCGTTTTATGTATGGATCTGATTTTTGTCCAAGATTTACTAATTGTAGGAATTGGATTTCTCCCTATTCACTAGTTTGATATCCTTGCTTCTCTCGAAGTCTTGATCAAACCAGCTACCTGTATTCCAAGTTCTCTCGCAAGATCTGGGTATTTTTCTTTCTCAATACTTCACACTCATTTCCTCGACAAAGCAGAATCCTTTACTTTACCTTCTCGTGATTGTACCCCCTACTACTCACTGGTGCTCAACCTCTAGATCTATGGATTTATCCCTTCCTCGATCGTGATCTAAGCTAACACTCGGGATCGAACTTAGCTCCTTAGATTGCTGTGCAACTCTCTGATTATTTATATTGTTAAATACACCCCTCCAACTTCAATTATGAGTGAATGGGGGATTTATCAAAATTGAACCTCTGGGAAAGCAAGAAGTTATCAATGGTAGCCGAACATACCCAAAAGAATGCCTCAACTCAGAATCTCCGCCTCTGTCACCAAAGGGCATCCTAGATATCGTGAGTAAGATACATTCCCCTCAAACATAGGTACCACAAACCATCCATTAAAAACGACACCGACTAGGTAAAATCAAACCTAAATTAATTCTTCATAAATGTGCGTGAAAGACTGTAGAACTAAATGAATCAAATCCAAAGAGTCATGCTCATTATCGTGACGCGAATTAAGAAATGAGTACCAGATCACGCACAACCATCGTGAATTGCAATAAAAACTGAGAATGAATGAATTCCGTGAATTTGAGTTCAGATTTCATTTATTTCCAAAAGATAGGGAATGCCAAGAAAATAATAAAACTAAAATCCAACTTCTACTCGTTTCTGTACGCTCGTATATTCAAAAACCAGAAAATAAAACTAAAAAAAAAAAATCTAAAAAATAAAAATAAAACCTACCTATAATATACACTGAGTTCCCTCTTTTCCCCTTTCTCTGGTCGAAGAAGGAGAAAACTACTTACCATTCTAAAGCTATCTATTTATACTCGTAGCGAATCAGTCAATCCCCAAAATGCTCCAAGTGGAAATCCAAAGAAAAAGCCCAGCTCACTATTCTATGTCGCGACCTCAAATTGATGTCGCGACATGGATTTCTCTTGATGGCTCATGATGAGTCGCGACCTCTTCCTTTTCTGTTGCAACCAATTTGTCTTGCAAATGCCTTGATCAATGGCTCACGTTGCCATGTCGCGACATCATCACCCATCTTCACGCCATGTCATTCATCCGCGTTCATCATTTCCTCATTCTTCCACCCAGCTGCACACCAACTGAATGTCACCTCATCTGCCAGTTTTAAGAACACCCCACGTTTATACGATCCTTTACCGAACCATGCCACAAGGTCCTTTGCTCTATATATCGATCACGCGTCGCTATTCACGCAGATGCCCAATCTTCTTCCGTTTTTTTCGTGCAAATCCGCCCAACGTTGCAACCAATTTTCTTCCATCTTCAAACACATGATCAAAAGTCGGATCTCGTTTCATCGTCGTGAAATGAATTTTATCGGAGTGGTCGCGACATCATCTCGCCTTGATCTTAATCTTCCCCGTTTTGGTGTCGCGACATCAGAGTGATGTCGCGACATCAACAGGCCCTTGGCGTCGCAACCTCCTTTCAAGTCACCACTTCACTTATGTTCACGCCAGCTTTAGATTCAAAGACAAGAGTTGATGTCGTGGACTGAATGGCCGGCAACCGAGCTGTCGCGACCTAACTTTCCACTGACCCCACCATGCCAGACCGATTTTCCGATTTTTACAAAATTTGAGTTTCCGCTCGATTTTCCCGCAAATGAAATTTGAGTCAATTATCCACTTTTTCTTTCAAACAATTCAACATTTATCTCATATAAAAGTTCAAATGGATTAAAAATCCATAACAGCTGGATCATCAAATTCTCAAACTTAAGATTTTGCTTCGTTCCTACAAAAAAGAAAGAATTGTTTGTCCTCAACAAATAAGTTTAGAAACTTTTTAAGGACATTTTTCTCGATCTTATCATGGGCCTTTCTCTCATTCCACCTTCCTCGATCTGAATAAGAGATACCAACATCATTTTAAATTCCCGCTTTGATTCAAGAATAAGACATGGTATACTTATCACAAATTTCTTGATGAACTAATGTAAAATGTGCTTATTCAACAAGTCTTGTTCTCGTGTGTGTGTGTAGGTCTTCAACTTTTCATCTTCTATGGAATTTAGTTAATCTTCTCTGAGTTTTCTTAGATTTGTTTGTCAAAGTCCTATATTGTTTTTCATATTGATCTCCACTAATATAGGTAAATCCAACCTTCAAAATCAATGAGGTCTTTCAGGCTTGTAATGTTGGGCTTAGGTAATTGGGTAGATAATGGAAAATTTAAGCAAATCACCTAGTTTCCATCTTTTCTCTACATTGTTGCCTCCAACTTTCACCCTTTTTCTTCTTTGTTCTTTTTGATTCTCCTCAATCTTAGCCTGATTCATCTTTTTGAATTCTTTTTATGGAATTTTAATTTCCATATGTACTTGATTCAGGCAGATTCTTTTGTTCTTGAACTCTTTTGCTTTTATTTTTCTCGCATTTTACCACCTGAATGTTTCTGTTCTTCTTAGGCTTTCTATTACTCTAGAGAACTTTGGGGCTAGCAACCTCCCATACCAAAGCCTGGGTATTAGGTGCTAGGTGTTAAACACCCTACAGCCACTTGTTCAAGGAAATAGGCCACAAGACAAAACTTATTCCTTATTTACCAAATTTTCGCTTCTTTTACTTCTTCAACTCCTTCATTAATGTAATTTGGAAATTTTATTCCCAAACTTGTTTCTTCCCTTTTTTATACTAAACTCTTCTAACCTGGAACCGGATAATTGGGCTCTTTGCAGTTTATCGTAAAGGAAGGGAATTTCGGTTTTCGCCTTGTCGCTTCATTGAAGAAATAAGGCTTATTTTGGCTCAAACTTAAGGAACTAGAGAATATGCTTAAGCATATATTGAAGGTAGCTAGTGGAAAGCCTGCTAAATTGCCAAGGATGACCTTATCATTTCCCGTTGATTGTTTTCACCTTAGATTTCAACAATCAATAATCAAACAAGTTCCAGGACTATGACTCTAACCTAAATTTCCTAGAAGATGTTCCTAATTCCCTCAAAGTTTCATAAGTTTTGTTGACCTAAGTGTATTATTTCTTCAAGACTTGTATTTATTTACTGTTTACTTACATTATTTCAACCAAGTATTTTGTTCCATCAGCAATAACCAATTTTCCAATTTTTGCAAACTAAATTGAATTTAAACAATGCAGGCAATACTCCACTTCAGCCAATCATTCACGCCCGATTCTTTCGAATTTCTCGTTTCGACAAAAACACTATTTATTTGATTCCTGCAACAAAGAAAAAGAAAATGATACTTAAATAAAAATCTTATATCATAAACAATCAATTTACATCTATTTATCCACAATCAAATTTTCTATCTCAATGCTTGAGAAACATCTAATAAGCAAAAAGAATACTTATAAAATGAAAAATTCAATCAATAAGGGACAAGTAGGATGAACTAAATCATTCCATTAAAATTGGGAATGTATATATGTATAACATGCTAAAACCTTCACCTCCTCTTCTCATGCCCTTTAGTACTATGTCTTGAGGGTCTACATCAAAATCAGTTTCACCAGTCAAACCTGTGTGGAATTTTATTTCACTTTTTCGCTTCAAAGTGGGAAACTCCTTTGCCTCTTTGGCAGATGTTTCATTATTTAGTTGTAATTACAGAATGAGCGTTGTCTCGCTTCTCCCCACTTGATTGATCGTTTCTTCCACTTTAAATATATCCAAGCAAAATTCGATAGATTCCGATTGATTAAGTCCATACTTTCCAACCATGTTTTCTTCTATACTCATCATCATTTTCCAAATTGCCGATCTTTCTTTCATTATCTTCTCAAACTTTGAAATGGGGCCTTTATATATATATGCTTGAACCCATCGATCTTTTCTTAGTATATCTATTTTCCATTTATTCTCCTTCCTCCTATGATGTCTCAAAGACCAAGATCTCTCTTTTGAACCGATTATTGTAGAAAGCTTGTATGCATGTCTCAGATTCCCATCACCTTCTCTTCTTTGTTTTTTCAGCCCTCCTTGTGTTTCTCTCTTCTCCCGATTCTCCAGCTTTCCCATATTTTCTCTTCTCCCTTTGTTTGTAGCTCCATGAATTCTTTTTTATCCTTTGTCGTCTTCCCATTGGAAGTTTCTTTCCTCCATTTCCTTTTCATCTTTCAAAAGATTTCCATTAGGTTTATTTACTTCTTCCATCCCTGATGCTTTTGCCCGAACTCGTATCCGCTCCTGCACTTCGAGATAAGGTGATATGTCGGGCTCATCCTAAGAGGTTCTCCTCCTTCTGCTTCCTAAGGATCGGCTCTAAAGACCTCCTCCACCCTCTATCGCTCTCGTGATCTAGCTTTTGGTCTGCTTTCTCGTGATTCAGCACTCGTCACTTTGCTTCCTTCCTTTCGTCCCCTTGTTACTCCCACGTTGTAGGGAAACCCGAGGACATCTTACTTCTTCTTCCTTAATCTCCTTCACCCCTCGCCTGTAAAACAAAGTCTAGTAATTGTGGCTCGTGGAGGAACTGGGCCCTCTTTATTGCTATAATGGTATCCTCTTATTGATTCTTCTGATCAAATGTCTATGTTCATTTTGTATCCTTTTAAAAGGCATACAATAAGATTGTTTTGCCTCCACTGTGGCTAAGGTGTCAGTCTGTGATTACAGAATATGAAATAAAACTAAACTCGCTCTTCTCGTAAGAGATCCCCTTTTATGGTATGGTGAGGGTCTGCCTTAGTCATCATTTCCCTTCTCCTCCGCCTGGCGATTCAATACTTTTTATAATTTGGGTTTTCCAACAACTTCTTGTATTTCGACCCATGCTTGAAATCTCTCAATTTAAAAAACTCACTATTATCCCCATCATCGAAGGGCAAATCTAAACTCCTCCTTTTCACATAAAACACTATCCTTTTATTCCCACCATATTTGCATAGAATTCCCTGGGAAGAGCTGAAAACCCTGGTGCTTTGTGCTCGCAAAAGAACTCCCAACCTCTTTTTTTTTATTACTTCAGAAAATGGAGAAATTAATTTGCCAAAACCTCTTTCGCAAACAAATTCTTTATCAAACATCACCTTGCTCCACACTTCGCTTCGTGAAATGAAGTCCTTCTCTTCTTCTCATTAAGTATTCTTTCTAAGTTGCTCTCCTCCCTTGTTGGTTCCCTTTTTCAACATTTACTTCTTCAGGTTGATTTTCCGACTGAACTTCTTCTACTGGCTCAACACTGTCTCGCATGATTTTGTCAATCAATCTATTAAGATTTGTGACATCTTCTTGATGTGCTGCCATTAGTGAAGAGTTGCAAGGGTATTGCTGAGCTCTTTGGTTCTAAGGTTTCAAGATTGCAAAAAGGATGGATGTAGAAGTGGAAAGGTTGGGATTAATTGCAATTAAATGGTTTTGAAATGGAATGCATTGATTCACGTTTGCGATTGTAATATGGTATCATAAGAAACTATCAGTTTCTAAATTAATGATTTTCAATGAATTTTATTTTTATCACTGACGCCCAAAATGAGGGGTTTTAACCTTTCTTATTTGACTTTAGACTTTGGTCATTTACATCAGCCTTTTGCCAGGACCTCGAAATGTGGTCACGATGTGAAAAATTATGTTGCAACATAAAAAATATTCTCGTCTCCTTGCTCTTCAAATGTGACTCAAATTTTACTATTTTGACTTTCTTTTCCACTTTTATTTTTCTACATCCATTCGCCACATTACTTTTGAATTAATGTTGCAATCTAAACATAAACACTCAAATCTACAAAGAATTTCTAATTTATCTCAAATTCCAATCAAAACAAATACTACTCAATTCATCTTCATCATGCAAAAATTCAACAACTTCCACTATGCATCATATTCAAAATTTAAGCATCCAAAAACAAGATAAAAATTCCCCCAAACTTTCAATCATGCTATACCTAGACTAATTTTAAAATCAATTCAAGAAGAAGAAGATACTGCCTTTTTTTTTTTTTTTTTTTTTTTTTTGATTTCTTATGCCGATCAAGTTTGATTTCTGATGCCTCTTGCACACCTTCATTATCCCGCAAAGCTAAAAAATAAAATATTTAACTACTCTTCTGATTGTTAAAATCTCAATGCTTTTAGAAATCTAAAATGTAAGTTTAATCATAACAAGAAAAATTAAAATCAAACTCCGATGCGGGATTGTCTCCACAAAGTCAGCTTCAATTTTTGGTTTTTAATTTCGACTTTCGCCGCCATCGTCTGCTTTCTTCAATTTCTTTGTTCAGAACCATGGGTTAATCTTCCAATTGCTTCTCCCAAGTACAAAGCCTCTAATCTTCCGAATTACTAACTTCGAACTCCTCATGATTGTTGGTTCTGGGTGTCACTACTCCCAACCTGGTGTGCTTCATACCACTCGTAACGGTCCACCCATTCGATTTCAAAGCTCGAAAGAGTCTCGCCTGAGTTTGAATAATGAAGATCCGATCTCCGCTTTGAATTCCCTCCTCGACCTGAAGTGATCATACCATTTTTTTGTTTTATCCTTGTAGATTCTGGCATTATCATAGGCTTCATTCCTCAACTCTTCCACCCATTTAACTGGAGTAAAGGCTCCTTAGCGCGAAAACTAAAAATTAAGCTTCTTGATGACCCACATAGCTTTATATTTTTGCTCAAGAGGTAGGTGACATGGTTTTCCAAAAACAAGTCTGTATGGGGACATTCCAATGGGAGTTTTAAAGCTACTCCATCGATGTTGCATCATGCTTCAAAGACCAATCTCTTCTATCGAATCCCATGCCTTCCTTCTGCATTTTACTCGTTGGAAATTTCAAATTCTTGCCCATTTGTTTGAGGATGATAAGCCAAGCTCATAATGTGTTTGATACCATATATGCTCAAGGAGTCTCAAACACCTTATTTGCAAATGGCTCCTCTCCATCACTAATTATAGCATGCAAAAGTCCAAATCCGCTCAGAATATTTTTTTGTAAAACTTACAAATCAGATTGGCATCATTCTTTGACAGTCACGCTTCTACCCATTTTGATACATAATCCACAAGTTTAAGAGTATGTATATATTTCCAAATGAAACTGAAAAGGTCCCTACAAACCCATTCCCATAATATCAAATAATCAGACTAATTAAGATATCAGGGCATCTCATGCCTTTACCATATTTCCCATTCTTTGCACAATCACATAGCTTCACCCATTCAAAACAAACCCAAAATAGTAGGCCGGTAAAATCCCGAGACCGAGAATTTTGTGGTTGTTTTATCTCCCGCAAATGTCCTCCATAAGGGCGATGCATGACACTCTTGTAAAATCTTACTTGCTCCCCTTCCGTACATCTCCTCATAATCATATCATCAGATCTTTAAACAATAAAGTATTCATCCCCAAGATGTAGTAATTCGTCGCGCCTCCTTAGCTTCTTTCTCTCACAGAGTCGACTCCTGGCATAATTCCACAAGCTAAGAAGTTCACAATACCATACCACGGTGGATTGAGGACAATTGAATAACCGCCATTTGGAAAATTTTCTCGCTTATTTCATTCTTCCTCTTGTACAAGTGGGTTTCTCTACTTTGATGCGATCAAACATCACACTGCCAATTTCCCTTTTGTCTTTATTTCTAAATCAAATTCCCCGTAATAATAAGGCTCCATCCGATCAATCTGCTGGCTTTTCTTGCATGTGATATTTTTAATCGCCGCATGATCAGCAGTGATAACAACATGGGACCCCAAACATAAGTCAAATTCTGTATGCAAACATGCCAAAGATTCCTTTCTGAGGTAATTTTTGATTGTGGTTTCATTAAAGGTTTACTATAAAGAGTCATGCCTTGAACACTTTCTCTTCTCATCTTTTCGTCCCAATATGTACTCTCTATTGCAATCACTGGTATCACATGATTTCAAATTCTCTGTCTAACTGCCTTTGCAAGTATGAGCTTCCACAAGTCCGGATTTAATTTGTTCGAATGCATTATGAAGTGATTCATCAAAATAAAACTTAATATCTTTTTCCAAAGAATCGCATAAAGTGGGTCTAGCACTTTTGAGAAGTCTCGATAAATCTTCAGAAATCCAAAAGATGTCCAAGAAACTTCTAACACCCCTTGATCGTAGTGGGTGGCATTAGATTTCTTATAATTGAAACTTTGGCCCGGTCTACCTCAAGTCCCGTCATAAACTACGTGTCCCAAGACAATCTTCAGAACTATAAATGGCATTTCTCCCAATTCGTAGCTAGATTCTGTCTTTGCACCTTTGAAGCATCGTCCCTAGGTTATGCAGTGTGCATTATTCAAAACTGGATCCACACTGTGAAAATCCTCATCCATGAATATCTCCATAACTTCTTCTCGCTATTAGAGAAAATACATACCATATCTTCGGAAGGTAATTGGTGTTATCATGTGTCCAAATGGCATTCCTAAAAGCAAAAGTACCAAATGGGTATATAAAAGTGGTTTTCTCCTGATCTTCAGGTGCAATAGCAATTTGCTATGGTCCGATATCCATCATGAAAACAAAGAACCAGGTGCTTCGCTAACCTATCCAAAGATCCGATCAATGAAAGGCAAAATGATCCTTTCTCAAGTTAAGGATCTAATTTTCAGAGTCAATACATCGCTCCATCCTTGTCATAGCTTTTAGAACGCCACTCTTTCATTTCACTGGGTACAATCCATCTTCTGGGAACCAAGACATCATTTTACCCAAGAACTGTCCTAAGAGGCAGCGGCTTATATAAAACCCTAAGATTTTACCTCATTTCGTAACTTCTTTCCTCATACAACTTCTTTCATCACGGGTTCAGCCTCCCTTTGCCTGGCAGCTCTTGCATTATCCTCCAGCACTTTGTGCACATGCAAACGAGGATCGAGCACCCTTCAGATTCAATCGACTCAAGCAATCGGCTCAGATTTTCTCTTCTCAGAATTACTAAAGAACTTTTCCTTCAAATCTTCATCGCAATGCAAATTGGAGTATGATAACCGGGTTTTCTTTCCGTTCTAAAACTCATTTTAAATGACTCGGGCAATCTTTTCCAATGTTAGCCCTTCTACACTAGTTTCGCCATGAATTTGTCGCTTCCGTCACATTTCATCTGGACCGTTTACTTATATCGACCTGCTTCCTTGCCAAACAAGCTCCACATATGATTTCAAAATCATTCAAGATGTCTAGCAATCATCTCAATTTCATCGATATGTTAAGCGATACAACTCAATTCCACCCCATCATTGAGAAGGCTATTGTTTCACAAATCATACAACTGCCTCCCCAGATTCAGACCGGATGTTCCAGACTCCTATTAATATTAAAATGCATTGCTTCATGTCCAACCCCGAGTGCGCCTACCTTCAGACATTAATCATATACTCAGCTGTTAAGAAAGGTCTTCCCAAAGAATGCCAAATCGCGCCCATCAGATAATAACAATCCACTCGAAGATGAATTTCCCAACTTTGACAAGTACATCTTCAAGAATGCCTTCTGGTTGTGCCATTGATCGATCAGCCATCTACAAGGTAATTGCTGTTGGGGTAAGTTCCCCCAAACTAAGTCTCTACACAACTGATAGAGGCATCAAATTTATACTTACGCCTTTAATCACATAAAGCTTCTCGAATCATATTCCCTATGGAGCAAGGAATGGTGAAACTGCCAGGATCTTTCATCTTTGCTGGGAGCTTCTCGTTGATAACAGTAATCATGTAGCAAATGTCACATTCCTCCTACTTATCTTCCTTTTCTGCTCTGATTCCTCTTAAATTTTATAGAGGTACCTGGCTAATTCACTCCTCTGCAGAATGGGATATTTATTTCATTTCTTGAAAATATCCAAGAATTTAGAAATTTGTTCTTCTTCTTTGACTTCTCAAGTTCTGAAATGGTAATCGAAGGTGTATAAGCCGGTACTCCTTCCTTCTTTTCCTGTCATTAGCATTCTTTTCAATTGTTCAATCTAGTCAGCTTCTTCTCTCCTCTTCTTCGCCTCTTCTTTTTCTCGCTTTAGTCTCTTCTTTCCTTTCTCGTCCTTTTGTTGCCGCTTCAAATCCTTCCCACTTCTTTAATTGAATTGCGCCTTTTGGGTTCTCTCCAGCATCACTAGGAATGTCTCTGCTCCGATCTTCCTGGCATGTTCAGTGGGCCAATAATCTCACTAGTCTCTAAATTTTCATCGAGGCACTAGTGTATCTCTTCTCCGAACATTTGAGTATCGTACTTGAGCTTCCAGTAGCTCGCTCATGGAATTGTAATAGCCTCTTGTTGTCCCCCATGAACTGCAAAGATTTTGTTCTTCAATGGCTGGGTCTCTCCTCCCACCCATATCATTTCGCCACCTCCTACTACGCCTGCCGAACCTCGTGGTCAGCCGATATCCTTGTCGAGGATGTTGTCCCCGCTGCACATGTAATGCCCCTCCACCATAAGGAATCTGGTCTCTGTACTGATCAAAGCAGGTGGGTGTGCCAGACTGGCTTGAAATGACAACTCTGTCTGCTCATCGACGCCCTAACCCCTCAGCACCATAAGAATCTCTTCCCATTACACACAAACTACTCTTCATGTTCTCTTCCAAATTACCCTTACTCATGCGATGTTGCATCTTTCTATCTTGTTTGTCCATCCTATACTATAAGTAATCTTAATCTTATCATATCACATCTGCTTTTGCACTCCAAGGACCCTTTTCTCTGTTTCCTTGAAACCTAGATGGAGTTTCATACTGCATTTTGCCAAGTCTTCTATTAGATCTCTCATCTTCAAAGACTTTCGTTGAATGTCTGGTAATACGGAAGCACTGATGGGATGATCTTTAGATGGATTAATATTTAGGAGCATGATACACTATGTCCATCCGGGTCTTCAGATCTATTCCATTCATCAAGTAACTCCTTCAAAGAACTTCTTGGTCCCTTCCTAAGCTACATATAGGCTCTCATCTTCCCTTGTTGAATACTTATTGATCTCTCTTCTCTCTCCCAACAGACTGTGTTAACTACTAAGTGTGTGTCTCACCAACTCTTCCTGGGCATCAATCAACCATGCGGTAATGATTCATACCATGTGGTCGCGATATCTCCTCAAAGAAAATGGAAGAGATGTAACCCAGACAATTCTCCGTCTCACCATCCAGCTTCACCAGATTAGCCATCCTAAGAAATCTTCCCAGGTTCGCTCTGGTCTTCGTGGGGTGACCAAAAGAACTCCATAAGATTTGAATCCATCGTGACCCAATGCCGGCTTAAGTTCAAATTGTTTGTATCTACAAGATCGTCCCATTACGCACTCTTCATGAACATTAGTCTCAGAAACCTCCCACTTGTGGTCTCAGAATGGGGCCTTCCACCGTCACCTCTGCCTCATCCACTCACCCCCATCCGCCATGGTCATGCCTTTCGCCTTGCCTTCAAGCCCTGAGTGTTTCCAATCCAAGTAATCACTGAACTGTGTCGAATCTTGCTCTATGCATTAAAGGTTTTCCCGAAATCAAAGCACACTCGGGACAGACAGATTAGTCAAACTAAACAAACATTTTCAACATAATTTGTTAAAGACGAGGTCGTGCAGTCGTTCGCTTCTAAAACTATTACAATCTTTCTTAAAATGTCCAAATTAGTATCGCCTCTGCTTCATATTGATCTAATAATTCTTCAACTTCCAGAATGTTGCCATAAAAACCTGTCGCTCTTCATATGATTAAAACTCATGAATATATTACAAGGCCTTACACCCCTTTGTATCCATGTCACTGGACATGAGTTTGTTTGCCAAACAAATTTCTCTAAATGCTAAGGATTAAAATAAAGGTTCAACAGACACCTAAGTGCAATGGTGCCATACAAGTGAAAATCAACAAGTCCTGTTGCATCATTCCCCATAGATTGATAGCTAATTACAGTCAACTTACCTTAACTACTAAAATTTCATACTATTTGGACTCAAAACTCATAATGAATGTTTTATCAAAACTACAAAAATTAAAAATCCTATAAATTACTTGAATATGTTCAAACTAACTAAAAAATGTTAAAGGACTAAAAATAAATTGTATATAAAAGAGAATGGATCAACTGCATTATCAGAGAAACAAACCACTAATGAAACAGAATGAACAAATAATCTTATCAAATCCATTTGTTCTGCTTATGTATGATCCATTTTGTCCAAGATTTTACTGAATTTGTAGGAATGGATTCTTCCTTACTATTTCGATATCCTTGCTTTCCCAATAAGATCAAACCAATACTCAGATTCAAGTTCTTCAAAGATCTCGGTATTCTTTCTTCTCAATACTGGCACCTATTTCAAGTTGATAAATAACCTTTACTTTACCTCTCGTGGATTTTGTAAATTTCTACTACTTAATTGGTGGCTCAAACTCTCCAACATCTATGGATTTATCCCTTCCTCATCGTTTAACACTTACTGGTAACCACTTTAGATTAAGGTGAACTCTCTGACATTATATTGTTAAATACACCCTCCAATCCTAAATTATATTGAATGAGATTTATCAAAATGAACTCTCGTGAGCTCAAGTAGCTTCACAATGGTAATAATGATACCCAAAAGAATGCTCTAACTCTGAATCCGTCTCTGTGGTTACTCAAAGGGAAGTATCCCGATATTCAGTAAGATACATTCCTCGTAAATGGTATTGTGTACGCCAATCGGGAACTTATCCATTAAAAACAATCAATTAGATAAATATCAACCCAAATTAATTCTTCATAAATGTGCAGAAAGATCATGAATTAAATGTAATCAAATCCAACAGTCAAGGTTTCCATTGTCGATTAATTTAAGAAATGGAGTACCGATCACGACAAACTAATTCAAGAATTTGCAATAAACCTAGAAGAAATGAATTCCAGAAATTTGTCTAGATTTCATTTATTTCCGTGCAATGCTTAAGAAAAATATAAACTAAAATCAACTTTACCGCCTTCATTTGCCGGTGATTCAAAACTAAATAAAACTAAAAAATCCAAAATAAAACATAAAACTACTCTGACACACACCAGTCTTCTTCTTTTCCCATTGGTCGTACATGAGAAAGCTACTTTACCATTCTAAAGCTATCTACGATACTGTAAAGAATCCGTCAATCCCATGTCTAAGTGGAAATCCAAAGAAAAGCCTCCAATTATCGTTTCATGTCGCGACCTCAAATTGATGTCGCATATATGGACTTCTTCTTGACGGCCTGGATCACGCGAATTCTTCCTTTTCTTCTCGCTGGTAACCAATTGTTCTTGCAAATGTTTAATCAATGGTCGATGACGTCATGTCAAAGGAGATCATTTGTCTCAGTTGTTCACGTCATACACTTCAAACCCATGTCGAAGATCATTTTCATTCTTTCACTGAGTTGCGACATCAATTTTTAAAGTTACACCACTTTGGTCAGTTTCAGATGATCGACTCATGTTGTGACTCTTTGATTTCTCAGTCGCAAACCACTGCAGTCTTTTTGGCCTCATATGTATCATCCTTATGTCGCGACTTCACAGATCGCAATTCTTTCTTCCCTATTTCTTTTTCTTCAAAGCTGTAACTCTCAACACGCTGCAACTAATTTCTTTCTTCCCAATCCATTTCCTGTGCTCAAACAAGGTGGTGGTCGTGAATCCACTTCTTCTACTCGCCTGTGCTCATGACCTTACTGAGTGGTCGCTACATCAATCTCCGTCTCCTTTGATCTGAATCTCTTCCTGCTTATACCTGCATCATATGATGTCACGAGATCAATTGAGGTCCTTTCGGCGCCAACCTCTTCAAGTCACGACTCACTGGCCCACGCTTTCTCACTTATTCAGCCAAATCTGTTTGATGTCAGATCTGAGTCTGGCCGGCAACTAAGCTTCTGTCGCGACCTAACTTTCCACTGTGACTTCACCTGGCCAGTAGACCGATTTCCTTTTCAATACAAATTTGAGTTTCAACAGATTTTCCAAAATGAATTGAGTTGGTCTATCCACTTTTTCTTCCAAACATCTCAATATTTGATCTCATACTAAAGTTTAAAAATGGATTAAAACTCCAATGAGCTTTTTGGACTCATCAAATACCAGAAGAAGGCAGTTGTCGCTTGGGAGCGCACCAGTCGTTTTTCGTTGTATCTAACGAAAAATACCGCCTCCCGCTTATTTTCATCTTCCTCAACAGGATGTGCGACTCATCGAGACATCCTCAAACTCGCTAGGTACACGAAGAGGTTTCATCGCCCAGGTAGCAA
The DNA here is from genome assembly GCA_016808115.1 of Tetrastigma voinierianum. Taxonomy (NCBI): domain Eukaryota; kingdom Viridiplantae; phylum Streptophyta; class Magnoliopsida; order Vitales; family Vitaceae; genus Tetrastigma; species Tetrastigma voinierianum. The sequence goes on along the minus strand of JAEQBH010003479.1, from coordinate 576,737 downwards.
GAATCGAGGTTTTGCGAGAAGTTACCGTTTTGATAGCTGAGGGCTTCATCACATTCTCATTCCACTGCCCAAGTAGTCTCTTGAGTGTAGTGTGCACGGCTAGATTCGCCTGTAAAACCGAGAGATGAACTGCTGTAAGGTCGCAACCTACCAATCAACTATTGTACTTTCTTAGAGGTAGGTTTGGTGACTCATATTAGACTTAAGTTGAGTTTGTTAGTTTTGATACTCCTTCCTGAAGTCAGCCATTGTAACTGCTAATGACCCTGCACCTCCCAAGTATTTAAGACTTAGCTTATCGGGAGTGTTTTAGAGTTTCAAAGCTCTCTGGTGGTGTCAAAGATGGTTCGGCGTTTCGATCAACAAAGATGTCATTAATATAAACCTCCATTGCCTTTTCGGCGGCTCAAACATCGCCACGCTGAACCTCCAAGGTCGCCCAATACTCCTTTGCCAAAAATACATCGATATTTGCAGCAAAAACGCCACGAAGATGAAGGTTTACGCTTTCCGCATCCTGAGATTTAAGGTACTTGATGATGTCCAAGAAGGTCCCAGAACATATCCCACGCCCCGGTTTGATTTGATCAACGATCCGTCCCATCCCCGACAGTAATATGCTCCCCGTTTTGGCACGTCACAGAGATTCGCAACCAATGACACCTTCCATTCGCCAAGATTTTAATTCACCACCATAATGGCCAAACATCCATTTTACTTCCATAATCCCGCCTAAAAGATTTATCCACTTCGGTCTAATAACCTCGATGTCGATCCAGTGGAAAACGCCTACTCTCTGTTTGAACTGCTAGGCTTAAAGAATGATATTCAAATTGTGAGGCGGGTATTGTGGTTAATGTCAGTTCATGTCAATGAGTCCAGCGAACACATCCATAGTTATAATGTGAATCCGCCATTTGTTCTTTCCTCCTGTAATTGACAGGAGGGAAACTAATGTAGGTGGATTTATCCGGCTTAGCCAAAGACATTGATTCTAGGGGCCAATTGCTCCTCCTTCACCATGGTAGGCTCAAGCGCTGAATTCCAGAGCTGCAATCTAAGACTGACTGGAGCTTTTGTTTTTCACGCCCTACATCGATAACTGGCAAGACAGCTCAAGCTACTAGTCACATTTAAAAGACCAACTTGCCCGCATTGGGTCGCATAGTTGATCATTTGATGGTAGGATGGCATGGCTTACACGCAACGCGCTCAACAATATGCCTTGTGACAGCCCAAGCTCTTTAATAACCTAAAATAACTCACACCACCAGCCCTTACTCTCGAATGGGAGAGTAATGTCACCTATTGTCACTATGGTTGCCCTATTGGTTAGCGATAGGGATTCCACAAATTTAATCTCAAATGCCTATGAGAGATGCTATCGCTCAACGCAACACAAAACAAATCAGAATAATGAGCCAATCCAAGATTTATGCACATCAAAATCATCACATACAGCAAGTACAAGTGCATCATGGTATAATGACCCCGGATGGGTTAATGCGGGAAAGGATATAGGGTCACGAGCGCTAGATCATCACGCTGTTTGTGGCTGGATGGTGTTTATCCGGCTCGAACGGTCAGCGCCACCCTCTTCAGCGCCAGAATCGACATCGATCGCCAACTGGGCGCCAAGAGAGAAGTTGATGGTGGGCCAAGGTTCGCTGGAGCTCGTCGGCCGCTATTCTTCGATGAAGCAAGGGCGGCCTCGCCTACGCGAATCGCTCTTGTTATATCTCCCGAGCGGCCGGCCATGATTGAATTTTTCACCATAAACTCAGCTTCAATAATTCGCAGTCTCGCGTCTGCGGGTCCTTATGGTGCAGCTCTGGCCACCTCGCATTTAGCTGCGCCATGGACTCCACTGACAATGGCATTGTGCTGGGGTGATCTCGGATGAGCGGAAGAAGTCTATCATATGAGATGTTCAAAGTGGTAAAATGCGGGGGTTCCTTCTTTCTCTAATCGGGTCTCGTGAGCGCTTCCTGCTCCCCGCCCCTGTCTGGGGCCGACCTTAGTTGCCACTACCGCCTGGCCGCACTCATCACGGTCTTGGAGGTCGCCTGTATATTATCCTCCAAAGGTTAACATTTCCATCTCCCATCTCAGATACCCTTCCATCATTAGGCTAATTCAGTGATGTGAGTGGAAGAATGGCGTGGTCTGCCTAAAGCTTTCCCTGGTACCTAGAGGACCGCATCCATACTATATGAACTCAATTCTGCTGGACGGCCCCTCAAACATTGCGTGAACTCATGATAATTCATCCCTCTGAAGATGGTTTGTAGAGAACCCATGCTCTCCTTCCATTCGAATCGAGCATGTGTACTGGAAAACAATGCTGCCAACCTCACTAAACGAAGTTTAATAAAATTTACAGAGCGAGGAACCAAGCTATGCAACCCTTCAGCTTCGCCCCGAACACTTTTGCATAATAGCGCATCATCTCCTGTGATTGAGTATCACCGCCCGATTAGCAAAAAGATGGTCATATGGGTCAGAGACATCATATAGAAATGATCAGATAACAAAGCCACGCGGCTCGCAGCCTTAAGATGCGCTTAGCCAACGAGGAGGATACAGTGATGTCTTCCGTCCCCACAGCAGGGTGTGGCTGTACTGGGTCAGCAACCTTTCAAGGTAGGATATTAATAAACGAAGGACTGTTACTACCTTCTCCGCCACGCGGGTATATTTTCGCGCTTCGTTCGACCATCGCCTATTAATCGAATTTCTCTCGTACTCGCAAGGTATGCCACTAATCTGACGCTTGAACTGGCACGGGCCTTCCTGATTCGCCTCCACGTTATTTTTCGTGGGGTGGCAGATCGTAGCTTTAGAGCTACCGTAAGATAACTCGCCGTCTGGTCGATCTCGTCATAGGCCTGATAAATTCCTTGCCTTATTTGTTTAACCGGGCAGCAGTGCCACTCCTCGCATTTTCTCAACCCAATCTTCCGTGATGAGCCCAGCGCTTTCTTATTGCGTATGGTCAAAGATCGCTTGCAATTCGGCCATATGTCCGGGGCCTGCTCTTTCTCGCTTGGCTCCATCCCGATGCTAACAGCGAACTGGTCCCAAGGGACTTTGTTTATCGGGATTGTCGCTACATCGAAGCCAGGATCCGGCCGAACTCGACGAAGGAGCAGAACCACCAATCTTCGGGGTGTGAGGGATTGCTTGATAGCCGACGAAGCCTCGCACGTTGCCGGGCGCACTTTACTGGTCGCACCCGCGCCAATTGTGGTCTCTCGATCCCAGAGTCTCCCGACTGCTTTGAGCATAAATCCCATGCAAGAACCTACAAAACAAACAAGGTACCGACGGTGGTGTGCCGGTCGACTCTCCTATGCTTAAGTTAGTTAGAGAGATAGAGAGCGTTAAATCACTCAGGACATTTTTTATATTATTTGGCAGACACTTCTCATTGAGTATAATAACATCCACTTTTATTAAATGGGGTGATTGGTTTCCAAATGAAGTGAGGCAGCGCGCCATCATGCTAACTGCTTTTCCTTCTGATAACCTAAATCGTCTGAGCTCTTGCACCCCAAAGAGACGGCTGATCATCTTAGGCGGGGTTACATACGGTAGATCAAAGCTGGCGATATTGCTCTCAAGCTTACAGCGACCACCGAAAATCATCGAATCACCATCTTCTTAAGATGAGTCGGCCATAAAGAGGTACTGATGGCCCAGGTCTGACTCGTGCCTAGATCCACGTTCTCAAGCAGGACGCTCTTCTGAGCCTTCGATCCGTTTCAAACTTTGAACAAGACGCCGCCAATGCTTAAAACTGGTACTGCACGCTGATCGTCCAATAAAAGAGCTTTTGCAGTCATCAATAAGAGGAAACTGGAATTAGCACAGAAAGAGTCAGCCCTGCCAGGACTTACGTCCCGGATGCTTCTAGAAGCAAATAGAGGAAATGGAGGTTTTAACGTGAAAAGGATATCAGTACTCACCTTATCGGTCTACTGTTGCTATCTTTTCTAATTCAAAATGAATAATCTAGAAGCAAAATGAGAGAGAGAAGAGAGTTTTTATTGTGAAAAGGAGATCAGTACTCACTTTATCTGTCTACTGGTTATATCACTGACAGCACAAGTGGTTATCATATCATTCCCTAAGTATCTTACTATTTCCTTGCATTCAACAAAAGTCTTGAAAGGTAATCCTAGAAACTCCCTCTTTGGCTCCCTCCAGCTGAATCTTTCTGCTAAATTATCCATGGAATCATTATAAATTTGATTAGTGTATTAATTTATATGATAATCATATTATATGTGGTATCTTATTTTATATGTTAGTTTATTATAAATGATTCATTGAACTAATTTGTTTATTAGTAATAAGGTCGTTCAAATTTATTATAATTTTCAAAGTTTATCTTGATTATATTTTCTTTTTTTTTTTTGAATTTTAATTCATATTATTCGGGTCATTTTGCAATACAATTAATGAATCTTGGAAATTTCAGAATAATAGGTATCACATATAATTCTGACAATGAACTATTTTCTATAAATCACTTTATCCAATGTGAGATCTCATCAAATGCTCTAATGGCTAGATAGAGTTTATTTCATATTTGTATTTAATTGCATTAGCTATAATAACTACAAAGGCTAGAGATACTTAACAATTTCATAATTAAATTTATTTCTATGAGTACCTGGTGTAGGCTATATCATTATTATTTTCTAAGATTTTGACCTGTTTGATTAAATAGAGAAATGGAGATCGTTATATGGCCTAGAAGAACATCTGAACTGGGATGACATCCAAAAAAATGAGATATATTCTTGGAATGTGGTAAATGAAACAATGAGGCTAGCCTCAACGTGTCTGCTTATTTTTAGGGAGTCATAAAAGACTTTACTTATTGTTTACAATTCCAAAGGGATGGAAGGTAATACATCAATTTTCTACAACTATGCTTTCATTAAATGAAAATTTGTCTCATATTAATCTGTTATTCCTAGACACGTTGAACGTGAATACAGCTCACAGAAATCCGAAATACTTTCCGGATCCTGAGAAATTTGATCCCTTAAGATTTGAAGGAAAAGGACTTAAACTATTCACTTTTGTACCTTGGGGGAGGGACCTGATGCCCAAGAATAAATATGCTCTAGCTCAAATACTTGTTTTCATACGTAACATTGTGACTAAATTCAAATGGGAGAGAGTAGATCCAAACAAAAAGATTTCATATAATCCATCTCCCATGCCAGCAAAGGGCTTCACCTGCCTAACCTTTTAGAAAGAACCATGTAATTAAGAATTAAGCTTTATTTTATTGGTGCATTTTAATGTTCGAGTCATGTCAAACTGTGGGGGCCTGTATGGTCATATTCTCCCCTAAAATTTAAAGAATATTTAGTGTGACAAAAAATAAATAAATGCTCCAAATTCTTATTGATGTTATTGATTTTGATTGCTAATCAACATTATGGGGGACGATAAGGATAAGAATCCCTTACTGGTTATGTGAGTTATTGCTTCATCTTGCTAGCTCACATCAACCGGCCACTTAGCGAATTTCTTTACCATTCAACTATTCTACCAGAAGGTCTGCTTTTTTACTTAATGTTAAATAAAATTCTTTGCCATGACATGACTTAATAGGATTAGTGGCTTGAATTAGTTTATTTTTTCTCTTAAAAAATAATCTATTAATTTTACCTAAATTTTGAGAAAATAAAATTTCAAATAAAAATTTAAAAATACATATATTTTTATTTAATTAGCATGAAACCAATGTTAATAAGAGCTTCAATTAGATCATAAAATATATAATTTTCTTATAATTGAATATGTAGTTTTTTCTATTAAGAAAAAACATTAAGAAAAAGCCAAAAAATAAAATATTTTAACTTTTTCTATTCAATCAAAATTCACGACAAGTTTTAAAATTAAAAAATAAATAAAATGCAAGAGAGATTGAAAGAATTTTACTAACAAAGGTAAAACAAACAACACATTATACTGTATCAATGAGAGTATGGCCTCAAACTCTTGTAGAGTGATGGTCTTCAATGGCCTAACTTCCCATGGTCAAATAATTTGGAGATAAGGACCTAATTTGATGGTGGATTGATTAATTGAAGCTTGAATCTCGAGAAATGATTCTAGTATCGATATTCTCCAAACGATTCGCTCTCATTCAACAAACAACAACTAATATCGAGAATTAATTAATCAATCATCGAAAAGACTTCAAGAGAACTAAATGATAAATTCATGATTATAGTTATTTTTGGTTCAGGTAACCTAATAAGAAAAGATAAATAGGTGAAAATAAAAAATAATTCTTATATTTGGTTATTCTATTAGAAATTTTGAAGAAAATTAAGTATAATTAAAAATAGTATTTAACCTTCTTAGCACAAATTCGTTCAACCCCTTTTTTAAGCTGTTTGAGCACTTTAATCTTTATGTTACCAGGACTTAAGAACAAACTATAACCTATTTACATATTCTTGCTTGCATAGAGAAAATTTATGTGAACAAATAAACTTCAAGATCTAAAGCTCTCTGAGATCTAGAAGTTTATTTGTTCACATAAATTTTCTTTAACCAAGCAAGAATATCTAGATAAGTTAGAACTTATGCTCAAAATGTCAAGTTTCTAGTAGCCAACAAGGCTAAGCAATAAGCATACGACAATTATTTCAGTGAGAAATAAAGAGAGTACTCTTGAAAATAACTGAAGTATTAAAGTGGCTTTAGTGTAAAAGTTTTTCTTGACCCTTTTAATCTGTAAATGGTCTGAACTTTCAGAATGTACAATAAACATACCATAAATTTTCCTCTGCAACTATTTTAAACTTAAAGTATTTCATTTATTCATCAAAATTGAAAATTAACTGGAATACTTACAAACTTCGAGTATATATTATTACACTCAATTTTTCAAGCAAATACTTTCCATCATTCATTTCATGTTTGGTTACCTTTATTCCTATTTTCTTTTAACAGCCTAAGTTTTTCAATGCTTACAACAAGTTTCTAATTAAACACCATTGTCAATAAACAAATGATGTTTATGTTATTCAAAGCCTAAAATAGGTTTTTGTAAAAATTTTGTGTTTGACAAATTTTAGAAATTATTTTTAAAAACCTGAAAAGACACTTTTAATATTTCTGAGTAATTAGACCTCCAAAATAGCTTTTAAGGAAAACACTTCTTATAGAAACAAGGATTATATATGATATTTACCTTAAACTAATATATATTTCTATTTTATTAAATTTATAATCTAATATGAAATTATAAAATAAAACAAATATATAAATTTAAATATACAACACAAACATAAATATAAAAAACTATTAAGTACACAAAACATAAATATAATAATACAATTTATGCTAAATTAAATATAAATACATACCTAATTAACCTTATTGAAACTTGGAAATTTGAACTTTAAACACCAAAATTTTCTACCCCTTTTGAGATATATTACAAAGAAAAATGAGTGAAATGAAGATTGAATATGAGCAAAGAGAATTTATGATAAAATGGAATGACTTTAGAGGATTATAAACTTTTTTTTGAGTCAAACAAGCAATGGATTGGCCAAAATACTTTGTAATTTAATATAACCGTTGGATTTAATTTTAAATAAAAATCTTACCGTTGGGAGACATTCATTAAAACCGCTGTGATCAATACATAACCGTCATCAAGCGACATTTCAATTCACCGCCGGATCAAAAATCCACCATTGATAGCAATTTAAATTTAATAAATTTAAATGTCGATCAAAGCAGATTCAACTTCGCCGATCACCAAACTAAATTATTGAAAGGGCTTTGAAAACTCCGCTTAAATCTAAATCGTTGATCATTTGTGATGATCTCAACCGTTAGATCAACAACAAGTCCATTTTAAGCCGTCATATATCACACACATTCGATATACTCCACAAAATTTGAATAAAAAAATTTCCCACCCACACGTGTGTCTCATGACAAAAATTTCATCGAATTATCGGTCCAATACTAATATATCGCCGATATTACTGATTTTTCCTAAAACGATTTTCACCTTCATATCGCTGTTTAATATTACCATATCCTATATCATTTATATATCAATGTATATCGGATATTTTTAATCCTTGGCCACACAAAACCTTTTTTACATGGAAAAAATCGTAATGGGATAAAGAAGAAGAAAAGATTATTCATTCGTTAACTTAATTTCATCATTTGTTTGCTGACAATAACATAATGACAAAATGGTGGCCGAAAGAAAACTTTTTCTCATAATTTTGTTTCTTTTAATGCTTCACTCCTTTTAGGGACAATTTTGATATATAAAAATTAATATTATCTTTGAATCTAGTTTTTAAATTTAATCCACTCTTAAAATATCAAAATTTTTGGTTTTTATCAATGAATTATTATTATTTTTTGTATTATAATTAAATTTATTTATTATTTTTATATATTTATTCACTTGTATATTGGGAATTTGTGTAATATTTTCTGAATCTAAAAATAAAATAAAATGTGATAACATTGATATAAAATTACATTGGTTAAGGATCAATAAAAGATTATTTTTTATTTTCCAAGCTAAGAAAATAATAATAGAGAGACTATTTTATATATAGAAACACAATATGCTAGAACAATTGTAGAAACGAAGGATAGGTACATGTGTGATATAATTTAGACTACAAATCGTTACATCTCATTGATATTGAACAAAAATTGTATTTATTATAGCATCCATTGTTTTTTTTTTTTTTGAAAGATTATAGCATCCACTGTTATATTCCATTTTTGGTTGAAAATATGATATTTTATATCATTGTTGATCAAATATGGAATACAATATATTATCCCATTTTTTATCCTATCTAAACAAATCTTTTATGAACTAAACATAACTTAAGTCTTTTCGTATGAGTTTCTTTTCAAAAAAAAAAATTTCCATTTGAGTTAATTTTCGAAAGGAGTTTATGGTTTAAATGTAGAAAAGCTTCAACATTGACGTCATATAAATGTTAATTGTTACAAAAGCCTAAGATTAAGGTAGTATTTGTTTTTGTTTTTTTTCATTGTTTTAAGTAGAATTTAAAACTGAATAGTGAATAATAAAATTAAGTATTATAGATACTTTTATAAATGTTTCTATTTTACATTCATTATGTTTAACTCACACAAAGTGTTAAAACAAACAAAAGATATAGAGAGTGGGCCCGGGGTCTAAGTTATAAAGAAAAGTTTACTACTTTGAAACTAGAATATATTCAAAATAAAAAAATGTTTTATTTTTATTAAAAAAAATTCAAAAATCTAATGTTATTTTTATTTATAAATTCAATTTTATCTTGTTTTTTTATTTAACAAAAAGTTTATAATAAATTATGAAAAAGATAAAAATCAAATCATCTAAAGTTTGAAAACAAATTATTTTGAGGAAAAACTAGAAAAACACAAATGTATTTTGTTTGAATTGGTTTTAGTTTTTTGTTACGTGGTACAAATCAAGTTACATCTGCTACAAGGATTGGCGTAGAGAAAGTAAAGACTGCGAGAAAGATCACAACAAACCCGAAACCACTATCACAAAATGCCGAAGTCTCGTGAGCTGCCACGATCTCCTTAAAACAAGATTCGCCGCCTCCCGGTGCTCGGAGAAGTCACTGACGCTTGTTTCCAGATACCGCGATTGCACACTTCAACACCTGGGACATCAAGCCTCCTGGGCTGAATCGAAATCTCATGCCCGAGGCTATCACCCAAACACCATACTTCTTTTGATAAACTCAAAACCAAAAGAAAAACCTCCTTTTCGACAAGGAAGTCCCACCTTATAGTTAAAGGTGAGACCCTTAACATTCAAGAAACCAACGTTTGGCAAGCCAAACGTTGGACTCCCCGCCCTTTGGATTCTTCAAGGAGTAAATGACAATGAATGTCATTTATTCCAACAATTCCCCACATGAATGACATTCATGACCAAATATCCTAAAGATCAAGGCGATAGGATTCATCGAATAAACCTCGCATAGGAGAGGTAGGTGTTATCCTTTTGAACCTTCCCCTCGTAAAATATGTTTACTCTACTAACTAAATAAGAGACATGATGTCCCGAACCATTCCCATTGGTGTGGGACGATGACACATATTCCAATAATGTGAATCTTCCCAACATATTTTTGGGCTTCACTTTTATGTCCATTGCCATGGACATGCGCTCCTGCTCGCAAGAGTTTAAAAGGACCAGCCCTATTCACTCCTCAAGCGGCCCCACTTCACTTACACAGTGATCTCTCCTCAGAATTAAGAAAGAGCTCATGTTACTCTTCGCCAATGCTTAGAGATCATTAAAAGCATAGCTTAACCTTCTTATGAGCATCACTGTTCATCATAGGAAATTGGGACACGATAATATCCCTACGCTATCAGATCAAAAGTCTTTACAATTTGGTTGTCCCCTTCAACCTAGATTCGGGATCTCCACGCCTAGGTTGGGTATCCATCGTGATCGACTTATTCTTTACTGCTTTAGTCCCATTCCCTTTCGATGACTTTTCAACCAACTCTCTGCTTAACCCTCTTCAAGCATGGGATCCGTTAATGTTATCCTTAGATTTTACATAATCTATAGAGATAAACCCCGCTGAGAGTTGTTGCTTAATGGTATTGTGTCTAAGACGGATATGTCTAGACTTCACCATTATACATACCGGCTTTGTGCTCTACCAATAGCGTATTTGACCAACCACAATGTATGCATTTGAGGCACCAAGCCAGCCACCTGAATGTCCTCTAGGAAGTGGCGAGTCATTCGCCTTCCCACATTTGTCTAGTGCTATAAACTCATATTCCATTGTGGATCAGTAAATAACCGCATATTATGATTTCATGATACCACATCTCCCGTTGTAAAGACATAACCACTATGGGGATTTTGAGTCTTTAACATTAGCCATCCAATTAGCATCATCAGAACCTTCAAGTGACAGCAGATATCTTGTGTAGTGCCCATAGTCACAAGTGAATCGTGTAAGTATTTTAATACTCTCATTATTCCTCGCAATGCATAGCTCCGTGATCAAGCCGTGTACCTACTCGCTTTATTAACCGCATAGGCTATGTCTCGGTCTTGTACAAATTTCATTAAGTACATAGACTCTCGACACCCTAGAGTATTCTACTTTGAGCAACACTTTCTCCTTTATTCTTGAAAAGTGTAGAGCCACATCTACCTGTTCCGCCATACCCCGCATTTATCCTTATCAAACTTCCCAAGAATATTGTCAACATAGTGTGATCGATTTTTAGCACGAGTCCAACATCCGATGTTCTTTTGATTTTTATTCCCAAAATAACATCAAGATGTCCCATGTCTTTCAGCGTCAAATCTTGAAATTCAACATGTTATTGGTAGATGTAATCATCTTATCATCACTACCACAATCAACATGTCATCTAACACGCACAAACACACAATGATATAGCCATGTTCATCATCTCGACATAGACACACTTGTCACATTCATTGATTTTGAACCATGTGGACAACATAACGTTGTCAAATTTCATGCCATTGCTCTTGTTGTTTTAATCCATACAAGGATTTCACCACTCCATGTATTTTCATTTCTCGTCCCGCAGCGTAAAACCCCTCAAAGTTGCTCCATGTAGATTTCTTCATTCAAATCTCCATTTAAGAAGGCTGTCTTCGAATATCCATTTGATGTACCTCACATCTTTTAGTTATACTGTAACAACACCATCCTTATGGAGTTTATTCTCGTCATAGGAGAATATGTGTCAAAATAATCCTAGGCCCTTCGTTTGCCTATAGCCTTTGATCACAAGTCTTGCCTTGTATTTGTCTATTGATCCGTCTACTGCTTTCCTTCTTAAAACTACTTGGAACTTGGGGAGGTTTACAACCCGACTAAGATCTACTAATTCCCAAGATGGTTATGCAAGATGGAATCAATTTCACTTTTAATCGTCTTTCCACACATGAGACTTTCCGTGAGTCTACTCGCTCTCTTTATTGGTTCGAGGTTCCCACGGTACAAGGTCAGCAACTGACCAAATGATTTTTCTCGTCCCGTCTCTTTATCAAGGCCGGTTCTACCTCTCTATCGCCTTCATCCCTGTAATTATTTCATGAATAGTCTCCAACACTCTCGCTTTCTTTGATGAACTAGGCTTTTCCTCGGGATCCGCATGGGAACACATCTCAAATACGATGCATTCCTCGATTCCATTATCGTGTTCTCGGTGAATATCCTGATATTAGGACTCATAAACAAGAAATCGATAAGCAAGACCGTTATGTGCATGTCCAATGAAGATGGCAATCAATAGTTTTAGGTCCTATTCTCACCTTTTCGGAGGAATCCACTTGTTTAATATCCCCACACTGTAGTATTTGTAGGATGACTTCATTCCTTTTCATAACCTATATGGAGTCTTTTCGCTCGTGTACCTTATTTGTAGAAGGTAATTAAGCAGATAAAATGGCTTCTCCCCATGTTTCAGGGTGACTTAACTTATCAAGACAGATTCATCATTTCTTTAGAGTGCGATGCTTCGCCACCACTCCATTAGATTGTGGCGAATAAGGTGTTATGGTTTCATGTATAATCCCATGTTGAGCACAAAGGTCAACAAATGGCGATTCATACTCTCCACCTCGATCACTTCAATACTTTAATTTTCCTATTGGTTGATTCTCACTCGCTTTTTTGTAGAGAACAAATTTCTATCGCCTCACTCCTTACTTTAAGTAAGTACACAAACAAGACTTGGTGTTATCATCCACAAAGGTAATAAAATATCTATTACCACCTCTTTGTTTCAGACGAGCTTCAAATCACATATACTCACTTCGATTGTCAAGAGGTTCGCTGTGTCTTTCAATACTTTGAAAAGATGACCGGTTAGTTTGCCTCTCAACACAAGTTTCACACTTGTGCTTTGCATCAATTTGGAAAGTTGGTATATGATTTAAGTTGATTAATTTACGCAATGTATCATAATTAACATGTCTTAATCTACCATGTCATAGATTAGATGACTCAAGAATATAAGCAGAAGAACTAGCTTTATTCATTTCTGACTTAATGATAGTCATTACATTAAGCTTCCATATACCCTTTTCCGACATACATTCCGCTCTTTGATAGAACAAATTTATTTGACTCAAACACCAACCGAAATCCATGACTATTCAAGAAAGAAACTGCACACTCAAGTTCTTGCGGATTTCTGTACATATAACACATTTGTTAGAGTTTCACTTCTTTTCCCATAAGTCATCTTCAAGACCACTGCTTTCCCTTGATATCCAATGTGGCAAAGTTCCCCATGAACACCTTTTCTCCAGTCTCAATTGTCTAGCAGTGGAGAACATCATCTTATCGTAACTTTTACATGGCGGTAGCACCATGTCAATCCACCATTCCGATTTGATCCCACCAAGTTCATTCCCGTAGATCACCGCGCTGAGGTCAATTTCAAACACATCCTTGGAGATGTCACAACCACATCGCTTCCTCGAGTTTGTTTTCTTCTAAGTCTCGCAATCGTGTTATTTGGTGAATCTGTTTCCCATTACCAAGCATTTCCCGATGAACTTTTGCTTCGAACACTCTGTCCTTAAATTAGTGCCTTTCCTTCGTTGTTGCCTTTCAACTCGAATCCCACCATAAAAACTTACAAAGTTAGCCTTAGCCTCACTGGGATTGTGGTGCCAATTTCCTCTCTTTATCATTCTCTTCTGATGCGGTCGACAACTAGATTCACGCCATCTCTCCTTTCTCTTATGTTCGAGCCAAGCCCGCAGAGGCGCTTTCAATAATAGTTGCCACTTGAAAAGTTTCTTCACTAACATCATTCCTCTGCATGAATCTCACGGAGGATTACTTGAAGTTCTTGGACTCGATCGACCACGCCTTGAATCTACCATTTTACATTCCAGTGAACCCGCCCACAACGAACTTTTTGGCCCCGCATCCTACTTTATATTTCTAGCCTAGTGAACCCACAGCTCCTCGGTCGTTCTTATCTCAGATAGCCACATTGTATAAGAGAATCGCTTAAAGCATTCATGACGAGTTCCCGCACGTAAAGTCATAATGTTTCCAGCGCATCCACAAGATCGATGACTTCGATATCGCGCCATCTTCAGCCGGAGTTTCTTCCATCAAGAATCTCAAAGATCCACAGATCAACAGAAATGCATCTGGTCGCCACCTTGAACTGTCCACCAATTTCCTCCTGCTTTTCCGTGAGACGTAGACAGCACCGTAGTAGGCATCACTGTGCTTGTCACGCAGGTCGCCACTGCTGCATGCAAAGGGGAAACTATGGTAGTCTCGAACCAATATCCATTTCTACAAAAATTATAGAAAATTGATCAATTTCTATTCCCAAAATCCAATTCATATCAATCGGAATTAACACGAACAAAGTATTCCCAAGAAAGACTCGGTGGTAAACCCGAGCCAAACAACTAGCCTCCCAGTAACTGCTTTATAGCCAATTCCTAAGACCACAAAGGAATTAAAGACAAACTCACAAAGTGAGAATAGTGGTTTTAGCCTAAAAGCACTTTCACCTTATCATATATTCCTCGCAAGAAATATCACAACAAAGCATGTGGTTTATTGGGATGAGCCTTGGCTCTTGAACTCAAGGCCTGGGAGTCTCCATCTCCTCCTCAGATTTTTATTTATTTGCAGCTTACTTCCAACAAAACCCAAGTTTGCTTAGGCTTAATGCTTCTCACAATCCATGTTCTCCTCCTTGTATCCAAAAATGAAACCTCATGCTGGGAAATATGGTTTTTTATTTTTTATTTTTTTTCCTTAAAAATTTTGTTCTGAAAAAAGTTTCTTTTATTTTTTTTTTCCCTTTCCAAAAAATTTTTCCAGTGACTTCTTCTTCTCCGACCAACCAACTCTCTGTTTTTTTTTTTTTTCAAGAACAATCTGTTTTAAGTTTGTTACATTTGTTACAAGTGGATTACAGAGAGAAAGTAAAGATCATAAGACCATTACAAAACCAACCAGGAAACCGATTAATGCGAAATCTGGAGTCTCGTGGTGTCACGATATAAAAACGGGTCGCCGTCTCACGTGTTTGGAGAAGTAGCTTGACGTCTGTTTCACGGGGATCTGTTGACGGGACAAGCGGTACCTCAACACTGAACATTCTTTCGTGACCCCGACTACGTCATTTATCGTGAAACAATCTTCTTTGATATTGAAAACCAAGAAAAACCTGCATTTTTAATAAGGAGGTCTGGCTATAAATTTAAGGTGGGAGCCCGTAACTGTCGAAGCTGCGGCGTTTAGTGCCACGACGTTGGACTCTGCTGCTTTGGGCTGAGGAGTAAATGACAATGAATGTCATTTATTCCAACACAAACATCCCCAAATTTAAAGCTTATGTACCATTTCTTTCATAAGCTTTCAATCTCAGTCGTATTGAGTCCATTTTAAATAACTTCGCTCGTATCATTCTTTGTTAAAAAAATATCGCCAAATAAACAAATTCCCGTTAAACATCCCATACATAAAAGAGTTTCCGTAAGGCACCTGTACCCTTCCTAGTTAAATCCTTTTACAAAATATCTTCTTAATTCTTTTACATAAGGGCTCGTATTCTTTTATCTAAGTCTTTTATATTTAAAAACTAAAAGTAAGAATTGTATCTATGTATTTACCTTATGAGCTATGATAGTATTTAGCTTATGAGCTATGATATATGAGTGTTGCTCCTATTACTTTTGTACCTATGAGTGTTGTACCTATGACTTTTGTACCTATGAGTGTTGTACCTAACTTTTGTACCTATAAGAATGGCCGTCAGGATGCAAGTAGTCATTTTCGTAGTCTTCCTTACAAATTTAGGAGTCATTTTCGTAGTCTTCCACTCTTCCTTACAAATTTAGGAGTCATTTTCGTAGTTTTCCTTACACGTCATCGAATCGGACGGTTGAGAGCCACCTAAGCTGCTCCTGTATAAGGGACTGTATTATTTGTGAAGCCATAAATCAATTTTTTCTTGGGTGAGTAACTCTTCTCGGGCGAGAGTTCTTTCTTGGGGGACTACCTGCCTTCTCCGGCTAGTTCTGAACGAGGTGCTCACTCCCCTTCTGCTCATCTGTAAGTATTTGTTGTGGTTTCTTATTTAAAAGAAATGTTAATTTAAGATGTTCTATTATATTTAATCAGAAAAATCTTGGGGGAGGAACCTGAGTACTTGTCTACTCCGGTGAGTTCTGAACCCGTCCCATTATTATTCTGCTTAGACTTGAGTTTCATAGGTCTTCCTTTCGCTTTTTATTTTTATATGAAAGAAATGTTAGTTGGAGGCCATGTCCGGATAATAATTAGGGAATAATGCGGATTAATTGAATTGATCGATAAAACTTGTTTGTGTTCCGCTGCGGTCGGCTTCACCATAAGCCGTCACGTGAGCCAATAGTTTACACACTCTTTGTTCTGAAGCTGCCGGACAGTGGGACACCAATATGCTTTCCAAGTTTAATATAATTTTTTTTTTAATTTTGAATATTTTTTTTCCTTCAACCGAATCAGTGTTTGCACTGTCAATTGATATTATGCCAATTTGGGTGGCGTTTGATGTCTTTTTTCTATTTTCCGCCTAATTTTGTAAAATTGGAAATATTTGTTTTAAGAGTTTGAAATTTATTTTCAAGAAATAAAAAATTAGAATCTTTCAGTGATTTGTTCCATTTCTAAAATTTCTATTTTAGAGAAGGAAATTATGCTTTTCAGTTATTCATCATGGAGGTTTTGATTTCCATAAGACCTTAAGCACCCATAAAGAGATAAGAGTCAAAGCATTGATAGCATGGATTCAAGAATTTTGGGGGTATGGAAAGGGTTGGGAGAAAGAAATGATGAGAAGATGCAGAGGTAGTTGAGATTCTGGGCCCACAAGAAAATAGAAAAATACTAGCTTTTTGAATTTATCCGTTTCACCCTTTTGGATTTATTCATCATGGAGGTTTTGATTTCCTTAACCACCCATAAAGGGCTAAGAATTATTAAAAAAAAAACCCTAATTAAAATGGAAATACTACTTTCAAGAACGTAAGATTTGGGCTTAAATTTTGTTTCAGCATTGATTTCTTTCCTTTTTATTTCTTTTTTCATAGGAAAGGAAATTATTTGTTATCCGGTTTTATTCATGGAGGTTTGGATTAGGAAAAATTGAAAAACCCTATAAAATCGCTAAATAAAAGGGAAAAAGAGAAGAAGGGTAAAGAGTTAAAAAAAGTGTGTTGGTGAGATATACATATGTTTGTCTTCATTCTGAGCTGAAAGCATTGACAGCATTGATGCAAGAATTTTGGAAATTGTATGCAAGGGTTGGGAGAAAGGAAATGATGAGAAGATGCAGATGGGGGTTGAGATTCTTAGCCCACAAGAAAATAGAAGAATACTAGAAGAGAAAATTCCAGGGAGAAAGGGCTTGTGAGGAGAGAGAGTTGTTGGAGGTTTTGGCTATGGCATTTTGTGGTGTTGTTTAATTTATAAATACCAGTCCAAAGAACAGAGTTCCCCCACAGAGTCAGAGCCACCATGCCCACTATGTGTTAGTGTAAACTGTAAAGGCACACATTCATCTTCAATCCTCATCATCACTCTCTTAAAAGGGACATCCATCCACGTGCTTTTTCATACTTGAACAAGTGTGCTAATTTAGGATGTTAATTGAAAGAAAAATCTTGGGGGACAAACCAGAGTACCTGTCTACTCCGGCGAGTTCTGAACCCCGTCCCATTATTTTTATGCTCTTTTTGAGTTTCATAGGTCTTTCTTTCGATTTTTAATTTTTATATGAAAGAAATGTTAATTTACGATGTTCTGTTACACTTAATCAGAAATTTCTTGGGTTTACCTATTTTCTCGTCATGACGGCAGTTTAAACGCCAGTGAGTTTCTTATTCTCTAAAAATAGTTTCGATTTGGTGATTATTTTTGAATATTTCATTCATTCTTCGGGATTTCTTGGATTCAATTTATTGTGCATTAGTCGGCGATTGTTATTTTCTTGTTGATTGAAACTCATTTCAAAAATGAATCATTAGCAAAATCATATGTCTCGGTGGCGTATTCCTCAATCTTCTTTCAAAGTAATATGACATGGGGACCTAGGCTTGGATCACCAATTACTCGTACAATTTATAATTTCCCATTTGGGATTTAAATTGGCAACATCGCCCGTACCGGCTTCGAAACGGGAATACGTTGGGCGGCCATCCTATTAAGCGGTTGGGTTTCCTTGTCCTTGTTTCTTAACGCACTATTCACGTTTGGCGATCATTTTGAGATCCTATGTCGGAGAGTTGAACTTGGAGTTTTGAAGTTGATTTCGTGGGTTACGTCGCTTCGTATTTTTGTTTTTAGGGATCGGGTGTTTATTCTTCGGTTTTGATGGCTGACCACATCAGGCTCCCAAATCGAGACCTCCCGAGGTTCCATCATGCTCAGGGTTCCTCTCTCTCTTTTTTTTTTTGGGTTCCTAAATTATTTTGTGAGAACCAAGATTATTTATTGAACCAAAAATAATTCAACAATAATCAAAGGACCAATGAATATATTATAAAATAATAAATTTATCGAAATAATAAAACATTTCAATTCGTATTGGGTAGATAACATGCCTAACATAGATTCATAATTGTTGGCCGTCATTAGTCTCCTAAATTTGTAAGAGACAAAATTAATGAAAGGCTAGAATTGAAGATGAATATTTTCTTCTCTCAAAGCGTGTTCTATCAAACCTTTGTAAAATTATAGGACTCTATTTACTCATATATATAAAACACGAGAGAATAATTGAGTTTTGATTCAATGGGCTTATTAAAACAAGAAAGAAGATATAACCATGGACCCATAACTAATTAATATTAAACCATATCATAAATGACTCATAATTAATATGCATAAAATTATAATTAAAATTGTAATATGATTATGGTTAGTACATAAATTAATAAATTAATCTAATATTTTCCTATTTGGACGACATAATATTTTTAAAAGTATTTATATGGTTTTGAACTAATATTATCATTATTTTTATTTTCATTAGGATGGGTTGGATAATGATGTTGTAGAGTTGGCATACTTGAAATCCTTCAATACTTTTCTTAGAGAATTCACCATGCACTATTTTCATCTGCATTACTAATATCCTGTATTTTCTTCCCTCTTTTAACGAGATCATCTCTGCGGCTTGAGATCAAAGAGAGGTGGTTAGGGTGGAGTTCACCTGTTGAACATTAAGGAGCATGCACTATTTTTGGCTAATACTATTTTGTTGATTCATGTTGAGTGAAAGGAAGACTGAAGAAAAAAAATTTATGGATCGGTTTACTTTAAATATATATAAATGAGACTTTTTGGCCTTTATGGTTCTTGAACTGGTTTTAGCAATGTAATTTTTCGTGATTGAAATATGAGATTTGGCTTCTTCTTTTTTATCTATGGAACTTCATGAATCTTTTTATTAACTTGGTTTTGGTTTAGTTATTGATAGGACGAATGATATATGTCAAATTTATGATCGCGATACCCAGTAGTCATTATCCCAATCGACAGCGATCTGCGAAAACTTGTTGAGACCGTTTTCATATTTTATGAAAAAAAGGGAATTATTTTCTCTTGTAAGATGACTCATTTAAAATTTGTGTTTGTGGTCTCGATACATTGCCAAAATTACCGCCAGTGTCCACAGTAATAAAAATAGATATTTAAAGTCGACTATCATTCCACATGAATGAGATGATAAATCAAAGACTAATTACGACTACTTCGAGATCGTACTATTTGGACTCCACTGATATGATAATAAGAGGACTTAAATGTAGTCCTAGACGAAAATCTTAAATATACAAGCGTAAAGTTTAATAAAATTGGGGTTGAGGATTCATTGAGTGAGACAGAACTGGATTTGGATCAGTTAATAATAATCAATTTATGCATCATTTGTAACGCCTTGGTCTCGAGATAGGTATACAGTACATGTAACTGTAGGGGCATATACGAACACCAAGTGTCACATCGTGATATTTTGGAGATGACTTGTGTAATTGATAAAAAATGGGACATGAAGGGCAAAATCAAAGTAGAGATGGGCCATAATAGAAATAAAACAAGTTAAATTGCAATATTAAAGAGATGAGGACTTTAGTTGCAATTAGGAGGAATATGATACTATAAAAGGAAAACGAGCAAAATTTCATTTGGTCTCCAAATTTTGCTAGAGCGAACGTGGAGAAGGGGAGAAAGAGGAGCAAAGAAGAGGAAGAGGAGAAAGAAGAGGAAGAAGAAGTGGGAAGAAACAGGCAGGTATGTTTCATTTTATAATCCTCATAGGTATTTGGATTCCTAAGGTTTTGGTATGGAATTAGTAACTCCTTTGAGGTAAGGGATTTATTGGAGGAATCATTAACCTAGAATTCAGTGAGATTCATGAGGTAAAACTGATTGATTGTAAAATAAACATGTAATCATCATAATTACATGGTTTTATATAGAATTGGTGGACCTTGGGTTAAATTCATTAGAGTTCTTAGATTTTCACCTAGGGTTTTGTGGTATGAGTTTCCAAACCACCAATACAAGTATTATGGAGTTGTTTTTGGATGATTTCCATGATGATTTTTGAGGTATTATGAAATAGGGAAGTTGTATAGAAGAGAATTGGTACAAGTGGCAAAAGAAGCAATTACGGGCAGAATTCTCAGTACGTACGATGCAGAAAGCGGTGGCGCGATGCATTGACGAATCGCGACACATGCGGAATGCAGTCGGTACGTCTGCGTGCGGGTGTCTGCAATCTTTCGAAAGTTGTATTTTCATTATAGTCGCCCCGTTAAGTACACCGATAGTATAAGAACCTTACTAAATGATTAAGAAAGGTTCAAAGAAGATTAGAACTCGATGAAAAACGTAGCGTACCTCGCTGCCTTGCTTCTCCTCGGCTATATTCGTTAGGGTAAATAAATGCTAGTTGTGGAGTGCGTTAAGTATACGTTATACGTAGGTGATTAATACGTCGCCCTATTAGTTTGAGTGTGTAGGCTAAAAGCAAAAGTGGAAAGTAATTGGAGAATTGTGCTCAAGTTTGGGAAACAAAGGGTGAGTGTTCAAACCTATTTTTCAAGTACTAGTGTATAATTATAAACTGTTTTGCACTGGTATTGAATGGTTTTAATTGTAAACCATGTTTAAAGCAAGCAAGGAGTTTTTAAGCAAGCAAATGGTTTTGACTTATCAAACCATATTTAAGGAAATGGTTTTTAATTGTAAAACCATATATCAAAGAGCAAGAGCAAGCAAGTAAGAAATGGTTTCTAAATTGTAAAACCATATTTCTAAGAAAGCGAAAGCGAAGCAAGCGCGAACAAAGTACGTTTTGTAAAATAGGCACAACAAAAAAATCCCTAGTTTTTAAGTAAGCACGTGCAGTGAGGTATTAAAATGCGTGTGTGGTGGTGTTAGGATATCATACATGCATTTTAGAGTTGCCTAGTCGGCAAACTTAGAACATGCATCATGCATTTAAAGGAGATCGTAGCTTGCATCTTTGGAGTATATAAGGTTGGAAACTACAACTAAATTATGGTGATGTGACCAGGTCAATTATATTTGCAGGTAGAGTGAAGTGTCTTGGGCGGCTACTAGGTGATGCGGACCCGAGTCCTTCCACGCCGCGGTCGTGCCGGGCTCGTGTTCACTAGGAGTCTGGCTAACGGGAAGGCCTCCAATAGTTGATGTTTTTATAAGCATGTTTATACGGTTGAAATCAACCATTGGTGCCTGATTGAAGCCCGAGGCTCCGTGTTTGTTGGCAAGCGGTTGAGCCAAGCTCCGTTTTATTTCCAGCTTGTCCGGTTGAGCCCGGGCTCCGTGGGGATTTTAAAGCGAGCGGTTGAGCCCGGGCTCCGTTTTATTTCAAAGCATGCGGTTGAGCCCGAGGCTCCGTGTTTATAAAGGGTTGGCTTTTTAAACAGAGAGTTTGAAAAAGTTTTAGAAACTTTTTTAAGCGAGGTTTATAAAAAAGATTATAAACTTTTAAAGAAAAGCAAAAGGTAAAGCAAGCAAGCAAGAGATTTGAAAAGTTTTATAAACTTTAAAGAAAGCAACAAATCTGAGAAAGTTTTGAAACTTTAAGTAAGCAAGCAAGGCTTACAGGAAAATATAGTGTAAAGAGAGTTTTACGATTTTGAGATATTTTTAAGAAAAATCAAAACATTTTATAAAGCATACACTCCACGCTGAGCTCGTTGTCATTATTTTGTTTTAAAACTATTTTCCGAGTAAAGTGTTGGACTGGCGAGATTAGGAGTTCTCGACATCGTGGTATAAGAATGCTGTGTATAAATAATATTTTGTAAGGAAATGCCTTGAATTTGTATAAAGGAATATATGTATGTACATATTGTGGTTTAGTGAAAATGTGTGGAGGTTGATGGTTGCCATGTTTGATATAGTGTAAAATTGTGTACACAGGTTTCAGAACATGTTCTTCTGCAGCTGACATGCTACCGAGATTTTGGAAATCCTAAATTGGAAAAAGGAAAAATTTTATAAGAGGATTAAGCAAGCAATACGAAGCCGCTTCATAAGATTTCTAATTAGCTAGAGGTGGCAATTTGGGGATTTTTATTGGAGTGTGACACCATGCGATGACGGAGGAGGTGGGGGTGTAACATCATTAAATTTTAAGCTGAATCATCAATTGGAAAGCTGAGTTTGTATAAAAGGTAAAGGTAGTATGGTTTGAATTTCTCCCTTAACAATACTTTTCACTAATTAAAGGTTCATATTCATTTATGAGACATAGTTCTAATCGATTCTTGTAATATATAACCCTCTTTACAGAATCCAAGTATTTTTCTTTTAGTACTTCATACTCGGATCATGGGATTAAGATTATTTCCCCATAGACAGGATCTTGTAAGCCTTCTCCAATTTGATTGACACCTCATCCTACACTTATGATGCAAATCTCCATCTCCTTGATTAGATTTCAGCTAAAACGGGATCAAAATTAATTCATCATAAAGAGGAGAAACCTTTGAGTGATTAGACAGATACTTCATTTAACTTATCTAAACTTATAAGTAAGTTGGGGATCTATCTGAGTAATCCTTCAAAGTTCATTAGTTCCATAGTATTAATCTACTATACCCACAAGGAACTGTTCTACACTCTTAGGATTCTCCATCTCTGTGTCACTTAGAGGGCCTCTTGGAAATCAGAGTGAGACACAGTATTTTACGTGGGTACGGTACTAGTGCGAGAACAAGTAAATTTATAAACAATACCAATCAAATAAATTCAAGAATTCTAATTAAAGCTTCCTTCCTCCTTATACAGCAAAATGACGCTATCATGAGACCCATTCCAGTGAGCTCTATCTAAGTGATTTACTCATATTGGTATTAACTAATCGGGAAAATTCAAGTATAAACAAGTGAAATAAATGAACTCGAAAACCTTCGGCATCCATTTAAATCAACGATTAATGAAAAAGAGAATTTATAAAAGAAATACCAAACAGTTGCATCGATCTGATACCCAAATCTAGAAAAATAAAAGGAAAATAAATTGACTAAAGAACATATTCTAAAAATTTAATTCTCTATAAATGAAAAGAAAAAAAAATAAAATAAAAAAATAAAAAAATGTACAGAGTTCACATTGCTTACTAGAGCGTGTATTTATAGGCTTTCCAATATTGAGCTTCACTTCATTAATTGCATTGTGGATCCCCAAAATTCTAGATCAAATTGGTCTCTTTGTCGTGACATAGAAAGTTATGTCGCGACATAACCTCTAGTCTTTGTCGCTTCCTCTGTCGTAGTTTCTCGTTTTTATGTCGCGACCTTTTCTTTGGGCTTGTTCTTGATTTGTGTTGCGACATACTTTGTTGATGTCGGGACATAAATTTCTTTTAGTAATCTGTGTGTCTGTGAGAAATGCCTTGTGTCGCGATACCAAACCTGTTTGCACCCAGCTTCTCATGTCCTTGTCCTTCTGAAGTCTGTCGCGACATAATTTTCCCTGTCACGACAAACAATTGTTTTTCAGCCTGGCAACTTTGTCGTGACAGAGTTGCCTTTATTGCGACAGGATTTCCTTAAGTCATTAGCAATTTTCTATCGTGACAGACTTTTCTTCTTAGATTCTTGTCACTTGCTGAGCTGTTTGTTGCGACATAAATTTATATGTTGCGACATAATTGCCTTGGTCATTCTTAAGTCTTCTACAATTTTTGTCGCGACCTACATTTCTCTTGTCGTGATAGAATTTTATCATTCCTTAGCTTTTATTGTCGCGATAGAAAACTTCTTTGTCGCGACACAGGTTTTGCTTGCAACTCTTGATTTTGTCACAACAAGAATTTCTTTGTTTTATTCTTCTTGTGTTGCTCTTCAGCATCTTGTCGCGATAGGGAATTCACCTCCTTTATGTTTTGTCTATCAAGACAGAAATAATCCTTGTCGCGATAGAGATTGTGTTGCCCTTGGTTGTGAATTCTGACAGTTAAGTTGCGACATGATTTCCTTGAGTTGGTTTGATGATGCAAAACTTTGTCGCAATATAAAAACACCTGTCTTGGCTGACTTGTTTTGCCTTTCTAATATTTTCTGTCATGACAGAATGGTCTCTTATTGCGATAAAGTTCATCCATTAGTCTTCAACTTTTATGTTGCGTGCATAAAAATAATGTGCGACTGAATTCTGACCTTCAAGTATGTCGTGGCAGATTTCGGGGTTGTTCGACAACTTTATTTAAAATCTTCTTCCGGTTACGCCATGACGGGGAAAACTTTCTGATCCTTGACCTAGAAAGCTCTTCGGCCTTGAGTTCGTGATCTTTATGCGACATAGATTCTTTGGTTGCGACATAATTCTACTCTACTTGAATTTTGTGTCGCGATATATAAATGTTATTAATCATGGCTCCACATTCTGTTGTTTGTCCTCTTTTGCTTCTTTTAACAGGATTATCTCCTTTTTTCGTAATTGCTGCAAAAAACAAAATTGATAGATATTATTCCACATTTTGGCATAAAAATAGATCTTAAACTATTAAAAACATGCTAGAAAAATGGATTAAAAATAGATGAGTTTTACACTCATCAAATTCCCGAACTTAAAGTTTTGCTTGTCCCCAAGCAAAGAAAAGAAAATTTTGTTTGTCCTCAAACAATTTAACTTTTATTTTTAAGGACATTTTTCTATTCACAGCTCAATTGGGCAGGAAACATAAGTTAGTTGTAGGATTAATTCTAAACATGTTTCCAATCTAGATTCAGGAAGATTTTCAATTAAGTTCATTGAACCAACCCATAATTCATAGTGTGTAACTGAATTCGATCATTCGATCTGATTTGTATTGTGTTGGTCTTTACTCTTTTTCTTAGGCAGATAAGTTCATCTTCTAGGATATTACTCAGTTGGCATACTCTCTTTCATTTTTAAAGTCTCATATGCTTGTTTGTCATATTTATCTCCATTAATGTAAGCATAATACCACCTTCCAAATCAAATAGGTCTTTTACGCTTGTAATGTGTGGCTTGGGTAATGAGGTAGATAATTAGACATTTTAGGCTCAATTTAACCCAGATTCTAGACAACTTACACTTTTGCCTTTTTATACATCCTTGATTTCTCTTGATTGTAATTTTCTAACCTTCCCAACAGGTTAAATGCATCTATTTGCATATTTTTCAGTCTGGTATCATTTCTCTTTTCATTGTTCACACTTAGAAGATACTTTTCCTCCTTATTTTAGAAGCTTTGTCACTTTCAATTTCTCATCTAATTTATGGGAATGGTGCAATGTTGGTCTTTTTAAGCTTTCTAACACCCTTAAAAAACTTTGGGTCAATAACTCCCATACCAGTTGACATTAGGGTATTAGGTGTTGAACACCCTTAAGGACTTAAATTGTTCTAGGGAGGAAGGCTACAAGACCAACTCATTCCTCTTGATGTTTTTGACAGCTTCTTTCATCATTTCTTTTTATCCCTTATTATCTCTATGCACTCTCTCTCTTAACCCACTCTCTTCTTTTCTGCATCTCAAAATGATATTCCCCTAAACTTATCCCTTTATGTCATTGATGTCTTTTGTCTTGCAATCTAGGCAAATAAGGGCTCTTTACAGTAGGATCAGATGTAAGGAAGGGAATGTGCTTCTCAATTGTTGGTTGATAATGAAATTTGGCTTTATGCTCAAATAAGGAACTAGGGTATATGCTTATGCATATCATATGGGTAGGCTTTGAAATGCTCAAACTTCCAAGGATAGCCTAAATAATTTCCTGTTAGTGGTATTGCCTAGGATTTCGCCTTTCTAGGACATTGGAGAGTTTACTATGATGTATCTCAGAAGATGTTCCTAATCTTGGCACAAGTCTTTCCAGAGTTATTGTTGACCATGTGCAAAGTTATCAGGATTTTATGACCAAGCTATTTACATCAAACAGAATTATAACTTTTATCTGTTCCATGTTGATTTTAGTAAACCTTCCTTATTCTTGAAGTTCCATATATTTATTCATAATCTTACAACTTTTTCTATTTCCATTTATTTCATCTGCCAAATGCATCTATCTATTTCCATTTTTTTATCATGCATTGACCCACAACAATCCACTTTAACCACAATTTCATCAACGAATTCAATTTAATAACCAAATATGCTCTGACAATTAGACAATTTGATACAGGTAGCTGGTTTCTCAATTATTCAACTAAGTAATTATCAATCATGAAACAAAGAAAATTAAGCAAAAACAGCAACCAAACAATTAAAAACACAATGAACACATAATTTTCAAAGAATTCTTTATTTTATTGACTATTTTGATGACTGGACATTGAGTACAGAGAGGATGAGGAGATGGAATAGTAGAGTGAGCTATTTTCTTTTTTTCATATCATGCACATGGAAGAAGATGAGTTATTTGGGTCTAGTTTATATCAAGCTACTTGAGAATGAGAGAATTCGAGGATTTGGACTTGTGGGTCTTGATTTCTTGCCTTCTCCATTTTCAGCATGCACACCCATGAGTCAGTGGCTACCGCTTGATCATACTACTGTTTCGCTTCAATAGAATCTGTGGTTCCCCAAATCCTGCTCCTTTGTATGCAGTACATCTTTAATCAAGCCTTTGTTGATCATGTCTAAGTTTTTCGCCCGATTTCTCCCCCTCACAGAATTCAAGGTGCCCTCCACCCTCGTCTCCTTTTTCAATCAAAGCTTTGATCTCCTTTTGATGTTCTTTGTACAGATACCCAAAGGCCGATGCCTTCTACAGCATGTTCTTCTCCATAGCCTCCTCCCTTTCCTTCATGATTTTGAATAACTCATTTTCTCTTTTTAGCTGCTCAAAGATAAAGGCATCTTATCTTGCCTTTAATTCTTCACTGAGCTCTTGTTCCCATTGTTCCCATCCACTTCTTCATTCTTCATCCCTCTGTTTTAGAGCCTCTTCTAAGTTTTGGTCTCTTTTTCTCAACTCAGCCTCCATATACTCATCTCTGAGTTGCAATTGGAGCTTAAGCCAGTTGTCCATCTCTTCCATTCCTTGCTTCATGGCATTAAGCATTTCAAGGACTGTAGAGTTATTCCTTAGAGGTTTAAAGCCTTCAACATACTTTTGGTGGACTGGTCTCACTTCAGTGGGAGTATGGGTAGTAATCGGGCTTGTACTTCTCCGGGCTCAGGTCGGGTTTAGAAGTTTCCACTCAAGATGTAGCTGCTGTAATTCTATTGGTTCTTCTTCTACTCGAACAACTTATACCTCACTTCCTCTACCTCTGTTTTTAGGCCCTTTTGTGATTCCAAAGGGAGTGTCGTGGGAGATGTTTTTTAGGCGCTTTTCTCTTTCTTTCCCAAATTTCCTCGATTAATTCACCTAAAATACACTGGAGTATCAACCCTAGGTGTGGGATTAATCCCTTGTATCCTCCTCTGTAGTAGCTCAAGATTGAGTTTTCAATCAACTTGCCCACATTAAATTTGTATCCCTTGAGGATGGCATAGAGCAACACAACTTCCTTCTCCCTGATTGTGCATAAATGTTTGGAGGCACGGATCAATCCTTACAAACCAAACCTTTGCTCGCTTCAATCATCACCGGGCGATGGACTCATGTTCTTCCCCCCCGTGGCATTCCACTTCCACTTCCCTTACTATCACAAATAGACGATCTTCTCCGTGAAGTTAGGTTCCTCAAACATTTTCAATTTGCACTCCATCCTTCCTCCTTTTAAGATTGAATGTTCGATGACTGCTTTCACAAGGATACCCATCCGCCTTTACATAAACCGCTCTCGCCCTGGGGCTCCCACCCAAGCTTAGCTTCAGAACTCTTTAACCACATCTACGAACCCAGGAACCTTATGCTCATAGAAAAGATGCCATCATTTTCTTTCTATCAGCCTTGAAAGGGGGGAAATCCATTTGTCAAGCCTCCTCTCCCGATGAAGTCTTCGTGCCGTACTGCTCCTCCAAGCAATATACGCCATGTCAAACACCCAGTCACTAGCCTTTTGTTCACTGTTTTCTGCTTCTTCATTTCCTCTTTTCCTCTTCCTAAACTCTTCCACTGTCTGCTCAAGTTCATCATTGACACCAACTCTCTCCTCAACTTGCTCAGCCACTGCCCCGAGTGGTTTCAGACTGGTTCGATCTTCCAACTCGTATATTCCTCCATGATTTCGTTTAGGTTTTAACCGTGGTTGTGGGCTCTGTACTAATTTTGAGAAATTGGTCAGAAGTTCAGGTTTCGAACGAGTGAGAGAATATGTGAGAGAGGCTAAAAGGTTTCATTATGATGAGATAGATGACCTTCAGCTTCTCAATTTTCTATTTATACTAAGAATCAGAGGCTTTTAATCTGTCGCAAATGTAAATCTTTGACCTACAATTATGCCCCTTTTTAAATCTATGTCGCGACATAGAAAATATGTTGCGACATAAAATTTTCATTTGATTCCTAAATTTGGGCAATATTATGTAGCGACAAAGATAAATCTTGTCGCAACATAAATTCTAAGGTTCATGTTGTTGTTTGTCGTGACATAGAGAAAATATGTTGCGACATAATCTCTTGCTAGCTCCATTTTAGCATTGACCTTGTCACGACATAAGACTGCATGTCGCGACAATAACCAATATAGCCACCAAGTTCAATTAGTGTCACGACATAACTTATTTTGTCGCAACAAGGTTCTGTTCTACCTAAAAAAATTTCATAATTTCATACTTTTAACCATTCAACCCACTCAATCATCATTCAATAAATCCTTCCCCTTAGATCATACTTGTGAAAACACATATTAAACATCAAAGAACCTCGATTCAAGTATGAACAAATCTATTTCTAACATCAACACTTATCATCAAACATCTAACAAGCCATTCAAGCAATCGCATTAAACTCCCTTAAACTTTAGATATGCATTATCATTAAAAACAAGTTGATGGAATTGTACCTCCCCCTTTGTAATATTCCACTCGCATAATTCTGGCCAGATATTATGTTGTTTTAATGACCTCCAATTCCAATTCCTTTTTCCTATCCCAAAAAAAAATTCAGCAAATTATCAAATTACCTAAATATACTTCTAACAATTTAAAACTAAAACCTTAAATTATAATAGTAATCATCAATAATCAAACTATCAAATTAACTTCTGCTTGGGTTGCCTCTCAAGGAGCTGCTTAGTTTAATTTCCTGAAGCAATCCAATTGCTGTAAATTATCTTCTTTTCAGCAGAACTCTTTTCCCTTTTTGAAATCAAGATCTACTTCATTTATGCTTCCTCCAAGTTAGTGCTTCAATCTCTGACCATTTACTTTGAATTCATTTCCAGATTCATCTTTCATTGTCACTGCTCCAAAGGGTATACTGGTTATCACAATGTAGGGACCACTCCACCTTGGTTTCAATTTCCTTGGAAATAGCCTGAGCGTGAGTCAGATAAGAAAACTGCTTCTCCCGCTCGAATTCTCTCCTTAGGATCTTTTGATCATGCCACCTCTGGTTTTTCTTGTAAATTCGCATCACATGCTTCATTCCTCAACTCTTCCACCATTCATTCGAGTAGTCTCTTTTCCTTTGCATCTTGAAAGTCACAGTTCGGCTGATGGCCCACATAGCTTTGTATTCCAATTCTAAGGGGAGATGACAAGGTTTTCCAAATATTATTCTGTATGGAGACATTCCAATAGGAGTTTTGTAAGCAGTTCTATAAGCCCACAGTGCATCATCTAGTTTTATAGACCAGTCTTTTCTACCAGTATTAACTGTTTTCTTAAGAATTTTCTTAATCTCCCTATTGGAAATTTCAGCTTGCCCATTTGATTGAGAGTGATAAGCCAATCCCATCATATGTTTGATTCCATATCTGCTCATGAGTTTTGCAAAAACTTTATTTGCAAAATGGCTTTCCTCATCACGATGATGGTCTCCGGTGCTCCAAATCAAGCCAAAA
Organism: Tetrastigma voinierianum; assembly: GCA_016808115.1. Lineage (NCBI taxonomy): Eukaryota > Viridiplantae > Streptophyta > Magnoliopsida > Vitales > Vitaceae > Tetrastigma > Tetrastigma voinierianum. The sequence goes on along the minus strand of JAEQBH010003479.1, from coordinate 546,174 downwards.
GATTTCTTTGTATAAGCCCTACCACTGTTATGACATCATTTTTGGGACAAGCTATTGCTTCCACCCATTTGGATACATAATCCACAGGTAGGAGAATGTATACATCACCAAATAATGGAGGAAAGGGTCCCATGGAGTTTATTCCCCAAAAATAAAAAATCCGCATCACCAAAATTCCTTGCAGGGGCATCTCATTTCTTCTTTTACTGCTCCCACTTCATGTGCAGTATGCATTCTTTTCTCATTGTTCCCCAATTTGTTCATAACTGCACCAGCTTTTCTTTATGGTCACATTCTATCTAGTCCAATAATATTCACTTCCCCTCGCCGCTAGTGCCCTCCCGAAGCTTCAAATGGAGTCTTGTAGGGCCGATTTGGCAAGGTCTTCAATCGCGCTCTCGTCTCCTCCTCGCATTTCTTCTCTTTTAAAAGCTCCACAGCAAGATGCATCAATTATACCCTTAGAGGCATAATTCATGGCATGATAGAATATATCCATCTGAGTGGTTACATCTATTCCATGCATAGGACATCTTTTCATAAATCTCTTGAATCTCTTCCATGCATTGTAAAGACTCTCCTCTTCTCCTTGCTTTGAAAACAATTATTTCTCCTCTTCTCTCAACAATTAGAGCTGGAGGAAAAAATCTGCTCATATATGCCTCCACCAACTCTTCCCAAGTGTTCACTGATCCCACTAGTAATGAATCAAACCATTCTCCTTCCACATCTCTCAATGAAAAGGGGAATAGTCATGTTCTGATTACATCAGTCTCACCCCATTCACTGATCAGAAAACACATCCCTTATGAATCTCCCTATATGCTCATTGGGATCTTCGTAGGTGACCAGAATCGGGTGTTGTTTCTCGCACCGTGGTAATCAATGCCAGTTTCTCAAATTTCAAAATTGTTTGCTTCAATTGTAAGTTGTCTTATTGCAGAGTACTCCTCTTGGATAATAGGCCACTAAAAGTCCTCCATAGTATTAGGCCTTTGATTTCTCTGGGCTCACTTCTTCTTCTTCTCTTCCGAATAAATTTCACAATCCGTCTCCTCGATGTGGCATATTTCTAGATTCGTAGACCGGTGACTTTCTCAAACTCGTAGTGTTCTCTATTTCGTCTGCAGGCGTGAGATCTCATTTCAAACATTTTCTATGCATTTAAAATCTTCCTGAAATAGAAACACATTAAGATTAAATGAATCCTGTGGGAAACAATTATCTCCATCATGCTCATAGAAAAATGCCAGTAGCTTCTTCAACTACTTCTTTTAAAACTAATTTTGTGATTTTCTAAAAAATAATATGAAAAAGAAAAATGTCCAAAGTAGTAAATCCTTTTTGGTTAGAATATTGATCTTTAAACATATCATCTATCCCCGACAACGACGCCAAAAACTTGATACGACCAAATGATATATGCAAATTTATGACACTGTTACCAAAGGAGCATTATCTAATTCCTAAAATGCCAAAACTGTTAAGACCTCATTTTTCATATGTATGAAAATGGAATTGTTTTCGTCAGAAGATGACTTATTTAAAATTGCGGTTTGCGGGTCTCAATCACCTGCAAGTGCACAGTCGCACAAGCAATAAAAGTGGATATTTAAAGTCCAAATATCATTCTACGTGACGTATACAATCAAAAGACTAATTACCCCAACTACTCAAGATCATTACTATTCGGGACTCCACCGACATGATAATAAGAGGACTTAAATGTAGTCTAGAATAAAATCTTAAATATACAAGCATAAAGTTTAATAAAATCGTCGAGGATTCACCGAGGATACAAAACTGATCTCGACCGCTAAGAATAATAAAACTTCTACATCATTTCAATTTTTAACTCTACCATCAATCGAAAACTCGAGTTTGTCAAAGATGCAAGGCAAGATGGTTTGATTTCTCCCTTAACAATACTTTTCACTGACAGTGTTCATATTCATTTCGAGACATGATTCTATCAAGTTACTTGTAATATATAACCCTTTATAAGAATCAAGTATATTTCTTTTTCAATACTTCATACTCGCATCTGTGACTAAAGAATTCTTCGCTCCCATAGACGTGGATCTCGCAGTTTCCTCCAATTTGATTGACACCTCATCCTACACTTCTGATGCAAATCTCCATCTCCTCGATCAGATCTCAACTAACACGGGATCGAAATCAATTCATCAGAAAGAGGAGAAACCTTTGAGTGATTAGACAGATACTTCATTGAACCTATCTCAACTTATAAGTAAGTTGGTGATCTATCTGAGTAATCCTTCAAAGTTCATTATTTCCATAGTATTAGTCTACCATACCCATAAGGAACTATTCTATACTCTCAGGATTCTCCATCTCTATGTCACTTAGAGAGCCTCCTGGAAATCAAAGTGAGTCACAGTACTTTGCATTGGGTACACGGTACTAGTACTGAGAACAAGTAAAGTTATAAACAATACCAATCAAATAAATTCAAGAGTTCTAATTAAAGCTTCCTTCCTCCTTATGTAGCAAAATGACTATCATCAAAGACCCATTTCCAGTGAGCTCAACTTCTCAAAACTGGTTTACTCATATTAGTGACTAACTGATCAGAAAAATTCACTGAAATTATAAACAAACTAAAATAAATGAACTCTAGAAACCTTCCAACATCCATTTAAATCAAATAGTTAATGAAAAGAATAATTTATAAAGAAATACCACTAAGTCGCACTTCAAGATAATACCTAAATCTTAAAAATTAAAGGAAAATAAACTAACTAAAGAAAACTATACTAAGCTAATTCTACTAAAATAGAAAAGAAAAAAAATAAAAATAAAAAATAAAAAAATGCACAAGAGTCTTCAACCACCTAGAACTCGTGAGTCGAAAAGTTGCGCATCGCCTAAAAGCTGTATGCATAAAGCTTTCCAATGTTGAACTCCTCACTTCATTAATTGCATCAGGATCCCCAAAATTCTGGCCTAAATTGGTCTCTCTTTGTCGCATTATTAGAACTCTATCGTAACATAACCTCCAAATCTTGCTGCTTCCTCTATCAGCTCTCGCTTTTCTATCGCGACCTTTCTCCGTTTGTTCGATTCAGGTCATGACATACTACGATGTTGCGACATACCTCTTTCATCGCCTGTTATTGTCGCGACAAAAATGTTCAGGTCACACACCAAACCCGTTTGCACCCAAATTTTCTCATGTCTCGCCCTTCAAGTTTGTCGCGACATAATTTTCCTTGTCGCAACAAACAACTGTTTTTCAGCCTAGCAACTTTGTCACGACAGGCTTTCCTTAAGTCATTAGCAATTTTTTGTCGTGATAAGAAACTCTTTGGTCAAAGGAGCAGAATTTTCTTTCCTTAGGTTCTGCCACTTGTCGAGTTATTGCCTTATTATTAGATTTTATATGTCATGGCCAATACCGCCTTAGCCATTCTCAAGTCTTCTTCAATTTCGTCGCGACCTACTTCTTTTCTTTGGTCACGATAGAATTTTTATCATTCCTGCTTTTTATTTTCATGATTTAAAACTTCTTTGTCGCGATTACGTGCTTTGCTTGTAACTTCTTGATTTTGTCGCAACAAGAATTTCTTTGTTTCCATTCTTCTTGTGTTGCTCTTCAACATCTTGTCGCAATAGGGAATTCACCTCCTTTATGTTTTATCTGTCGCAACGGAAATAATCTTTGTCGTGACAAAGATTGTTGCCCTTGGTTGTGAATTCTGACTATTATGTTGCAACATGATTTCCTTGAGTTGGCTTGAAGATGGAAACTTTGTCGCAATATAAAAACACTTGTCTTAGTTGACTTGTTTTGCCTTTATAATATTTTCTGTCACGATAGAATCGTCTCTTATCGCAACAAAGTTCATCAATTAGTCTTTAGCTTTTATGTTGCGACATAAATAATAATGTCGCGACACAATTCCTTCACCATTGACCTTAAGTATGTCGCGACAGATTTCAGGGTTGTCGCGACAACTTTTTTCAAAATCTTCTTCAGTTCTGTCGCAACAGAAAACTTCACAGTCAAGACCTAGAAAGGACTTTTCGGCCTTGAGTTATGACCAATCTTTGTTGCGACATAGATTTGCTTGCTGTGACATAGTTCCTTGCTTTGCTTGAATTTTGTGTCGCGACAAATAAATGTTGTGTCGCGACACAAACTATTGTTTTGTTCTCTTTTTGCTTCTTTTCTACTGGGATTCTCTCATTTTTCAATAATTGCCTGCAAAACACAAAGTTGATAAATATTGCACATTTTGGCAAAAAAATAGATCTTAAACTGTTAAAAACATGCTAGAAAATTGGATTAAAAATATATAAGTTTTACACTCATAAGTTACTCCATCAGATAATATTTGTCAAATCTGGGTGGGAGATTATATCTCCATTTGGTATAAGATTATGTTACCCCCAAAAAGATTCCACCAGCCATATTTGGTAACAAATAGAAGCTAAAAGAAAAACCCCATATATTTCTACCCTTATAGTAGTGGCCAACAAATCACCCCATCTATATATCACCTTTTAGTACCCTTATAGTTGCAACCATGAAATGGCTTCAACCATAGTCACCCCATAGTTGCGCCATAGCCAGCTTCAACCATAGTCATCCTTATAATCGCGCCACAAATAGCTTCAACCATAATCACCCTTATAATTGCGGCCATTAAATAGTTTCAACCATAATTGCCCTTATAGTCGCGGTCAAGAAATAGCTCCATCAATAACCATCTCTTATAGTTGCAGCCAAGAAATGGCCCCATTCGTAGTCATATCTTTTAGTTGTGGCCAATAAATGACCTCAACCATAAGCCAAACCACCTTTAGTGTAAGGCCAAAACTAAAATTGTAACTATAACCTATAATTATGCCCCCTATAGCCACGCATCACTGAAAATTTCATTTTCTTTGCATCTATCACATGATCGCATTTGATTTACTTCTTTGGTTAGGCCTGACCCTAACTTAAAGCTCACTTTCTGTAGTGAGAGATGAGTAGAGGAGCATGAGGTTTAGGTTTAGGATTTCAAGGAAGATAAAACTAGGTGGAGTTTGTTTTTAGCTTCACAGCAAATTTGATCAAAGATTCAAATTCGCTTGCTTTTTTAATTTTTTTATGTGAATTTTGAATTTTTTGTCAATACAAAATACAAGATATTTTATTTTTTGGCTTTTTCTTAATACTTTTTTTTAATGTTTTTTTGTCAAGAAGAAACTAGATATTACAATATTAGAAAATTATATTCTTTATTATCTAATCAAAACTATCATGATCCGTTTCATACTAATGAAATAAAAAATAAATATTTTTAAATTTATTGTTTCAAAATTTAGATTAAAATTGAAAGATTCATTTTTTTTTATAAAAACAAACGATTAAATACTTAATCTTATTAAGCATTATTTAGAGCAAAAGTTTTATTCAACATTGAGTAAAAAAAAAAAAAGCAAACGCCACCTAAGGTATTTTTGGCCTTTAAAATAACTTTTTCTTTTTTTTCCCCAAAACTTAAAATAATGTATGAAGAAATCAGAACTTGTAGACAAATATTTTCAAAGACTTTTTTTTCTTGGCACTTTTTATAAATAAGCTTTTGTTATATTTTTTTTTCTTAAGTGAGAAAGGTCACTATTTAGAAAATTTGCTTGTAAATGTTTGAAAAAAGAAAAGAAAAGAAAAGCCTAATGTAGTCTAGTAATGTATGGGCTAGATAGTATGTTCCAGAAGGTTAATTAACTAACAATTAATAAGCATAGTGTGAGAAGTTTTTCTTTTAATCATATATTAAATCTGTACTTTCTTGCCTTTTCCATAATAATTATCAATTTAATATCATCTCAATGATGGTCCAAACCTGTCATTTTCTCACCTTAATATCATATACGTCATGCATATATACCCAAAATAGTTTGAAGATGCTGAAAACCTTGACTCTAAAACCTTGACTAGCTGCTTTAAGAGGGCGTTTGGTACGAGGGAATAGAGAGTGGAAAATAGAATCTCATTTCATTTTTTCTTCATTCCTATGTTTGAATAAGTTATACAAGAATAGAAATGGAATCAAAAGTTATTTCCGATGGAAACAAACTCCTACTTATAAGTAGGAATTTGACCATCATATCTTATATGGTATTTTGATTCTCTCTTTAGAGATAAGGTGGGTGTTAACTTAATCATATTTTACTTTCAGATTTTATTTGAAATCATGGGATAATGTATTATTGTCAATTTTTTTTTTTCATTCTAACTCTTAGTATTACCCAACAATATGATGAAAACAAACCATCATTCTCATGTAAGATTCTTAAACTAATCCAAACACGAGAAATTGAATCAAATTATTGATTCTATTTCATGAGAAATAAGAATGGAAAGGGATTCTAATAGGTACCTAAGCCCAATGGAAGAACCCAACCTAAAAAACTAGCCTATAAGGTGGGAGAACTCATCAAGCTTAAGTACAACTTCATACACTTGTGTAGAATTGATGTGAGATCAGACAACACACCCTTTGAGAAACCGCACGCTCACTAAACAAAACATTCACCTAGGTGGCTCAAACCTAAATTTAACATTCAATTCTGACCCAATCTTTAGGGCACCTGCAGCCCTATTCCAAGTAGCCCTCTCCTGCTACATACTGGCTCTCAATAAAAGTTATCAAAACGACACTCAAGCCTAATGGAAGAGTCCAACCCAAAAGACTAGCCTGTTAGGTGGGAGAACCCATCAAGCTAAGTACCACTCCACACTCTTATGTGGAACCGGTGTGGGATCGTATCAGATTCTTTATTCCCATTTCTCATTCCAATGAACCAAACAGTCCCTAAAGGTCAGTAATCTCTACGTAAGCATCCATCTAGAATATGACGCCCTCAACTCCTAAGCACCCTGTCGCGAGGGTGTGTCTTTTTTCTGCTTACTATAAACTCAGAGCCATTCATATACTGTTAAACATTTAACTCAAATATATCAGAAATGCACATAAAATATATTCAAACTCCATAAATGGGAAACTACACAACATATACAAACTTTACATTGCTTACAAAAACAAAGACATATACAAAATAGAGTGAAAAGGTCCTAAGTGGGCTCCTAGTGTTGTGTTGACCTTGATTGCTGATGCGGATTGTCCTGACTTCTATTTCTTCTTTTCAGACTCACACTGGGATGAAACACCCTTTGCCGAGCTTATGGCTTAGTGGAATAATACTGGACGGCCCCTAATAGCGATCATCACACTTTGCATACGTATATACATCTAACATATCATATTTATACACATGCTACATGTTTCATACATATCATTTACACATACTTATACATATCTTATACTTACTTATCATATAATGTTTCATTTTTATCATCGTTCATATATACATTTATGGTCATTTTACACTTTGCTTCTTGTTCTTGTCATAGCTAGCACTTGTCATCACATAAGAAATAAGTATGCTTCTCATATCATGTCATTTATCATATTCAAATCATTTGCATATTCTTTGGCTATTTGTTTTTATGTTTCCATAAGCCAGATATACCTTAGAAGTGGATACAGAAAACTATAAGGACCCAAAGGTGCTGTTATCATTATATGAGACAATGAACTATAAGGGCCCGCAGACGCTGTTATCATTGTACGAGACAATGAATTATAAGGCCAAGGCTATATCATCAGACATAACGACTCTATAAGACCGGCAAAGCCAGGAATGACCCGAATCTGGGCTAACTCGATCGTATGCTATAGACTTTTATCCCTAATAGGCATTCCCATCTATTCCCCTACTAGGTTCTAAGCAGACAATCCATCTTTATTTCATTTCCAGTACATAACTCATATCCCCAAATAACTATTGTTATTCGGTAATCATATGCGATATTTACGATCATTTACTCTTATCTTTGCATTTTCATGTATTTCCGTATACTATCAAATATTTCTTACAAACAGAGCTTCCTTTTAGACAAATTTTCTGGGCCCAATGGGGTCCAAATTTGAAGACACCTATTTCTAGGAGATTTGTTATCCTAGAAGTCTAGTTTACCCAAATTTCAATCACCACCTACTTGAGCGACGGCTAAGCATGCACTAAAAACCAGATTCACTCTAATGTCAAAACAGGACCAAAATAGAATCAACTATGTCATGTAACCTAGCTCCCCTTTGACGAATTTATGGGTGCAATGGGGTCCAAATTTGCATACACCTATTTCAAGGAGACTTGTTCTCCTAGAAGTCTAGTTTACCTAGAATTTTGATTCACTCAATTTAGATGAGTGATGGCCAAAACAAAAACATGGGTTTTAAAAAAAACGGATAGCATCTCCCCTAAAACTCATCATTTTCTCTATAAAATTTTTTCCTTCATTGAGGACCACAACCAAACCAAACAATCATACAACAACTTAGAGCAACCCCCAAAACCGAACTAAACCAATCAACTTCATTGTTGGAGGTAGAAGAATTCCTAACCAACAAATAGGAAAAACCCAAACCTAAAGACAATTCCATCAAATATCCATACAAATCCTTACATAGACAAGGATTCAAACTAGTATCCATACCTTAAAGGCTTCTCCTTCTTCTTCCTCTTCTTCTTCCTCTTCTTCTTCTTCTTCTTCTTCTCTTTCTCCTCTTTCTCTCTCAAACGTGACCTAGCTCAAATGGGACAATTGCCCAAATTGCAAGACCAAATGTGGTCTTATCTAATTTACATACAAGCCTGTGACGCCCTAACTCCAGCACACAAAGGTCAGGCGAGGTGTCATTTTTTTACAAACTTATAACCTTTAAGCTTAGTCTATTCATAAATGTGTTAAACATTTAACTTGTACTATATTCGTAGCTGGATTGCAAAATATATACAAGTCTATATATGGAAGTGTCTAACATTTTATACATTAGCATTGTTTACAAAAACAAAACATATACAAAAATATACCAAAAGGTCTTTAGTGGGCACCTAGTAGTGTGTTGGCCTTGGTTGCTGATGTGGAGTGTCCGTGACACACCCCCACCCCTACTAGTAGACGGTGTACCAGCCACCCCACAAAACCCCCAGCCGTTACTTCCAACGACTAGAGAATCCGGTGAAGCGAAGCCTTGTTGTTTACTGAAAACCCGTATAAATTTTTTTTTCTTTTCTAAACTTGTGATTTTATAAAATTCTCAGTAGTATAACAAATTTGCATACAGGATATATCCTTAAAAACCTCAGATATACAATACACTTTTAAAACATGCAACTAATAATAATTTCTTCAAAAGAGCTCAAAGTTCATCACATTATAAACCAAAACTATGTACATACATATATTATTAACTATACAAGTTCCAAGTATTTTCTTAAAAGTTAGTTATCACAACACTTATACTAGAAGTTAGAGAATCCTAATATGTCCAACAACCGCGTGCTCCTACTCTAGAAAATAGGTTTTAAAATTAGAAAATAATGAGCTAAATCAAGCCTGAGTGTATGCTTTATAAAATGCTTGCTTTTTCTGAAAATATCTCAAAACTGTAAAACTATCTTTTACAAGACATTTTCAAGAAAACCTTACCTGCTTTGCTATAAAAGTTTCTAAACTTTTCAGAAACTGCTTGCTTGCTTTGCTTTAAAAGTTTTTAAAACTTTTCATAAAACTACTTGCTTGCTTTGAAAGTTTCTAAAAACTTTTCATACTATGTTTGCTTGCTTGCTTTAAAAGTTTCTAAAAACTTTTCATAAAATGCTTGCTTGCTTACCAGTGGTTGATTTTAAAACTGCATTTAAAAAATGCTTTTATAAATCAAGGATCAACAACTACAGGCCTTTCTTGCTTGTTGTAATCTCAGTAAACACCTGAAACCCGGGTCTCGACCGTGCAATGGAAGGACTCAGGTCCACATCACCTTTCCGGAGCCAAATATATGGAAAGATCCTCAAAATATGTCACCATACTCTAGCTAGCGCGCTAACCCTATATACCCCAGTACATGCCACGACTTCCTCTAATATGCCATAATGCATGAGCTAAGTTTGCCGACCAGGCAAATCTAAAATGAAAGCAAATCATGTCCAACTCACACAGCATCGCATCTTAATACCTAATCGCATGCTTGCTTGCTGTGGATTTTCTAAGCGCCTAATTTATAAAAATATAACTTTGCTTGCTTGTTTCGAATATAATTAACACTTTAAAAGTTAATGCTTGCTTGAATATGGTTTATCAATTTAAAATCCATAACATACCAAGCAGTAAAACGATTTATAAACAATACAATCGTATTTAAAAATAGAGTTTAGAACACACACCTTCCGGTTACAACAATTGAGCACGACTTCACACCCCTCCCACCTCCGCTATTACCCCACACATCTCGATGTATTAGGACCACACACGTCACAACTGAAGCACTCGCACACTGCGCCTATTCAAATTTCTTCGTAAAATATGTGGGCACCAAATGCTATTCACAGACATATGGCTAGATTCTAGACTCAAGGTAATTTTCATGTAGTCTAAAAACACCTCGAAAATATTTTCAGTACTTTGTCCGATCATTCCAAATACGACCTAAATTTCAACTCGAACTCGTCAAAATAGTCTTGAAATTTAGCCCGATCGTTCAAAATAGTCCTAAAATTCCTTAAAGTTCCTAAACTAGTCCTAAAATTTTGGACTGAAATTTACAGATCTCACGGCCTCTAAGAAAATTTCCCTAAGCCATTACATAGCCTTTAGTTAGAATAACACAAGAGAAAATTCCCTACCTCATGCTTCTAACAAAACGCTTAAGATTTCACACTACGCACTCTCACAAGGCGGCATCAACTTTGCCTTCCTCGCTTCCGATAAAACCTACGGTCTAATTTCCGTAGATCTTAGAGAAGCGAGAGGAAGAAAATAAAATAAAAAAAAAAAATCTCTCTCTTCACGCACTCTCTGTCCGTCCTCTGTCCGTCCAAATTGATTTTATCCTTTTTTTTATATATTTTATATTTTATTCGTTATTTATTTATTTATTTATTTATTTATTATTATTATTATTATTATTATTATTATTATTATTATTATTATTATTATTATTTGATGTATAGCTTATATTGTCTCATTCTGGTCCGTTTCGCCCAAAAATTTATTTATTTCCTAAATTTCACTTTTTTTTAAATTAACTTAATTTCAAGTCATTTCCTGACTTCCGAGATTTTTGTAAAAATCTCGTCCCTGAAGTCACTAACGGCTATCACCTAGAAAACAGAACATTCCGCTGTCCCGTAATTCGACGAAACTTTTCGGTCACTAGATTTCGCGAGACGAATTTAACTACAGGTGAGTTCGCTTCACATCCGAGATCTAGGGAATTTTCTAGGCTTCCTAACTGCTCGCAATTTATTATTATTATCCTTTTGAAATTCCATAATTTGTACTTTCACCCCTCCATTTTCCTTAATTGCAAAAGTGTCACAATGCTTTGAAAACTTTACAATTTCATCCTTAAAAACAACTTTAAAAAATATTACTATGACACTCAAATAATTAAGGAAGCCCTTGGTGTACATATGCGACCCTACGGTTATACATACCGACATCCTCCTCGACGGGCAAGAGGTCGAACTTCGCTGGCTCCTCCTATACCTACATTGGGATAAACACTCGCTTAAGCCTTATAAATTGTTTTAATTAATACATGGACTTCTAATAAGGAGTCATCACACTTCTATTGTAATGACCCACACAAAATAATATAAGTCAGAACATCGTCACCAAGTTGACTAAGTTTGACCAGATTGACAGGCCAATTCAACACTTCGTGCGGACTCAAAGTTGGATTTTTTTTGGCGATGACACGGCTGACTACACACCATTCTCTTCAGAGTCTCCGATATTTAGCCATAGACGGTCATGTCAAATCCTGACTTACTTGATAAAAAGTTATGACCCCGTGAAGTTCAAACTTATTTGTTTTAGCAAAGGTCCAAGTCATTTCGTTTTAATTCCGAAGCAACCCTAAGCCCTATATATACATAGATTTGGCGTGCCAAAGCAAACTCCTAGCCCCAAACACTCACTTTGAGCTCCAAAAACCCTAGAAAAACTCCCCAAACCCGTGAGCACCAAACTGGGTCGTTTTGACCCATTTGCAGGCCGTTCAAGTTTCAACCAAAGGAGCCGATTCCGGCCACCATCACTGCACACGCGTCGGACAGGTGGGAGGAGGACGTCGAGACGATCATGCCGGGTGAAAACACGGCCGCCACCGCCGTACGCCCTGACGTCACGGGCGGCGGCGGCGGCCACCGTGGTCACGGGAATTTCTTGATTTTCCTACTATTTCAGGCTATTTCCACCAACCCATACCTCCTTTCCACCATTTTTGAACTCCTCTGAACTCATTTCCGTGTCCCTTGCGCATTCCTCATCGCTTGAAAGTTACTAATAAAAAACAAAGTTGGCTGAAGGTTAGATCGAGTTTTCCGCCACCACAAGAACGCTGACCAAGGTAATGGTACTCCACGGTTCCCGGTCTCGGGCTTTCCATTGATATGTGGTTTGTAAATTTGGACGCCAGCTTATTAGTTTTCCATTTTAGGTCGTCTGTAATTACCGAGAAGTTTGACCGAAATAGAGTACCACTGGTCAAGTTTGACGAAACTGAAGTCGATTAGTGAAATCGATGTTTTTATGAATTATCACGGCCTAATTTCGAGAAATTATTCCCGTGAAAAGCCCCAATTTTGAGTATTGGGCCTATAGGGCACATTATGTAATTGGACCTGTCGGAGTCCAATTTAGATGGTTTCATAGTTCTAAAAGTTATTCTAAGGCCTTCGGGGCATCCCAATGTTGTCGGTCTGGCCATTGAGCCTAAGTGGAAAGTTTTATTTATATTATAGGCACTCACGCCTGCCGGACGATCCTCATAAGGACAAGACTCGAGTCTCAGAGTCCTGTGAGTGGTTTACCGGTTTTAAAATGCTTGGGGGCATTATTATGATATATTTGTGGTTAATTATTACATATATAACTTCTATTCGATCATACTGGGCTGTCATGCATAAATGAAAGTATCAGTCTTTATATAAACAAGCATTATTTCATGTGAATTTTGTCAACATTTTTAAATACTTGGAAGTTTTACCGAAGTTCCCCGATGAGTCTCGTGGTATTTTTAAATATGTTGAGTACGTGGATTGGAGGTTTAAAACCACTTTGAAACTTATTGTTTTAAGAAAGAGATTTTGAGATCTTCGTGAAATGATTATAACACAAAGATCATTGAAAAGTACTTGTGAGTAAGGAAACTATTATATATATTAATTCCAATTTACCGTGAGGTCGGCTTCACCGGCTGCGGTTTGCCACAATGTCGTGAGGCTCCGTTTACCCGACGCCAGTTTATTAGTTCCCACGGTCGCGGAGGTCGGGCTTACCGACAAGTGGTTTGCCACAATGTCGAGGTTGGTCTCCATCCAACAGTTATATTAATTCCACGGCCAGGAGGCCCAGTTTACCGGATACTGCCACGATGTCGTGAGGTCGGGGTTACCCGACGGTTTATGATGGGTATATGGTACAGTACATTGTTGGTCTCTGATTAAAGTATAAACATTTCTATATTTATGGTTATGGTATTTTCATGGTTATTTTTACGACATAATGGTTACATATATTTATGCTCAATTGTATGTTGTGAAATGTATCTTAGTTTTAAGGTTCTTGAAAATGATGTCGGTTAAATTTTTTGAGCATGACTTTCATATTGTCGGGCCTTGAAAAGTTAGTTTTGTGAAATGTTTGCTAAACGGGAATATTACAAAAAGAGTGGGACGGAGGTCTCGAGAGAAGAAATTTTCGAAAATAAAAACATTATTGTCCATATAAATTATGCCACCCACTGAGATTTATTTCTCACGCGATTGCTAATATCTGCCTCTAGGTCCGGCAGTCAGGTACTCACTCGCACATTCAACACCGCTTCTCGCGACTGGGCTAAGACTTACCCCATCCATCCGTCTACCCCATCCATCCTGCCTTTGTTTTGTCGACCTATTTATTTTCATTTTGTAACCCTAAATTCGCAAATACTCTAACGCTCTCGATATTAAAGATTGAACTCATAATGTCCTTACATGATGATGTGGTTACTAATTCACATTTGATAGGACGATCGTGGATTTTTTTTTATATAATTTGAGGTATCGGTACTGCATGTGTTTATTTCCTCTTAGGGTAGGTTCCATCGTGCATTCCCTATGGCTCAGAGAAAGGGATTCCCTCACTAGGCTGACCACCCGGGAATCTGGGAGGGTTTCCTGCCCGGTCCTGCCATCTATACACATGCATACAATATCTAACATATCATATCATTTAAACATGCTTATACATATTTCATATATTTACTTATCATACCATGTTTCATTTCTATCATTTTACACTTCTCATTTCATATTTCACACAATATACTTGTCATCGCATAGTGGTGCTATGCTTCTCTTATCATATCATAACATATCATTTCATATGTCATATTCAAGTCATTTGTTTTATGTTTCATGCCTGCATAAACCTTAGAAATGGATAAAGGAAACTATAAGGTCCTCGGGGCGCGTTGTACCACCGCACGAAACAAAGGGGTCTATAAGGGGCCCAAGACGCCGACTAACCCGTATACCCCAACTCGGCACACGATGTCAAGCAAAGGTGTCATTTTTTTTTTTTATAAACTTATAACCTTTAAGTTTGTTCATTCATAAAATGTTAAACATTTAACTTGTACTATATTCTATAGCAGCGAATTACAAAATATATACAAGCTTCATATATGGAAGTGTTCAACATTCACAATATTTACATTGTTTACAAAAACAAAACATATACAAAAATAGACCAAAAGGTCTTCAATGGGCACCCCAAGGGTGTGTCAGTCTTGGTCAGGATGTGGAGTGTCCTGACTTCTCAAGCCGCTTCCGTGACCTATATGGATGAACACCCGTGCTGTTTATAGCTTAGTGGGAATTAATACATAAATGACCTCTAATAAGGATCATCACACTATACACATGCATACACATTAATTTAAATATTAACACTGTTTAAACAGCTTATACATATTTCATATTTACTTATCATGCCATGTTTCATTTCTTATCATTTTACACTTTGTCATATTCTTGTCACAATATACTTGTCACGATAGTGGTGCTTATACTTTATCATATCATATCATTTCATATGTCATATTCAAAGTCATTGGTTTTATGTTTCATGCCCAGATAAACCTTAGAAGGATAAAGGAAATCATAAGGTCTCGGCCAGACCACCTGTACTAAACAATGGTCTATAAGGGCCTGAAGGCGCTGTTATCCTTGTGCGAGACAATGACTATCTATAAGGGCCTAAAGGCGCTGTTATCATTGTACGAGACAATGACCATCTATAAGGGCCCAAAGGCGCTGTAATGACCCAAACAGGCCAACTGATCAGTATGCTGCAGACTTGTTTTTCCCTAATAGGCATGCCCATCTATCCCTCTTAAGCAGACAATCCATGTGTATTTTATTTTCAGTACATATCTCATATTCCCGAATAATTATTGTCATCCAGTGATCATATGCGATATTTACAATCATTTATTCATATCTTTGCATTTTTTCTTATAATCCCATTATATGCATGAATAACTTTGGTTACCATGTATGCTTATGAGCTATTTACTATCATTCCAATTTCATCAAGCTATATATGGATGGATTCTAGACTTAAAGGGATTTCCATAGATCCAAGAACATCCGAAACAGAGTTCAGACGAAGAAGTTATGACCGTCCGAAGTTGAAGGCTTCCTATGAATAGTGACTACGAGCAAAACCAGCGGGGCCTACTATTTTTCGTGATTTCTGGATCTAATATGAGTTCTAATTTTATCAATCTATATATGGATGGATTTTAGACTCAAAGGGATTTCCATAGAGTCCAAGAACATCCGAAACAGAGTTCGGACGAAGAAATTAAGTAATTCATTCGGTTTGAGGCTTCTCATGAACAAAGGACTACTTGCAAAACCAAGAAAAATTTCATCGTTTTCATGATTCGACCTAATATGAGTTCTAATATTATCAAGATATATATGGATAGATTCTATACTCAAAGGGGTCTCCATACAGTCCAAGAACATCCGAAACGGAGTTTGGACGAAGAAATTATGACCATCCAAAGTTGGAGGCTTCCCATGAACAGTGACTACGATCATAACCAATAAGGCCTATTATTTTCGTGATTTCTGGACCTAATATGAGTTCAAATATTATCAAGCTATATATGGATGGATTCTAGACTCAAAGGGCTTTCCATAGAGTCCAACATCTGAAATGTGAGTCTAAACGAAGAAATTATGACTATCCAAGCGGGTAAATTTGACAAAGATCTCCCTTAAACCCTAATATTTCCTTAATACACATATTCCTCAATCGAGATTATAACGAAATCAACCTGCAAGTCAAAACACAACTAATATATTCAAGTAGGGTTCTTTAGACCCAAATTCATAAAAAAATGGTTTGATAGGTTTCTTCTTCATCAAACAATTCCACACAAAAGTCCAAAGTCCAATAATCCATACTGTAAATCATAGTTTTTCACACAAGTCCATTACAAACTTTAAATTCAAATCTTTATACCTTTCTTTGGCTTGTTTTCCTTTCTTCTTCTTCCCTTCTCTCTACTTCTACCCATGAGCTCCAGAAAAAATGAGAGGACCAATTCTGGTCTCACCCTTGACCTTTAATTTCATTCTATTGCACTTTGTCCTCAAACTCTCCTATATTTGAAACTAAGTTATGTCATCACATATAATAACCCACCATCTTCTTATATTATGTTTCAGGTCCCATTTTGGATGCTACATAAATTTACCCTTGTATCTTGTACAAATTCCTGTCTCAAAATCTTTCTCACTTAGCAAAATATAATTACGTAAAATTTCCAAATGCACTAATAATATACTCCTAAACATGTTATAAAACTGATAGGGCATATTTCGCAAGGATACAAAGGCTAAGTTTGAAAATGACTTTGTGGATTTATTACCCATTTCCTTTACTTAAGTCCTCCTACTCCTTTCATTTACACATTCTTTTTCTCTACATATTCGGAATTTGAAGGTTATAGTCTACATCTTATGACATTTGAGTCCTTAGTTGGTAAATTACTAATTTACCCTTTACCCTTAGATAAATTTCGGGTTTTGCTTATTTTATTTTTAGCATTATTATTCCTGAAAACTTTAACTTTTAACTTGTATTACACCCTTAACATGTTATAAAACTTTCAGGGTATAATTTGGGGTGTTACAACTCTCTCTCTCTCCCCCCAAAGGAATGTCTCTCACCATCTAGCATTACCCTGAGCCAAATAGTCATGATAACATGGTCTCATATTGTTCAGTTCTGGGCAGCCTTCCCCTACCATGGTGTTGCTAGAGCACTTTCACTAATGGTACTTGCTTACAAGAACTGCTTTTTACCTCTCGAGCTCGTATCAAATTTCTCGCTCTTTATCATATGAAAATTTATCAGATTTCTTTACAAATAGACTTAGTAATGTACACCCATTAGAGCGGTAAATCTGAAGCATCGACAAATGAAACACATTATGTAGTTTGGTCAACTCTGGAGGGAGTGCCAAACAATAAACCACATGGCTAATTTGTTCCGTAATCTCAGACCCATGAACCTGGACTCAATCCTCGTCTTTCTTACCAAAACCGTAAAATTTTCCTCCACTAGCAATACTTTAAGAAGACCTTTGTCCCCACTTCATTCAATATATCTCCTTAGATCATCATATATGACTTTTGTCGATCACTAGCCACCTTTTAACCTTGCCGAATAACTCAGACTTTCTCTTCAGATCTTTACTGTCTCTGACTTAATCACCTTTTACGCTCATTCAACTTTATATCCAACATACCTCGAGCTCCTACATCTCCGACCAAATAAATATTCGTATAGTGCCATGCCAATACTTGCTTGATAACTATTGTTATAAGTAAATTCCATCAATGGAATATACCTATCCTAACTTCCAGGAAATTTCATGACACAACCTCGAAGCATGTCTTCTTGGAAAGTACTTAATCAATCTTCTCCGATCGGGCCCATCTATCTGCCGTATGGAATGTTATACCGAAATTCAGCTCAAGACCCAAGGGTTGACCAGTTCCTTCCAACCCTGATAAACGCTATCTCTATCCCGATTACACAATGTACAATCCAGACACCATGCAATCGCATAATTTCTTTCTCACATATAGCCTACCTTAGTTGATCCATAGAATACTCCATCCCGACCAAGATAAATTACCGACTTTGTGAGCTTATCAACAATCACCCAAATAGAGTCATGTTTCTCATGGTGTGAGGGAAAACCCTAATAATAAAATCCATGCTATCGTTAATCCACTCCATCGAGAATCGAAGGGGATTCAAATGTAATCGCAACTGTGTTCAAATTTTCTTCAATCTGCCGACACGTCAAACACTTAGAAACGTATTCTATCACATCTATTTTCATTCCTTTCCACCAATAATGCTATTTCAAATCCTGGTACATCTTATTACCTCTAGAATGCATGGTAAATACCGTATTATGTGTGAAACCCTTGAAAAATCCAAATCCTATGAGTAAGGGTAAAACGGTAATTTCGGTCAAAATCCAAAAATTTTCTAGATCTCAAATGACGAACAGATCACCGTTGAATCTTCCGTTGCCTCATGAAATCTAGCTACCACGCAAATTTCACGACCTCGAGACAACTGGAGTTTCACGTTTTCGAGGCACCGAGTAGCTATGAGACACTGGGCGCATTTGCGCTCAAGATGAGACACGTGTCAAGTGGAGAGCTAGTCAAACAAATAGCTCAAGGGACCTTAAGAGACTTAGGCAACACATATGATCGAGGGAAATCCAAGGTAGATGGATAAGGTGATAAGGGTAATCCAAGGAGCCACTTAGAATTGACAAGTGGCAAGTGAGAGGACATCTCACTTGACTTCTATCTTCTCCCAACTGGTTGGGAGAGAGGGGAAAGGAGAGAGAAAGGCAAACCAGATTTGAGAGGAAGATTTAGAGAGAGAGGCTCTACCTTCTCTCTAGATTTTTCGACGATCGGACCATCGGTTTCCGGCAAAGCAAGAGGGAAAGTCTTTCCTCGTGACAAGAGCTGCAAGTAGAGACTGGAATCGAGGAGTTTTGACAAACTCCAAGAGGTAGGTCTTCTCCTACTTTGGTTATTTTCTACCCTAAGGGTTGTGTGGTAGTTGTCTTGCCCTAAGAGGAATGTTTGGTTGTATTTTGAACCATGGGAAGCTGCCACATTGTGGTAGTACACATTAACCAGACTTTAGAACTGGTTTTTACGTGAGAAATAAGGGAAATTTGGCAGTGCATCCTTTTGGTAAATTGTAGCCACATCAGTGAACTTGATGTTAGGCTTTTGAATTTCTCAATTCGGACCTCTATAAACCAAGTTATGGTCTTTTTACCCTGAATAGTTTAATCGGCCGCAGGTCGCCTTCGTAGAGGTCGGCCGCAGGGCCGTCACCGCTAGGAGGTCACCGCTAGAGGTCGGGCTTGCCGAGGTCAGCTCGCTAAAGGTCGGCCTCTACTAAAGGTCGCCTTAGCTGCCGGCCGCCGCCGGCCAAGTCACCAATTTCAACTCTGGCCAAGTCCGTCAAATTTCGGCTTAGGTTTGACTTACTGCAGACCTCCAACTTTGGAAGGTCATAACTTCTTCATCCGAACTCTGTTTCGGGTGTTCTTAGACTCTATGGAAAGCCCATTGAGTCAATATTTCAGCCATGTGCCTGTGGAGGGCATTAGGTGAGCTCAGCCAGATCATCTCAGCTCGGCCAGGTCAGGTCATCTAGGCCAAGTCAAGTCAGCTCGGCTGAGTTTGACTACGTGTGACCTCTAACTTCGAAAGGTCATAACTTCTTCGTCTGAACTCCGTTTCAGCTGTTCTTGGACTCTATCGAAAGCCCATTTAGTCAAGATTCCAGCCATGTGTCTGTGGAGGGTAGTGGGTGATCATAACCTTACTGAAAACCTGTGTTTTTCACTAAGTGTGTAGGTTGTTTGGTTGTGTCGATGTAAATAAATTGTGTTTTGATATGACTATCGCATGGGCATGTTGTAGCTATCAGACGGGTATGGTAATGCAAGCAATATGGGAGGCCATGAGAGGCCATATGGTTTAGTTCCAAAAGATCGAAACTTAAGGATATCAGATTTCTATGACCGATTTCACATAGTCCAAGACTGTGGTGGGTTGGGGTTTGAACTGGAAACTAAAAGTTTCTAGGTTTTATGGTTGTTTGATGTTATATGGATGATTGGAACCAAACTGGTTCATGTTTGTGAAGGGGATGTGAGGTACCCTATTGAGTGGGTCCAAGATTGTGACCTGGTTGTGTGTTATTGCTTGTATGAATAACATGTAGTGTGAATATGATATGTTAATGTATGTTGTATGATGTATTGACATGGGTTGTGCATGGAGGAAAATTATATGTCTTAATTATAACTATCCATGGTATGGAACAACGCGTAGCACTCATATATACATGTAACATGAAGGAAAATGCATCGCATCACGCATTTCATATGCACGTACATCGCAGATTATGTAGTATGGTGTTGTTTATTCACCTAAGAAACAGGAATGGGTCGTGAGCTAGGAAAATGGGACAAAGTCCAAGGTAGAGACTCACGAGGCTGTAATGCCATTTAAATGGCAAGTAGTGTGTGTTGGGCGAATTTGGGTGTAAGAGACCCGCGGTATCATCCGAAAAGTTTTGTAAGGGTGTAAGAGACCCGCGGTATTATCCGAAAAGTTTTGTAGGTGTAAGAGACCCGCGGTATTATCCGAAAAGTTCTATGTTGGGTGTAAGAGACCCGCGGTGTGATCCTAAAAGTTCTGTACTTGTGTGAGAGACCCGCGGTGTGAGCCGAAAAGTTCTGTTACCCAAAGAAGACACATTATCATGGTTATCACACAGACTTCGGGTTATGTGATAGGAGTCGGGATTGACTCGGGATTAGTTACCCATTGACACTTGCACTGGGTACTGGTGAGCCAATGAGGGCTTGATACATTGGTCATTGGTAATACCAGTGACGGTTTTCACACTTGGCATAAGCATGTGTGAGCGAGTCGGTGAGTGACTCGGGATATGGGCATGATGGCATTTCATGCTTGACATGTGACTTCATGTCGACATTTTACTTGAATGTGAGTGTGTTTGATCACTGTATGTGCACTTAGGTGGGAAGTAACCCTTGTAGGAGATTATCACTACTAGGCTTTGCTCACCCCGTCGTGGGACCCCCTTTCAGGTACACGAGAAGACGGCGCTCCTTCGAGGCCGTGAGTACGAAGAAGGCCAGGTTGTGGCCTTGATAGGCATTTTGTAAAATATATTAGAATAATCTAATTTTAATATATTTTGGCATGTAAAAAGTGTATAAGAGTTGAACATCAAACTCTTGTGAATTTTTATAAGAAATGGGTTATTTGTAAGAAAATTATACAGGAAGAGGTCTCAATGTATGAGACATGTGAGCGTGATATCGGGGCACCCGGTATCTACAGGTTTCCGCAGGTTGATGGGTTGTCAATGGGACCCTCGGGATAGGGGCATCACATTTTGAGCTTCAAATAACAACTTTTTCTTTAGCTTTTTATCATTTGGCACTCATAATATGTTTTGAAAATACAAACTTCCAGCTTCTTTTACTGAAAAATCAATCTTATCACCATCTTTGACCATCTGTACCTTTTTCTGTAACTCTACATCATTTTTCTGCGCAATTATCATCATTTGATTTAAAATAGGTTGTGCTGTTAGTTGAGCTAATATAGCTCCATCATCTTCTAGTCTCCATTCACTGTGTTGAAGTGACATCACTGCCACTATCTTTCTGCTTAAAGCATCTGCTATCACATTAGCTTTTTCGGGGTGGTAATCTATTATACAGTCATAATCTTTAAATAACTCTAACCACCTCCACTGTCTCAAATTTAATTCTTTCTGAGTCAGCAAGTACTTGAGATTCTTGTGATCTGTGTAAATTCTACACTTTTCCTCATATTAGTAAGGTCTTTACATTTTCATAGCAACACAACTACATCCAACTCTAGTCATGAGCGGGATACCTTGTTTATGTGGCTCAACCCGCCCGGATGCATAAGCCACTACTTTTCCATCTTGCATTAACACACATCCCAAACCAATGCTCAAGCATCACTCCGTATAGTATACTCTTCTCAGGTAGGTCAGGTCAATACCGGTGCTTCAACCAAAGATTTCTTTCAAATGTTCAAAATTATTCTCGATGAGTTTGGTCTTGCCCACTCAAACTTTACTCGCTTTCGAGTAATTTGGTGAGCGGAGAAGCTTATGACACGAGAATCCTTTCACAAATCTTCTATAATATCCTCACACTAAGAAACTTCACCTCTGCTACATTTCTAGGTGGTTTCCACCTACAAACGGCCTCAGTCTTTATCAACCAGCATTTCTTTCAAATGTTCAAAATTTGTCTAGGGAGCATTTATCCTGGCCCACTCAAACTTTACTCATTTCGAGTACCTGGGTGAGCTGAGAGAAGCCATGACAGAGAATCCTTTCACAAATCTTCTATAATATCCTCGCCAGCCTAAGAGAAACTTCACCCTGCCATTCCCTCGAGGTGGTTTCCAATTTACAACGGCCCTCGCCTTTATAGTGTCCACTCTTATACTCCCTCAAATCTGACACTAATATGACCTTAGAAAGGAAACTTTCTTTAGCCAAAAGTCACATTTGTCGTAGTTTAGTGTACATACTTCTCTCTTAACGTTTCCATGACTATTCTCAAATGTTGTTCATGGCTCTATGCATCCTGAATACACCAGATGTCATCGATAAAAACCACGTAACAACCGATCCACATAGGGCTCCGACACACCATTCATTAAATCCACTTAATGTCACATGCATTAGTCAACCTTAAGTGGCATTTACTAAAAACCTATAAATGGCCATAACGGAGTTCTAAATGCGCCTCTTACATCGACATCTTTCACTATGAGGTAACACTCGACGTTGTGTCTATCTTTGAAAAGACACCATCTCCTTTAATCGATAAAAAGATCTTCGATTCTCGATAATGGGCACCTGCTTTTTCACACCGCCACCTTATTGATTTTCCCACACCAATGCACATCCATAGAGTGTCATCTTTCTTTTTTTCACTTATCAAAATAGGTGCAATCTCTAAGGCTAAACACCGTCGGATAATTCCCTATCCATAAGCTCTTATAATCGAATCTAACTCTTTAAACTCCGTCGAGCCATCCCGTACAGGCCCACATGCAGGCTATTCGTACAATCTCTAGCTGATAAGTCCACCTCCTTCTCAAGGGAATACCCGGTAATCCTTCGTGGAACGTTATCCCAGTCCTCATTGGTTTAACTTTCCATTACCCAATCCACCTCTATATTTCGCGGTTCGCGCCAAGAACGTCCACAAATCTTCCATGTAAGTCCCATCATGAATGATCATCGACATCAATTCAATCCAACGCCACGCAATATCACCGTATTATCCGAGCATCTCAATGACTATCGTCTTTTTGACCACAATCGTAACGATGGTCTGCACGCTTGACAACTGAATCGATTCTAAAATCAAGTCAAACTCTATACGCAAGTGGTTATCAAATTAGTGAGAAACTCTCGCTCGATAATAAATTCGTGGCAATTTCTATATATACTATTCACGCTAACACTGTGCCCTAATGGACTAGTCACATGCATGTCATATGCTAACTGTTCCACTGTTGGTATCTTGTCAAATACATGTTCAATGCACACATACGAATGAGTGGATCCAGGATCAATCAATGCATGCATCTCAATATCATAAAGAGAAAAAATACCAACTATAACCTCAAGAGCATCCTGATCCTTACGAGCCTTTATAGCATATACTCGTGTTGGCCGAGGTATAGGATTCCATCCACTCCGTCCTCGTAGATTGTGCCTCCCTCGTCTATGCCGACCGCCACTCGACCCCTACCTTGATCTCTCGTCGAAGGTACTGTAATTGATTTTCCTCTGCAACTTTCTTGCAGACTTTTATTATCCCCTGACTCTCTAGGCCACTGTGCTATCAAATGATCAGTGCTTCCACACCGAAAACACCCTCTTGTTAATAACCTACAAACACCCAAATGCCTTCAATGGCAATGAGGGCACTCCTGTGATTTTCTCTCCCCGGTTCAACCAAGCACCTCTACCAGAACTAGGTGCTACATTGGACCCTTGTCTTCTACCTCTCGTAGCTTATCTATATTTTGATTGAGCTGGAGACTCCCTATCTCTTTTCCCTGAGGAGGACGAAGCTCCTCTAGAAAACTTCATCTTCTGAGATCTTTCTTTGCTGCTCGTTTCAAGTCTCTTTACTTTCATTGCAGTTTGGACCAATTGATAGAAATTCTCTTATTGGAGAGAAGTCATAGGTGTCAAATATCTCTTGATTGAATCATACAGTCCATCCTCAAATTGCCTACACCAAAATGCCTCGGGGAGGACCAATTCTAGTGCATACTTGCTAAGATGACTAAATTCTTTCTCATATTCAGCCACCGATAAGTTCCTTTGCTTCAAATTCAAGAACTGTTTCCACTTGACTCCCTATACATTCGTAACGTAGACTTTGCCTCGAATCGTTGGACAGCAACCCAAGTCAGCTGGATTTGGGAACTTTGACTTCTCAACACTAGCTTCCTCCAATCATATGCCTCACTCTGTAATAGTGAGATTGCACATGATACTCTTTAATCGGGAGGGCATCTAACTTCCTCCAATATTCTTTGAAACTTTTCTAACCAGAATTCCGCTTTATCGGACTCTTCCAAGTTTGTCCCATGGAATTCCTCAGCCCAATGTCTTCTTACCATGTCTATCGGGGCTTTCGGAGCTGTCAATCTTTCCAATACCCGAGTCATATCCTAAGATATCCTCAGCAAATCTTCATTTGGCTCAGAAGGGGTGTGACTCTAGCTTCTGACATATTCAGAAGGGTCCGAAGTGGGTAATCCTTGATCTCCAGGGTTAACACTCTCAACTACTTCTTCAGCGGGATTTGGAGGACGATCCATCTATACAAAACATAGGGACATCCACATCAGGCCAACACATTACTAAACACTTGCTTTTCAAACTTATACTCTATCTAGAATCACCTAAACCTAGGTTTGTCCAAAAACACCTAAACCTAGCTCTAATACCACTAACTTATGGCGCCCCCAACTCGACACCCGGTGTCAGGCGAAGGTGTTTTTTTTTTTTTTTTTCTTGTTTACTATAAACTTGTTCATTCATATACTGTTAAACATTTAACTTGAAATATATTCTGTAGCAGCGAATTACAAAATATATTCAAACTCCATAAATGGGATTGTTCAACATATACAAACTTTACATTGTTTACAAAAAAAAAAAGACATATACAAAATAGACCAAAAAGGTCCTCGCCAAGCACCCTAGTGTCATACACCTTGATAGCCGATGCTAATTGTCCCTGATCTCTATTTCCTCTTCCGTACCTACACATGAAATAAACTGCAAGGTTTATAGCTTAGTGAATAATACTCGTGGACGACCCCTAATAAGGATCATCACACTTTAGACACATGCATATACATCTAACATATCATATACTTATACACATGCTTATACATATTTCATACATATCATTTACACATGCTTATACATATCTCACACTTACTTATCATATCATGTTTCATTTCTTATCATCGTTCATATACATTTTGTGTCATTTTATACTTTGCTTCTTGTTCTTGTCACAGTGTACTTGTCATCATATAGTAGTGCTATGTCAGATATTTCATCATGTTATTTATCATATTCAATCATTGTATTATCTCTACATTTGTTTTTATGTTTCATGTCTGCATATACCTTAGAAGTGGATACGGGAAACTATAAGAACCTAGAATTGTTGTTATCATTGTACGAGACAATAAACTATAAGGGTCCGAAGACGCTGCACATGCTGAACTATAAGGGTTCCGAACAAGGCTGAGCATCATCAGATTTGAGACAATGACCTTTATAAGGACACGAAGGTGTTGTAATGACCCTAACGGGGACAACTGATCAGTATGCTGTAGACTTTTATCCCTAATAGGCATGTCCATCTATCCCCTTACCTGGTTCTAACTAGACAATCCATTTTTATTTCATTTTTAATTCATATCTCATATCCCATAATAACTATTGTTATGCAGTAATCATATGCGATATTTATGATCATTTACTTATCTTCGTGATGCATGTATCTCATACTATCAACATTTTTACAAACAGCCCTTTTTAGACAAATTTTTCGGGTCCACGGGATCCAAATTTGAAGACACCTATTTAAGGATATTTGTTATCCTACAAGTCTAGTTTACCCACAATTTTGAATCACTCAATTTGGATGAGTGATGACCAAATTATGGCCTAAACAACCAGGACCACTCTAATGTCAAAACTTAACCAAAGCAGAACCAGCTATGTCATGCAACCTAGCTCCCCTTTGACGAATTTCTGGGTGCAATGGGGTCCAAATTTGCATACACTTATTTCAAGAAGATTTGTTTTCCTAGAAGTCTAGTTTACCTAGAATTTTGAATCACTCAATTTGGATGAGTGATGGCTGGGTTATGGCAAAACAACTGTGACCACTCTAATGTCAAACAGAACTCGGGCCATGTCATGCAACCTAGCTCCTCGATCTAATTTCTGCGAAATGGGGGTCCAAATTTGCATACACCTATTTCAAGGATATTTGTTTTTGTAGAAGTCTAGTTTATCCAGAATTTTGAATCACTCAATTTAGATATGTGATGACCAAGTTATGGCCAAAACAAAAACATGGGTTTTAAAAAAAATGGACAACATCTCCCCTAAAACCCATCATTTTCTCTAAAAAAAATTTTCCTCCATTGAGGACCACAAGCAAACCAAACAACCATATAACAACTTAGAGCAACACCCAAAACTGAACTAAACCAATCAACTTCATTGTTGGAGGTCGGAGAATTCCTAACTAACAAATAGGAAAAACCCAAACCTAAACACAATTCCATCAAATATCCTTACATAGACAAAGATTCAAACTAGTATCCATACCTTAAAGGCTTCTTCTTCTTCATCGTTCTCATCATCATCATCTTCTTCTTCTTCTTTCTCCTTCTCTCAAACGTGACCTAGCTTAAATGGGACAATTGCCTAAATTGCAAGGCTAAATGTGGTCTTATCCACTTACATGGCTAAGGCATGTCATAAATGACTTTGTGATTTATTCCATTTTTGCATTTAAGCCCGTATTCCCTTTCATTTACAAATTTTTTCTCACATATTCTAATCAAGTATGTAGTCTTGCTGATCTAAGTGACATTGTCCTTAGTTGGTAAATTGCTAATTTACTCTTGACCCCTTAGATAAATTAATGTTTTGCTTATTTATTTTTGCATTATTATTCTTAAAAAAACTTAACTTTAACTTGTCTTACATCCTCAACATGTTATAAAACTCACATGTATAATTAAAAGTTACAAAAGAAACTCCTAAATCCTTTATGGTTTAAAGCAAGCTTCTAGGCAATTATCTCAAGTTTGATAAAGTTGTCATCGCTAATGGTTTTAAGGAGAACATTAGTTTATCAAATGCATATATATGAAGTTGCTATGGGAGCAAATAATATTTTTGGTTTTATGTTGATGATATTTCATTACTGTACCCAATGATAACTGAGCATGTTTGGTTAAGACAAAATAATATTGCTTAGCTATTTTTGAGCATGAAGGATCTAGAGAATATCCCATGCTCCTGGGGCATGTATACTTGTGATAGACCATGTGGCATTCTGAGATTGTCTCAATAGACATTTATTGAATGCATTACGAAAGGTTTATTATCACGATCATGTTAACTGCGGTAAGGCATCATTGTAAGGGTGATAGTTTTCCAAAGGCGATGTCCCGAATATTGGAGAGATTATTGAAAGCAGTCCCTTGTTCATGTGAGTTGTGGCGACTGATGTATGTAAGTATGCACCATGCGATATTGCTTTGGTATGCGTGTTTGGGCGTGCTTGAGTGATCTTGGTCAAAGCCACTGGAAAGCGACTAAGAAAGTTTTGAGGTATCTTTAGGGTACCAAGGATCTGATGTTGACATATCGACATACAGACACTCTTAAAGTGGTTGGTTATAGTGATTCTGATTATGTAGGCTGCATGGATGATAAAAAGTCCACTTATGGTTATATCTTTATGATGAAATTTGAAGGAGGCATTTCATGAAAAATTCGGACACTTGACTTCTTCTACTATGGCGGGTATATGGCGTGTTGAGGCTACTTGTCATGCGTTATGGTTTGAGGAACTTCATTTCAGCTTTGGGGTTGTTAGTCCATTTCTAGGCCATTGAAATTGTTACGCTGATAATTCCCTTAGGATGTATCTTTCTCTAGGAACAAGGCACTTCTTGCTCGAGCATTGTCTTAAGTTCCTTTTTGTGAAGAAGTTGTTGAGTCTCATTCGATTAAGCACACGCCTAAACTAACATTAGTGGACAGCTAACGAGCTTGATTTATGTGTTTTGAGAACCGTCTCACCGTATGAGATTGGTGAGCCACAAAGTCTTTGTTTAATTGGGGTTTGCCTTTTCATGTATTTTGCGAGGAAAACTCATAACCCCCGTTAATAATACATTTGGCGTTTGTCATTATCTTATGATTTTATTGTCATTTTGACCCGAATAGACCGACAAATCGATGTTTTCTCTTTCTATTGAATCAATACTCTTGTCATTAAAATGCTTCTAGATTAGTAGCGCCTAATTATGTATGATTTATGCATCCTCTCGGTGTATTAATTGTATATGATTGGTTATGGCTATGCAAATATCTTGTTGAAGCATTTGAGTTATGATTTTGATTAGTAGTACCTAATTATGTATGATTTATGCATCCACTCGGTGTGTTAATTGTATATGATTGGTTATGACTATGTAAATCTATTGTGAAAGCATTTGAGTTATGATTATGTCATCCAAGTTGGAGAATGTTATATTAATTTATTAATCTATGAACTAAGCATAATCATATTATAATTTTGATTGTGATTTTGTGCATGTTAATTATGGGTCATTTATGGGATGGTTTAATATTAGCTAGCTATATGAGCCCGTGGTTATCTTCTCCCTTGCTTTGGTATGTAACAGTTAAAAACTAATTTATTATCTCTTATGCTCTATATATATGAGTAAATAGAGCTCTAAAATTTTACAAAGGTTTGGTAGAACACTTTGGGGAGAAGGAAAGATCCATCTTCAACCCTAGCCTTTTTTTTTTTATTTCCTTTCTTGCATATTTGGGAGACTAATGACAGCCAACAATTCTGGATCCTTGCCAGGTATGTTATCTACCCAGTACAAATTGATGCACTTCATTGTTTCAATAAAGTTATTATTTTGTAATGTATTTATTGGTTCATTTGATTATTGATCAATTCTATGGTGATTAGTTCAAGTAAGTGCGGGTCCCATTCATGTAGATACTTTGAAAAGAAAGATTGGGAATCTGACCGCTCGAGACATAAGTTTCGTTGGAATATTATTTCTTTGAAAATGAGTTTTAATCAACAAAGAAGAAAAATCGTCGGGAATTAGGGAAAAGAAACGCAAAAACCAAAATGAAGTCACTCCATCCCATTTCTTTGAAGATGGAAAACAAACGATAAAATGAATCCAGAAAATCTACGGTAGTGTAAGGAAACTCATCTATTTTAATCATTTTTTGACATGTTTTTAACAGTTTAAGATTTATTTTTATGTCAAAATGTGGAATATTCATCAACTTTGTGTTTTCTAGGCAATTATTGAAAAATGAGAGAATCCCAGCATAAAATAAGCAAAAAGATGATAAAACAACAGTTTGTGTCGCAACAAAACATTTATATGTCGCAACACAAAATTCAAGCATGCCCAAGGAACTAAGTCGCAGCCAACAAATCTATGTCGTAGCAAAGATTGGTTAGAACTAAAGGCTGAAAAGAGCTTTCTAGGTCGCGACCATAAAGTTTTCTGTCACGACAGAACTTGAAGAACATTTTGAAAGAGAGAATCACGACGACCTGCGAAATATGTCATAGCGTACTTAAGGTCCCGATGGTGAAGGAATTGTGTCGCGACAGTGTTTTTATGTTGCAACATGAAAAATTTGGAAGTAATTGATGAACTTTGTTCATGACGAACAGTGTCACAATAGAAAGAAAATATTAGAAGAAAATGAAACCGTCAGCTAAGACAAGTGTTTTATGTTGCGACAAAGTTTCATCCTTCAAGCCCGACTAAGAAATCGTAGCCGCTGACATAACGGTCGAATTCACAATCAAAGCGACGATCTACGTCAAAAAAGATTATTTCTATATGACGGACAAAACATGAAGGAGGTGAATTCCTTATCGCGTTTCAAGATGTTACGAAACAACCTGAAGAATGGAAACAAAACTTCTTGTCGCGATATAATCAAAGAGTTGCGAGCAAAACGTATGACAAAGGAGTTTTCTATCGCGACAATAAAAGCTAAAGAATGATAAAATTCTGTCGCAACAAGAGAAAAGTAGGTCGCGACAAAAATTGAAGAAGACTTGAGAATGGCCAAGGCAATTATGTAGCAACAAATAATTCCATGTCGCGACAACGGCTCGTAGTGATAAGAACACGAGAAGAAAAGTCACATCCGCGACGAAAGAGTTTCTTGTAGCGACGGAAAATTTTAAGGACTTAAAGAAATCTGTCGCAGCGAGGCAACTCTATCATGACGGACTCGAAGAACCCAAAGACCATGAGAAGCTGGGGTCTGAAACGAGGTTTGGTGTAGTAAACCTGAGGCATTGTCGTGACGATAACAGCTAGCTGAAAGAAATTTATGTTGCAACATCGGCAAAGTATGTCCTTGACCTAAAATCAAGAACAAGCACAAGAAAAGTCCGCAGCGAGAAAATGAGAAGCTACGGCGGAGAGCGTAGCGGAGGTTACGTCGCGAAAGCGAGAACTTTCTATGTCCGACAGAGACCAATTTACAGACGAAATTTTGGGATCCACGTCTGATTAATGAAGTGAGACCCGACATTGGAGCTATAATACACTTCTAGAGGCGATAGGCCTGACTTTTCGGTGGCTCGGAGTTTCTAGGTGGTTGAAGATTCTTGTACATTTTTATTTATTTTATTTTTTTCCTTTTCCATTTTAGTAGAATTAGCTTAGTATAGTTTTCTTTAGTCAGTTTATTTTCCTTCAATTTTTAAGGTTTGGTGTTGTCTTTGAGGTACGGCTTAGGCTGGTATTTCTTTATAAATTCTTCTTTTCATTAGCTATTTGATTTTCAATGGATCTTTGGAAGATTTACGGAGTTCATTTATTTCAGTTTGTTTATAATTTCGGTGAATTTTTTCTTTTGTCCAGTTAGTGCGTGTAGGTAATCTGGTTTTGAGAAGATAAGCTCACTGGAAATGGGTCTTTAATGATAGTCATTTTGCTGCATAAGGAGGAAGGAAGCTTTAATTAGAATTCTTGAATTTATTTGATTGGTATTGTTCATAAATTTACTTGTTCTCAGTACTAGTACCGTGTACCTAATGCAAAGTATTGTGTCTCACTCTGATTTTCAGGAGGCCCTCTGAGTGACATGGAGATGGAGAATCCTGAGAGTGTAGAACAGTTCCTTGTGGGTATGGTGGACTAATACTAAGGAACTAATGAACTTTGAAGGATTACTCGGATCTCCTTGACTTACTTATAAGTTGAGTTAGGTTGAATAGTATCGTCTAATCACTGAGTTTCTCCCTCTTCGATGGAATTGGTCGATCCGTGTTAGTTGTGATCTAATGAAGGAGATGGAGATTTGCATCAGAAGTGTAGGATGAGGCGTCAATCAAATTGGAGAAGGCTTGCAAGATCCTGTCTATTGGGGTAAGAATTCTTTAGTCCTAAGATCTAAGTATGAAGTATTGAAAAGGAAAAATACATGATTCTTAGAAAGACAGTTATATATTACAAGTAACTTATTAGAATCATGTCTCAGAAATGAATATGAACCTTTAATTAGTGAAAAATATTGTTAAGGGAGAAATCCAAACCATACTACCTTGCATCTTTGACAAACTTAGTTTTGATTGATGACTAGCTAAAAATTGAATGATCAGAAATTGATTATTATTAATGATCCGGATCCACTTTTGTCTCACTCAATGAATCTTAATTCCTACTTTTATTAAACTTTACGCTTGTATATTTAAGATTTCAGTCTAGGACTACAATTGAGTCCTCTTATTATCATATCAGTGGAGTCCAAATAGTAATGATCTTGAATTAGTCATTTGATTTATCATCTGTCCTTGTGGGAATGATATCTAAACTTTAAATATCCATTTTATTACTTATCGACCTATGCTAACTGCGATGATTGAGACCCTGAAACACAAATTTTAAATGAGTCATCTTACAAGAGAACACAATATCATTTTTTGCATACATATGAAAAATGGTCTCATCTAGTTTATGGCATTGTTGCCTAGGATTAGATAATATTCCTCTAATGACAGTTTCATAAATTTGCATATATTATTTGGTCCTATCAAGTTTTTGGCGTTGTTCTTTGAGGATAGATGGCTTATTTAAAGATCAATATTCTAAGCAAAAGGATTTACTAATTTGGACATTTTTCTTTTGATGTCTTTAGAAAATCACAAAAATAGTTTCATGATGTTTGAAAAACTCTGCGACATGCTCTGAAACATAATGAATAAATTTGCTTCCCCATGGATTCATTGATCTTAGTGTTTCCTATTTTGGGGAAGATTTTAATCATAGAAGGCCCGAAGCGGATATCACTATGTAGACATTGAAATGAAGGCAGCTCTGAATTTGAGAAGGATCACTGATGCAGAATCTAGGAAATATGGCACATCGAGGACATATTACGGGATATTCCGAAGAAGAAAAGTAGAGAAATCAAGAGGCTTAATCTTTATGGAGGACTTTTAGAGCTGATATCCATGAGGGTACTACGCGATGAATAGCCGTGATTGACGAGCAATTTTTGAGTTGAAGCCAGCATTGATTACCATGGTGCAGCAACACCAGTTCACAAGTCACCCCTCTGAAGATCCCAATGAGCATATGGGAGTTGAGCAGGGGATGCTTGGTTAAGTTGAATGGAGACCCGAGTAATCAAGCTGCAACTCTTCCGCTTTTCACTGAGAGATGTGGCATGACATGGTTTGATTCATTGTCGGTGGGATCGAACAACGGAAGAGTTGGTGGAGCGTATATAGGTAGATTTTACTTTCCTCCATTCTGTTTGGGAGAGGAGGGAATAATTGTTTTCAAGTAGGGAGAAGAGGAGAGTCTCTACAATGCATGGGAAAGATTCAAGAGATTACTGAAAAGATTTCATATGCATGGAATAGATCTAACCACTCAGATGGATATATTCTATCATGCCATGAATTATGCCTCTAGGGGTATAATTGATGCATCCTCTTTATTAGACTTTTAAAGAGAAATACGAGGAGGCCAAGGCAACTGATTGAAGACCTTGTAAATGCAACTACAAGGCTCCATCGAAGCTTCAAGAGGCGACAACAGGCGGGGAAGTGGTCTTATTGGACTAGACGGAGATAGCAACTGACCATAAATGGCCCGAATACAGGTTATGAACAAAGGCGGGAGCAAATGAGAAAGATATGTCTACGCACATGAAGTGGGAGCAGTAAAAGAAGGAATGAGAAGCAGTGCTGAGGGACCAATTGAAGAAGAGCCCTATCAGGTTGAGGAGGCACACTACCTAAATGTAAGCAGGGCTGCTTTAAGCTAACCTCCCGGCTGCGACTGCGCATACCTTGAGGAACCATGAAAACTTTTCATATGGGCGGAGGAGCACAACGGAGACCTAGACCTGAACAAAGAGTACCATCAAGCTTGTACTTTCGACCCTAGGTTCGGCGCAATAACCATGGCGACAACATAGGAATGATAGAAGACTCAAAAGTGAGAAAGGACTCAAATCACAGAGGAATTAGATGTTGTAGTTCATGGGGAAAAATAAAGAGTTCTTGAACATACATGAACAAAAGTTTGGTGAGACCTAGCAGCATTCGGGGAAAACACAAGCTGTATTTCGAGGCAACCTGAATGATTCTTTGAAAAATGCGGAGGTGCGAGATAGGGCGACTTGCCACTAACTATACGAGAATAAGTCAGAGGATTCTTTTCCCAGTGATGAGAGAATTTAAGGATGGCATGGAATGCTCTAAGTAGCGAGTGGAAAAGAGAGAAGAAATGAAAAGGAAAGACACTAAGAGGAAGAACAATATCTGAGACATTGGGGAACACTTTCGCGACTATAGTGAATAATACAAAGGAAGAGGAAGCGGTAAAGTCTGACGAGAAAAAATGTGGAAAAGAAAGAAATCAGAGGAAAAGGAAGAAGGTTAAAACTATGAACCTCAAGTTCCATTCCACAAGCTACAAAATGAGGCTTGAAGAAGCGATTCTCTAGATTTTTTTAGACATGTTTAAGAAGATATAGATCAACATCCCTTTCTCCGAAGCGTTGACTGAATGCCTCTTTATGCGAAAATTTATGAAGGAGATATTGAAGTGAAAGAGGTTGCTGAAGAGATAAAGTGAGCACGATAGCAACCTGCAGTGTAGTAATTGGAAATTCTATGCAGCCTTTGAGAGAAAGAATGCAAGATCAGGGCATATTCATACACGAGAAATTGGGCATCTTGATGTGGGAAAAGCAGCATGTGATTACGGGCCGGCATCGGCTTGATGCCTTACTGTCATTAGCAAAGGCTTCAGGTTGGGGAACTTACTCCCACAGCCATGCCTTGCAAATGGCAAGCAGGCAGCTGGTAGTTCTGAAGGAATTTTAGAGATGTATTGATCAAAGTGGGAAAATTCATTTTTCAGTGGACTAGTCATTGACGCAAAGAAGACAAACAAGTTCCACTTTGTTGTTAGGAAGACCTTTCTTAGCAACGGGGAGGCAGCTTTGATTGATGTGAAGGAGAATTAACTCTCGGGAGGTTGGAGATGGTGAAGCTGTCTCAAATCCACCGAGTTTGAAGCATTCAACTAAGTGATCTTGAATGTGAGATTGAAATGAAAATCTATTGTTCTAAATGATGAAAGATTGTAATTTCCAGGGAATTTAATGAATGAGAATAGAGAAAAATTTAGTATGCCAAGGCATCTTGAAATTGAATTTACGGACCACAATGTTAAATTGAACAGAGCGGCACTTAGTGTTGAAAATATTAAAAAATCGGATTTAATTTACTAAAGAAGGTCTTGAAGAAAACCTGAGTTTAGAAGGATTAATTCTAAATTACGAACATTTAAGTATGCCTTTGCAACCGGAAAAAGGAAAACCCGATTATCATTGCAGGATTGTTGTGAACGAAAGACCATCTTGTTGGAAACTCTCGAGAAAATATAAGAAACGATAGCTTAGTCCATAGAAGATTTGAAGAATCAGTCCTTCTATCATGCCTGAATTATGATGGAGGAGAATCTTTAGAACCTTTGGTATCAAAGAAGGCTTAATCGATAATGAAAGAAGTAGTCGAAAGAAATATTAGAAGTAATTTAAATGCAGGCTTGTATCAATCTCGAACTGGCCCTTAGGTGAACCCCGAGTTCATGTAGTTCCAAGAGGGAGGATTCATTGTGATAAGAAATAGGAAGAATGAATTGATTCCCTCTGAAGTTGTGATAGGATGGAGAGTGTGTATAGACTACGAGAAGCGAACAACGCTACCGGGAAGGATCATTACCCTCTGCCTTTCATTAACCCAAATCTTTGGACGGAGTTCGCAGGAACACTCCATTCTTTATTTCTTGATGGATATTACAGTTCCTGACAGTTAGTAATAGCCCAGAGGATCGAGCTTCACATTTACATCCTTATGGCACCTTTGCCTTTAAAATGCTTTTTTGGACTATGTAATGCTCTGCCACCTTTCAAATATGTATAGTGCATCATGTTTTTCGGTTGGTGAAAGAGGCTATGGAAATCTTTATGGATGACTTCTCAGTATATGGATCCAGTTTTGAACATTGTCTGAAAAATTAGAATACTTCAGAGGTGTTAAGACAAAAATCTAGCATTAAATTGTGAGAAATGTCATTTTATGGTAACATAAGGTATTGTCTTGGGACCTGAAGATTTCTCTTGTTAGTTGGAAGTAGGCAGAAGCAAGATTGTTGTGCCAAAGCTCTGAACTACCCTCTATTTGTTAAGGGAATAAGAAGTTTTCTTGGACATGCTAGTTGTTATAGAAGATTCATAAAAGACTTCTCAAAAATCGCCAGACCATTGTGTAGATTGCTGGAAAAAGATGCATATTTTGATTTTAATGAATCATGTATATCTGCATTTGAGAAAATTAAATCTAGATCAGTGACATCTCCCATCATGTTAACACCTAACTGAAACAATGATTTTGAGATTATGTGTGATGCCAATGATTATGCAATGGGAATTGTATTGGGATAAAGAACTAAAAAGTTATTCAAGGTCATATACTATGCCAGCAAAACCTTTAATGAGGCACAAAATAATTACTCCACTACAGAAAATGAGATGCTAGCAATGGTGTTTGCTTGTGAGAAATTTAGGCCTTATATATTGGGATCCATGTTATAATACACAATACAGATATCACTACTTGATTAAATATCTAATGGCAAAGAAGGAGGCTGACGAAGACTTATCAGGATGGGTATTCTTTCACGAATTTGAAATCTTGAGATCGAGATAAGAGGAAGTAGCCAATGTGATAGCAGATCACTTGTCTAGTTAAAAATGAAATTGCGAAAAGAAATGAAATATGAAAATTTCCCTTTGATGCATGAGTTGTTTTTGTTGTCAGTTCAAACACCCTGGTATTCTGATATTGTCAATTATTTAACCTATGGAGTGATGCCACCTGAATTCAGCTACCAGCAGAGAAGAAAATTGAGAACTGATTGCAAATTTTATATATGGGATGACCCACTATTGTATAGAAGAGGAGCAGATATGATCATAAGGAGATGTGTTCCAGAAACAGAACAAGGTGGTATTGTGGAGAAATGTCATGCATCACCATATGGATTGCTGCGAAACAGGCGACCCGCAAAATTCTCAATTAGGTTTCTATTGATCTACTCTATTCAAAGATTGTTTTGAATGGGTAAAACATTGTGATGCTTGTCAGAGAATGGGCAACATAAGCAGAAGAAATGAGATGCTCCTGCAAGGAATTTTAGTGGTGCAGATTTTTTATGTTTGGGGAATAGACTTCATGGGACCCTTTCCTCCATCATTTGGTGATATATACTTGGGGAATAGACTTCGCGAGACCATACACTCCATCATTTGGTGATATATACATTCTCCCCAGGCGTGGATTATGTATCAAATGGGTGGAAACAATAATATCCCAGAGTGATGCCATAATAATTGGTAGGGTTTATCACAAATTTTTCGTGATTTGTTGCAGGAACCATCGTCTGATGATGGGGAAGCCATTTTGAAATTAAAGTTTTTGCAAAAATCATGAGTAGATATGGAATCAAACATATGATGGGATTGACTTATCACCCTCAATCAAATGAGCAAGCTGAAATTTCCAATAGGGATATAAAGAAAATTCTGAAGAAAACAGTTAATACAAGTAGAAAAGACTAGTCTATAAAACTAGATGATGCATTGTGGGCTTATAGAACTGCTTACAAAACTCCCATTGGAGATGTCTACCCATACGAGATAGTAATTGAGAAACTTGTCTCTCCTTGGGAATTGAATAAGCTGCTGGGCCATCGAAACTAGAATTGTGACTTCCAGTACATGAAGGAAAGATGCACTACTCGAATGAAT
This sequence comes from Tetrastigma voinierianum, assembly GCA_016808115.1. Classification (NCBI taxonomy): domain Eukaryota; kingdom Viridiplantae; phylum Streptophyta; class Magnoliopsida; order Vitales; family Vitaceae; genus Tetrastigma; species Tetrastigma voinierianum. The sequence continues at coordinate 508,127 of JAEQBH010003479.1, read as the reverse complement.
GGTGGAAAGTTAGGGAATGAAACATGACAATACAAATTTACCAGAAAAAACCAAGAATTGGCGTAGTCGAAGATCTGGAGAAGGCGGGAGGAAACGAGTTCTCTTACTCTGACTCAGACTCCCGAAGTACTTTCAAGGAAGTGAAATCAAGGTGGAGTGGTCCCTACATTGTGATAACCAGTACACCACTGGAGCGGTGACTTTGAAAGATAGTCTGAAATAAATTCAAAATGTGATTAGAGATTGAAACCTTTACCTTAGAGGAAGTATCGTGAGTGATCAATTTAAAAGGGGAAAAGTTATCTTTGAAAAGAAGATAATTCCTGACAATTGTGCGGCCCGAAATTAAGCGAAGAAGCTCCTTGGGGAGGCAACCCAGCGAGTTAATTTGGATAGTTTGATTATTGATGATTACTATTATAATTTAAGGTTTTAGTTTTAAATTGTTAGAAGTATATTTAGGTAATTTGATAATTTGCTGATTTTTTTTTTTTGGGGACAGGAAAAAAGAATTGGAATTGGAGGTAATTAAACAGTAGAATATCTCAAACCAAATTATGCAGTGAATAACTACAAGGGAGAGTATTTCTAATTCCATCAACTTGTTTTTAATGATAATGCATATCTGAAGTTTGGGAGAGTTTGAAGCCAATTGCTTGAATGGCTTGTTGAATATTTGGATTAATGATGTTGATGTTAGAAATAGATTTGTTCATACTTGAATTGAGGTTCTTTGATGTTTAATATGTGTTTTCACAAGTATGATCTAAGGGGAAGGATTTATTGAATGATGATTGAGTGGGTTGAATGGTTAAAAGTATTAAATTATCAAAATTTTTGAGGCAGAACATAATCTTGTCTCGACAAAATAATAATTGAACTTGGTAGCTATATTGGTTATTGTCGCGACATGCAGTCTTATGTTGCGGCAGGTCGATCACTAAAAAATGGAGCTAGCCCAGCAGGGTGTGTGTCACAACATATTTTATGTATGTCACGACAAACAGCAACATTAACCTTAGAATTTATGTCGCGACAAGATTTATCTTTGTCGCGACATAATATTGCCCAAATTTAGGAAGCAAATGAAAAATTTATGTCACAATATTGATTTTCTATGTCACAACATAGATTTAAAAAGGGGCATAATTGTAGGTCAAAAATTTGTCGCGACAATAAAGAAGCACCATAATTCTTGGCTTATAAAATAGAAAGTTCGGCGAAAATTAATCTACCTCATCATAATCAAACCTTTCAACCTCCTCGCTCAGATTCTATAAACAGATTCGACACCACAGACTTCTAAACCAATTTCTCATGATGTAAGGCCTGAAATACGATTCGAACCTAAACGAAATCATGGAGGAATATATAGAGTTGGAGAAGATCAAGCGATCTGAGCCACTCGGGCGGTGGGTGGCAGGCAAGTTGAGGAGAAGGTTGATGTCAACGATGAACTTGAGCAGACAGTGGAGAGTCTAGGAAGAGGAAAAGAGGAAATGAAGAAGCAGAAAACAGTGAACAAAAGGCTAATGAATGGGTCTCTAACATGGCGTATATTGCTTAGAGAGACAAGCTACAGCACAGAGACTTCATCGGAGAGAGGCTGACAAATGGATTTCCCCCCTTCCAGAGCGATAAGCAAAGGATGTCCTTTTTCTGCGGTATAAGGCTCCCAGGTTCGTAGATGTAGTTAAAGAGTTCTACGCTAACATGATGGGAACTAAGGACAAGGCAATTTATGTCAAAGGCAGATGGGTATCCTTTAGCAGAGAGCAGATAAATCAAACATTCAATCTTAAGGAGAGGAATGATGGGTCTAAATTCAAAAGACTGGTTGAGAAACCTAACTTTAGTCGTCATCTGGCGGCGATAGCGAGAAGTGGAATGCCACCAAGAAGAACCCGCATGAGTCCATCGCCAAGGGGGTATTGACTGAGCAAGCAAAGGTTTGGTTTTACTTCTTAAGTTTAGTCGATACGCCTCCCGAACATTTATAATATAATCGGGGAGAAGGAAGCAGTGTTGCTCTATGCCATCCTCAAGGGATATAAATTTAATGTGGGCAAGTGGATTGAAAACTCGATCCTGAGCTAATACAGAGGAGGATACAAGGGATTAATCCCACACCTAGGGAGGATATCGAGGCTGTGTATTTTGGATGGTGTCCAAGGAGATTGGGAAGAAGAAAAAAACTATCCTAAAACATCTCCCCTAACACTCACTGGAATCACAAGGGCACAAAAGCAGAGGCGGAGAGTGAGGTAGAAGGCATTCGAGTAGAAGGCAATGAACCGGCGAGAATTGCAGCCGACCTCTTGAAGGTGAAACTATTGAGCCCGACCTGAGAATGAGAAGTGCAAACTGGTACTACACTTTCCCTTGAGAGTGAGGACCAGTCCACCCGAAGTACAAGCTAAAGGCTCTGAACCTCTAAGGAATAACTCTACAGTCCTTGAAATGCTTAATGCTATGAAGCAAGGAATGGAAGAGAGGGACAACCAGCTTAAGCTCCAATTGCAACTCGAGGGCCAGATATGGAGAGCTGAGTTGAAAAATAGACGAAGACTTAGAAGGAGGCTCTAAAAGCGGAGGGATGAAGAATGGAGAAGTAGATGGGAACCAGAGAGGGCAAGAGCTCAGTGAAGAATTAAAGCAGAAGATGCCTTTATCTTTGGCGACTAAAAGATAAAATGAATTATTCAAATCATGAAGGAAGGGAGGAGGTTATGGGGGAAGAACATCTTTGTAGAAAATGCAGATGCTTTGGGTATGTCTGTGTAAAAAATTATCGATGGGAAATTCAAGCTTTGATCGAAAAGAGACAAAGGAGTTAGGAGCACCACACGAATTACAAGAGAAGTGCTAGACAGAAAGCTTAAACATGATCAACAAAACCTGATTAAGATGTACTGCACTTGAGTGAGTTTGAGGTAACCACGAATTCTATTGGCGAGACAAAATGTTATGATCAAGCGGCTAGCCACAACATTGGGTGGTGCATGCCCGAGCAAAGTGGAAAGGCGGTAGTCGAGATAGCCTGAGTCGAATCCACTAAAATTCTCTACCATTACCAGCATTTAGATATAAACTAGACCCGGTCAGCCTACCCCTCTTCCCATGGCGTGATAGAAAAGAAAATAGCTCACTCTCTTTAATTAATCCACCATCATCCTCTACGTACTTTCGATGTCCAGTCATCAAAATAGTCAATAAAATAAAGAATTCTTTGAAAATTCCGTGTTAATTTGTGTTTTTGTTTGTTTGGTTGTTGTTTTTGCTTAATTTTCTTTGTTTCATGATGGATAATTACTTAGTTGAATAATTGAGAAACCGACTACTGGATCAGGTGTCTAATTAGCCCGGCATATTTGGTTGAATTGAATTGATGAAATTGGTTATGTTGTTGGATTATTTGTGAGCTTAATGCATGATCCAAATGACCTTCTTGAATTGATTAAAACAACACAACAAAAAATCTCAAGCCAAACAAAACATTGATAGATGCATTGGGGTAGGATGAGATGGAAATAGAAGTTGTAAGATTATGAATAAATATGTTGAACTTCAAGAATAAGGAAGGTTTTACTAAATTGATGGAACAAATAAAACTTATAATTATGTTTGATGTAAATAGTTTGGTCATCAAATCCTGATAACTTGCACGCTGGTTCACTGGTAACTCTGGAAAGACTTGTGCGAGATTAGGAACATCTTACGGATACATCGATGTAAACCTCAGTAATACAGAATTTGTTAGATTATTAGTTAAGGCGAAATCCTAGGCAATACCACTAACAGGAAATGATTTAGGCCATCCTTAGAAGTTAGAGCATTTCAAAGCCCACCCTTATGATATGCATAAGCATATACCCTAGTTCCTTATTTGAAGCTAAAGCCAAATTTCATTATCAACCAGCAATTAAGAAGCACAATCCCTTCCTTACATCTGATCCTATAGTAAAGAACCCTTATTTGCCCCGAGGTAGAATAGACATGATGATAGAAAGGGATAAGTTTGGGGAAATATCATTTTGAGATGCAGAAAAGAATAGAGTGGGTTAAGAGAGAAAGTGCATAGAGATAATAGGGGATAAAAAGAAAAGATAAAAGAAGTTGTCAAAAACATCAAGAGGAATGAGTTGGTCTTGTAGTCTTCTTCCCTGGACCAATTAAGTCCTTAGGGGTGTTCAACACCTAAAACCCTAATGCCAACTGGTATGGGATCTATTGACCTAAAGTTTGTTAAGGGTGGTAGAAAGCTTAAGAAGACCAACATTGCACCATTCCCAGAAATTAGATGAGAAATTGAAAGTGACAAAGCTTCTAAAATAAAGAGGAAAAGTATCTTCTAGGTGTGAACAATGAAAAGAGAAAAAGATACCAAACTGAAGAATATGCAAAGAGATGCACTAAACCTGTTGGGAAGGTTAGAAAATTACATTCAAGAGAAATCAAGGATGTATCAAAAGGCAAAAGTGTAAGCTGTCTAAAATCTGGGTTAAATTGAGCTGGAAATGCCACGATTATCTACCTCATTACCCCGAGCCACACATTCTGAAGCCTAAAAGAGACCTATTTGATTCGAAGGTGGTATTATGCCTACATTAATGGAGATTAATATGGCTGAGACAGGCATATGAGACTTTAGAAATGAGAAAGTACCAAGCGAGTAAATATCCCGGAAGATGGGCGATCGCAAAGAAAAGAGGTAAGACCGGCACACACACAAAAATCGAGGATTAGACCCAGTTGAATTATTTATACACTTTATGGTTATTAGTTGGTTCGATGAACTTGATTGAAATCTTTGAATCTGCGATTGACATGTTTAGAATTAATCCATATTAACTATGTTTCTTGCCCAATTAAGCTGTGAATAGAAAGATGTCCTTAAAAATAAAAGTTAAATTGTTTGAGGGCAAACAAAATTTTCTTTTATTTGCTTGGGGACAAGCAAAACTTTAAGTTTAGGGGAATTTGATGAATGTAAAACTCATCTATTTTTAATCCATTTTTCTGGCATGTTTTTAACAGTTTAAGATCTATTTTTATGCCAAAATGTGGAATATTCATCAACTTTGTGTTTTATAGGCAATTATTGAAAATGGAGAGAATCCCAGTAGAAAGAAGAGAAGCGAGGACAAAAGCAGCGATTTGTGTCGACCTGCAGCAATTACTTAATAATCGCGACCGCAAAGGGCAAGTCGACTGGAACATAATACGCGGCAGCGAATCTATGTCGCAACAAAGGGTGCAGAATTCGAGAACTAAAGGCTAAAAGGAAAACTACTAAAATTCGCGGCAGAAGTAAAGTTTGTCGCGACAAAACTTGAAGAAGATTTTGAAGAAAGCTGTCACGACAACCCTGAAATATGTCTTGACATACTTAAAGATTGATAATTGAAGGAATTGTGTGTGACATTATTTTTTATGTCGCAACATAAAAGCTGAAGACTAATAGATGAACTTCTGCTCGCGACAAAGACAGATACATTTGCAGTAGAAAATATCGCAAAAGCGAAAACAAAGTCAATTAAGATATGATCATTTTTTATGTTGACAAAGTTTCCATCATGACGAGCTTCGGTAAATCGTAGCCGTAACATAGCGATTCGAATTCATAACGAAGGCTGACCTTACAATCCACATCCACGACAAAAAGATTATTTACGTGCGCCTTGAGACAAAACATGAAGGAGGTGAGATTCACTATCGCGACAAGATGAGAGCAACCTGAGAAGAATGGAAACGAAACTCTTGTCAGTATGTCAGGATTGCGAGGCAAAATCTATGTGCGACAAAGAAAGTTTTTAATGACAACTAAAACAAGGAATGATAAAATTACGTAAACGACAAAGAGAGAAAAGTAGAGTCCACGACAACGAGAAATTGAACTTGAAATAGCGAGAACGGGTATTAGCCATGACAAATAATTTTATGTCGCGACAAAGCATGGTCAGCCAGTGATAAGAACACGAGAAGAAAAAGTCTATTGCGACCAAAGAGTTTCTTGTCGTGACAGAAAATTGCTAAAGACTTAAAGAAATCATCGCGGCGGAGAACAACTGTCGCGACAAAGTTGTCGGTGAAAAACAATTGTTTATCTGACAAGAGAAAATAAGTGTCTTGTGAGACTCGGAAGAAGAACGAAGACCATGAAGAATTTGGGTGCAGCGGAGTTTGGTGTCATGACCTGAGCATTTACGTCGCTGACGATAACAAGGTTGCTAAAAGAAATTTCACGTCGACATCGACAAAGTATGTCATGACACAAATCAAGAATAGCCCGGAGAAGATTATGACAAGCGAGAAGCTCTGACCGAAGGCGACAAAGTGGAGGTTACTGTCGTGGCGAGAACTTTCATATCCGCGACAAAAAAGACCATTTGGGCGAAGGTGCGGGGATCCACAATGTAATTAATGAAGTGAGGCCCAACATTGGAAAGCCTATAAATACAGCTTCTAGAGGCGATGTGCGCGGTGACTTTTTCGGAGGAAGCCGGGTTTATGGGTGGTTGAAGACTCTTGTACATTTTTTTATTTTTTTATTTTTCTTTTCCATTTTAGTAGAATTAGCTTAGTATAGTTTTCTTTAGTTAGTTTATTTTCTTTTAATTTTCTAGGTTTGGGTATTGTACTAAAAGTCACGACAGTGAGTGACAACTATAAATTCTTCTTTCGTGCTTGTTTGACTTAAATGGATGCTAGAAGGTTTATAGAGTTCATTTATTTTAGTTCGTTTATAATTTCAATGAATTTTCCTGATCAGTTAGTCATTGATATGAGTAAACCAGTTTTGAGAAGATGAGCTCTTTGGAAATGGGTCTTTGATGATAGTCATTTTTCCGCATAAGGAGGAAGGAAGCTTTAATTAGAATTCTTGAATTTATTTGATTGGTATTGTTCATAAATTTACTTGTTCTCGATTACTAATTACTATACTTTTAATGCAAAATCTTGTGTCTCGCTCGATTTCGGGAGGCCCTCTAAGTGACACAGAGATGGAGAATCCTAAGAGTGTAGAACAATTCCTTGTGGGTATGGTAGAATAATACTATGGAACTAATGAACTTTAAAGGATTACTTTCAGGCAGATCATAACTTACTTAAAAAGTTGGAGTTAGGTTGAATGAAATTATAATCCCAATCACTTTGGAGGTTTCTCCTCTTTCTGATGAATTGATTCTGATCCCGTGTTAGCTATGATCTAATCAAGGAAATGGAGATTTCGCATCAAGTGTAGGATGAATTGATCAAATTGGAGGCTTGCAGATCACATGCATAAGAAGCGAAATTATTTAGATCCTAAGATGCAGTATGAAGTGCGAAAAGGGGAAAAATACTTGATTCTTAGAAAGGCAGTTATATATCACAAGTAATGATTAGAATCATGTCTAAATAAGACCTAAACCTTTAATAAGTGAAAAGTATTATTGTTAAGAAATCTAAATACTCTTACCTTGCATCTTTGACAAACTGGTTTTCGATTGATGGTTGAGCTAAAAATTGAAATGATCAGAAATTTATTATTATTAAGCGATCGAATCGAGTTTTGTCTCGCTCGATCCTAATTCCTACTTTTATTAAACTTTACGCTTGTATATTTAAGATTTTAGTCTAGGACTATAATTGAGTCCTCTTATTATCATATCAGTGGAGTCTAAATAGTAATGATCTTGAGTAGTTAGGGTAATTAGTATTTTGATTTATCATATGTCCTTGTGGGAATGATATCTGGACTTTAAATATCCACTTTTATTGCCCAATAAGGCTTATGCACTTCACATTGGTGAGGACCACGAAACACAAATTTAAATTAGTCCTCTTCTGAGAAAACAACTTTTCATACATATGAAAATGGTCTCGACATAAGTTTATGGCATTGTTGCTTGGGGATTAGATAATATTCCTCCCAATGCTTGATTAATATAAATTTGCATATATCATTAGTCCTAGTAAATCCCTAGAATGAATGAAAACATTCAAAATAATCATAATTCAAACTAAAACTCAATTCTTTTAGAGAATAAGAAACTGTTCATCCAGAAACAAAAACGGCGTTGAAGTCATTTAGAGAGAGACAGTGTTAAACCTAAGAAATTTATGATTAAGTGTAACAGAACATTGTAAATTAACATATTTTTATATAAAAACTAAGCGAAAAGAAAAGACCTATGAAACTCAAATATAAGGCAGAATAATAAATGGGGACTAGGGTTCGGGAGCTTGCTAGGAGTAGACAAGTACTAAGGTTCGTCCCCCAGATTTTTCGATTAAATGTAATGAACAATAAAGTAAAATGAACATTTCTTTCAAATAAGAAACCGCAGCAAATACTCACGGATGAAGCGAAGGGAGTGGCACCTCTTTCAAGGCAGTGGAGAATCTGAGGAAGTCCCCTCAAGAAAGAACTCGCCCGGATAAGATAGTTACTCACCAAGAAAAAATTGATTTACGGCTTCAAAATAGTTGAGAGATGGGTTGATTAACTCTTGTAGCTTGCTTATAAAGGGACCGCACAGGCAGCTCTCAACCATCCGATGGAGGTCTCAATGTATCTTCGATTCAGGAGAGGTGTTCTTGAATCTTGATTGCTAGTTTTTATGTAAAAGAATTAAGAAGATATTTTGTAAAAGAATTTAACTAGGGAGGGTACACGTAGACTTGTCGACAAGCGAGTCTTAGGGCGACTCGACTGACTTTGCGCGTGGGCTAATAGATTCGACGTCTGAAATGAGTCTGGCCGTCTTTATTGCTTAAAAAGCGAATTCAATGAAATTTGGCTTTGTGCGCGTCAAATGATTGGCCCGACATGGCCCGTAAACCGGTGGCCTGCTTAGTGTCGATGGCCACAGTGAGTAATGAGCCGTCTGTGGTAGTCTGGCGCGCCATATTAAATTTTGTTTTGTAATTAAATTAATTTTTAAAATCTTATATTTAGTTTGTAATTATAGACACATTCAGCCAGGTCGATGCCATTTGGCCAGTGGCTCGGCTGATAAAAGATGGTAGCCAGAAGCCCACGACCTAGTATTGTAATAGGTCAAGCCGACACGATCCAAAAGGAGCGAGTTGTGTTGGGTAGGGTGCTGCTTAGTGTGCCATAGTAGAAACTGTGCCAGCCCATCGTGCATTATGCGACTGACCTTGACCATTTATCTTGATTCTCCTTTTTCATATAAAATTGTTAATAATACCCCTCTCAACAACTATATAACGGCTAGTTTAAGAGGTAACAAAGTCTTTTGCATGTGAGATGTCTATAATAGCCCTCTTAACAACTATATAAAGGCTAGTTTGAAGGATAAATAAGTAAATCACTCACTATTACTACTTTTCATGTCTAATACCTATAATACCTATTTCAACAACTATATAACGACTACCTTTAAGGGTAAATAAGTAAATGACTTACAAATGATTTTCTATAAATACCTCCATATTTTTTTATCTTCACATTCTTTACAATTCTATCTAATCTCTCTTTTGACAATTCTCTGAGTTAAAATTCTTTACAGATTCACATAATTGAAAGCTTAAGTCAAGACATCACTAAGTGTGGAATTGTTCATCATCATAAGGTTGAGGTATTTATAATTTAGTTATTTCATTTAGTTTTTAATTTAATTGTTCTTCTCTATCTTCTACATTTCTTAATTTTTTTCCTATAATTAAAAATTGATCCTCATTACCTAGATGTTGAAAACCTTGACCATGGTATTGATGAATTTAATGAATTTAATCCTTTTGAAGATCATCCCACTCTCACTAGTGCCCCTTCCTCTAACCAACCCTCTAACTAGGTTGGCACCCACCCAACTATCAATCATATACCTTTAAAAATGAGTCACATTTAATACATTTAAATAAAAAAGACAACATATAGTTCTTCAATTTTCATATTCTTTATTCTTCATTAATCTCTTCAACATCTTGGTCTTCCAGTTTGATATCAAATCTTTCCAGTTCATATCCTAATATCCTTCTTCCCAATCCTTCAAACACATCAAGGCTTCAAGCATTTTTGGTGTGAGGCTTGTCCTCCTATGTCCAATTATATTTGCTATAGTAGAAAAGTAGATTCTGATGCTACAGTAGACACCGATGGGGTTAATAGATCACGTGCCATTTTAGATAGCACAGGAAAGGTGGATTTATGAGATTTCCACCACTTCATAATATCAAAATTTTTGATTTCATCATGGGATAGGTATGACAAGTAATCAGTATATAAATATTTTAAAAGATTAGACATACTTGAAGAACCAACTTGTTGCTTTCCTTTAACTAATTGCATGAAGAATGGATCATTTCCAAATGTAAATGAAGTTGTAGTACTTGAAGATGCACTACCATATTTAGACTCATAATATTTATATATGGTGCTTAATTGTTCATATACCAAGCCCTTTGGTTTAATTGGTTGGTTCATACGCTCCAGCTATGAAATTTAAAATGTTTCTACACTTTCAACTTTAACCCTTTTTGGATACATACAAGCGGTAAACAAAAGGTGGTGGAATCATTTCCGATGTTCAAAATTTGTAATTCCATTTTTTCACATATTTCAACAAAAAATGGTTCATCTCTATATTGTTTAAGCACAGTACTTATATTGCAAATACACCTAAGTGTTATACGAGATATAGGTACATATACAACAGAACATAAGTTAATAGAATCATATAAAACTTTCAACTTTAAAAAAGCAAAACCTTTCTTCCAATCATAGGAAGTTATTTTAATTTCACCTAGCTTACCATTGACATAATTTGATAATAGGTTATCATACCCTACACAAGATTTCAACATTAGATAGGTAGAATTCCAACGATGACGTACATCACGATGAAACTTTCTTTTCTTTAAAATATAGCCCGATTTACCTGAAACTCAAACTTCTTGTAATCTTCTAGATTGCATAATAAATTGTAAAGCATACCAAATATTCTCTATTGAGGGACTTATTAATGTTAAACCATCTTGTACTATTATATTTATTATATGACAAACATGTGGAATATTTCATTTAGTGGGCCTCCTCTACTATTCTTATAAATAAATCTATGGCACTTGTATTGTTTGAAGCATTATCAAAAGTAATACTAAAAATTTTGTTTTGTACATTATACTTTCTAAAAACACTTGTCATAGATTCATATATAGCAAGCCCATCATGCGGATGATATATTATACCAAAACCTAATACTTTCTTTTTTAATTTCCAATTTGAATCTGTATAATGTGATGTCACACATGTGAAAGGATCGTACTTTGATTAGTCCATATATTTGGGGTCAAATATAATACCATTATGCTCATTAAGTTATTGGATTATTAATTGTTTAGTAGTTTTATAATTGTTAATTATATCATTACGCATAGTAGTTATAGGAATTCTTTGAAAGGCTAGTTGAACAAATTTTTGGATGAAATTTACAAATTTAGGATCCTCTGCAAATGTCATTGGTAGATTCATACTAGCAAACTGACAGGCCGAAAACGCGGTGTATAAAATGAATGCCTAAGTGCGCGGGGTACACGTGTAGCCCAATGTACATAGTGTACTTAACGTCTGGTCTCGATCCACGGGGAAGGTGAATTGACTACGGAAAGTTACGCTTTGAGACGATATCACGAATAAAGGATTTAGGATAAAAAGTAAGTAAAGGCTATGGTAAGGCTGATTACAGTGAATTAATAGTGTTGAAGCTAGGGTTAAATCGCCACTATCACGTTCAATGGATTACTTTCTAAAAATTTGTTATTCAATCTATTTGTAATATGTCCAATTAGCGGAGTGATCTTGCCTACGAGATATCCTCTCTCGAGTATATCAGCCTATCATGAATAGAATCGGTATATCTACATCTCGGCTCATTTATTAGAAATGCTTAAATGTTCTAACCTCGAATGCTACATCGGGTTCGAATATCTACCATTGTAGGATCGGCTAAAGGCTATACCCCGAGATCCACCCGAATACCCTCATCTCGAATCTCGGTTCTCAGGTTAGATTACTAACATTAGCGGACATTAACATATAATGAAATCAGGTATAGAGTAGATGTGACAAATTAATAACAAGTGAATAACATGAAATATCAAACTTTAAGTATTGTACATGAAACGGGGTTTGATGTAACCCTAGAAAGAGATCTAGAACATAATGAAGAAAATATAAAAGCTGTTTAATAAAACATTGTTACAAATCAGAAAATATAGAAAGATGAAAGCGTTACAAATCCAGGGCAGCACTTCCTTGAAGTCAGAGTGTCACCTATTTCGAAACACATTGCCTCTGTTAGTGCGCTTCCCGTCTCACTCGATTTATGACCACTAATTTGCTTTTTTAATGATGAGAGCGGATTTTTGGTGATATCGCGACGTGGTGGCGTCGCGACGTGGTGTGTCTGGCTGATAGGGGGCCATTCGCGGCGTGGGAGACCGTCGCGGCGTTGGAACAATCCTTGACGTGTACGATACTTCATCGCCTTGTTCCCATTTGTTCCAAAATCTGCATCTCGTTGCTGCTCTTTCTGCTGATGCTCTGCGTTCACAAAAGACATCCAGCTTCGATATTCCTAACGTCACAAAACTATAAAATTACTCACAAAATAAACGAGGAAAATGTGGTAGCCAGTATAATATGAGTGTTTTGACACTCATCACACCCCAAACTTAGTTTCTTGCTTGTCCTCAAGCAAGGCGATCCCAAACGAGGACCTGCCTTTGAGCATAATGTAACTCACTAATACAGTGTAGTCTGTGAAAATAGGATCGGTGGGTAACTCACATACTGCTTGTTTTGCTCGATGTTCATTGAAGCCTCTGAATCATTTGACTTTCGGTAAATTCCGATTGAGATAGGTGGGAAAGCCGGCTAATTACATGAATCCATGGTGTTGATAGCCTTTCCCAAAAATCTAATATTGTATAATGAGTGACTTCGATTATATGCCTAGGTTAAAACCCTGACTTAAAAGCTCGGTAATGCAATGAGGAAGGCGAACTAGATTAGGACCGGAACACACCCATTTATTTTATGTCCACATACACAAGTATCATGTACGAAAACAAAAATGGAAGAAGACTGGTGCGAGAAGTTTTAGTAGGAGTGTTCACGGCAGCGGGGATCCATTGTTGACTCCCATGGGTTGGTTGGGCACCCGGGCATTCAATTCCTTGAGCTTCACCGGGCCTTTCTAGGCGAGCTCAACGACCTAGGTTGCGTGGAATGATCATCTCACATCCATCATGCTGTGGGCGTTAGAGCAAATAAACTCGACCGGGTTGGCTCGGGGCATTAGGCTTCAAATGGCCCTCGAGGAGGCGTACGGGATTAGATTGGATGATCCAGCTTATTCACATATATACTATTTTTTGTCATATTTCTTTTTCTTTTCTCTTTTACATTGTTTTTGTATTTTCTCTTTTTTGGTTGGGGCTCGATGCTTGGCCAATCCTCTTTTGATTAGGTGTCCCCGTCACTCGAATGGTTGAATCTCTAGGTTGATCGAACTTTAGTAGTTAGTTCGGCACTTATGCATACTGAAAGTGGCTGGTGTGTGAGTGTGATAGGGTTTTTTAGAGACTAGTTTCTTGACTACGGGATTGATTCACTAACCCTTTTCAGCCCAGTGATCTAATTCTGGGGCATCGAAGCGAATGTCTGATTGAGCGAGTTTATAGTGAACTCAATCGAAATTGATCCTCAATTTTCAACATGGCACACATGTCTGCGATTACTACATGCAAGAATGTCCTAAAATATAATCAAACAACTAACACATGACTCATAAAATGAAAGTGCGATGTAAAATAAACTGAAAACAAAACACACTAATATGCGGAACACGCTAAAAATACTACACTACTAAAACTGTGAAACCGCAACAAAACCTGAAACATAGTGCCGTCGCTAAATCCCTCCCCCGAACACCTCTGACAAATATCAGTGTCCCCCTTTGGTAAGATAAAACATAGAGGAAGGGAACTCCCACGAATATCAACTGCGATTGGAGTGGTGGAGGCAGTGAAAAGCCCGAGTGGGCGGCGGGTGCGCATAGGCTAGCTGCTGGCACGCAGGATGATGGCACGATTGGCGAGCGCGCTATCGGCCGCCATGGCGTCTCCATCCACAGATGCTTGAAGGGACTCGGTGCTCTGGGTCTCATCCCGAGGAAGGCGATCAAAGCGGCTCGGTGGCCCAGCGGCCTGCCCGGTCTCGAATCTGAGGGGCCCAGGAGGAGTGGCGCGTAATTTCTTCAGGAAGTGGTGGAGGTGGGCATTTGGGATGGTGGTGGAGGTGGTCGAGACGAGGACTGGCCAATGTCCTCCTGGGTGTCACCCAGGAATCCAAAGCGAGCCCGATAATCAGGAAGCTCGTCCTCGTCGGAGGGCTCGTGACCCGAGTCGTAAACCCCCTCAGGTGGCGGGACACCAGGTGTGTCCCGCTTGACCGATATGGCCTTGATCGGATGAAGCCAGGCCTCATTGTCGTCAAGGGGCACCAGGCTTGTTGCAGGCCAAATGAAAAAGGTGCGAGGTTCATCTTAGCATCCGGTTATGGAGGATGGCATCCTCGATAAGCACCTTGACATCGAATGGTATATCACACAGCTAGGATCGGCGAGTGAAGACGAAGAGCTATTTGGGAGATCGCCCCTCCACACATTCGTCGTCGGTATAAGGCGAAGTGATGAAGTGATTACAAACCTGCCAAGATGTAGGCGAATGCTTGGCCTTGAGTGTTTCCAGCGTGGCCAGCATTTGTTGATCCTCCACTTTCGCTGGCCTTTGAGGTCGTCTGGCGGATGACCTCGTGGTAGTCGGGATGCTCGTGGTGATCGAAAGGGTCCGGTGGATGTTCTAGGCCATAGAAACTATTGATCGACTTTGCTTGTTTGAGAGTCGACCAATATACTCTCGCACCGACCTTTTGAGGACATGGGACGAGGTTAGGCGTAAATTCTCGAACTACGCTCATTCTTGCATTTGGCCAGGGGGTTGGCATAAGGCACGCGCCACCACTTTAGCCTCGATGGTCTTTCTAAAGAAATCATCGAGGTGATGAGCTTCCCTTCTGTAATGGGTGGTTTTGCAAATTGTGCTAAAAGCCGTCCAGCGTGCTTTCAGTTTATAAGCGAGTGAGGCATCAGCCCAGCGGGAGTCGAGCAGGATCTCGATGGTAGGCCTAAAACAGCAGTGACACCTCTTGCGAACATCTTAGCACAAACCCGACAAAAAAATCAAACACCTAATGTGTACCACTTAAAACAACTAAATAACTATCGAAGGACTCAACAAAACCTAAATGCTACTCGGAGACCACTAAGGAACCTAGGTGACCCAGTGAGAACTCTGTTCTACTCTAGAATCCGAAAGCAACAAGATGAACCACAGACTCTGTACGAGCTAGGATCGGGAACACGGTGGGTGGGAATGCCACTATGACCCAAAGCGGCCAATGAGGGTGACTTACGGTGGTCGGCGGCGATCAGGGTGGTCTCAGGCCAGGTGGGATGAGAGCTCAAACGGTCCGGTGAAGGTGGATCTGGAAGGAGTTAGGGGATGGAGAAAGGAGTCGTACGGTGAAGTTGTGAAATGAACCATTCTTGGGCTAAAAACAGGGCCACGTCGCGGCGTCTGGGGTGGCTGTCGCTGACGTGTGATATAACCAGCGTGCTGACGTGGGTGTCTCACGTCGCGGCGTGACGAAGGGCTTTACAATTTGGCGTCGCGGCGGTGGTACGTCGCGTGGCGGAGAATATTAAAATGACATCGCGGCGTGAAATCCCACGTCGCGGCGTAACGAAGAGATGAAATTTTGGCGTCAGCGGCGCGTGTAAATCCACGTCAGCGACGTGGCGAATGTTAAAATTGGCGATCGCGGCGTGGGAAATCCCTACGTCGCGGCGTATGGCTTTGAAATTGGCGTCGCGGCGATGATCTCACGTCGCTGACGTGGCGAGAGAAAACCAAAATGGCGCGTCGCGACGTGAGAATCCGCGTCGCTGACGGTATTGATGTCTCGCAAGAATTTTTGAACACACAAGTGCGCCCACTTTTAGAGAACTCTCCGTGTAAACATCATTAGGGTATTGAACAGTGAAAGACACAATACCACGCTTAGGTCCTATGATTAAACAATAATAGCTCTTGTTCAGGGAGGCCATATTTAGGAAACCAAAATTCTTTGAAAATAGCCCAATAGAACTTGGAACTACAAAATTTAGGAACACTTGGGTTGAGCTACGAGGTTTAATGTCGATTCACGTTCAGAACTACAACGCACACACTTAGGATAAAAACCTCGTGGAAATATCACGAAAAGATCCATAGTGCTCACAATCTAATGTCAAGCAGAATAAATACCTTCATGCCTCGTTCTTCCGCTAGTCTTCAAGGCGATAAGCTAGCTTATCCCTAAAGTTTTTCTCATCGCCTGCTTGTCCTCTCAGATACTAAGTTCCTGTAGATATTCTACAGCTGGGTCATCGTCTGGTGCTTCAAACATGGAAAGTGATCTCGCCTCCTTGACTCTAGTCTGGAGTTCACTCTCTTGCACATTAATTTGAGCTTTTCCCGTGGCTAGGAAAGGTCTACCAAGTATTATGGGGACCGAGTCGCCTTCTTCCACACCGTAATGACAAAGTCTCAGCCGAAGGACGAATTTACCAACTTTCATTGTTAACATTTTCTCACTATAATTCGAGGGTGTTGGTATGACCGATCCGGGCAAAGTCGTAGACTGACTGCGGGTTGATTTCGGTTCTCCCAACTTTAGCCTTTAAACATCGAGTGGCATCAAGTTGATACCCTCCTATGTCATTACAAGGCTTCCTTTCCCGATACCCGATCCCTATAGAGAATGGTATAAAGAATTCACCTGATCTAAGTTTCGGGGAAGCTTTCGCAGATGGCACCCGCATTCCTCAGTTTAAGGCAATGGTCCCATACCTTCCAATTTCCTTTCTTCTTACTTACAAGATCTTTTTCATATAAATTCCTCACATAACTTGGCATATTCTTCTAATGCTTCCTAAAAATGGTATAGTTAATATGTAGTTTCTCTGGAAGATGTCAGAAACTTTGCGAATCGAAGCTCCAAATTACCTTCTTCAACCTCCGAGGGTACCGGATTGGTAGCGACAAATTCTTCGCTTTTACCGTTTCGGCTTCTTCCTCGCTTATTATCCTGGCCGCCCTCACATCTCGTGGCTGTCATTTTTCATCCGCCTGGCCGGACATTTTGGTCTGCTCCTTAGCTGTGCCTCACATCGCCACGCGCCCAGATTTCAAATTATTTTCCATTCCCAGATGCATGGCTCGGTAAGATTTCTTTTCCTTTCTCTGTGTGGTCACCGGACAGTTGTGTCATCCTGCCGTTTTTCAACAGGATAATAGATTTGTCTTATTTGAATTCCTCCCAAATTTCTCTAACTGGTACGCTGGTTGTTCAATGTTGTTATCGCCACATTCGCCTTTACCTAATCATGAACGGGAACGCGGTTAACATCCAAGTGAGTCATTTAAATCCAAAATTTTCTTCGTGGGTGGTCTTATTAGGGCTCGGTTTGATGGGCATATTGTCTCGGGTTATTACGCCATCCATACCCTTTGATTGTTTCGATTATTCTCGGGTTCCTGGTCGGTTACGCCACCCTTGTCCTCGATTCTGATTTCAGAAATGCAATTTCCATACGGTCCTTGTCAAGCAGATTGATTCGATTAAACCTGACACGCACCGGCTTCGCTTCACCTAGTGTTTATCGACCGACATTCCGCACTGCTAGGTCATTCTCCACAGGATTCACACAACTCCCATGGAGTGGTCTCAGATGGCATGTAGTCGCTCCCGTCGTCTATTTAGTCATGAATACCGAGCCACATGATTTACCGCATTGTCGGCGATCGACAACTGCGCCACCCACCGTTTACCGGTGTAGCCTTCTCTCTAGGCCACTGACAGTGTTGCCAAAAGATCTTCCAATATCTCATACGCCTGCCCCGTGGTTTTCTTCATCAATGATCCTCCAACCGAGGCATCTATCATTGTTCGCCGTATTTCTCGCATCATCAGGCTGCGTGGACTCGCATCCATCCGGTTAGCTCAAGTGGTGAGGACACTTCCCGCAATAATTCATGGAACTGTCCATGCTCGCCGTGTTCTCCTCTAATTGACTAAACGACGGGATTCTGCACCGCTTGTGCAATCTTCGGCTGTGAAAGAACTTGGTCGAAACTTTGCATCAACTCGCTCCACGTAGGAACTATCCGGCGGCCGACTAGTTAGGCCAATGTTTGGCTCTATCCCTGCCGAGAGGAATAACCGCAATCTTAGGGCTTCTTCGCACTCCGCTGTATTTGATGGTACGCAGACTATAAAGAATAAATGCATGCTCGGGTTCTCGCGGGTAGTCCATGAACAATATTAAGCATCTCAGACAGATCGACTTCAATTCAAAATTGCTCGCTGAATTTGCCGCCGTCACCGCGTTCGAACAATCGCTGGTGGTAAAACAAACTCATCTAATAGCATAAGGATCGTCAGCCGTATGAATGGCCCGGCGCTTGATTCCTATTTCGCTTCTCTCGTGGTTCGCTTTGTTCAACGCCTCAAAATCTGCTCTTCAAAGGTTTTCCATAACCACAGTTCTAACTGCTCGCTCGCTCTCGCCGTTAACTGCGCGTGTCTTTCTCGGCCAGATCACACAAATGTTGATTAATTCGGTTTTGCTGTCGCATGTACTCACTGAAACCTGTACTGCAATAACACACAAACTAACAAAACCCACCACAAGACTTAAAATAACAAAAGTAGCAAAATTCGTAACATATCTATGTGCTCACTTCATATCAATTTAAACCTTTCGCCCGCAACGCATACCAAAACTTGACAGCCGAAAAACGCTGTGTATAAAATGAATGCCTGGGCGCGCAAGTGCACGCCAGAGCCCTGCAATATAGCACTTAACACGGATATCGATCCACAGGGAAAGGTGAATTGACTATAGAGGTTCCGTCGTGGCTAACATCCGAATAAAAGAGTTTAGATAAAAGTAAGTGAACCGCACTGCCGTTGATTCTAGTGAATTAATGGTGTTGGCGCCAGGTTAAATCGCCCCTATCACGCTCAACTGACATTTTCTAAAAAGAAATCGTTATTCAATCTATTTGTAATATGTCAATTAGCGAGGTGATCTTGCTTACTTGTGATATCCTTCTCTCGAGGTATATCCGCCTATCTCGTGAATAGAATCAGCATATCTCTATCTCGACTCCCAGATTCGAATGCTTAAATTCAACCTCAAATGCTACCTTCAGTTCTAATATCTCTATTAACCGACCGCTAAAGGCTACTCTACCCAGATCCTCGAATACCTCATCTCGAATCTCTGATCTCCATCATTATGCTAACATTGGCCGTACATTAACATATAATCAAATGCAGATGAGTAGATGTGACAAATTAATAACAATCGAATAAATATGAAATATCAAACATTAATCCATTGTACATGACAGGGTTTGATGTAACCCTAGAAAGAGATCTAGAACATAATGGAAGAAAATATAAAACTGTTTAATAAAGGAAACATTGTTCTAAAATCCGAAAATATCCGAAAGATGAAAAGCGTTACAAATCCCGGGCACTTCCTTGAAGTCCGTGTCACCCTCGCCTCCCTCTCCGAAACCTCGTGCCTCGTCGCGCTTCCCCATCTCCGACGGCGAACCCTAATTTGCTTTTAATGATGAGGGCAGATTTTCGAAATCGACGTCACGACGCGCAATGTGTCACGACGCGGGGATCGCCGCGACGTGGGGACGCCGCGAGACGCGACAAGATTTCACGTTTTGCTCCCATTTGTTCCAAAAATCCGCCTCGTCACGCTTTTCACCCCAATGCCCCGCATTCACAAAAGACATCAACCCAAGATTCAGTCACAAAACTATAAAATTACTCAAAATAAACAGAAAATGTAGATCCGACGCGAGTATAATATGAGTGTTTTAGGCACTCCATCACAAACCCATTTCACAAATCTTGATCATATGTATAAAGTGGTCATTGAGATGAATGGATTCATCTCATTTTGGATTTAATCGACTACATGAGGATTTAATGCACCATGTTTTTTGGTACATTGTTCGGCATGTCTTTTAAGGTGACCTGTGCCAGCACTAGCTTTGCAACTATATTTTTTTTTACAATATTTACATTCTGCTATATCTTCTACCTCTCCTCTTATATATTTTTTTTATTTACTATACTAAAGTGCTTCCATACTATGGGTTGGTTAGTTAGAGGAAGGGGCACTAGTGGGAGTGGGATGATCTTCAAAAGGATTAAATTTATTATATTCATCAATACCATAGTCAAGGTTTTCAACATCGAGGATCCATTTTTAATTCTAAGAAAAAATTTAAAAAATGTAGAAGATAGAGAAGAACAATTAAATTAAAAACTAAATGAAATAACTAAATTATAAATACCTCAACCTTGTGATGATGAATAATTCAACACTTAGTAGAATCTTGATGAAGCTTTCAATTACAGAACTTGTAGAGAATTTTAACTCAGAGAATTGTAGAAAGAGATATTAGATAGAAATGTGAAGAATGTGAAGATAAAAAAAATGTAGAGGTATTTATAGAAATCATTTATAAGTCATTTACTTATTTACCCTAAAATAGTCGCTATATAACTTGTTGAAATGCGGTATTATAGGTATTATTAGACATGAAATGTAGTAATAGTGAATGATTTACTTATTTATCCTTAAAACTAACTGTTATATAGTTGTTAAGAGGGCTATTATAGACATTTCACATGCAAGACTTTTTTACCCCTCAAACTAACCGTTATATAGTTGTTGAGAAGGGTATTATTGATAATTTTATATAAAAAATGAGAATTGACATAATGGGCTATTCACAAGATGGTCAGCACGATGAGCTAGTACGGTGAGTCGGCCATAAGACACCCTGCCGAGACCCCGCCTAAAGACGTCGCCTTTTGGGTCGTGCCACTCGCCCGCGCAATAATAAGATACTTGTTTCACAGTTCGTCTTTTCAAGCCCAACCACCGGGCAAAATGGGTGGCCCGACCTCTGACAAGTCTAGATCACATGCTGCCTTACATCATAACTTTATTCCTATTCAAACAAACTTTACATGAAAATAATATTGCTTAGTCTTAAAATGTCTAAATGTTTTAATCCTTTCTTACAAGTTACAAACTAAGAGTCTGTCAAATTTTCTTTTCTCCTATCATATATAATAATTTATTTAGACAAAAATGACATCTTATTAATAATTCTATTTAAATACTTTAATAGGAAAGAATTTGAATAATGACAATAGTAAATTAAAATAAGATGAACAGTTATAGATAATTATTAAATTTTAAAATATATATATATATATATATATAAGGAGAAAAGTTCCCCAGCAAAAGTATCTACAAAGAGCCCAACCATGTGTCAACCTCATTTCTAGCAAGGTAAATGTGGCCTACAGACTCCAAATAAGGAAGAACCCAATGAAAAAAAAAGGACTTTTATTTTTTCCCTGCATTTTCTCACAAACCAAACTGAGGAACAAGCAAAAGAAAAAGTACCAAATTCAAAGAAATGCAGAAACCCATTAAAGACATACCTATTGTGAGGTACAATGCCAGCATTGAAGCTGCTAAAGCAAAGCAAAAGCGCCAAATTCAGAGATATAACACTCTTAGAAGGATACTCTATTCCTCCCCTGCTTTTCAAATACATTTATTTTTCCTGTTTGGTTAGTGAGAAACCGGAGGTAAAGAATTTTCAGATTAGGGCAAATCAAACAAGTTGTAAATTAGTAGGGATGAGGAGGGCAAATCAAAGAAGTATACTATTGTTTTTAGATATAACACTCTTAGCTTACAATATCTTTTGTCTGGGGTTAAGGCTTGCGAGCGAAAAAACAAAAATGACTGATGGGTTTGGTGGATGGGAGGAAGAAGGAAGACAATATTAGATGGGGGCGACAGAAGAACAAAGCCTTTTCTTCTCTGCTCGGTGCTAGATGCCGATCAAAAAAGGTTTTGTATTGTGGTTCCTAAAGGTTAGAGCTTTCTCGGCGGGTGGCGTCTGCTCTCAGAAAAACTCCCCCATTTAGATGGGTGGGTGATGCCTACTGCCTAGACATGGTCCTAACAAAGGTGCTTCTGCCAAGGCGGTCAGAAAATGAGGCCAAATCCTTTGCTGAGGTGCTTAAGGCAGGGGGGCCACGCCCTAGTGTTGTTCTGTTGTGGAGTCAGGCCCAACTTCTAATGGGCCCGAGGCTAGTGGGTAGCCCAAGGAGGGAGCTGGGGTCCTGTCTTGGTGTTTCAGCCCAAGACTAGTCAGCCCAGTGGAGTCTTTTAAGCCTTTTTTTTTTCCATAGGCATTTTAATTTCTAATAGCCCCAATATTTGGAGGAGGGAGGAGGAACTAAAGCCACAACCCCAACCCCAACCTTAGAAAAACCGTCGTCGGGTTCTTCTGCTAGGGGGGCAAAGGAAGTGTCTTCGATTGTTGTCGAAGAAGTGTCGGACTGGTGTTGTAAGGAGAGGGAGATTGTTTTAGGCGCGAAAGGAAAATATGCTCTTGTAGTTTCTAACGATGCAACAATGGTTTGGCCCCAGGTACGAAAATTCTCCTCCTTCTTCTTCTTCTGTGGGAAGTCGGGACCCTCTCCTTTCTCGCTCTGTTTTTGGCCGAGTCATCCTTCCGGGGGACTATTCCGGCCAGGGGGGCTTCGTCGAGACAATTGGCGGTGATGAATGCGGATGGTAAAGAGTGGGGGTTGAACTTTGAGGATCCCTTGTCGGACGCTACAGAAAAAGGGGAGTGATGAGGAAGGGACCGATGAATGAAGTTTTTCATGCTGATATAGTAAGGGGATATTATAGTTGGGAAGAAAGTTGCTTGGTCAGATTCAGTGAGTTTCTGGGTTTCTCGACAATTTGGTCATGAGAAGGAGATCTTAGATATGATGCGAAAGTTGAATGATAACCGGGTCCAGTTGAGGAACAAAGGGCAAATGGTTTCCTCTAGGTGCGAGAGGGAATTGAAGAAACTGGAGTGTACTATTAATTTGAATGGGTAGAGCAGTGGAAAAGGATCTGAAAGGATTTACTGCTGAAACTCCAATGGAGTTGAGGATTCTATCTTGGAATGTTAGGGGTGCAAATGATAGGAATAAGAGGAAGGTTATAAAAGCCCTTATCAAATCCCAGAGGGCGAGCTTGGTTTGTCTCCAGGAGACAAAAATTCAAAGTATTAGTATGGGGATTGTTCGTAGTCTTGGTATGGGTAGGTTCCTTGGGTGGGCGGCGGTGGAGGCTGAAGGGGCTGCTGGGGGAATTCTTATTTTCTATGATAAGAGGGTTATAGAATTGGTTGGAATGGAGGTTGGGATCTTTTCTATATCTTGTGGTTTCAGAAATTGTGCTGATGGGTTTCCATGGATGTTCTTTGGCGTGTATGGCCCTGTAGTGAATGAAAAAACAGAATACTTCTAGGAGGAATTCGGTTCTATAAGCGGGTTGTGGATTGGTCCTCGGTGTGTAGGGGGTGATTTTAATATGATCCGTTACCCTATAGAGTGCAGGAGAGGTGGAAGGGTGTTTGCTTCCATGTGAAGGTTTTCTGAAGTCATTGAAGATCTGGGTCTGAGAGACATTCCTTTACAAGGTGGTCCTTTTACTTAAAGGGGAAGAAGATATAATGGTTCTATGTCCAGAATTGTCCGCTTCTTGGTCTCAGATGATTGGGAAAGTTTTTTTAGTTGCGTTGTTCAGTCTACTCTACCTAGACCAGTCTCAGATCACGGTCCTATTCTGCTTGATGCGGGAAGAATTAGGAGGGGCCTACTCCTTTCTGTTTTGAAAATTTGTGGTTGAGAGTCGAAGGTTTCAAGGAGAAAATTGAAAGCTTGGTGGCAAGGTCTATGTTTTAGAGGTTCATTCAATTTTGTCTTAAGTGCTAAGCTAAAAGCCATGAAGGACTTCCTCAATTCCTGGAATAGAGACGTGTTCGATAGGGTTGAGGTGAGAAAAAGTGAGGCTATGTGAAATTTATGTCATTGGGATGATAAGGAGAAGGATGGGTTGTTGACTTTAGAGGAAGCAGATGAGAGAAATTTGGCGAAGGAGGATTAATACAAATTTTTTCACAAAATGGCTAATTTACATAGGAGGAGGAATTTTATCAAGAAAATCAGAGTTAATGGGATATGGTTAGATGAGGAGGCAGCCATAAGGAAGGAAATTTCTGCTGCTTTTCAACAACTCCTTTCTGATCTAGGAGGTTGTCAACCAAGCCTTTCAGGTTTAAGTTTTACAGTGATTGGGAGTGCTGCAGCTACTAAGCTTGAGATCCTTTCTCTATTGAGGAGGATTTTGCAGCTCTATCTGAGATAAATGTGGATAAAGCGCCAAGCTTGAATGGTTTTTCCATTGTTTTTTGGCACTTTTGCTGGGATTTTGTCTGGGAGGAAGTTATAGGCTATTTTAGAGAATATGAGTAGAATAAAGTTGTAAGAAGCCTAAATTCCACTTTTTTGGTGCTGATTCCTAAATATGAGAATACAATGGATCTAAAAGACTTTAGGCCTATCAATTTGGTGGAAAGTCTATACAAAATTCTTGCGAACGTGTTGAAAAGGATGGTAGGGCAGGTGAGTGGCCCAAAATGCTTTTAGTGAGAGAAGACAAATCTTGGATGAAGCTTAGATCGCTATTGAGACCATTGACACCTTATGCAAGTTTAACATTGAGAAGACTTATGATCATTTGAATTGGGACTTTTTACGTCAGCTGTTGGGTAAAATGGGTTTTGATACAAGCTCTACCGTTCAATTCCACCATCCCCGTGTATATGGTAACAATTATTGTCCCTATGCATGACTGAATCTTCATAGTTTTAATATTTATGTAAATAAAACTTACATTGTTTTCATTCTAAAACTTAAATAATTCAAATAAAAAAGATATAAACTTATCAAGAAATAAAATAGAAAATATTTTTTACATTCTGTACTAATTTATTTTTAAATAAATAACAAAATATTTAATATGGTCCACAAATAATAAAATTTTAAAAATCAAATATTCAATAAAATATTTTATTTGATTTATTTAAAATCAAACACAATATATTTAACATTTCTAATGTATAGTCAAATGTTATGTTATTATTGTAGATAATAAGGAAAATAATAGAAGCATAGGGGATTTAATTTGATTTTTATGTATTAATTATTATTAAATGTTTATGTATTATTTATTTTTATTAGATAAATGATAACTTTTGTAAAATTAATGCTTAAAGCATTTTTAAGATTACTTCGTTATTGCAACTGAAATCAAGCAAATAGATCGATTAAAAACTAGTCGATCTTAAACTGCCAGATTGCCTCTAACTACGTTAATTCAAGAATTAAGATGGATTGGTCTCAAAATTGTCAAATCTGACCTGCTTCCAACTCTCTAACTGTGATTATATTACTTTTAAGTTTTAACATAATATTTCAAAAAAAAAAAAGTTTGACTATAATAAAAAAGTAATCTAAAATTTAATCAAATAAAATATAAAATATTTTTACAAAGAAAAACAAATTTGTTATGTCCGCCAAATGAAATATTGAAAAAAGAAGAATAAATATAAGCCATGTTTGGGTAAAGATCTTAATTAAGCGCTAATTTTATAATAGTATATTACATGAGAACTTATGTCCTAAGTACTTTTTCAATAAGCTATTTGTGTTGGAATGCATATTTAAAAAAAAGTTTATGCATTATTTTAAGGTGTTTGAATGCATTATTACACAAGCACTTATAAGAGTTGAAATTATTAAAAATACTAATATAAGACTTAATCAAAGGTTTGAAATAAATAAACATCGTTGTTTAATAAATAAAGATTCATTATACTTTAAAATTAAAAAACTAATAACTAAATAACTAAAAATTAATATTATATATATATATCATGAAACCATGATAAAAACCTTAAAAATAAAGTAAAGATGTACTATATATTGAAAACATTTATCATTAAAACATAATCTCTAATATAAAAAATAGCTAATGAATTTTTTTCTCCTCTTCACTTTGCTCATCAAAAGATTATAAAAACTAAAATATTTTATCTTTTTTTTTTCATTAAAATCTTTGGGAATTGGAACGTGATGTATCATAATAGTAGGAGTCAAACACTCGACCTCATGGTTACAAGCAAGTCACCTTACCACTGAACTACCATGTCGCCGCCTAAAATTTTTATGCCCCTCCTGACTATATTTTCTGACTCCGCCATTACATGAACTCACAAGATTAAAACGGTCGGCGCTCATGTTAAACCCAGTCCTCGGCGCTGCAGGGGCAAGACACACTTAAGGCGCGATTTTTTTTTTTAAGTGATGCGCATACTATCTAATATAAATAAAAATTATATGTTTCACTAAATACTATCTATAGTTTTTATCTAATAATAAAATACAATAAAGTAAAGCACATCAAAAATAAAAATAAAAAATCGCTAGTACTTTCTATCATCACAAACATTTCAAAAACAAAATAACAAACATCATTAGTGCTTCCCATCATGACAAAAATTTTAAGTTCCAAAACAAAATAAACACTCATGGATTTGCATCAAATTATAAATCGAAAATCGTAAATGATATCGTTCTTCCATCATCAATAATTTTTTTTATATTTTTTAATTATATGTTAGAATTGTTTTCCTATTTTATACATAAATTTTTTCAAAAATTTTACCTATTTTTTACATAATTTTTTGGAATTTTTTTTCTATTTTTCATTATTTTTCAGAATTTTTTTCTTATTTTTAATTAATTTTTTAAAAAAAATAGCTATTTTTTGGAATTTTTTTTATTTTTAAAATTTTCTTATTTTACATTATTATTTTAGATTTTACCTATTTTATTACATGTTTGTTGGAATTTGTTTTCTATTTTTCATTATTTTATAGAATATTTTCCTTATTTTTACATAATTTTTCAAAAAATTTACCTTTTTTTTCAAAATTTTAAATTTTTTTTCTATTTTTTACATAATTTATCATAAGGATAATTTTGTCATTAAGATGACCGGTTTTTAGACTTCTATATAAGCCTTTTTTGATAAGCTTCTACATAAAGCTTATTGAAATAAACTAAAATGGGTTTATTAGGGGGTCATAAGTTAATTTTGACAAACTTTTCAACGAAGCATATTAAAATAAGCTAAAATGGGCTTATATAGGGTCATAATTTATTTTTATAAGCTCTTCTAAACACCTTTAATTTTTATGGAAATTACTTATATGATAAGAAAAACTCAAATAAGCTATAAATAAGATTTATGAAATGTACCCATAGTCTAAAAAGAATTTTTTTGTAAAAAAATTATATCTAATCTTGTTAACTTACCAAATTAATTCCAAAACAATCTTAAAAAATTAATTAAATCCAAAGATGGGCCTAAGCGTGAATTACACCCGCCCGATTTAGGTACATATGTTCTCCACCCATTCACTTATTGGGACCATGTTAGAGCAGGCCCAAGCCCAAAATAGATAAGAGTTGAATCCACTCAGGTATTGAGTAAGTATATAAGGCCTAATCCAGAATTTTAGGATATAACCTTGGCTGGTTCCCAAGAAAATTAAACAATCCCCTCTTAATTTTACTTTTGGTCGATTTTGATTTGTATGGAAGCCATTTGATATTTTCTTGGCGAACTGAGATCATTTTTTCCTTTTTCTTTTTTTTTTCTTTGGGTGAAAATGTTTTCGATTGAGTTGTTTTAATAGTAGAATAAGTAGAATGTTTGCAATAATATGATTATGGCAAGCTTTTAGAGAGAAGCCTGAAAAAAAGACAAGAAGAAGAGGATTTTCGTAAACCCTTGTGAAGTGTGAAATATATATCATTATGCAAGCTTTTGGAGAGTAACCGAAAGGGTAAGAGAGGGTAAGAGATCCAGACCCCGTTTGGAATGAATGTTTCCCTGTTTTCGTTTTTCTTTGAATTAATTCTCTCATTCTCTTTTATTCCTTCTTTTTTGAGTTTTGATTCCCTCATTTCGTTTTTCTTTGATTATAATCCCTGATTATCATGCGTTGGAAGATGCTTTGTTTGATTGATTAGAAAAATGTAGGAAAATAAAAAGAAAATTAAAATTAAGCCTAACAATAAAAACCGATTTTTTCTTACCATTAATATTTCTGATTCCAAAATATGGTACTCATTTATCCTTTAATTTGTCTTAACTTTATTATTTTTATAATTTCAACTGATATTGCAATTCAACATTCAACTAGTAGTTTATAAATTAATTTTTCTTTAAATTATATTTACCCCTTCTTGAATGAGGTTTCCCAGTTTTCGTATTTCTTTAATTTCTGTCATTCTCTTTTTTTTTTCTTTTAAGTTTTGATTTTTTTTTTTTACCTTTTATTGTATTTTGAGTTTTGATGGCTTCTTTAAGGAAGTTGAGGTGGAAAAGAAAAGAAAGAAAATAAAGATGTGAGTTGGTGTTGGTACTTTTCCTATAAGTACCGGTTATTTAAAAAATAATATTTAAAATATGATGTTTAAAAAATATTTCCAAATCTATACAGTTCTAATTACATCTAAAATATTCTTTTTCCTTTTTCCATTTTTAGTTTATGAACTCTTAAGTTTTTCCCCAAGAAAAAAGTCAGTATCAATTTAGGCACAGAAATAAGAAATATGAGATTAATGAGAATGACAAGTTGCCTCAACCGCCTTAGTGCTTAAAACCCTGTTTGGTTTGGGTTTTTTAAGTGTTATAGAAAAAAGTTTTGAAAATATAAGGCTTATTATTTATAGTAATTTCTCTAAAAATATAGGGTTTTGGTGTTCTCTTTGTTTTTTAAAACACAAAAAAAATGAGAATCAAACAGATTTTTAATGTTTTTTTTAACTAAAAATAGTTTTAAAAAACAAGAACGGAACAACTCCTAAATTTTCAATATTAATCTTTCTTTTCTTATTTATGTTATAGTAAGACAATCAAGTATTAGCTACCATACAAATGAGCATTTGATTCAAGTCCACCGTCCAATTTCACCATCCCCTGTGGATATGGTAACAATTATTGTCCCTGTGCATGACTGATCTTGATAGTTTTAATATTTATGTAAATAAAACTTACATTGTTGTCATTCTAAAAATTAAATAATTCTAATAGAAAAGATATAAACTTATCAAAAATAAAATAGAAAATATTTTACATTCTGTTAATATGTCATAAATACTTTGTGTCATTATTATGTTTGGATACGTATTTTAAAAGCGACATACATTATTTTAACGTGTTTGAATCATTCTTATCTGATCTTCTCTTAATTTGAAATTGCGAAAATACCACTTATAAGCATTTATAAAATTTGTTTCAAAATTTTCATTATTTTCAGAATTATTTTCCCTATTTTATATATATATTTTAAAATGTACCCATTTTTACATATTTCTTTAATTTATTTTCATATTATTTTTAAAAAAATTCCTAGTTTTTTTACATAATTTATCAAAAGGATAGTTTTGTAGATTACGATGATCAATTTTTAGATTTACCTATAATCCTTTTTTAAAATGCTTGTATATGAAACTTATTGAAATAAGCTAAAATGAGTTTATAGATTAGGGGGTCATAAGTTATTTTTGATCAGCTTTTTCAGTAGCTTATTCCAAATAAGTTAAATAGCTTATAGAAGTCATAATTTATTTTTTATAGCTTTTCTAAACCTTTAATTTTTACCAAAAATACTTATATGAGAAAATAAACTTAAATAAACTATAAATATGATTTCCCAAACGTACCCATAATCTACAAAGATTTTTTTTGTAAATTTTTTTTATATCTAATCTTGTTAACTTTCCAAATTAATCCAAAAATATTCTTCAAAAATTAATTATATCCGAAGATGACAGCCGGTTTAGGTAGATATTCTCCACACATTCATTTTGGGACCAGGTTATAACAGGCCCAAGCCAAAAAAGAATAACAAACATTTCAAAAATATAGCAAAATAAATAACATTGGCTCGAAATAAATAGCTTAAGCATTGCAATCTTTCCGAAAAAAAACCCTAGAATGTTCAGTCTTTGATTTTGTTGAAGGAGGCATAGTACTTCTTGAAAGCCCTAGGAAGATAAACAGGCAACAAAAAGTCCGAACAGGTTGAAGCACCACAACACCATGTTTGCTATGGCAAGTGCTCTCCCCATGTAAACCCTAGCGGGAGACCCACCGTACTCTTCATCCACCTTCCCAATCTCATTCCTCAACCACTCCACGATTGTGAAAATCCTTCTTGAATTGTAAAATACCGGCACGAATACACTTATCGGTATTGAGAATTTGCCGGAAAACGCCACTCCCTCCATGAAAACTTGGCTGGCAAGGAGGAAAACGTGGGGAGAAGCTGCTTTGATCCCTGTTTGTCTTCTTCAGGATGCCGTGGAAGATGTAGGCGATGGGAGGACGAAGACCGATGATGGCTGCAGAAGGAGACGTAGAGAGGAATTTGTTGTTGGATCGAAGACTCGTTCTTGGGTTGGGAGTGTTGGGCGTGGGAAGGCAGCTTGGAAGAAATGGATGTCTTAGGAGACGACGGCAGATACAGTCCCTCCATGCTCACCATGCCGCTGGCGGAGAAGACGACGATGACGGCCAAGGCGTTGAGTTGCCGGAACGCGTGAAGGGGCGATGGCGGAGTGGTGGACGTTCTTCTGGGCGGCGGAGATGGGTTGTTCGTTATCATCTTTTGGGAGTTGGATGTCGTTATCTGTTGGCTCTACACCACCTGACATTTCCTTTTATTGAAGAAAAGGAATCTAGGATTCGAAAATGTGTGTGGTTCACTTTCTCAATATGTGGGGAAAGAAAGAAGAGAAAAAGGGGAAGGAGTTGGGAGTGAAGAAAATGGAAGAAGGAGAATGGAGCGAGACTCGATAGGAGGAAAGGTGGGGGAATGAAAGAACTAGAAATGGAGTGGCCGTATTAATTTGATGAGGGTGTACACGTGGCAAGTAAAGGAGAAGGGCAAAATAAAAAATGGTGATGGCCTGATAGGGTGTGGGATTGGAGGAGACGTGGCATATTGGATATAGTTGGATTTGTGTTCCTGGTCGCTCACCACATCACACATCACCTGGTCAGTCAGTCATCATTCAATGACTCAAACTTCAAACCAAACTAAACTCGGATTAATCCAGATCATCAATTTTAAAAGTAGTAGTAGTTGTTTATTTTAAAACATTTCTGGTTTCTTCAACCAATTGGACATCGAACTGGTTTCAACCAATCAGATGGCCCCCACTGCCACTGCATGAACCAAACAGTGTGTCTCAAAATGTAATTGCTGCCAAGCCTATAACTGGTTTTGGGCTTATAGGAGGTACATTTGATATCCGCCAACAAATAACAAGTCGTAGGAGGTATGTTGATATCCTCTAACAAATAGCTTAAACATTGCAAAGTGCAGTGCAATCAGCCTAAGTTGTCCATCAATGGATAACAATTGAGAGAATGACAAAATACGCCATGGAATTTTCTTGGAAAAAGAAAAGATGGCAGGCCTTCCATAGGCGGAAAAATTGGCTTTCGAAAGAAACATAGAAATCTTGACAAATGCATTTGCAACAGAGAAAATTTAGAGTGTGCGATCTCACTCCTACATGACGACTCTTACTAGTGGTGGGTGTCTGTGACCAAAACTGCACCACCGAAAAATATTACATGGGGAGTTTTTCATAGCAGAATTTAGAAAGCAATACGTGGGTCGAATGTACCTTAGCAATATGAGAAGAGAGTTCCATAATTTGGACGGCGGATGGATGTGATGGGAATCGGAGAGGGGTGCTCGGGTTGAAGCGAAATTATCTTCGAGATGTGTTACAAAGGAAGAAAAGTGTCATAAGCTTGAAGATGACCTAAATAACTATATTCGGGTCTATGTCACAGGATTCGACCATGATGATTACTCTAAGATTGTGACATGTGCTTTAAATGTTGAAAGAGTGAAGAAAGAAGAGTATGATAGAAAAGAAAGAGGCGGGTTAAGAAAAAGCCGATCGATCCAGTTTGTATCGGCACGAATAAAAATTTAGAGGTTCACAGGGGTTTTAGCATTGAGGCTACACTACTAGAGTTGACAAACTAGGTAAGTAAGACTATTCTACCAGCACCATTAGTAGCTAGTGCCCAAAGAGATTCTTCCAGAAGACCAACTCCTCCTTATTGCACACATTGTGGGAGGAGACATAAAGGAGATTGTTGGAGACTAACAGGTGCTTGTTTGGTTTGTGGATCGATGACACAAAGTAAAGATTGACACAGAGCAGTTCTTTCCGCGCACCGAGGCCCAGGGTTATAGCTTCATCGGTACATAGGGAAATGCGGACAACAGAGTGTTGCATCACTTAGGAACGCTCAGGAAACGGTGACATAGCCATGGGTAGATGGGATTCCCATGCTCATTAGGCGTATCTGATGAAGTAGTTGAAGATAAAGATGCCTCGGATGTGATAGTTGGTAATTTCAATATCTTTGATACTATTACACATGCACTTATAGACTTAGGGTCAACCCATTCTTATGTTTGTACTTCCATTCCTAGTTTGGGTAGTTTGTCGAAGAGTGAAATTGAGCATGATATCTTGGTAACAAACCCGATCGGGCATAGTGTTGTTGTGAATGGAGTTTATAGAGATTGTCCCATCAGAATACGAGAGTATGAGTTTTCGGGAGACTTGATCAAGTTGTCATTCAAAGAGTTCGATGTGATATTAGGGATGGATTGGTTGTTCCGTCACCAAGTGGTGGTTGATTGTAGAATGAAGTGAGTAACTTTAAGAACACCGAGTGGCGATGAATTAACTTTTATCGGCGAGGTTGACCATCCCAATGTGATATCGCGGCCACTACTAGAGCGATGGTTTGGAAGGTGTGAAGCCTACTTGGCGTAAGTGGTTGATAGGGAAAAGGTGTAGCCTAGTAGTTCAGACATCCCTATAGTTTGTGATTATCCGAACGTGTTTCCGGAGGAGTTGCAAGGATTGCCTCCACGGATGGAAATTGAGTTCGCAATTGACATTGTTTTAGGTGCCGCTCTATGACACCCCTAACCCAGCATCCAGTGTCATGCGAGGGGGTTTTTTTTTTTTTTTTTCCTTTCCTGTTTACTATAAACTTATTAATTCATAAACTGTTAAACATTTAACTTGAAATATATTATGTAGCAGTGGATTACAAAATATATTCAAACTCCATTCAATAAAGTGTTGACGTATCTGAAACTTTACATTGTTTACAACAAAGACATATACAAAATAAATAAGGTCCTCAATGGCGTATAGTGTTGCATTGACCTTGATTGCTGATGGGGATTGTTTTGGCTTCTATTCCAGCCAATGCCTACGCGGATGGCCATGTCTTGAACTATAACTTAGTGGGAATAATACTCGTGGATGACCCCAGTAAGGATCATCACACTTTAGGCAACGTGCATATCATCCCAACATATCATTATACTTATCGCATCTTATACATATTTCATACATATCATTTACACGTATAGCATACATATTTCATACTTACTTATCATATCATGTTTCATTTCTTATCATCGTTCATATACATTTTGTGTCATTTTACACTTTGCTTCTTGTTCTTGTCACAGTGTACTTGTCATCACATAGCAGTGTTATGTTTCTTATATCACTTCATATCATGTCATTTATCATATTCAAATCATTTGCATATTCTTGTAATTTGTTTTTATGTTTCATGTCTGCATATACCTTAGAAGTGGATACGAGAAACTATAAGGACCCGAAGGTGCTGTTATCATTATACGAGACAATGAACTATAAGGGCTGAGGCGGCTGTTATCATTATGCAGAGACAATGACCTCTATAAGGACCGAGAAGAGTCTTTCATTATCATTATGCGAGACAATGACCTCTATAACTTGAAGGTCTTGTGTGGCCCTCTTGGGGCAATGATCGGTATCTTTGCGAGACTTTTATCCACTAATAGGTATGCCCATCAATCCACTTTACCGGGTTCTAAGCGAATAATCCATTTTATTTCATTTTTAGTACATATCTGCATTATAGAATAGCTATTCTTTATCCAGGTGATCGTATACGATATTCACGATCATTTACTCTTATCTTTGTATTTTCTTGTATTTACGTATACTATCAAATATTTCTTATAAATAGAGCTATCTTTTGAACAAAATTTTCTAGGTCGATCGTGTCCCGAATTTGAAGATCATGTCAAGGCTTTGTTCTCCTATAAGTCTGGTGCTGGAATTTTGAATGTTCTGATTGGATGAGTGAAAGTAAACATAGTAAGCAATCATAATCACTCTAATGTCAAAACATAACCAGCAATGTCATGCAACCTAGATCCCCTTTGACGAATTTCTAGGTGCAATGGGGTCCAAATTTGCATACACCTATTTCAAGGAGATTTGTTCTCCTAAAAGTCTAGTTTATCTAGAATTTTGAATCACTCAATTTGGATGAGTGAAGAGAAGCGCAGCTTTTGGCCTAAGCAGCTAGGACTACTCTAATGTCAAAATAGAACCAAAACAGAACCAGTTATGTCATGCAATCTAGCTCCCCTTTGACGAATTTCTGGGTGCAATGGAGTCTAAATTTGCATACACCTATTTTAAGGAGATTTGTTCTCCTAGAAGTCTAGTTTAAGCAGAATTTTGAATAACTCAAATTGGATGAGTGATGGCTAAAACAAAAATATGGATTTAAAAAAAAAACGACATCTCTAAACCCAGCATTTCTCTATACAAAAATTTTCCTCCATTGAGGACCACAACCAAACCAAACAACCATATAACAACTTAGAGCAACCCTCAAAATTGAACTAAACCAATCAACTTCATTGTTGGAGGTAGAAGAATTCCTAACCAACAAATAGGAAAAACCCAAACCTAAACACAATTCCATCAAAAATCCATACAAATCCTTACATAGGCAAGGATTCAAACTAGTATCCATACCTTAAAGGATTCTCCTTCTTCTTCCTCTTCTTCTTCTTTCTGTTCTTCTTCTTCCTTTTCTGCTTCTTCTCTTTCTCTCTCAAACACCTAGCTCAAATGGGACAATTGCCCAAATTGCAAGACCAAATGTGGTCTTATCCACTTACTAGTATCATGGTGAGAAGAAGTTTCAGAAACATCATAAGCATCAGCAGTCTTGAGTAGGTTGAGGCTACGAGCTTGGGCTGAGGAGGAGGAATGTAGTAGTTTCTCGACCTTGAAAGTGGTCATATATAGAATGGAGCAGCATGGACCAAGTTTATCATGCTCTGATTCTGTTATCCCTGGTTGCATGATGCACATCTCATGCTCATCCAACTCAACAACTACTCCCTTGATTGATGGCACATCTGCATTTGATAAATTCTATCCAACCTCATCAATGTTGATGCCAGATAGGACTATTCTTGTCGTCGAGAAGGGATCTTGGCGGCCGCAAGCGGGACCACGGCCCGATGTAGATGAAATATGTCATTGTATCGCGACCCTGGAAACTTCCCAACACTCCAAAGGCGTGAAGAGTGCGAGGACCGGTAACTCATCCACTATTTTCCCAACCAACGTCCAATGTCCATCATTAACATTGTAAGAATAATAATAATCGCAATAGTCAAGCTCGCTCGCAGTCAACACATAAATGGTGGTTCCCACAGCATAGTGATAAATTACCCTAAATATTTGAGAACTAGGCCAACATTCCTCATGGAAAGGAGGCTCAGGAAGGGGCTTCCATTGTTCAATCGTTAGATCATAAACTTCAAAAGTTGGAGTTGGGAGTAGACACTCCAACTGCCAAGGAGTTCCTGACAGCACGTAAATCTTGCCTTCAATCTCCTCAACTATGGGAATTGGTTTCTTGCCCGGCATGGGGTATGATGCTTCGCAAGTCCATTACAATTGATCGGTTGAAGAATCCCGAAGCGTGAGGCGTAAGGGAAAGCCCTCTATCTCCAAACGACTTATTATGGCCCGCCGCCCTCGGTTGCCTAGGAAACAATTGTGGTGATGCTCGTGGCTATGGTTTCACTTCGCCGACCATGTACAGTTTGGAGTCTCTTATGAAGAAGCGCATTCCAAAGGGAAAATCCTTCTCCAACCAAATTCAACATATTGAATAGAGGTAGAAGGAGTACATCAGTAACCCAAAGAACGTTGGGAGTGGCTACAAACAGCAGGGTTTGGGTTTACCTCATCTCCATCTCCATCTCTCCACCTTCTTAGTGTTACGCACAGCACAAAGGAATTAAATTTCTAGGGTTAACTTTGAATTCGATCCCGATTTAGTGGGCCTTTATTTTATTTTATTTGTTTGACATCTTTTGCATTACATTTGTTTACATCCTTTACCATTTTAGTAAGGCCTCAAGGGCATAAATTTTTATCATAAAGAGTTTTCAACTTAAAAAATATAAATATAAATTAGTTTTTCCATAATTCCTTTTTATTTGACATCACTCATTTTAAAACTAAGACGATTTTTTGGAAATATGAAGTATAAGCTAAAAATTGCATTACATAGATGCAATATATTTAAATCGTTTGTCATATTCAAATTCTCAAAACAACCTCAAAACATAATTTTTTATTTTCTCTTTTGAAGTAAAATCATAGGTGAGTTAACCACCAAACATGTATGTGAGATGGTTGGGGTTTCTCCTAGCTGAACCAGAGGTCTCGAGTTCGAGCCTTAGAATGCAATTTGTGTTATATGTTAGAGCTTTCTGCTGCGTGGTCGTCCAGGTCGAATGAGGATTTAGTTTGGGTGAGGTATGGCTTAAAGGTGCCTTCCGTGTGTGCACGGGCCCGCTTAGGACACCTCATGGCCTGACCAAAAAAAAAAAAAAATCATAAGGGAGTTTCCAATAAAACTTAACTCAAGTGTTTAAAAAGTTGAGTCTGGAATAGGTAGGGTAGGGGTCCAAGTTCTAGTCCGGAACAAATTTTTGAAGAAGAGAATAATAAGGTGTAATGCAAAGTGAAGAGAAGTAAAAAAAAAACATAGGAGAGTTGAGAAGTAGTTTTCATCAATATAAATAATTTTCATACTTAATAAAAGAAATAGATCTACCATCTCAAAATATCGATAAACACATATATCCTGGATTTTATGAATATATCGTGGATATTTTTACAAAAATATCGATAAAAAAAATTATATTAAATTCTGTTAATATATTTGTATTTATTTATGATAAAAATTAAAGTTTTTTTTATCAAAACATGTTTTATCATAGTTAAAGATAAAAAATAAGTAATTTTGATATTGACATTAATTTATTTTAATAATTGATTTATCTAAAAAAATTTGGTATTTTTAAAGGTTAGATTAATACTTATCTCATTGAAAATTATATCTATATATTTTATCTTATCAAATTAGTTTTAATTTATAAATTATAATGTAATTAATTACTTGTTGATTTTTGACTAGATATATTTTGAAATATTTTCTAAAATAAAATATTAATGTGAAAAATAAAAAAATAAAGTGATAATAAAAAAATAAAAAAAAAACAATAAGACGTTGGGGAGTGGCCACCATCAACACAAAGAATTCAATTTCTAGGGTTCTCAATCATACATACAAATTTTATATTCCTATAAAATAAAAAATAAGAGAGAAAATTATTAAAGTTGTCGAAAAGGAAAAATACAAAAATAGATTTCTGTTTTTCCTTTAAAATTTAATACACGATCAAGAGAAAAACTTAAATTGGTAATGACGACAGCTTAAATTGGTATTAATTGAATGAAATATAAAAATGGAAACATGTGAGAGTGTAAAATTCGTTTTATAATAGAGTAGTCATTGAATCACAATTTAGTAATGATGGTGCTTTTTATTTCGGTATTGGGTTGGAGCGTGTTGGAGTCGTTAGGCCGATTCGTCGATCTTGCGTGATGTACAACCTGCAAAGGCAAAAGAAACAAGGTGATCCGGTGGGGGAGCGTCGGCCGCCTCTCCGATGCCTAAGTCAATTCTTTCCTTGTGGGAGAGAAAAAGATCAACTGCTTAGGGCGTAAGATGAAAGTATACCTTTTCCTAGTGGAGTGGGTCGGTATTTATAAGGGGGATAGTGGTAACTTTCCTTGTTAGATGATGATACGGTATATCTCTTATTGGGTGAAAGATCTTGGCTTTCCTTATCTCGTGAGCGAGCATTTGGGGAGATTAAGAAACTATGATCTTTGGGAATCTTGCCTCCTAGTCGTGGGCGTGGATTTCGAGTTGGGCTCTTTCCTTTTATGTGGGTTTTTGGGTGTCTCGTCACCCCTTATAGATAAATTGGGCCAGGGTTTAGTCTTGGGCCTATATTAGCAGGCGTATGTGGTGGGCAGGCTCTTTTATGCCACTTTCTTGTACTACCTTCTTTATCGTCTCTTAAGCACGGCTCTTGGGCTGCGTGTGGTTTTGGACCTCATCAAGTAAAGTCTTATGTATTTATGTAGACATTATGGACTGTCTACATAATAATTTCATCATAAATTGAATATATTTATATGGTAAAAGGAAGAATTAAATCCCACTTAATTTCATCATAAATACTTTTATATAGTTATTTTTGCTCATTTTTTAAGTGCAGAAGTTTTATTATTTGTAAAAATATTTAATTATAATTTCTATAATTCATATAATTTATTTTTAAATTTTTTAAAATTGAATCTATTTATATGGTAAAGGGAAAAATCAAATCCCACTTAATTTGTTATCTAATAAAAATCCCACTTAATATTATCATAAGCAATTTAACTCTTCTTTGATTTAAATACCTTATTTCTATTGATTTATGAAGTTTTTGTTGCATGCGCTCAATATGTAAAGTATGACTTCCGTTTTTCTCTTTTCTTCCATTCCCGTATAGGCTAGAGGCTATAAGCCTCTATACCCACCCTACCATCTTCTTCTTCCTCCCTCTTCTCCTCTTCTTCTTCCTTCTTTTCTCTTTTTCTCTCCCTTGTTTACTCATAATGTAAGCAAACATAAGGAAACACCAAGAAGAAAAAGCCCACCGTTACCCTACTTCCATTTTCCATTCCTCCATTTCGTCAACTTTCCCATCTTCTCTCTTTTTCTTTCTCATTTTCTCACTACCCAAACACAGCTTTTTTTTCCTTCTTCATTGCGTTCCCACTGCATCTATATATTTAAGTCTCTAAAAAGTGAGTAAATTTCTCTTTATCATTTCTACATTTTAGTTTGTACAAGTACTCGTTTGAAGTATTAGATTTTGTGGTTGAGGACTTTCATGGGCTTGATTATTGTGAGATTTGGGTATGCTAATGGATATGAAAATATGTTGTCAGGGAAATCTATTTGATTTGAGCTTGAATATTGTAATTTTAGCTTCATCGATTGGGCCTTAATTTTAGGATATTGTGCTTAATGATATATATATATATATATATATATATATATATATATATATATATATATATATATATATATATATATATATATATATTTGTTTAACTATTAAGATGAAACATCTTTGATGTATTCACTTTCTTCACTTCTAACTTTTTATTCCAATATTCATTAAAGAAAAGTTTTTTAATGATATTCAAAAACCTCCTGAATCAAATGTAGATAGATAATTGATAATTTGCTTTAGAAATTCATTTGCTAACTACTTAAATGCAGGACCTTTTGGTTTGCACCATTTTTTTTTCTCCCAGTGTGTTCATAATAATTGAAGCAACTGATATTGGTTGAGGTGTTTAATTTCTTATTTTATTTTAACATTTTGGGCAGGGATTTTTCATATGAAATTGGTTACGGTTTGAATAAAAATCACTTGCTTCCTCTCCAATTCTTCTTCCTCCATGAAAGATCTTGAATCAGAATGAGAATGGAATGTGGTTAATCCACGACAATAAGAAGATCTTTCATCAACAATTTTCTAGTAAAAGCACTTATTTTTTTACTTCTGCAAATTATTTTTTGGGATCTAGATTTTTCTAGTTTTTTTTAAGACATAGATATCTTTTTATTTATTTGATTCAGATTTTTTTAGATATGCTTTTCCATTTCTTTTGTAAGTTTAGATTTCTTTTATTTTTTAATGTGGTTTGATTCATATCTCTTTTTCCAAGATTTTGGTGCCATTATTTGTCTGCCATATTTATAGTCATTATTATTAATTACCATATAAATTTGTATATGTTATTATTTGCCTAATTTGTATATTATTGCTATTACCTTTGCTAACAACAACAATTGCCCTTTTTACAGATTTGAAATTTTCTTAGTAAATATCTTGTGACATATTTATATTATAACCGTGTTAATTTGCAAATCATTATTATTATCATAAATCGCCCTTATCTTATTACCATATATTATTTTTATCACATTTACCCTATTACTATATCTTCTCATGCTCATTATTAACTCATTTCATAAGCATATTAATAATAGATATTAACTGTATTTGCATATTAGATATTTCTATTAATTATGTATTTGCATATTTTATATTCCATTGCATATTAATTCCGTAGGGTTAACTATTTTTGGCATATTATTAACTTAATTCTTTAATATTTTCCTATATTATATTCATCATCACCAATATCTTATATTAATGATTAACAAGAAAAAAAATATCCACCTTTAAAAGAATGTCTTCGAACTTCTCACCTTGATTATTGTTATTCTTTTTTAAAATATTTTTCAAAGGAGATTATACCCTTTTTAAACTTAAATTTCTTGATTCTTTTTTAAAATTCCAATTTCCAAAAAAACCTTGAGCTATTATTATTATTATATCATTCCATTTATTCAAATTCGTTATCTAATTTTTAAAATAACCAGCCATTATCATATTTCAAATTAAAATCTAATTTTCTAAATTTTATAAATTCAAATTTTATTTTCTTTTTAATTTCAAAAATAAAATTCACATTCATTTAATTCTCAAAGTCTCTCTCTTTTAAAATTTTCCTAAATAAAAAATTTGTTTTATCAAAATTACAAAAAACCAAATTCTCTTTTTTTTTGTTTAAAGAAAAAATCAAATTTCTTTTTTTCTTTTTAATTCCAAAAGTCAAAACTCATTTCCTTAAAATTCCTAAGTCAAAACTAATTATTATTATTTTTAATTATTGTAGTATATTGGACCATCGTTATATCACTAATCGATCCAAGCTTGAGAGAGTTACGATGGATGCAAAATCCTTGACAATGTTTCTTCTTTCTTTTAGTTTTGCAATATCATTAATTTTACCTATAAAAGCCCATATATTTAAATTTTTGCATGGTCTGTTTAGCAGATGAAAAAATGAAAATTTATTTATTTTGATAAAATTTGGATTCAATTTTAGTTTTTTCATGATGAACCATGGTTATACTTACATCTGTGACATTATTGTCACATTAGCAATTATGTTTCCTAGAATCTATTTATTCTTTTTGGATTTTAAAAAAAAGTGGATATTACATTTTTTGTGTAATTTAACTAACATGTTTTTTGCAGTTTACATATTCCATCACCCAAAATTGCGAGGTTTTTTATAGCGAGATCTGAAAAGAAGACGGGGGACTTTAATGGCGATCTTGGACAAGATCGGTCCACGTGTGACTATCGTACAAAAAAGAAGTTAGGGATAGAGTTTTATTTTTTCTCATATGACTTAGCATCAAGGCTTCGATTAGAATACATCTTAAAAGCTATTATGAAGCATTTGTCATAGAGCGAAAGAGAAGGGAAAAGGAAGACTCAAACTTGTTGGTTTATGAACATTTGATCTCTGCTGAAGAATGGTTGAAGGTCAATGAGTTCGTGAAGGAGGGTAATCTAACAAGGAAGCACTCTCACATTGATTTCTTGGTGGGTGAAGACTTTCATATTTATGTCATTTTGAGTTTTAAACATTTAAATATATTGATTTTTGATATGTATTCAAAATTGTGCAGGAATGTACTTAGAGGCCTCCGTTACCTTGTTGAGATTGAGGAAGACACTGCTCAATTAGGGACATTAGTGAAACATTCGACATCGAGTGTTGTCATGCGAGGAGAGCTAAACTGAAGCATGAGGCTCTTTAGTGGTGGCACTTCTGGCGGTGGTGGTGGTATACCAACTGCGCTAGTGGAAGAGTTCACGGTGGTGGAGGTCATACGCTTTCGTAGTGGTGGAAATGACAACAGTAATTTTAAATCAATGATAGAGGGCATCTTCACTGGAAAGGCGAAACCATATGTTCTTGAACTATTCATGTACTTTATGGAAGGTAACACAAAATCTAAAAGGTAAGATTATTAATTAAA
This sequence comes from Tetrastigma voinierianum, assembly GCA_016808115.1. Taxonomy (NCBI): domain Eukaryota; kingdom Viridiplantae; phylum Streptophyta; class Magnoliopsida; order Vitales; family Vitaceae; genus Tetrastigma; species Tetrastigma voinierianum. Next base: position 465,723 of record JAEQBH010003479.1, on the reverse strand, counting down.
AATTGGTTAACTATAGTTTTTTTAATTCTAATTTATGTTTTAGAGGACTCTAATATTTTCCTTGTATGCAGGAAAAATATATTATCAAATATTGATAGTCACCCAATTTTTGGGACCTGAGTAGGCTTCTTGTGCCCAGTACGGGGCTAAGCGTGCTAGAATATAACACGAATCGTAAGAAAGTCGTGAATGATATAAATGCATTACGCACCCCAAGTTGGATTCTGAATTTGGAGAAGCATGCTAACCTCCTTGAAAGTTAATAAAAGGCGAGAAGTAGGTTGGGGATCCTACAATTTCCTAATATTCAGCAAAAATGTGGTCGTACATGTGAATGAGGTTAGATTCACATTTCAATTTGAATTTAATGGTTTGATTATAAGGACAACCAATTGATTTTATTCTAAATTTTTTATAGGATGCAAGAAAAGCATATGATGATGGATCCACAGAAGCATTAAAAATATACACATGCATATGAAGAACTTGCGAAACTTTTGGATGATCTGTGGCTTAGTTTCATGTCTGGAAGCTCATGTCTGATTCCCAACAATTACCATATTAATGTCCATGTTTTGGACGAGTCGTGTTATTTTGCTTATTTATTTTTAAATTTTAATATTGAATTCATTTTAGTTAGAATAATCTAATATGCCTCATATTTCTATGGTTTTTTTGGCAGATTCCTTTTGTGACAACCAAGATAGAGTGTTTATGTAAAAGAATAAGAAGATATTTTGTAAAAGAATTTAACTAGGGAGTGTAGACTTGTCGATGAGTGGTACCGGGTATTTCGGCCTGACTTTGCGGGGGCTTAACATGTCAACGTGCAAACGGGTTGGCCCATGCATGTCAAATGATTGGCACTGCATGGTCCATAAGCTTGGCGGGCCGTGCAAGGGCCGTGCAGACGAGCCGTGCTAAGCTCACCAAGAAAAAATTGATTTATGACTTCAAAATAGTTGGGAGATGGGCTGATTAACTTTTGTAGCTTACTTATAAAGGGACCGCTCAGGTGGCTCTCAACCGTCCGATGGAGGTCTCAATGGATCTTCGATTCAGGAGAGGTGTTCTTGAATCTTGATGCATAGAGTTTTTATGCAAAAGAATTAAGAAGATATTTTGTAAAAGAATTTAACTGAGGAGTACACGTGGCTTTTTGTCGATAAGGCGTGGACATTTCATTGACTTTATAGCGTGGACTTAGCAGATTCGACGTCGCAAACGGGCTAGCCCATGCATGTCAAATGATTGGCCTGTCATGGCCCATAAGCCCTACGAGTCTTGCCAGCGAATTAGTGTAAATGAGTACGTGTAAGTAGGTTGGCCCATATTAAATTTTGTTTTGTCATTAAATCAATTTAAAAAAAAATAAATTGTACTTGGTTTGTAATTGTAGACCTATCCAACGGCCCGAAGCCCATTTTAACGTGGCTCGACCAAAAAAAAAAAAAAAAAAGATAAATTTGAAATGACATGGCCCTAATCTTGTAACAGGCCGGACCGGCACGGTTGAGAGGCTTGGCCGTCTTGGGTCGAGGTGCTAGCCTTTGTGCCATGCGAGCCAGCCCACTATGCCCACCATGTGATGACCACGACCCTCCTACTATGCAGATTCTCTTTTGCATATAAAATTATCCAATAATACCCCTCTCAACAACTATGCGACCTTTAGTTTGAGGGATAAAAAAGTCTTTTGTATGTGAAATATCTATAATAGCCCTCCTTACAACTATATAATGGCTAGTTTGAAGGATAAATAAGTAAATCACTCCTTATTACTACTTTTCATGTCTAATACCTATAATATTCATTTCAACTATATAACAACTACTTTTAAGGGTAAATAAGTAAATGATTTACAAATGATTTTCTATAAATACCTCTACATTTTTTTTATCTTCACATACTTTACAATTCTATCTAATCTCTTTTTCTACAATTCTCTGAGTTAAAATTCTCTACAAGTTCTGTAATTGAAAGCTTCATCAAGATATCTACTAAGTGTAAAATTGTTCATCATCACAAGGTTGATGTATTTATATTTAGTTATTAAATTAATTGTTCTTCCGTATCTTCTACATTTCTTAAATTTTTTTGTAGAATTAAAAATGGATCCTCATTACCTATATGTTGAAAACCTTGACTATGGTATTGATGAATATACCTTTTGAAGATCATCCTACTCCCACTAGTGCCCCTTCCTCAATCATCCCACTACCATATTTAGACTCATAATATTTATATTTGGTGCTTAATTGTTCATATACTAAGCCCCCTCTGGTTTAGGTGGTTGGTTCATACACTCAGCTATGAAATTTAAATGTTTTCTACACACCTTCAACTTTAACCCTTGGATCCATACAAGTAGTTAAACAAAAAAGTGGTGGAATATTTTGCCAGTATTTCAAAATTTTTATTTCTATTTTTTCACATATTTCAACAAAAATGGATTGAATCTCTATATTGTTTAAACATAGTACTTATATTGCAAATACACCTAAGTGTTATACAAGATGTAGGTACATATACAACAAAACATAAATTAGTAGAATCATAAAAAACTTTCAAAAACTTAAAAAAAGCAAACCTTTCTCCCAATCATATAAAGTTATTTTAATTTCACCTAGCTTACCATTGACATAATCTCATAATAGGTTATCATACCCTACACAAGATTTTAACATTAGATAGGTAGAATTCCAATGATGACGTATATCATGATGAAATTTTTTTTTCTTTAAATCAACCAATTTACACAAGGCATAAAATTCTTGTAATCTATTAGATTGCATAAGAAATTGTAAAGCATATTGAATATTCTCTATTGAGGGACTTATTAATGTTAAACCATCTTGTACTATTAAATTTATTATATGACAAACACATCTCACATGAAATATTTCATTTAGTGGGCCTCCTCTAGCCCATTCTTATAAATAAATCTATGTCACTTGTATTGTTGAAGGAAGCATTATCAAAAGTAATACTAAAAATTTTGTTTGTACATTAAACTCTCTAAAAACATTTGTCATAGATTCTATATGACATGTCCATCATACGGATGATATATTATACAAAACTAAATACTTTCTTTTTTAATTTCCAATTTGAATCTGTATAATGTGATGTCACACATGTGAAAGGATCATTACTTTGATTAGTCCATATATATGAGGTCACTGATATAATTCTATTATGCTCATTAACTTCTTGGATTATTAATTGTTTAGCGGTTTTATAATTGTTAATTATATCATTACGCATACTAGTCTTGGGAATTCTTTGAAAGGCTGGTTGGTTGGACAAACTTTTGGATGAAATTTACAAATTTAGGATCCTCTGCAAATGTCATTGGTAGGTTCCTACTAGCTACCATACTCGCAAGCCCATTTCTCACAGCTTTTTGATCATATATAAAAGTGGTCAATTGAGACGAATTAGATCCTATCTCACTTCGATTTAATTAGGACCGTGTAGGATCTAATGCATCATGTTTTTTGGTACATTGTTCGGCATGTCTTTTAAGGTGACCTATGTCAGCACTAGCTTTGCAACTATATGTATTTTTAAAATATTTACATTTTGCTAGATCTTCTACCTCTCCTCTTATATATTTTATTTACTATACTAAAGCGCTTCCATACCCTAGGATGTCGTCTTCTAGTCTTAGGTCTTTTGCCTATAAGATCGAGTTGGGGATGATCTTCAAAATGATTAAATTCATTATATTCATCAATACTATAGTCAAGGTTTTCAACATATAGGTAATGAGGATCCATTTTTAATTCTAGGAAAAAATTTAAGAAATGTAGGAGATAGAGAAGAACAATTAAATTAAAAACTAAATGAAATAACTAAATTATAAATATCTCAACCTTGTGATTATGAACAATCTTACATTTAGTAGATATCTTGATGAAGCTTCAATTATAGAACTTGTAGAGAATTTTAACTCAGAAAATTGTAGAAAGAGAGATTAGATAGAATTGTAAAGAATGTGAAGATTAAAAAAATGTAAAGAATATTTATAGAAAGAAATCATTTAATAAGTCATTTACTTATTTACCTTAAAAGTAGTTGTTATAGTTGTTGAAATGGGAGTATTATAGGTATTAGACATGAAAAGTGGTCATAGTGAGTGATTTACTTATTTATCCTTTAAACTAACCGTTATACAGTTGTTAGGATGGTTATTATAGACATTTCACATACAAAAAACTTTTTTACCTCTCAAACTAGCCGTTATATAGTTGTTGAGAGGGGTATTATTGACAATTTTATATGAAAAAGGAGAATTGACATAATGGGTGGGTCAGCCTGCATGGCCGGCACGGTGGCCTGGCACGACGGGCCGACCCACATAGCATGCGGGCTAGCACCCTCGGCCCAGCACTGCTCACTCCCTTTGGGCAGTGCCGACCTGGCTTCCTACAATACTAGGTCGTGTCGGTCTAGCCCATCTTTTTTGAAGTTGAGCCATTGGCCAAAATGGGCGGCTTGACTTGTTGGACAAGTCTAGGTACACGTGCCTTACCTAACTTTATTCCTATTCAAACAAACTTTTACAAGAAAATAACATTGCTTAGTCTAAATGTCTAAATTTTTTAATCCTTTTCTTACAAGTTAGGACCAAGAGTCCATCAAATTTTCTTTTTCCTCCTATCATATATAATAATTTATTTAGAAAAAAATTACATCTTATTAATAATTCTATTTAAATACTTTAATAGGAAAGAATTTGAATAATGTCAATAGTAAATTAAAATAAAATGAACAGTTATCAAATAATTATTAAATTTTATATATATATATATATCAGGAGAAAAGTTCCCCAGATACAAAAAATTTAACCATGTGTTCTAGCAAGGTAAATGCGGCCTAAAGACTCAAATAAGGAAGGGCAATGAAAAAAAAAAATTTTGTTTTTTCCCAGCATTTTTCTCACAAACCAAACTGAGGAACAAACAAAAGAAAAAGTACCAAATTTAAAGAAATGCAGAAACCCATTAAAGACATACCTGTTGTGAGGTACAATGCCAGCATAGAAGCTGCTAAAGCAAAGCAAAAGCGCCAAATTCAGAGCTATAACACTCTTAGAAGGATACTCTATTCCTCCCCTGCTTTTCAAATACATTTTTTTTTTCTGTTTGGTTTGTGAGAAACCGGAGGAAAAGAATTTTCAGATTATGGCAAATCAAACAAGATGTAAATTATTAGGGATGGGGACATTAGTAGGGCAAATCAAAGAAGTATACTTTTGTTTTCATATATAACACTCCTAGCTTACAATATCTTTTGTCCGGGGTCGAGAGCTTGCGAGCGAAAAAACAAAAATGACTGATGGGTTTGGTGGATGGGAGGAAGAAGGAAGACAATATTAGATGGGGGCGACAGAAGAACAAAGCGGGTTATTTTCTTCTCTGCTCGGTGCTAGATGCCGATCAAAAATGTTATTGTACTGTGGTTCCTATAAGGTTAGAGCTGTCTCGGCGGGTGGCGTCTGCTCTCAGAAAAACTCCCCCATTTAGATGGGTGGGTAGTGCCTACTGCCTAGACATGGTCCTACCAAAGGTGCTTCTGCCAAGGCGGTCAGAAAATGAGGCCAAATCCTTTGCTGAGGTGCTTAAGGCAGGGGGCCAAGCCCTAGTGTGGGTCCTGTTGTGGAGTTAGGCCCAACTTCTAATGGGCCCGAGGCTAGTGGGTAGCCCAAGGAGGGAGCTCGGGTCCTGTCTTGGTCCTCGGCCAAGTGGTGTTTGGGCCCAAGACTAGTCAGCCCAGTGGAGCCTTTTAAGCCTTTTTTTCCATAGGCATTTTAATTTTTAATAGCCCACGTGTGGGGTTCTTCTGCTAGGGGGCAAAGGAGGTGTCTTCGATTGTTGTCGAAGAAGAGTCGGACTCGTTTTGTAACTTGTAAGGAGAGGGAGATTGTTTTTAGGCGCGAAGGAAAATATGCTCTTGTAGTTTCTAACGATCACTGACAATGGTTTGCCCAGTGCTGAAAATTCTCCTCCGTCTTCTTCTTCTTCTTCTTCCTCTGTGGGAAGTCGGGACCCTCTTCTTTCTCGCTCTGTTTTGAGTCATCCTTAGGGGCTATTCGACGAGGGGGTTCGATCGAGACAATTGGCGATTAATGCGGATGGTAAGAGTGGGGGTTTAGCTTTGAGAATCCACTTTGTGGAGCTACGAAAAGGGGTGTGATGAGAGGACCGATGAATGAAGTTTTCATCTTTGATATAGTAAGAGGATATGATAGTTGGGAAGAAAGTTGCTTGAGTCGAATTTGGTGAGTGTCGGGTTTCTCGACCGAGATTTGGTCATGAGAAGGAGATCTTAGATATGATGCGAAAGTTGAATGATAACAGGGTCGATTGAGGAACAAAGGGCAAATGGTTTCCCTCTAGGTGCGAGAGGTGAAGCGGAGTGTACTATTAATTTGAATGGATAGAGCGAGTGGAAAAGGATGAGGATTTCTTCTTTGAAACTCCAATGGAGTTGAGGATTCTATCTTGGAACGTCAGGGTGCAAATGATAGGAATAAGAGGAAGGTTATAAAAGCCCTTATCAAATCCCAGAGGGCGGGCTTGGTTTGTCGTCAGGAGACAAAAATTCAAATTATTAGTATGGGAATTGTTCATAGTCTTGGTATAATAAGAAAGGGTTATAGAATTGGTTGGAATGGAGGTTGGGATATTTTCTATCTCTTGTGGTTTCAGAAATTGTGCTGGTGGGTTTCCATGGATGTTCTTTGGCGTGTATGGCCCTGTAGTGAATGAAAAAGGAGAATACTAGGAGGTGGGTTATGAGGGTTGTAGATTGGTCATGGTGTGTAGGGGTGATTTTAATATTGCTCAGATTACCACATAGAGTGCGGGAGAGGTGGAAGGATGTTTGCTTCTGTGTGAAGGTTTTAAAGTCATTGAATCACGAGTGCGAGACATTCCTTTACAAGGTGGTCCTTTTACTTAGAGGGGAAGAAGAGATAATGGTTGTCTGTCCAGAATCGTCCGCTTCTTGGTCTCAGATGATTGGGAAAGTTTTTTTAGTTGCGTTGTTCAGTCTACTCTACCTAGACCAGTCTCAGATCATTGTCTATTCTCCTTGATGCGGGAAGAATTAGGAGGGGCCCTACTCCTTTTCGTTTTGAAAATATGTGGTTGAGAGTCGAGGGTTTCAAGAAGAAATTGAAAGCTTGGTGGCAAGGCCTATGTTTCATAAGTTCATTCAGTTTTGTCTTAACTGCCAAGCTAAAAGCCATGAAGGACTTCTTCAATTCCTAGAATAGAGACGTGTTCGGTAGGGTTGAGGTGAGAAAAGTGAGGCTCTGCGGAATTTATGTCATTGGGATGATAAGGAGAAGGATGGGTTTTTGACTTTAGAGGAAGCACATGAGAGAAATTTGGCGAGGGAGGATTATAAATATTGGTCCATTTTGGAGGAGGTATCTTGGAGGCGGAAGTTTTGAGAAATTTGGCTAAAAGCAGGTGATCGTAATACAAATTTTTTCACATAATGGTTAATTCACATAGGAGGAGGAATTTTATCAAGAAAATCAGAGTTAATGGGATATGGTTAGATGAGGAGGAAGCCATAAGGAAGGAAATTCATGTTGCTTTCCAACAACTCCTTTCTAAGCCAGGAGGTTGTCGACCCAGCCTTTCGAGTTTAAGTTTTATAGTGATTGGGAGTGTTGCAGCTACTAAGCTTGAGATCCTTTCTCTATTGATGAGGTTTTGCAACTCATTTGGTAAATGGGATAAAGCGTCAAGCCAGAATGATTTTCCATTGTGTTTTGGCACTTTTCCTGGGATTTTGTGTGGGAGGAAGTTATGGGCTATTTTAGAGAATTTTATGAGTAAAATAAAGTTGTAAGAAGCCTAAATTCCACTTTTTTGGTACTGATTCCTAAATATGAGAATGCGGTGGATCTAAAAGACTTTAGGTCTATCAACTTGGTAGGAAGTCTATACAAAATTCTTGAGAAGGTGTTGTAAAGGGTGGTAGGGCAGGCGGTTTTAGTGGCCCAAAATGCTTTTATTGAGGGAAGACAAATCTTGGATGAAGCTTTGATAGCTAATGAATGATGACACCTTATACGAAACTTGATATTGAAACATGACCATTCGTTTGGGACTTTTTTGGAGCAAAATGGGTTTTGGTACAAGCGGCAGCATTGGATTCACAGGGGTCCACGAGTCAATTCCTGCATCTACGTATATGGTAACAATTATTGTCCCTATGCATGACTGATCTTGATAGTTTTAATATTTATGTAAATAAAACTAACATTGTTTTCATTCTAAAACTTAAATAATTCAAATATAAAAGATATAAACTTATCAAGAAATAAAATAGAAAATATTTTCAGTACTAATTTTTTTTTAAATAAATAACAAAATATTTAATATAGTCCCTGAAATAATAAAATTTTAAAAATCAAATATTCAATAAAATATTTTTATTTGGCACATTTAAAATCAAACACAATATATTTCAAGCATTTCTAATGTATAGTCAAATAGTATGTTATTGTTATAGATAATGAGGAAAATAATAGAAGCATTGGGGATTTAATTTGATTTGTATGTATTAATTATTATTAAATGTTTATGTATTATTTATTTTTATTTGAAAAATGATAAATTTGTAAAATTAATGTTTTTAAAGCATTTTTAAGATTTTGACTTGTTTTTGCTTGCAACTGAAATTGCTTAGTTAGACTAACTAAAACCTAGTTCGAATGGAAATAGGTTAGATTAGCCCAACTCATTTTACTCCGTGGTTCGAATGGATTGGACCGAAATGGTCGGGTTGGCCTATTTTCTAGCTCTAACCCATGATTATATTACTTTTAAGTTTTAACATAATATTTCAAAAAAATGACTATAATAAAAAGTAATTCCAAAATTTTAATCAAATAAAATATCATAAAATATAAAATATTTTTACAAAGAATAACAAATTTGTTATGTCCGCCAAATGAAATATTGAAAAAAGAAGAAATATAAGCTCTGTTTGGATAAAGATCTTAATTAAGCGCTAATTTTATAACAGTTTATTACATGAGAACTTATGTCCTAAGTACTTTATTCAATAAACTATTTGTGTTTGAATACATATTTTAAAAAACGCTTATGCATTATTTTAAAGTGTTTGAATGCATTCTTCTGTAGTAACATAATAAGCTGAAAGTGCGAAAATACCATTATAACTTGATTATAAAGAATTGAAGTGTTTGAATAAATAAACATTGTCATAATTTTTAAAAAAAATTAAAAAAAAAACCTAAAAATTAATATTATATATATATATATATATATATATATATATATATATATATATATATATATCATGAAACCATGATAAAAACCTTAAAAATAAAGTAAAGATTTACTGTATATTGAAAACATTTATCATTCAAATTAATCTCTAGTATAAAAAATAGCTAATGAATTTTTCTTTCCTCTTCACTTTTGTTTCATATGCATATCATGAAACCATGATAAAACAAAAATAAAGTAAGATTCTTGTATATTGAAAACATTTATCATTCAAATTAATCTCTAGTATAAAAAATAGTAATGAATTTTCTTCCTCTTCCTTTTGTTTTGTATGCGTCGAGATTATAAAGCTAAAATATTATATATTTTTTTCTTCAATAAAATCTTTCCGAATTGGAACATGATAGTAGGAGTCAAACACTCGACCTCATGGTTACAAGCAAGTCGCCTTACCACTGAACTACCATGCCCCCACCTAAAATTTTTATGCTTCTTTTGATTATATTTTCTGGTTCTGCCACTGCATGAACTCATAGTTATTTAAAATGTATCGAGGTTTATAAGCATCTTAGGTCCTTGAGGCGTAAGGCATACTTGAGGCGCGATTTTTTTTTAAGTGATGCGCACCCTATCTAATATAAATAAAAATTATATGTTTCACTAATTATTGTCTATAGTTTTTATCTACTAATAAAATACAATAAAGTAAAGCAAATCAAAGATAAAAATAAAAAATCGCTAGTGCTTCCCATCATCTAAACATTTAAAAAGCAAAAATATAGCTTGTCATTAATACTTCCCATCATGACAAAAATTCTAAGTTCCAAAACAAAATAAACACTTATGGATTTGCATCAAATTCTAAATCAAGAAAATCATCATGAATAATTTTTTTTTTCTATTTTTTAATTATATGTTAGAATTGTTTTCCTATTTTCCACAACAAATTTTCAAAAATTTTACCTATTTTTACATAATTTTTGGAATTTTTTTATTTTTAAATTTTTTTTTCTTATTTTTACATAATTTTTATATAAATATTTTACCTATTTTGTTTACATAATTTGTTGGAATTTGTTTTCTATTTTTTTCATTATTTTATAGAATATTTTTCCTTATTTTTTTTTTTTTTTTACATAATTTTTCTAAAAAAATTTACCCTTTTTTACTTTTTTTTCCTAAATTTCCTTTCAAAATTTTAAGAATTTTTCTATTTTTAAAATTTATGATAAGGATAATTTTATCATTAAGATAATCGATTTTTAGACTTCTGTATAAGCCTTTTGATATTCTACATAAAGCTTATTGAAATAAAATAAAATGGATTTATAAGGGGTCATAAGTTATTTTTGACAAGCTTTTCAATGAAGCTTATTAAAATAAGTTAAAATTGGCTTATAGAGGGTCATAATTATTTTTATAAGGTCTTCTAAACACCTTTAATTTTTATCAAAATTATTTATATGATAAGATAAACTCAAATAAGCTATAAATAAGATTTATGAAATGTACCCATAGTCTAAAAAGAATTTTTTTGTAAAAAAATTATATCTAATCTTGTTTAACTTACCAAATTAATTCCAAAATAATCTTAAAAAATTAATTAAATCCAAAGATGAATTACAGCGTGAATTACACATGGGTTAGGTAGATGTTCTCCGCCCCATTCACTTATTGGGACGGGTTGAGCGAGGCCCGAGCTAATGAAAAGAGTTGAATCCGCTCGGGTATTGGTGAGTATATAAGGCTAAAGCAGAGATCATTTTTATATTTTCTTGGCGGCGAGATCATTTTTCCTTTTCTTTTTTTTCTTTGGGTGAAAATGTTTTTCGATTGAGTTGTTTTAATAGTAGAGATAAGTAGAATGTTTGCAATAATATGATTATGGCAAGCTTTTAGAAGAAGCTTTGAAAAAAGAAGACAAGAAGAAGAGGATTTTCGTTGGGTCTGTGAAGAAGAGGTGGATATTCATAAACCCTTGTGAAGTGTGAAATATATATCATTATGCAAGCTTTTGGAGAGTAGCGAAAGGGTAAGAGGGGGTAAGAGATCCAAATCCCGTTTGGAATGAATGTTTCCCTGTTTTCGTTTTTTTTGAATTAATTCTCCCATTCTCTTTTATTCCTTCTTTTTTGAGTTTTGATTCCCTCATTTCGTTTTTCTTTGATTATTGTGGGTACCATGGAGGTTCTAGTAACCTCACAGGAGTTTAAGCGCATCATCCTCGGAGCATTCACGGGAGAGGCAGATGGTAGCGAGACCATTGGTTTATGCGAATCGAGCGTCTGCAGGAGGCTATAGAAATCACCTCCGATATGACCAGGATCAGATTAGCTGCATTCCAGCTAGAGGGGGAGGCTCAAGTATGGTTGAGATGGGCCAGAACCTCTAGAGACTTAGAGGCTATGACATGGACGAGTTTAATTTGTTTATGGTAGTACTTTCCGAGGCTGCGAGGCATGCCCAGGTCGGGAGTTCTAGGCTGAAGCGAGGGCGGCGGTATGATGGACTACGTGGCTAGATTCCTGAAGTTAGCCCGATTTGCGGTAATTCGTGGCCACGAGACTTGTAGTTAGGAGATTTGAGAATGGAATTTGAAGTTGTCCACCGGGCGGGATAATAAGGACTTCGCTACGGGATATGGATCCATGGTTACTCTGACCACGACCATAGAGAGAGATATAGAGGATGCTCGGAGCACGAGGGATGCGAGTGTTAGTAGCAAGAGGAAGGACAGTCAGTCTTCTTCCAGTTCAGGAAAGAGGCAAAGAGATTCTAGTTCGCGAGGGTCCCAGAGTCGCGGCCATCGGGCCCGAGACGGATAGAGTTCGCCGGTCGGTAGGTGATGGTGTCTTTACCATTGCGTGCCGGACATATGAGGAGGGATTGCCCCGGACGAGGATCCCGGGGTTTTGGGGCAGCCTGATCCGTCAGTGAATAGACGGGAGAGAGTCTGATGCGTTCCTCCCACGGCCGGTCACGAGGCGGAGGCGGTCGGTTCGGGGAGCTACGGGCACCTCTGATTTCACGAGTAAGCCAGAGGCGAGTATAGGTAGGACGAGGCCTGAGCAGGACGCTAGGGGTCGGGCGTGTCTAAGCCATCTGCCGTGGGTGAGTCAGTGAGATGACCAGTCATACGAATGCGTTTTTGCTAACTTCGCGTGGCGAAGTGTTATTGATTACGATTGCATCGCGTTCATTCATTCTTTGCATCGGTTAGTGATAAAGTTGGGCTTAGAGGTTGAGACCTTAGAGGAGCCATTTTTATGTGAGTTCTTCCCACAGGGATTAGGGTGAAATAGGGATGATATGTTGAGGTTGCGGTTGGAATCTCGGGACTCTACTCACCGGTAGACACGAGGATCATGGACATGTCGAGTTCGATCATCATCCACGGGGATGGGTTGGTGGCAACACGAAGTCGTTATCGATTGTGAACATAGGAGGGTTCTGCTTTACCGCGAAACGGTACTGCGTGTGGTATTTTAGGGGCGAACCATGAAATTTTGCCTAGATAGTATACGAGTCGAGTGTCGGGGGCCGAGTTAGCAGATTTGGCTAAGCGAGCCTTACGAAGGACGGAGAGACGGACTTAGATCTACCTCGGATAGTGTGCGAGTATGTGGATGTTTTTCGGATGAAGGCTACGGGCGCCTGCAGGAGGTTGTAGACTTGATATCGAATTACACCTGGTACCTCACGTCTATGACTGCATAGGATGGCACGATTGAGTTCTGCGAGGAACTTAGAGTCGAGTTAGAGTTCTTGGATAAAGGAGTTCATTAGGCCAGAGCACTTCACCATAGGGCGCCGGTTTTATTTGCGAAGAGAAGGACAAAACCCTTCGATGTGCATTGACTACGGGAACAGTTGAAGCGGGGTTACGATCGAGAATCGGGTACCCATTCTTAGGGATTGATGATTTGTTTGATCGGTTAGGAGGAGCGCGAGTCTACTCGAGATAGACCTTCGCACTTTGATTTTACCATCGGTGAGGGTTCGGGAGGCAGATATCCTAAAGCGGCGTTTAGGAGCGCGTTATGGGCGCTGAGTTTCGGGGTGATGCCCTTTGGATTGATGAATGCACCAGCGGCATTCATGGATCTCATGCGTAGGATATTCGACCCTATTTAGATCGGAGTTTGTGTCGTAGTCTTCATGGATGACATCTTAATCTCTCGGTCGAGTGGGAGCATGAGTATCACTTGAGGTGTATTACGGTTGTTGAGAGACCATCGGTTGTGCGCTAAGTTGATGGGTGCGAGGTTTGAAAACTGCGAGGTGAATTTTGCCCAAGGACACGTGGTGTCGACATCGGGTGTCAGGTTGACCCGGAAGAGATCGAAGGGCGGTGAGTTAAGGAGAGGCGAGTGGGTCTTTGAGATACATAGTTTCTTGGGATTGGTGGGTATTACGAGAGAAGATTCATTGAGGATTTCTCGGGATAAGCGGCACCTATGACTAGGTTGACCGGAAGGAGGTTAAGTTTGATTGGGATGGCCAGTGGAGTGCTAGGAGGCATTCAAGAGTTGAAGGGGAGACTGCCGACTCCCATCTTGATAGTCCGGGCGGGACGGGGGTACCTGATGTATTGGCCGAGTTCCTCGAGGGCGGATTGGGATGTGTGTTTTGATCGGTCAGGGAGGTAGCTTATGGTTCTCGTTAGTTGAAGAATCATGAGTAGAATTACCTCACACCGCGACATGGGCAGTTGGCGGCGTAGTCTTAGCAGCGAAAGATTTGACGCGCCACTACTTATCTGGCGAGTTCGAGGGTGTACTCGAGGACCATAAAAAGTTTGAAGTATAGCGAGACCTCAACATGAGGCAACACAGATGGATGGAGTTCCTAGAGGATTATGAATTCACTTTGCATTACCATCCCGGTAGGGAAAATGTGGTGGCTGATGCACTTAGTCGGAAATCACGAGGAGCATTGGCTAGTATAGCTTCTCGTGAGTGGCAGATGCTCGAGGCTTGTGGAACCGGAGTTTGGGCTACGATGCGTGACGATTTCGAGTACCTTGGGGAGTTTAGTGGCTACCGCAAATATCGTTGTCCAGTGATCGAGTCGATGGCGGGGCGAGATAGTGTCCATCGGGGACCGAGGTGATACGATTAGGTGCAATTGGCGAGAATTTGGACCCGTTCCACGCAGATGGTAGTCTTCGATATAGGGGACGGGTAGTGGTTCCCCAGTTGACCGATTTGAGAGAGGAGATTCTCAGGGAGTTTCACTGCTCTCGATTTACCGTGCATCCAGGTGGCACGAAGATGTACTAGGATCTTCGTCGTCAATACTATTGGAGTGGGATGAAGAGACACGTAGGGGACTTTATTCGACGATGTCTCACATGTCAGCAGGTTAAAGCTGAGCACTAGACGGCGGTACTTCCGAAGGTGGCTGAGTGGAAGTGGGAGCACGTCACGATGGACTTTGTGACGCTCCACCAGTGCCAACGAGGCATGGCGCGGTATGGGTGATAGTGGGCCAGGCTCCGCGAAGTCGGCACATTTTCTAAATTTGTCTGGAGATGACAGCCGCATTGGAGAGATTCTACCGGTTGTACATTCGAGAGATAGTCAGGCTACATGGAGTACCAGTATCCATAGTATCGGATAGAGACCTAAGGTTTACGACCCACTTTTGGAAGAGTTTCCAAAAGGCTATGGGCACCACCGGCCCGATGAGTCTGACGTTCCACCCTCGAGGCAGATGGTCGATCTGAGGAGGGACTATCACGGTGATAGAGGGACATGCTACGAGGCATGCGTCTGGATCATAAGGGTAGGCGGGAGGAGCATTTTCCCTTGGTGGATTCATACAACAGCGAGTTATCAGGCTGAGTATATAGATGGCAGGTATGAGGCATTGTATGGGAGGCCATGCGGGTCACCATTATGTTGGATCGAGGTAGGAGGAGGAGGCTCCATCAACGGTCCCGATTTGATTAGAGACACCTCAGAAGGTGAAGCGATACGGCGGCGTCTTCTCGCAGCTCGAGTGGGAAGAAGAGCTATCGCGTGTCTGACGTCGACTCTTAGAGTTGAATTTAGTCCATGTCTTCTTGAAGGTGATGCAGAGAGTGGTCGGGGTTCGACGAAGCACGGGAAGCTATGTCGGTTTATTGGACCTTTCGAGATCTCTTTCAGGAGGATGAGCACCGTAGCGTGCGGTTGGTGTTACCGCCCGGCATGTCGGTGTCCAGTTGTTCACGTCTCGTGCTCAGGAAGTATACTCGGATCCGACTCAGCTTGTGAGTGGATTGAGGGACGTGGTCAGGACCCGACCTTGATGAGACCTTTGAGGAGGAACAGTGTGTATTTTGGATAGCCGCAGTCGGGGTTTCTGCGGAAGCAAGACAGAGGCTAGTGAGGGTGTATGGTGGCTTGTATGGGTGGAGGAGTCGCGTGGGAGGCGGAAGGGACGATGCGGGCAGCTATCCACTCTTGTTTAGGGATGAAGGTGCGTGGTTTAGTCATTTAGCATTTAAATGACTGGATTTACATCTGCATGGTAGAGTGCACGTTGCATATGCATGTGAGTGATTATGATTGTCCAGAATTTCAGGACGAAATTCCTTTTAAGGGAGGGAGAATGTAAGACCCGAAAAATTCCAATTTATGGAAAAATGGCAAAAATCGTAATTTCGGTTACGAAATTGCAATTTCGGTTAAAAATCTGGAATTTATTCTCTAGATCTCGAATGACAAAACGGATTTCACCGTTGGAATCGTATCGCGAAATCTAGTTAACCGCGTGTTTGATGGAATTAAGGGCTGAGTCAGATTGGCATGTTTTTCAGACAGTTTGAGTGGTAAAGCAGTTTTGGGCGATGGCAGAGATTCTGCTGTGATCATATTACTTGCAGTGAGCGGAGTAGAAGCCGAAATGGATGAAGCAGAATAGTCTTGAATGTCAGCGGGGAAAGAAGGACATAAATGTCCTTTTGGAATGTAAATGATAATAAGACAAAATTGTGAATAGTGCTTGTCTTCTTCAAATTGGACCCAGACCAAAACGTGGGAGAGGAGAAAATAGGATGAGTGGCTATGGAGTTATTGGGTTAGAGAGAGGAAGGTGTGCCTTAACTTTCTGAATTCTGGGGTGATCAGATCAGTGGGGTCGTCGAGACGAAGGAAAATTAAGCTGCAGCGGTGAGACCTCTGGCGATGGCGCGATTTGAGGAGTTTTAGCTTGGTGGTGGGGGTTTCTCCCTACTTGGGTTTATTAACTTTATGTAAGTACTTTGTTAATGTTTGAGTTGAATGAGGCCGTGAGAGGAATTTTGTTTGATCGGTCCCCGAATCTTGGGACTAATTGTTATAATTTTGAAACGAATGGTGCAGCAGTGACATCACGGCTGAATTGGGTTGTTAATTGTGCATTTATTTGTTGGCCATGCTTTGATGTGTATAAGGCGGAAATGAGTGTGAAACAGGTTCAGGTGGCGAACCGATGATTGGTGATTTATTAGGAATGGTAACCGAGGGGTTTCACTATTCGAGAATAGTGTTCACAAAATAATTTTTTGTGATAATGTGTTGGTGTAATTCAAATCATTGCACCGTGTTTGATCGATGGCCGTGACTAATTTTGATGTAATTGATGGTGAAATTACATGACATGTTTGTGTGATTTATATTATGTGAATATATGCATGATTATATATTTGCATGTGTTATAGAATCGAAATGGAATTGACATCATGCATTTCCATATGCACTGGGGCACCCTAGGACGATAGGAGTGAGTGCATGAGGTAATTCTTGAGAGAATGGTTCGGAGGGTTGTCTAAAAATAATAATAATTATCGGAGGGTAATCCAATAAAATATCAATCGTCTGAGTCGGCCTAATTGATATACATCGGAGGGTAGTCCACACATAATATCAATCGTCGAAGTCGGCCCAATTGAAGTATATATATATATATATATATATATATATATATATCAAGGGTTGTCTACAAATAAAAGCGCTAAGAGTTCTCATACGTGGCTTAGAGCGGGTGTGAGAAATTGGGGGACTCGGGATATGAGGTGATCAGTTAGACATTCAAGTAGGATCGTGTTGCTTGCTTGAATGTGTGTTTATTTAGACATTGCATATGCACTTAGGTGGAGAATAGCCCGTTTAGGGTGATTCCACTCACGAGGCATTAGCTCGCACTACTAGAGGATACTGTTTTGCAGTACGGGGGCGTGCGAGGAGACGGTTCATCATAGATGCCGTTTAGAAGAAAGTCGGAATGTGACTTTGATGGTTTTGCATGTATTAGAATGTTTTTCATTTTAATATATGGGTTGTATAAGAGTAGATCATTAACTCTTGTAACTATGATACATAGTTGATATGTTTATGACTATGGTTTTATGGGCCAAATGGCCGTTTTACTCATGTTACGGATTATATTGGATAGATGGAATATATGTTGTGAGTATAAATCGAGGGGCCCCGAGTCATTTTACTGCAGCCCATGGTTATAAGAAGACCTGGCGTGGTCATTGATGTTGGTTGGGACAGGTTATATACAGGTGATGTATTTGGGTAGAGCTCCTCGTACAAAGGACACTCTGCCTGATTTTCATGAGAAATGTCGGGTTACGGAGCATTCCACCCAGTGTTCAGGGTTAGCAGTGATCAGCTTGAACCCCTGGGATTTGGGGCGTCACACAAACATTGGCCTGAATAGAAACTAGCCAAAATGGTCGGGTCCTTATTCGCCTATGGACTGATTAGATTGGGCCAAAATGGATTTGACTAGCCCATTTCCCATCTCTAACAAAAATAACCTAAATACATCATTAATGTACCTTCTTAAGAACATTTTGGTCTTTCAAATCTTGATAAGATTCTATTACAAGTAACAAACAAAAGAACTTTTTTGACAAAGATGGTGATTGACATTTCTCACCCAGATGATTATGCTTTTTATCTATAAATTATAATATTAAAGTTGATTAAGTGATTTATGATAAAATGCTTACTCTGAACAAGTGATTTTTTCATTTGTTTAAAATTTTTAATTAATGAATGTCCAACCTTTTAATAATTTCTTTTATAAATTAAATAATTTTATTATTTTGATTATTAGGGTATGATTTGATTTTTAAGAATTTAATAAATAGTCAGTAAGGCTTGGCTCAGTGATTAAAGGATTGGCTCTTATAGAAACATTGTTAAATTACAATAGATGAAGAAATAAGAAAAACATTAATAATTATTTAAAAAAATCATAACAAGAACTAGAGTTGTCTTGATGATATTCTATAATTAAGTGTGGAATTCTTTTTACAAGAATATAGGTTTTGTTAGGAGTAAAAAAAAAAAAAAAAACAATAAAGGTTTTGTTAAAATTTTCCAAAAACAAAATTCATTATTTGACTTGTGGAAATTATTTTATTTTGAATATGCATTTGAAGTAAATTTGAGCACATTTGGCTATATAACTTAACAACAGTTTCCAACTTTTTGAAAATATTACAAACTCTTAATTATGTTTGGTCATTGTTCTCTAGATGCAATTTCTAAAGATTACATAGAAAAGGAAAAACAATCATAAATTGTTTTCAATCAATTTTAAAATCGTTAGAAACATGTGGTAAATGCAAATGTTTATGGTGTGAATTACACTAATTTTTTTACTTCAATTTTTTTTTTTTTAAAGAAAGATTGGATGATATATTAAAAATCAGAATTCAAGCTGGAAAGCAAGAACTCTGGAACAACTACATGTCATTCACATGGACCTAATCTAGAACTCATTACTCTAGCTATAGAGTGAGCCACTGAGTTCACATATCGCTTTACAAATGAAAATTCAATTTCTTCAATATCTTTAGTCAACACCTGATAATCCACAATTAACATTGCAAATGGAGAATTAACTAAGTGTGGATCTTGTAGGGCATTAAAAACTCCTTGTGCATCCATTTCTACAACCACTTTCACAAGATGAGATTGTTTAATCCATGACAATGCTTCCCGTACCCCCAAAGCCTTTGCCTGATTTGGTTGAAGTTGCTGCTGAATTAGTTCTCCCAACACCGCTAGAAAAGACCCTACTGAACCATTAAGAACCCAACCCAACCTAGTAGTACCACTCGCTGAAAAAATTGCTGCATCTACATTTATCTTTCTCCACCCTTCCTTTGGGTTTTCCCATTGAACCGAATGCACTAATTCATTCACCTTGGTAATATCATAGAATGCTCCTAATGGAGAAGTAATGAGACTTGAAATTGAATTCGGGAGCCAAGGGTTCCTCTTAACGAGAATGCTTGAACCATCCCCCACATGAAATCTATAGTGTTTTCATAGCAGGTTTTTGGAAGTCCAAATACCACACCAAGTGTAGCCAGGATTAGTCCCCAAAGATGCATTTAAAAATGTGGAATTAGGATAGTACCTAGCTGGGAAGAATTGAGCAAACAAAGAGGAGGGATCCATTATCAACTTCCATCTTTGTTTACATAACAGTGCGAGATTAAATTCATGTAGCTTTCAGAATCCAATACCACGGACTGCCTTAGGAGAACATAATCTGTCCCACTTTACCGAATTAATGTCATGGCCTCTAATCAACTTTCCACCCCACCAGAAGGAATTGAACATCCTCTCTATGTCATGGCACAAACTAGTTGGAAGATGCAATACAAACATTACATAAATTGGAAGCACTTGGCCTATAGTTTTGAGAAGAATCTCTTTACCTGCCCTAGAAAGCTTTTTAGCATTCCAGTTATGTAATCTCTTCCACACATAGTCTTTCAAATAATCGAACGCCTTTCTCTTGCTCCTACCTATGAGCGATAGGAATCCCAAATACCTTCCGTGATTTGACATCCCATGAACTTCCAAGATGGAACAAATTAAATCTTGACTAATAGGATCCACATTACGACTGAAAGAGATAAAGAATTTATTAAAATTGACTTTCTGCCTCGTTGCTAAACCATACTTCCAAAGGGTTTGGTTTATAATACATGTTTCAACTTCCGTAGCTTTGAAATAAAGAAAGCAATCGTCAGCAAAAAATAAATGGGAAATAGGAGGAGCACCACGCGCAATCTTACATCCATTTAAATAGGCAAAAGACTCCTTTCCACGAATAAGCGAACTTAACGCCTCAACACAAATAATAAACAAGAATGGGGATAACGGGTCTCCCTGGCGAAGGCCCCTCCTAGGCACGATTGGTCCTAACTCCTTACCATCATGTAAAATGGTAATCGGCGTGGAAATACATGCCGCAACAAGTAATCTAGACGATCATGAAAACCTATCATGGCCATCACTTTCCCCAAAAATATCGATCCACTTTGTGCAAGCCTTAATATGTCAACCTTCAAAGCCATGTAACCATGCTTCCCTTGAGTCTTTCTTTTTAAATAATATAGAACTTCACTCGAAAGAAGTATATTATTAGTGATGGTCACGATTGGTCCTAACTCCTTACCATCATGTAAAATGAGTAAATATGACTGTGGAAATACATGCCATAACGAGAGTAATCTAGTGATCATGAAACCCTATCATGGTCATCACTTTCCCCAATCTGTTCCACTTTGTCATAAGCCTTAGCCGTATCAACCTTCAAAGCCACGTAACCATGCTTCCATGAGTCTTTCTTTCAAATAATATAGAGACTTCACTCCAAAAGAAGTATATTATTAATTGATGGATCTCCCACTTTAACAAAGCCCCCTGGTATGTGAAATAACCATTAAGCATAAACACACACCTATTTCTGTTTTGCTTTACTGTTTTTATGAATACATTACAGAGTGAGGATAAGGTAATCCCATACTCTAAATGTTTTTATTCCAGCTGGATGAGATTGAATGTATATATTTAACCCACCGCTTTAATACAATTTCAAAGTGGTGGACAAAACCTTGGAACTTAACACTCAACTTTCCCTACAACATGCCAGTATCTTTGAAAGAGCAGGTTCAAACCCAGCCTTAGATGCAGCGGAAGCTTATCGGATTATAACTGAAACATAGTCTTTTGGTTTTCAAATATCATATAGATTGAAGTAGAATTGATTATCAACATCTGGCGATTCTTCAAATTTTAGCAAACATAAACAATGATAACTTGGCGACATCAGTTCTACAAATTCTGAAAATACTAAAATAACATCATGGACCACTATCTTGATCTGCTCGTTCCCATTACAAGATCTTTTAGCACAAGATTCTATTGTACCTAAAATATTTTTCTTCAAACTCATCATTACAATTAACTAATATCTACAAGTGTAAAAAAGAATATATTTATGAAGTAACTAGACAGATTATATATTATTGGCACATTTATATATATATATATATATATATATTGACATCTATTTACTATCTATTACAACTGTTATCTTGAAAACTTTAACTTGGTCCTTCCATTAGCTATAAAAATTTTATTTAAGATAAAAAATGCATTCATTTTAACTTTAATTTTATTATCCAAAGCTTTTGGAGAGGAGGCGGAACATGAAGACAAGAAGAAGAGGAGGATAATCACCGGATCTGTGAGGGTGGATATTCATATCTCCTTTGTAGGTTGGGTGCTTCTCCTCCCTTTCTGGTTTGTCTGAATTAAAGACATGATAGAGATCCAGACTCGCTTATTTGTGGAATGAGGTTCCCAGTTTTTATTTTTCTTTAAATTCTGTCATTCCCTTTCATTCTTTCTTTTCTATGTTTTGATTTTTTAAAGAACATGACTTAGAGATCCAAACACCCCTTCTTGAATCAGATTTCCTAGTTTTGAGTGGTTTTCTTTAAATTCTGTCATTAACTTATTCATCTTTATTCCTTCTTTTAAAAGGTTTTGATGTGTTTTTTTCCGTTTTATTGTTTTGTTGTTTTGTGAGCGATTGGGTTGGGGCTTTGTGAGAGGCAGAAGGCCACGGTGCGACACAGCTGAAAAGAAAAGTTGAAAAAATTAGAGGATGCATTTGTGATAGCAGAGGGGATGAGCGGTATGAACCTTTCTGCTCGAGTGTATTTTCATTATACAAACACATTAGAGTTTATTCCCTACAAGCCGAACTTTGTAATTCTCTCTCAAATTGATAGTGAAGCTTTCTCCTATGCCCGTGGTTTTTTTCCCGCAAGGGTTTCCACCTAAATCTTGTGTTTTTCTTTATTTTCGTATTTCTTTATTGTGTCATTGATCATAAAAAGCGGTATTAGAGCCATTAGGTTTTTCTGATCTTATCAATGGCAACCATGAAATTCGAAATTCCCTTGTTGGATCGCAGTACTAGATTTTCGTTGTGGCAAGTTAAGATGCGTTGTGCTTGCGCAGATGGATCTGGATGAAGCGTTGTTATGGCTTGACAAGATGTCGTCATCATTGACAAAAGAGGAGAAAGAACGTAAGGATCGTAATGCACTATCTCAGATTCACCTTCATTTATCAAATCAGATTCTGCAAGATGTTATAAAGGAGAAAACTATCGATGCGTTATGGCTGAAGTTAGAAGATTTGTACATGACGAAAAGTCTTACGAGTAAGTTGCACTTGAAGCAATGATTGTATTCACATTGTATGGTAGAAGGTACATCTTTAGAAGACCATCTTACGACCTTTAAAGAAATTGTTGCAGATCTAGAAACTTTGGAGGTTAAATATGAAGAAGAAGACCTAGGGTTAATGTTGTTGTGTTAGCTTCCTAATTTGTATGCAACTTTTAGAGATACGATTTTATATAGCCGTGATACCCTAACCCTAAATGAAGGCTCTGTTTTTTAAAAAGAAAATGAAGCAATTAATTGTAGGGCCTGAAGCGCTTGGAGATAGCCTGTTTGTACGTGGTAGGCCGCTAGAGAAGAATTATGGTGGTGAAGAATAGAGGAAAATGTCAAAATCTAGGAATTTTAATAAAATATGCAATTACTGCAAGAAAAAGGGCCACATCAATAAGGAGTGTTTCAAGCTGCAGAATAGGGAGAAGAAATTCGAGAACAAACAAGGAGAAAAATCTAGGAAATTTGGTGAGGCTAGTGCTATGGAATCATATCGGTGATGGAACTTAGGTTGCGTCGGATGCTGGTGGTGGTGAGAGTGGATTTTAGATTTTGGTTGTACGTTTCACATGACTCCTAATCGGGGCTGGTTCTCTACATATGAACCTATGCATAAAGGTGTGGTTTTGATGGGTAACAATGCATCTTGTAAGGAAGCAGGTCTTGGGACAATTCACATTAGGATGTTTGATAGAGTAGTTTGTACTCTTGGTGACGTCAGACATGTTCCTAATTTGAAGTGGAATTTGATATCCTTGAGTACTTTTGACTTAAAAGGGTACAAATACATTGGTGAAGGCTTGAAGACTAGTAAAGGAGCCCTAGTTGTGATGAAGGGTCATCGAAAGATGTATGTAATGTATGCGGGGTTCCTCTTGTTATAGGAGATGTTGTTGTTGCATCTCGTTCTTTATCAGAGGATGATATTACGAAACTCTGGCACATGCGTCTTGGGCACATGAGTGAAAATGGTATGGTAGAGTTGAGTAGAAGAGGACTTCTAGATGTGAAGAAAACAAGTTATGGTTTTGTGAGCCTTTGCGTTTTGGGGCTTGAAAATTTAGTTAGATTCTCTTCAGGCATTCATAAGTCAAAGGGGTTGCTTCACTATCTACATTCAGACCTATCTTCTATGGGAGGTGCTACTTATATGTTGACGATCATTGATGATTTCTCATGTAAGGTATGGGTATTCTTCTTGAAACAAAAAGGTGATGTGTTTTGACATTACCGGGTGGAAGCGATGATTGAGAAGTAAATACCAGGAGGCGGTGAAGTGTCTTTCCCACTAATAATGGGTTAGGGTTTGTTAGTGAGTTTAACACTCTGTGAAGAAAGAGAGAGGGAGAATTGTTAGACCATCGTTCGAGTTTGTCATACTCCGCAATGGAATGGTGTAGCGGAGCTTATGAGGCCAGGACTTTGATGGAGAAGGTCGGATGCATGCTCTCTAATGTGGTTTTAAAGGAGTCTTTTTGGCGGGAAGCCTTGTCAGCTCAAATGTTATTTGATCGGCCGTTCTCCTCGGTTCTTTATAGAAGAGAAGACTCTCGAGGTGGTGCAGTAGTCCTCTATTTATTCAAATTTGAAATTTTTGGATGCCTACGCATATGCCCGTGATAATGGATTCAGATAGATGAATGAAGTGTATATTTCTTGGTTATAAATCGGTGTGATATAGAAATTGTGTGGTGTTGGAAACCCAAGAAATTGGTAATTGAATGTGATTTTGATGAGACTTCCATGATTCGACCTTGGCTCCTAAAGGTACGGTGTTGGGCCAGGTGTGAAAGTTGATAAACAAGTGGAGTTTGAGACTAGTTTGGTTCTTAATTCAGATGAGCAAAGTGTCCCTACAGCTTCGATTCCAGTGCAACAATATTTTATTGCTAGAGATAGAGAGAGGAGGACTATTAAGCCACCACAGAAATATGGTAAAGCTAATCTGGTTGCATATGCCTTGAGTGTAGTAGATAGTGGTAGTGCAGTGAGAATTCACTTATGAAGAGGCTTACTAGTTCACAGTGATTAGTAGAGTGGATGATTGCTATTCAGAGATGGAGTCCGCTTCATAAAATGGGACATGGAACGTAGTGAGGCCTACCTAGGGAAGAAAGTCATTCGGTGAAATTGGGTGTTCAAGAAGAAAGAAGGCACACCGGGAGTTGAAAATGCAAGGTACAAGGCAAGACTAGTTGCTAAAGGTTATAGTCATATTCCAAGTGTTGACTTCACATATGTATTCTCTCTAGTGGTGAAGCATAGCTCAATTCAAGCTTTGCTTGGGATTGTGGCTTTTCATGATTATGAGCTTGAGCAGTTAAATGTGAAGACTTCATTTTTACATGTGGAGCTTGAGGAGGACATCTATATGCAGCAACTAGAGGGTTTTACAACTTCATGTAAGGAGGACTATGTTTGCCTACTTAAGGAGGGTCTCTTTGTAGTGCAGAAGCAGTCTCTAGACAATGGTATAAGAGATTTGACTCATTCATGATCTCTCATGATTTTAAGAGGAGTAGCTTTGATAGTTGTGTCTACTTCAAACAATGCAATGATGAGTCATTTCTGTATTTGCTCTTATATGTTGATGACATGCTAATAGTAGCCAAGAGTAAAGAAGAGATAAGAACTCGTGAAAAGCGAGCTTAATAATCGAGCTCAGATGCAGAAAGATCTGGGAACAGTTTAAGAAGATACTGGGATGGAGATCAGGGCGAGGACAGTGAAGATTATCCTCGAAGCTAGAAAGTGGCATATTGAAAAAGGTGCTTAGCAAATTCAACATACGTAATGCAAAGCCTCGCACGCCTCCACTTGCAAACATTTAAGACTTTCTATGTGCACAATGCATGAGGAGTGTTGACTACGTTCAGAGTACCATATTTTAGTTCTATGGGTTCTTTGATGTATGCCATGGTATGTTCGTCAGATTACCATGCGTCAACGGCTAAGAAAAGCATGGAAAAACCTCGGCAAGGAACATTGAAAGGGGGCCTAATGGATTCGCGCGATAATTTGCGTGGATCCAAAGAGTGTTTGTTTGTAGTTTGGATTTAGAATGAGGCAGATATTCAAACTCACAGATTTTAATCCATTTTTCTGAGTTTATAATGAGAATAATGATGAATTGTCTACAGAAAACTGATAATTGACTCAAATTCCAATTTGCAGGAAAATACAGCAGAAAATCAAATTTTAGCAAAAATCATAAGAAACACCACAGCTATAATTGAAGTCAAATCGAATTTAAGTCATGACAGAAGTGCAGCTTCACAATTCCAAGTCACGACATCAAACAAATTTGGCTTTGAAGAAGAAACTCAAGAGGAATCATGGTCGCGGACCGTAAGAAGGAAGTCGAGACAAAAAAATGACTCGTCGAGATTAAAAGAAGTAGTCAAATGAAGAGCCATGTCGCGATGACATCATGATACCGCCATTCAAAAGGAGATAAATGATGTCGTGGATACCACCATGATATCGCGAACAAGGAGTCATTCACAAAGCCACAAGAATGCCTTCAAGTAAAAGAAGTCAGAACTAATTTTGAAAGAAAGGACTGATGTCACACCTTAATAAGAATGAAGAATAACACCAAGGTCGAAGAAACCCAAACTTTATTTACCAAGAATTAATGAAGAAGGTACATGATGTCGCGACACCACTGAGGTCGCCATGTAATTCGGAAAGCTTAGCGCAGGTTATGGAGGTCGCGATAATCAATAGAAGTCATGGCTAAAGATTTTCAAAGACCAACATGAGGTCGCCACGAAGAAGAGATAGCAACATCAACACTAATCGTAAGATGTCGCGACGCCCTTCGCTGGTCGCGATATCACCGCAGCATCATGGTCGCGACATCATTCAGTGGTCGCGACATCAGCTGTAAAGAATGGAGGTCGCGACATCATTTAGCTGTCGCGACATCAGATCCAAGAGATGCTGAAGACAAGTCACGACCAAACAAAAGCTTTTGCGACATCAAAAGAGCTCATAAGCATAACAACATTGGTCGCGGACGTATGATTGAAGTCACGACCTCAAAAGAGCTCACAATACGGAAAGGTGAAGTCGCCACGCCATTCGGCTTGTCGCGCATCGCTATAGCGAAAGAAGGCCGCGACGCCATTTAGCCGTCGCGACATCGACCCAAGGGGTGTTAAAGGCAAGTCGCGACTCGATAAAAAGCTCGCTACAAACGAACGGAAAACGTCGCTGACGTATGATTGAAGTCGCGACCAAAAGAGATCACAATAAAGAAAGGTGTAAGTCGCTGGCATGATTGAAGTCGCGACATCAAAACAAATTATGAAAGTAGAACAAGGAAGTCGCTAAGTGAAAGAGAGGTCGCGGACGTACCGGCGTCGCGACACAAATGGAGTCGCGACATGAACAAACAAATGGGCCGCTTATTTTGAAACCCACAAGAAGTGCATCGGCTAGCCCAAATCAGAACCCTATAAATAAGCAATGCTACGTATGAAAGCAAATTCTTAGCTGCCAACAGAAGTTCCGGGTAGCCTGCTGCCAGTGTATTTTAATTTTATGCTTTTCTTTGTTTGCCGTTATTTTAGATTAGATTGAGGATTTTATTTCGCTTGAATTTATGGATCCGGAATAGTTATTGAAGCAAAGCCAACGCGTACGTTATTTTTTCAAATTATCACCGTTCAGTTATCCAACACGAAATTCTAACGCCCGCCGATTTACGTAGTTCTTTTTGATCGCATTATCGTTAGTGTAATGAAGTAATTTAGAAACCCAAATAAGCTCACAAATTGCATTTCCTGTTGTTAGAATTTATCTTTCCTCAAGCAAATTCATCGTAGAGCCATCAACTTTAGTTTGGAATTTGCTTGTTGGTTTTGTTTATTCATCCGATCCAAAATATCGGGCATCCGGCACTGCATAGGATTTTGAGTTTATGCCTGACTTCAGGAGGCCCTTCCGAGGACATAGAGAAGGCATTCCCAAGAGTATCGAACACCAAGGGTATGCTAACCCAATATCGGGGATCTAATGAGCTTTGTGAATTTTAATCGATACCCTCTTCTCACTTGAAATCGAGAATGAGTTGAATGACTTATCGCTTAAATGAGCAGAGAGTTTCGCCATTCGAACAAGAAGTTCAACTCGTGTTAGCAAGGATCTAATCAAGGAAAGAATGAACTGGCTCAATTTTGAGGAGGAGGAAACCAGTATAGTGTAAACCCATGTTATCTTATGTCTTAGGATATGCTATACCTCCATGTTTGGGTATGAAGTATTGAAAAGAAAAACATCCGCATCAAGGCAACTTATTAAAAGTAGTTATCTAACTGCTTTCAAAGAAACAGGGAAGATTAGATGATGAAATGTGTCGTTATGAGATCCATTACGGCGGGCTACCATCTTCCTCGGACCTGATTCAAATATGGCGTCTATGAAGCAAAGATTACAAGAGCTGTTCCAGAATGATGTTTGCCAATAGTCTATTTTCAATGCTCCTTTAAAAGCTAACCGACAGTCCAATTCTTTAATTTTTTTATTTCTTTATTTTCGCATTATTTCATTTTGTTCTAGTTTACATATTCTTTATTCTTTCATTATTTTAAAGGTTGTTAGGATATATAAAATTGCAAATCATAGTCCAAAATAGTATGGGAGCTTGAGTAGTCAAGGTAGTTGATTGAGAATTCTTTCGAGATCCTATGGGATCGATATCTGACTTAAATCCACTTTATTACTTGTTCGATCTCGTACACTTGCGTAATCATGGATCAAAACCAGAAGAAACTTATCTACTTTAAGGAAACCGTTTTTTAATCAAGATAATTGGAAGAAATACAAATAAAACAAGTTTCATGGCATGCCGTCGTGATTAGATAATAGTCCTATGGTAATAATTTTATAAATTTGTGTTGATACTGATCCACCACACTAACATAGTGTAGAGAGATAGTTAACAAGTTTTCGCTGCCGCTGTCAGGATCTAAAGAATTAATTTTAGATCAATATTCTCACGTGAAGAAGGAAATACTAATTTGACATTTTCAAAGAAAAGAACAAAATAGCTTTTCAAGGTGCTGATCACATTAGTCACCACTTTAACAAGCCAAGGTTGAAAATATTTGTTAGGCTTGAATTTAATCCTGGTTAATATGAGTATGTTTTTATTTCAAAGAAAATCTTTTAATGCATAGGAAACAGGATTCTGACCTGATTCCAATAGACACTGAATTGGAGAGAACGTCAGAGCTTAAGAAAGACAAAAAGAGCGTAAACGCAGCTATGGCGTAAAAGAGACATGACCAAATTGTAGGAATGTAGAGGATGCACTAAGACCCCCATTAATCGACACAATGGAGGATTTAGGCCTACACCAAGAAGAGTATTTTGCAATCGACAAAATACGTTGGATGCAAACAATTTCAACTAAAGCCACTTCTAATTACAATGGTTCAACAACATCGGGGGCCATCGTCATCCCACTCGAAGACCCAAATGAAACACCTGGAAGATTTCAGATGCTAATACGCAGTTGAAGTCGAATCCACGTGAGACCGAGGGTGATAAACTACATCTCTTCCCATTTCTTTGAGAGATATACAGCCACATGGTATGAATCATTACCATAATAGTTCGCTGATACTGGGAAGAGTTGGTAGAAGCTACTAGGCAAGATTCTTCCCCCCATCTCTCACTTCGTAGAGACGAAGAGAGATAATTGTATTCAAACAAGGGAAGATGAGAGCTCAGATGCCGTCGAGCATCCAAAAGATTGTCAAGAGACCCAATGCAGGAATAGACTTGAAGACCCAGATGGATATAGTGTATCACGCTCCAATGATACATCCAAGGGGAGTATTATCGATGCTTCATGTCGTGGAGCATTCAAGCCGGGGTGCGGATGAAGAGGCAAGAGATCCGATGAGGACCCGACAAAATGCAATATGAAAGCTCCATCCGATTTCGAGGAGGCAGGGGAAAAGTGTCACAGAGTCAGCAAGATGACAGCCATGGAGGCTAAGTTGGATGTTATAATGCATAGGATGGACAAACAAGAGAGGAAGATGCAATAACGCTTCATGAAATAGGAGCAAAGGGAGAGAATTGATGAGAAGTGCCGATGTGCCAACGTAAGAAGATTCTATGGTGCCGAGGAGTTAAGCACGTGAACGAGCAAAGAAGTTATCATTTCAAGCCAAATCCTAACCTACCCATACACTACAATCCAGCACTGAGGAACCATGAGAATTTTTCATATGGTGGAGGGTATTATATGGCCTGGGCTATAGGATGATCCTCAACAAGGATATCAACGCCCACCAAGGTCCCAAAGAAGAAGCAGCAGCGAGGTGAGGTGTAAATGAATACCGTGGTCGAGAGGAGAACCCAACCATTCGAGAACAAATGTCGCAGTCATGGGGCAACAAGAGGCTATTACAATTCCATGAATTATAACCGTCCGACTTGAAAATTTCAAGTTCGATACCCGCATGTTTCGTAAGAATGCTAGTGCTCACCTAAAACCCAGAGACATTACAAGCAGGCTAATCGTCCCGACATGCCAACCAGGAACAAGGGAACATTCCCCAGTGACACCTTAAGAACCTAAAGACCGCATGGTAATTCAATTGGAGAAGGGAAGGATTCAGCAAAGAATAAAGACGATGTAAACTAAGAGATCGAGGTAGAAAGCATGAGACTGAAAAGAAAGAAGAAAAGAAAAGCCTGATTAAACAGATGAAAGGAAGAAATGACCAGAGAAAGAAAGGAGTACTCACTATGCTCCGCAAAGGCCATTCCCACAGAGACTGGGCAAAAGAGAAGAATGTAGCTTTCTAAATTCCCTTGGATTCATCAAGAAAATAGAACAAATATCCTACGGTAAGAGGTGATCACCAAATGCTCTTTATGCAAAATTTCCACGAGGTGCTACAAGAAAAGAAAGATAGTCAGAGGGTGCCAGCGACCCCTGACTGCCTATGCAAAGGCTATTATCCAATAAAGCCCCAAAGAAAGATGAAAGACTCGACAAGCCACTATTCCCTCGCTCTATAGGGAAATGTGAGTTCCAGAAAGCTTTATGTGACCTCTCGAGCAAGAGTAATTTGATGCCTCTATCACTATGCAGAGAGACTTAGTTCGGGAACTAACCCCAACAAAGAATTACTTTACGATGGCCGATAGATCAATGGCACAAACTGCAGGGCATTCCTCGGAAGCGATGTAGTCGCCAAGGTCGGGAAATTCATTTTCCAAGAGATTTTGTTATCATGCAGATGGAGGAAGACCTCAAGTTCCTCTTCAGTTGGCCAAGATCTTTCTTAGCAACGAGTCAGCTTTGATGACGTATTTAAAGGTGAACCGACACTCGTAGTTGGGAAATGGCTAAAGGCATTTTAATATTAATAGAGTCTCGAACATCCTAATGCAAAGAGAAGACTGCTTGTATGGTCGTAAGAACAATAGCCTTCTCAATGACGGCGAATTTGGACATCATTCAAAACTCTATCAATGAAATCGAGATGAATTTTCGCACTGAGAGCTGGATTGTGAAGTTCCGCTTCAAATTTGTTTTCAATAATGAAATGCACTTCAGTATAAATGAAACATTAAGATGAAGAGCAGCTAGAAGAACCCATGGGCGTGAAACTAGTGCGCGCATGGTTAATATCAGCGAGTTGCCTACCATTTGTGCCATGAGTTTTTAGGAGCTTAAAAAGAGAAAACCGCTATCATATCAACTACATCGACCGTCAAGAACGTGGTTGCTAGTAATTTTGAGAAAATACAAGGAAGCGATTGCTCGTCAACTAAGATCCTAAGGGTATCGGCCTTCATTTGTATGCATAAAATATCGGCCGGAAGATAAATGCAAAACTGCTGAGCATCAAAGTAGGCCGAACCTGGGGCCATGAAAGAAGTCACGTTAAGTTCGGAATGGTTAAATGCGTTTTATATGTTATATCGCATGCGCTTCGGGGTAAGCCTAAGACATGTGGTTCTTAAGAAAGGTGGATTCACCGTAATCGAAAATGAAAAGAATGAACTTATTCCTACAAGAACTCGTGACAGATGGAGGGTTTGTATCGACCATAAAATTGAACACCGCAACTAGAAGGATCATTTTCCTACCTTTCATCGACATCAAACGCCGATAGGCTGGCAGACACCTCATTTTTGTTTTCGATGGATACTTGTATATAACCAAATAGCTATTGCACTCAAGATCGTGAGAAAACCACTTTTTACATGCCCATTTGGTACTTTTCGCTTTTAGAAGAATGCCATTCGACCGTGTAACGCTTCCCGGTACCTTCCAATGACGATGATGTTCATATTTTCCGATCTAGCGTAAGAAGTTATGGAGATCTTCATGGATGATTTGATGTTGTATGGATCCGCTTTTGAACAATGCCCGTGATAACTCCGGGGACAAGATTTCAAAGGTGCAAAGACAAAATCTAGCTCAATCGGGAAAAATGCCATTTTATGGTTACAAAAGGGATTGTCTGGGCATGGTTTCGCAGAAAGGTGGCATGAAGTAGAAAGCAAAGGTTTCAATTATAAGAGACCTAATGCCACCCACTACAGTCAAGGGAATCATAAGTTTCTTAGGACATGCTGGATTTTATAGAAGATTTATCAAAGATTTCTCAAAAATCGCTGTAATCAATTATGCATTGTCGAGAAAGATAGTAAGTTTCATTTTGATGAATTCCGCCAAAGCATTTGAAGAAATCAAATCCAGACTAGTGGAAGAAGCTCCATCATGGTAAACCGCATTGGAACGTAGAATTTGAGATCATGTGATGCTAGTGATTTTGCAATGGGAGTCAGATTGGGGACGTAAAGATGAAAAAGTGTTCGGGCACATCTACTATGCTAGCAAAACCTTTAATGGTAGCTAATGCGAAAATACTCTACTACTGAAAAGGAGATGTCGATAATAGTGTTTGTATGTGAAAAATCTGGGCATATATTTTAGGTCCCATGTTGTTATACATACTCGATCATGCAAAGAATTAAATATTTAATGGCAGAAGGAAGCAAAGCCAAGATTGGATCGTGGGTATTATTGTTGCGAATTTAATGAAATTAAAGATTAAGAAGGGCAAGACAATGTGATAGTCACTTGTCGAGTAGAGGAACCCACTGTATAAGAAAAAGGGAAGAGAAATAGCATAAATTTTTCATGACCAAGATTTAGTCAAGCCACCCAATCACCCCGGGTATGTCGATATTGCGAATTTCTTTAGTCAGGAATTATGCCACTTAATTCAGCTACCAACAGAGAAAAAAAGTCGAGGACCCATGTTGGTATTATATCCGGATGATCCATATTTGTTTAAAAGAGAGCTTATCTGATTATATGGCATGCGCACGTAGCTCTAGCAAAGCAAGATTTTACAAGAATGTCATGCATCACCTTAACGAGACACTGGCAGAGATAAAACAGCCCACAAAATTCTCCAACAGATTTTATTGGCCTACGATTTTTAAGGACTGTTTTGAATGGGTGCTATGTGATCAATGCCAAAGAATGGGAAATATCAAGAAAGGCATGAGATGCCCCGCAAGGTATCCCGGTGGCGCAATTGTTCATGTAATGTGAATATTTAATGATTTACGAAGGATTTTAGAAATATATACATACTTCAATGTGGATTATGTATCAAAATGGGTAGAAACAAAGAATTGTCCTAAGAATGATGCCAATACAGTTGTGGGGCTTTGCCAAAGAAATATTCTTAGCGCATTTTAAATAATCTGCAACTATAATTAGTGATGGAGGAAGCCATTTGCAAATAAGGTGTTTGACAAACTCATGAGCAGATATGGTATCAAACACATTATGAGCTTAGCTTATCATCCTCAAACAAATGGGCAAGTCGAAATTAATGCAGAAATAAAGAAAATTCTCGAAAAGACCGTGAGTTCTAGCAGAAAGATTGGTCTTTGGAAACTCACGATGACACAAGTATACAAGACTGCTTAAAACTCCCATCGAATGTCCCCATACAGACTTGTCTTTGGAAAACCATGTCACTTCCCTTCGAACTGAAT
Source organism: Tetrastigma voinierianum (assembly GCA_016808115.1). Classification (NCBI taxonomy): domain Eukaryota; kingdom Viridiplantae; phylum Streptophyta; class Magnoliopsida; order Vitales; family Vitaceae; genus Tetrastigma; species Tetrastigma voinierianum. Next base: position 431,850 of record JAEQBH010003479.1, on the reverse strand, counting down.
ACAAAGCCATGTACTAATGTACCTAAACTTTGATTTCAAAATTGCAAAGAAGAGACTTCTCCAACTAATGAACTGAAAAATTGAGAAATGAAACCTATGACAATGCTAGAATATACAAGGACAAGACAAAGAAATGGCATGATCAAAGGATTCGAGGAAAGAGTTCGAAAGTGGGGGATCAGGTCTTGCCGTTTAACTCTAGATTACGATTATTTTGAAGCCGAAATCAAAATGTGGAGGGACCATATACAAGGGTGTCGGGTACTATCTTCGAGCAAAGAACACTTAGGACTGATGCCGGGGAAGAATTCAAAGTTAACGGGCAAAGACCAAACACTATCTCAGCAAATGGAGAAAGAAAAGAAGAACTCCAACGTGAATTGAGAGAGAGAAGGCTTAAAATCAATTAGTCCGCGCCTAAAGACTCAAACAGAGTAGCCTGGGTGGAGGCAAACCCATATTGGATTTTTTTATTTCTTTATATAGACTTCCGAATTTTTTTATTATTACGCTGCTTTTGAATTTTTTTAGTTCTAGTCATGATTTGTTAGAAATCGAAGTAGGTTAGTATTAGATTACCTAACTTTTTGAATTGTTACAATATGCATGAAGAATCAAATGGCTCAAAGCGAGAAGGAACAAACTCAGGACTACTCCAAAGACTTCACAGACGTAGAAAGCAACTCGAAAAAGTGGGAGTACTTTTCCCCTACATAAATTTTGTAGAAAATTGAATAGAATACATTCAATTGTCAGGTGGGAATGATTAAATGGATGCTAAGAATGTGAAAATTAATAAGGAGTGAAAAGTCGGTCCTGATAATCAAATTTAGGGGCAAGTGCGCATCAAGTCGCGAACCGTGATTTTATGTCGCTGTAAGTCGAGACTTGAATCTCACAAGATCAAGGAAAGTTAAGGGCAATGTGTCGCGGACCAAAAGTTAAGGTTATGACGTAAATTGAGGTTGCGACAAAACATTTGGGTCGCGACAAGAACAATCCCTTCAAAAGAGTGGTGAGGGTCGCGACAACTCAACTATGTCATAAAATACCTGATGTCGCAGCCTGATGATGAATTGTCCTCCCACAGTTTACTTATGCCGTGACAAACAAGAATAAGTCGCGACATAAGAGAAAAGTATGCCAGTTGGGCATTTTTTTTATTTTGCCCTAAATTTAATGATGTAAAGACACACCTGAAACAAATTTAAGTCGGGACAAAAGAAATAACAAGCAATAAAGAGCTCCACAATAATGATTGAATTGGTAACTCACTGAGAAACTCCTCCACTATCATCTCTCCTCTCAAGCAAATACAACTCTCATCTTCGACTGTTCTCACTCCTTGCAAAACCCTAAATCCGAACTTCTTCCTAAAAACCTTCCGATTTCCAATGGTCGAATCTTCAACCTCATCCCAAATCCGAAAGGAATCTGGAGCAGTATACTGTGACCGAAAGCGGAAGTTCATCTGAACCCGAAGGGAGAACATGTCAATGGAACAAACTAAGTTCAACCCGTTACAAAGCAATAGAGGAAAAAGGGAAAAGAAAAACAGCAAGAAGGAGAAGAAGATGAGTTCGTCTCAAAAGAAGCTCCAACTGGGAAAAGCACTATACTGGAAAGTGGCTCAGAGTGAGAAAGAGGCTTCTGCCTAACCCATCTCCTTTCAAGGAATTACTAGAGCAAAGAGGGTGAGAATTCGCAAACATCAAAAGTCCGGATATGCAGCTAGCCGTCCGAGAATTTTACTTAACTGCTTGAAGGAAGGAGAACTCGCTATGTCGAGGAGTCTGGGTGCCTTATGGAGCGAAGACTATTAATGAAATGTATGGAATGGAAGGGCGGAAGAATGGATCAAAATTCAAGAAGTTGATGAACAACCCTAACCATGAGAAGATTAAGTAGAAATTGATAGACGGTAAAGGAAGTGGAAGAAAGGAAAAGGAGAGCAAAAGACCCTGAGCAGGGGAGATTTGACAGAAGAGGCAAAAGTGTGTGGTTTTACTCCTGCCTCGTTATGGTCCCCACCAAGCATTGTCCGCACGCAAGAGAACAAGCAGCTAACTTTCTCTATGCTATGGGTCGAAGGTACAAGACTGATGTCTGGAACAAAGGGTTGAAAATTTATAATGAGGTACCATGAAGGTAATAAAAGAGGTTTGATCCCTCATCCAGCGACTATCACAAGGTTATGCTTGAGGGCTGGTGTGAAAGGAACGTGGGAAGAAGAAGAAGAATGTCCTAAAATGTCACCACTAACTCCTGATGAGGCAAAGGGGCCCAGAATCAAAGAAAAAAAGGGGGTATAATAGAAGTTGATTCGAGAGAAAAAAATGATAATGCAAGGAAGGAAGAGTACACACTTCTGGTTGCAGATCAGGAAGAAGAAGATCCAGAAGCGCATCCAGAAGAGAATACCTTCATATTTGCCGATGACAGAGAACAAGGTTATGGAAGTCCTATAGATTTTTTCAACCCCACTCGCGCCTCCTCATAAGGAACAAGTGATTTCGCAGAACCGTGAAAGCTCTAGGGAGCCCAGAGAATAATCAATAATGAGATGCCTGGCCTATCTTAAGAGTATGGAAGAAAGAGAAGAGCAATGGAACCCCTCCAAAGAAAAGTTCGTAGAAGAGGTTTATGAAAAGAATTGAAGAGAAGGGATCAACAATGGGGAAGAGATGAATGTAAGAGAAGAAGTATATGAAGCTGAGATGAAAAGAAGAGATCAACAATGGGAAGAAGAGATGAGCAGATGGGAAGAGCAGATGAAAAAGATCCTGGAGCATCAAGAGGAAAAATTTAAGAAGGAAATGGAGGAAAGAGATCAAGATTCACCGAGAAGTTAAAGCTAAGCCATGAATCATTCTACAACAATCGCATGATCAGGATTCTCAACTCCTAAAACTCATAAAGGAAAGGGATTCAGACTGCTAGCCAAGACTAAGTGAAAGAAGATCAAGGGATTCAAGTTCCTACATGTCAATGTTCAAGGACTTCGAAAGGATGGAAGCGAAAGAGATCAAGAGTCGACGACAAAGATGCCTCTGTAATAGGTATTTGAAAATTTGGATTTGATCAACAATAATCTTTCCAAATTTTTATAAGTCATGACTGAAATGGAACGCACAATGAACACACTGGGCACAAGACAAGATGATCTGAACAAAAAGGTTGATCTCACAAATGAATTGATCCTTGAAGAACAGATAGAAAGGGAGAATGACAAGAAGAAGAACAGAATGGAAATGAAATTCCCAAATTCTCCTAATTTGGCATTTTGGATCTGATCCTCCCAACATTTTTGCTCCTCCCCCAAAAAGAAAAAGATGATCCTCCCATTGATTTATCCTTCTTTTCCCCTCTTCTCGATTGTCGCTTCTCAATCGTTGCATCACATCATGAATAAACAAGAAAATTTGTGAAAAGGAAATGTTTGCTTGCTTCATAGCTAGATTGTATTGTTATTTTTTTTTGCTTGACTTGTTAGAAGAATATTTGTGATTTAGTTCAAGAATGAAATGTTGAAATATCATAATCTGAATCCATAGTTGGAAGTAGTTTGACTAGGAGATAAACTTAAACACAAATAATTGCAAAATCAGGTATGAATAAAGAAACTGAATTAGGAATACTTATCGCTCGTTTAAATTCAATAGTTGCAAAAATTGGAAAATCGGTTATTGTCGATGGAACAAAATACTGGTTAATAATGTAAGTAGATAGCAATAAGTACAAGTCTTGAAGAAATAATACATTACCTGGCCAACAAACTTATGAAACTTTTGACAGAATTAGGAACATCTTCCGGGGAATTCAGATTTAGAGTCCACAAATCCCAGAACTTGTTTGATTATTGATTGAGGCGAAATCCTAGGTGAAAACAACTACCATAGAAATGATAAAGGCTATCCTTGGCAAAGCCTTGAGCCTTTAAGCCTACTCAAAATATGCTTAAGCATATTCTCAGTTCCCGATTTGAGCCAAATAAGCCTTATTTCTTCAATAAACAATTGAAAATCGAAATTCCCTTCCCTGTAATAAACCCAAGAAGAAGAACCCAAATTATCCGCTGCTCATAAAAAGTTGGTATAAATGAAGAAAATAGTTTCGGGGAATAATATTCCCAAATTTTGAAGTATGAATCAAGAAGTAAAAAAGGTAGTTAGTGAAATAAGGAATAAGTTTTGTCTTGCAGGCCTATTTCCCTTGGAACAATTAAGCTCTAGGGTAGTGAACACTCCAAGACCCTAATGCCAATCGGGTATGGGAGTTGCTACCAAAGTTCTCTAAGAGTAATAGAAAGCCTAAGAAGACAAAACATTGCACTATTCCAAATCTTAGAAAAATAAAAGCAAAAGAGTTAAAGAACAAAAGAATCTACTGGAATAAAGTACATATGGAAGTTCAAATTCCATAAAAAGAATTCAAAAAGAGGAATCAGGCTAAGATTGAGGAGAATCGTAGAAGGAACAAAGAAGAAAAGAGTTGAGGCAACAATGTATAGACAAGATGGAAACTGGGTAATTTACAACCTAAAATTTTCCATTACCTACCCAATTACCTAAGCCCAACATTACAAGCCTAAAAGACCTCATTGATTTTGAAGGCTGAATTTACCCACATTAGCGGAGATCAATATGAAAACAAGCATATGGGACTTGATAAATGGGCCTAAGAAAACTCCTTAAGATTAACTAAATTCAACATGAAGATGAAAAGATTGATGACTCACACACACGTAACAAGACTTGTTAAATAAATCTTAAATACATTAGTTTATCAAGAAATTTTGTATTAGAAGTAACACTATGCCTTGTTCTTGCATCAAACTGAAATTTGAAATAATAAAGGATATCTCTTAATTCCATATCGAAGGGTGGAATGAGAAAGACCGTGGAATAAATCGAAAAATGTCCTTAAAAATTTTCTAAACTTATTTGTTCGAGGACAAACAATTTTTCTTTTTCTTTTCGCTGGGGACAAGCAAAATTTTAAGTTTGGGAATTTGATGAGTCCAAAAACTCATTAGATTTTTTAATCCATTTTTCTGAGTTTATAATGAGAGAATAATGATGAATTGTATGCGTAAACTGACACTGACTCAAATCTAATTGCAGAAAATATACAGAAAAATCAAATTTAGCAAAATCATAAGAAATCACTACAGCTGGTAATTGAAGTCAAAACTGAATTTATGGCGACAGAAGTGCGCTTCCAGCAATTCCAAGTCACGACATCAACAAATTTGGCTTTGAAGAAGAAACCTAAGAGTGAACAAGTGAAGTCGCGGACTAAGAAGGAAGTCGAGACAAAAATGACTCGGGTCGATTAAGAAGCAAACAAATGAGTTAGCGTTCATGTCGCGACATCATTGCGGCGTCACGACACCAAAAGGAGATAAATGATGTCGTGGATACCACCATGAGGTCGCGACAAGGAGTCATTTACAAGCCACAAGAACAAATTTCTCAAGGAAAAGAAGTCGCAACTAATTTTGAAAGAAGGACTTGATGTCGCGACTCGACAAGAATTTAAGAATAACTACAGTCGCACGTAAACCCAAATCGCATCGACTAAGAATTAATGAAGAAGGCACATGATGTCACGCACACCACTTCGAGGTCACGGATGCACTGGAAAGCTTAGCAAGAGACACGGGAGGTCGCGGGATAATCAATGTAAGTCATACAAAATATTTTTCAAAGAGACTGGAACATGCAGGTCGGTGACGCTTAGAAGAGATAGCAACATCAACACTGAATCAGAAGATGTCGCGACGTCCTTCAGTGGTCGCGACATCGGGCTTGGGTATCGCGGTCGCACATCATTTAGTGGTCGCGATATCACCAGAAGAACGGAGGTCGCTGGCATCATTTAGTCGCCGCAACATCGATCCAAGAGATGCCGGGACAAGTCACGACCAAATAAAGCTTCCGCGACATCAAAAGAGCTCATAGCATAACATTGAAGTCACGTATGATTGGAAGCCTCTCCGCGACCCCAAAAGAGCTCACAATACAAGGTGAAGTCGCAAACGCCATTTAGTTGTCGCGACACAATATAAAGGAAAGAAGGTGAAGACGCTTACTTAATTGCCGCGAGATGATCCAAGGGTGTTAAAGGCAAGTCGCGACTGCATAGTTTCCGCCGCGCATTAAATGCAAAACGTAAGTCGCCGACGTAGATGATCAGTCGCGACTCAAAAGAGATCATAAATTCTTAAAGGTGGAGTCCCCACGCATGATTGAAGTCGCGACATCAAAACAGCCTCATAAGCGTAATGTTGAAGTCGCTGACGTTGAAAGAGAGGTCGCGGAGACAGGCCAAGGTCGCGATATTAGTACAACGGGAGCCTGACATGAAAAAAAACAAATGGGCCGCTTATTTTGAAACCCACAAGGAAGTGCATCGGTTAGGCCTAACTCAACCCTATAACAAGCAATGCCATGAAAGCAAACTTCGCGCCGTAACGAGAAGTCTGGGTAGCCTAAGGCCTCAGGTATTTTAATTTTATGTTTCTTTTTTCGTTTGGCCGTTATTTTAGATTAGATTAGAGTAGATTTTATTTGTACTTGAATTTCCGATCTCGATGTTAGTTATCAAGTTGAAGTCGAATACGCACGTTATTTTCTTCAAATTACCGTCGTTCGTTTGAAGTCCAAACAAATTTTGGAATTTTAATCGTTCACTTTCTGATTTTGCAAGAGTTCCTTGATCGTGAGCTACCATAGTAATGAAGTAATTTAGAAACCCAAATATCTGCTGACTTAGAGCATTCCTGGTTGTTAGAATTTATCTTTCCAGAGAAATTACCCAGATTGATCGAATCTCAGTAGCTTTGAACTGTTTGTCGGTTTTGTTTATTTTTTGTGATATGATCCAAATATCAGTTGTCCTATACCGTAATAGGATCGTTTACGTTTCTCGATTTCAGAGGCCCTCTCGAAAGACACAGGAAGGCATTCCCGAGAGTATTGAACAATTTCCTCAAGGGTATGTGAACCTAATATCGGGGATCTAATGAGCTTTGTGACTTTAATTGATAAATCTTCTTCTCACTCTGAAATCTAGAGAGCTGAACTGACTCATCGCAGTCGTGAGCAGAGAGTTTCATTCTTCGATCTCGGTCGTGCTCCAATCCCCCGTGTTAGCAAGGATCTAATCAAGGAAAGAATGAATCTGGCTCCACTTTGAGGAGGAGAAACTAAAGATAGTGTAAACCACAAGCTTATCCTCAGCAGCCTAGAGTCAAGGTTTGATACCATGTTTTTAGATGGCTATCAAAAAAGAAAAAAATATCCATAAGTAACTCAGATTAAAAGTAGTTATCTAATCCTCTCTGCTTCAAACAAACAGGAAGATTAGACATGAAATGTGTCAGTATGAGGGAGATCCACATGGCATTACCATCTTCCTTGGATCGATTCTAAATATGAGGTTCATGAAGCCAGCATACCGCAGTCACTTCACAGAATTGATGTTTCACAATAAATGTATTTTCAATGCTCCCTTTAAAAGCTAACCTGATTAGTCCAATTTTTTTAATTTTTTTTATTTCTTTTATTTTCGCATTATTTATTTTTGTTCTGCTTACATATTTTTATTCTTTCATTATTTTAAAGGTTGCTGTGATATATCATTGCAAATCAAGGGCCCACAGATGTAGTTGAAAGAAGCTAATGGGGCTGATTTGAGAATTTTAGATCTCTCGTGGGATCGATATTCGACTAAATCACTCTTTATTACTTGTCTCAATTGCACACTGGCAGTAATCATGGATCAAAAACTAAAGAAACTTATCTACTTTTAAGGAAACCGGCTTTTAATCAGATAATTTGAAAAGAAATACAACAAATGTAAGTTTCATGGCATTATTATCGGGATTAGATATTAGTCCTATGGTAATAACGCTATAAATTTGTGTTGATGTTTTGATCCATCAACGCACACCTATTATATAGTGAGAGAGAGAGCATGTAATATAAAGTATGTTGATTCGATGATACTTGACCTCGAATAAGAGGAGATTCCTTACAAGATATGTGTTCACCATCGAGGTTGTATTATTAGCCGAAGTTTACCGCTAATGCAGCTTTGTCAACTGGCGCAGGGAGAGTACATGACGCTATAGAAGTTTTTGTAAAGAGGCCCTTGGTTTTAAGGGTCATTCTGGGAGCTAAGTGATTAATGCAGATCAAGACACAGTTTTTCGACAGCCGCAGTGTTATATTTCACCAAAGATCAGTAGATGTTTCACTAGAGGACTAAGTATACTCCATGTATGCATCATTTTTGTGCTTTAGATTATTGTTTCAGGGTGACATTGTCAGAGCAAAGTTGGAACCTTTTACATAATCCTACAAATTTGATGATTAAGTCACTTTCTATAGCCAAGTTTGTACTATCAAGTTAAAACTTATGACTGCTGCTAAGTTTTGCTCTCATGGGGCTGTCAGGGAAGATGAGCAGGTTTTGATCTTGTTTTACATATGCCTGCTGGCGTTTTCTCGTGTGATGATTGCTGATGCACTAAAGAACACGTTATCAAATTTATGAGTGAGACACTATTACCAGCGACTATTAACTAATCCCTATAAGAACCTCGCTATATAAAACCTTGTTATCGAGACCAAAACGTGCATACAAGATTTACAACACTGCTACCCAAGGACTATTAATTAATCCCAGGCAACCTTGCCATAAAACTTGTTAAAATTATAATATGTAAACCAAAAATCTCCTAGAGTAGTCATTTTCAAAGTTTGGTTTTGATCTGAATTCTGCAAGTGCACAGGTCGACAAGTAATAAAATGGATTTAAGTCCAGATATCGATCCTCAGAGATCTCAAGAATTTTAAATCAACTACCCCGACTACTCACTCATACCATTTGGACCACTAAATGTGATAGTAAGATCCAAAGATGCTTTAAAATTAAAATTAACATGGGGAGATGAATCAACGAACAAATAAATCAATATAGCTAAATAAAGAATAAGTAATAGTTAGAAAATGAATAGAAATTGAATAAGTATAAAAGAAGGCTTACCGTGATCAAGAGAACTAGACAATATCAATGCTATTGTGAAGAATCAATTCTGTCAATCCTAAATCCTTTTCTCGTGGAAATCGATTTAAATCATTCTACAATAGTTCAGCCGGGATTCCCTCCACACTTCACATTTCATTATCTAATTCACCCGATTCTTCGAATACAGTGGAATTAGATAACTACTTAACAGGGACATCCTAAATCTCGAGCATTTTTCTTTGCAATACTTCATACCACTTAAGTGACTCGAAACCTAGCTCCTGCCACACCAAGCCGATATACAACCTGTGTTACTCGTCTCAAATTGTATCGAGATCACCCCTCTCCTGATTAGATCTCAACAGCAACTTGATTGGCCTCACTATCCGACCGGAGGTGAACCTTTGTTTGTTTAAATGGATAACTCGCTCACTCGACCTTGATCAGCTCAGAAGAGATTTATCCAAGTAAACTCATTGCGTTATCAATAGATCTCTTAATAGCGTTATGAATATACCTTAAAAGATGTTCATAGCTCCCGCAGAATGTCATCTCGTGTCACCGTGAGGACCTCCTTGAAATCGGCAATAAAAAACAAAACTTAGACTGGCATACGAAACTGATATTCGCATCAAAAAACATGTTCCATAATCAAAGTAAATTCATAAATCGAAATTCGCACTTGCTGAAATATCATCAGAAAGATAAATTCTTTCGATAATAGTATCTCACAAAAATGGAAGTCAATTCCTCAATTAATGAATTACACACTACGTGATTCTCCGATCATAAGAATAATCGTATTTTTAAACCGGATAACCCGACCTAAATTTGTTCAACTTCAACTTTCCGTAGTAATTTCAAAGAAATTTCAAATTCCCAGATTCAGCTTCTTCGCGAAACGATTACATCCCATTCTCGAAGTAAAATAGACGATAAATCTAATCTAATTCTAATTATCAACATTGAAGAAAAATAAAAGAAAGAAAGAAAAGAAAACAAAAATGAGCCTTCGCCTATCCGTGACTCAGATAGCCGCCAAGCTGCTTTAATGAGCTGGATAGCTGCGTATTTATAGGGTTCCTCAATTGGGCCCTAATCCCAATGTAGCCCGCTGCGGGATTTTAGAGCATCCGTGCCCAAGTCATCGTTTCGTCGCGACTTCGCTTCCTTTGTCGTGACATCATCGGCGTCGCACATCAACTTACTCTATGTAGCCTTGATTTGGTCATTCTTGATGTGTCGCGATTATCAATATCTTGTCGCCGGCACTTCTCACGCCGCAGGTTTCAATTGTTCTCTTCCCGATGTCGCTGACGCCGATATATTTCGTCGCTTAATCTCACTCTTCATTTCACCGCAGCCTTCATCTCGATGTCTTTGTCGCTACACACCCTTTGTCATGAGCGGTCATCTTATGGAATCAGAGGTTCAATCAAGTCGCCATGCCGTCGCGGATATCAATATCTTGTCGCGACATCTCTTCACGCCTTTGCAAATTTTCGACCGGTGTCAGTTCGATGTCTACATCGTGATGCTGTCGCCGCATACGGGGCTCAAGTCTCCCGCACTTTCCATCGTTAAAGGTGATGTCGCGCATATCAATATCGGTCGCGGCATCGCTTCTTGGTATCGCTTTCCTGAACGTGGTGTCCTTTTTGATGTCACGACTTCTGCGATCGTTCCCGCTAGCTTCAACGTCGTTCTGGTGTCGCGACATTAATCGCTTGTCGCCACATCATTCCAGGCTCCGCAGTTTAACTAGTTGAAGCCTCCTGATGTCGCACCTCGCCTCTTTGTCGCGACATCGCCTTGAGTTCCGGTGCCAGGAAATTTCATTACCCTGCACTTCATAGCTTCAAGGTGTTTCTCGCTGTCGCGACTGAGCGTCGCCGCGACGCCGTCGACAGCTCCATCGGCCTTCTACCGCTATCCGTACTTACCATCGTGGACTGTGATCATATTTCCTTCAACTTCCTGATGTCGCGACCCCAAGGATCGGATCGGTAGAAACCCCAAAACGCATCAATGACTGTACCAAATTTTTCATTCGCTTCGCAACGACTGCACTTTATTCAATTTATTTCTGCATTTTTCTACTGCTTTTCTTCTTTCTCCATCTCCACCGTTAATAACAGATGGGTGAGTTTTCCATATTTCCGCAAAGTAATTGTCTCTTTTATATGAAATTCATGTGAAATTATTTAAAACATGACTTTAAGTTCATCAAACTCAACTTAAAGTTTTTGCTTTTGTCCTACAAATAAAAGAAATAAGTTGCTTGTCCCCAAGCAAAATAAAATTTTTAAGGACATTTTTCTCTGATTTGTTCTGCAGTGGTATTCAATTTAATTGCAATGCAAGGTATGCAAAATTTTTCTCATATGATTCAGCTTCAAAGTCCAAATTAAGGTTGGTCTCTACACTTTACGCTATGCAAACTAAATGTTGAATTGTTCTACAAACAATATATCACTGATCCCGTTGAATAAATGAATTGTTTTCCTTTCTCATTTTCTACATCGAGTCATTTAACTCCCCTAAAAAGTTCTTCACAATTTTATCGTTTCCTTTCTTCCAAATTCCATAGGCTTGTTTTTCATTGATCTCCATTAATGAGTATTTCAACAAGATCAATCGTGTCTTTTGGGCTTATATTAAGAGGTTTTGGGTAATGGGTAGGATGGAATGAAACCCTTAGGTTAAGATTACCCCTGAACATTTTCTTCTTCACCTTTCTTTCTTATAGCTCTCTAATAAACTCCCCAAACTTCATGTTTGGGATATCTCTTTGATTTCTTCCAATCCCATCAGATTCTCGCTTATTTTACACTTGTAATTTCACTAGGAATTTCCTTAGTTTGCGCCCAATGCTAAGGGATAGGGTGCATTTAACTTTAGCTTTCTGTAACACTCTTCTTAGCTAACCCTGGGTTAGTAGCTCCCATACCGATGGCATTACGCATCAGTGTCGAACACCCCTAAGAACTTAATCGTTCAAGAGAGTTAGCCACAAGATAAAACTTTATCCTTGTGCCTTCTTTCATGGCATTTTCTGCTCTTTGCCTTTTTTTCTCGGCCCTTTGAGTTTTCAAAACATATGATCCCCCAAACTTCATTTTCTTCTTCCTTTCACCCCGGTAATCACGGGTTTTTTTACTGGAAGGACTCGAATTTTCTGATGGCTAGGGGTCACTGGGCTTATTTTTTAAAATCAGCATGTTTAGCCCAATGCATGGAATTTACGTATATGCATCAGCATATTAATAAGGATGGCGAGAATATCAAACCTGGTCCAAGAATGGCTCGCGATCGCTCTCTGCCACCAGATTTTCACCAGGATTTCGCCTCAATCATTAATCTAATAAAATCGAACTGGATTGAACAAAATTCGTGACTAACTATAAGGAGACCAATTCATTTTTATTTATGAGTAGTTGCTTAATTGATATTCAATGTGTTCCTTGACTTCTACTGCTCATACCACAAACTCAAAAATATGTTTTGTTCCTTCACAGATTACCTTCTCTAATCGACTTATCGCTTAAATATGGTAATTTTTTGCACCTGTGTTTCAATTAAACTATATGCATTTTGTCCTTATTCTGCAATTTTTCCTCTATTTCAGTTTACTCCTACTCTAACTGCTTCATTCAATTAAGATACTGCCCTCTCAGCAGTTTTTATTCTGGAACTATTTCCTACTTTGATTTCCTAATCATGCAACCATTAAAGCAACATAACATCAATAATCAAATGCAAATTAGCACAACACTTCAATTTAAATTTCATTTATACTTCATTCATTTGCAACTGTTGGATACATGCGAATGATGCGATGGTAAGAATGGTTAGGCAAGGAGAATGTCCATTTTTTTCTTTCGAAGAGGTGGCAAAAGTTATCGTGGGGATCCGTGTCTCAAAGCAATAACTATTTTAAATGAAGGGAACTCCCATTTCTTCTTTCCTTTCTCTTCTTGGTTTCCTCTCAAAGCCTGCTTCTTCAATGATAATCCATTAGAGAGGATCAACCTCTTGGTTCAGCTCATCCCGCCTTCCCCAAGCCATCTATTTGTTTTCATTTCCTGGGGGCTGGTGATCAAGAATTTAAAGACACAAGACCGAATCTAAATTTTCCAATTTTATTCCTTCATTCAGAGGATTCAGCCTCCTTGCAATGCTTTTGTCTCCATTCACCCAGACTTGGTGTTTTCTGCCTCCAAGAGAGATTGTACAGTAACCCTGAACTTATCTGCTCCCTAAATTTATGTCATGCTCTTTATCTCCTTCTACCAACGCAGAGCCGAATCACAACCTAAATCGCTGTTATAGAAAGCTTCATGACCACTTCAGTTTCGCGAATGACGCGGATCTCTTTCCCCTTCATTTTTCTTCTTTGAACTCTTCTCCTTACGCTTCCAATATTTTCCCATCCGCCTCTTCTTTCCTGCCTCAGCTTCTTCTTTCAACTGTTGTTCTCTTCTTTCGACCTGTCCCAGCGCCCCTTTCTTTCGCTTTAACCTTCCCACCGGGTCTCTTCTTTCAATTCTTTCATACATTCCTTCTCCACCTGCTGTGGGGTTCCACTCCTTCCTTTCTTCTATTCTCTTCGCATGGCATTGAGAGTCGGCAATTGAGTTGCTCTCTCGCGCCCTCGAGCTTTCTCCGTGGTTGGAAATTTCGCTTGCACAGGAGGGAGAACCGGGCGGGATGAGAAGCCCTTATTACCGCCTCATCCTGCCTCTTCATTATCCGGGTAAACATGTACCTATTATTGTCGTGATGCCATCAGTGCTCATTCCTTGACTGGTGGTCTTCTGTGGTCTCATTTTCGGTCCACTTGGCTTCACCCTCCGCTCTCTACCAGCACTCTTTCCTCCTTGCTGGGCTCCCTTTCATGACCTCCTTCGCTGGTTGAGCGTGAAGCCTGCACCTATTCCTTCCTGATCTCAAATTTCCTTCTCACCCACCCTCAAGGCTACTAGAACCCGTGATTGCTACCTGGGTGAGGAAGTAGACCTCTTTTGTCCCTTCCATAGATATTCTCATATGATGGAGTTTCATGATAACTACACGATCTTGCATTCTCTGAAAGATGGTACACAAGAAGATGCTTGTTCTCTCACTGCATAAATGTTTGCTGGTCCAAAATGACGAAAGTAAACTTATACTTCGCTTCCCTGAGGGCTTCCTGCCAGAAGTTCTTGGCTTTCCTTTCCTTATTCAATCAGACCTCCTACTTAGTGATTTCATAAATCTTCAAAGTCTGTCAAAATTCTTCTCGAACTGGTCATGTCAGGATTGAGTCACGCATAGGTCTCGCTGATGGCCTCGGTCGCATGAGACCTGCACTTCTAACAAAAACACCCATCCTTCATTCCTAATATTGGAATTAACCTCCTACCAGCAATCAGATACCCTCGTTGTGTGCGTAGACTCTCCATCCCTCCGCCTTATCATGTCCCTGAGAAGATATCATGTGGTTTTTGAATCTCCTCTTCAGAATAAAACCTTGTTCGCACAATACTTCTTCACCGAGAATAAGCTTTGATCCCAGATCAAGCCCTCTACTCTTCCTCTCTCTCTTTCTCTCGCTTTTCTATGAAGTCCCCAGAGCTTGTGTGCTTCTCGATGGCATCTTCCTACTTGATCTCTCCCCGACGTAATCTCATCTAACTGCTTTCCTTGACGAAGCTTCTTCTTCTTCACTGTCTATTCTCATTATCTCGCCAGTTAGGGGACCAAAGGTGGGAATCCAACACTGAAGCAAGAGAAAGGCTTTTTCGGGTTGTTTAATTGCTATACTGAAGTCGAGGTCTGTGAGGAACATCGGGCGCGAATGCCATGGGTTGGTGTGAATGATATAGTTTCCAACAATGCGTAATTCAATCAATGTTCATGGGTCAATAATGCTTCACTAAGACCTGGCGCGATTTGCACTCACTCTTTTTTTTCACATTTTTTTATTCGAGATCATTAATGCAGGTTTTTTAAACGAGTAATGGGCCATGTCGAGATTTTATGTCGCCACATACCCGGATGTCGCGATAATCTGTGGTTTTCCAGAATTATTCGACGTGGCGCATAATCTTTTCCACTTTGAAACGATCACTTCGTCGCGAATATCAGCTGGCAGTTTCGCATGAATTTCCTTTCCTCATCGCTCAATTGTTCTTTCCAAATTGGCCAAATTGGTCAATGACATCAATGTTTTGTAGGGACATTAGCTTTGTCGACATAACCCTTCTGTCGTGACCTAAGCCCTTAATTCAATGATTTCAAAAACTTTGAATTCTGTTATTGTTCCTAATCCGTTTAGACATCTCTTCGTATTTAAGTACGTATTTAACAATTAGTTCAAATATACTCATGAATTGGGTTAGGAGAAGGTTACTCCCTTTTATCATGTCGACCGCAGCTACCGGAATTATTCCCTGTGAGTCGCTTCTGCTATTCATGTCTTTAACCCTTGCAGAAGATCACTACACTATTCAAAAAAAATTCTAATTAAACTAAAATCGATTTCTAAAAATTAAATCTACTCTTCTAGAAACAAATTAACCCACCATCAGCAATTAAAAGAAAAGAAATATCAAATTTAAAATCGAATTTAAATCATCAGCTGGTCGCCTCCCATTAGCCGCCATTCTTTGAGTCCTTAGTCGACTTGTCGTTGTGGTATTTCTTCTTTTCCTCAAGAACCAATTGTGCCCTTCAATTTCTCCTCCCCGTTGAGATAATGCTTTAACCTTTGTCCATTGACCTTGAATTTTCGCCAAGATAGCCCTGTCACGCTTCCAAATGTAGTACTTGACACCACCGTGTATGGCTCCACTCCAATTGGATTTAATTTCCGGAAATAATTTCAGCCTTAGAGTTGAACAACGTAACCTCGTTCCCCTGCTCGAACTCTTTTTCAAAATTCTCTGATCATGCCATTTCTTTTGTCTTATCTTTGTATATTCAAGCATTGTCATAAGCTTTCCATTTCTCGCTTCCAATTCGCATACCGGAGTAGTCTTTCTTCCCTTTGCATTTCTAAAATCGAAGTTTAACTTCTTGATGGCTCTACATTGTCTTCGTATTCTAATTCAAGAGGTAGATGACATGGTTTGCCAAAAACAACTCTCGTATGGGGACATTCCAACGGGGCTTTATGCAAATCGTAGTTTCTCCAAAGTGCATCATCAAGTTTGAAGACTAATCCTTCTCGCTTGAGCTCACAGCCTTTCAAGTATTCTTTGATCTCCCCGTTGGAAATTCTCCGTTTGTCCACGTTGGTTTGGGGATGATAGGCTAAGCTCATTACATGCTTGATCCCATACCTGCTCATGAGTTTTGCAAATATTTTGTTTGCAAAATGGGTTCCCCCATCACTAATGATGGTTCTGGGGGTTCCAAACCTGCTCAAAATATTCCTTTGCAAGAAATTCACAACTGTATTAGCATCATTCCTCGGACAAGACACTGCTTCCACCCATTTGGAGACGTAATCTACTGCTAGCAGTATGTATAGGTTTCCAAATGATGGTGGGAAAGGTCCCATAAAATCTATTCCCAAACATCAAAATTTGTATCACCATAATACCTTTAGGGCATTTCATTCCCGGGTCACGATATTTCCAACTCTTCGCATCGATCACATAATTTCACCCACTCGCACAATCTCCAAGATAAGTACAATAAACCCGATTGAGATCTTGTGAGTCGCTCTTTCTCCGCGTAAAAATGTCCCCCATATGGTGATGCATGGCCTTCATTTAAAATGCTGCCTTGTTCACCTTCCGCACACACATCTTCTCTTATTATCATGTCGCACTCTCTTGAATAATAGTGGGTCATCCCAAATATAATATCCGTCGTCACTGAAGCCTTTCCGTTGGTAGCCGATTCAAGGCATTACTCCACATGCCGATAATTCACTATATCAAAGATACCATGGAAGTTGGAAGGAAACCTTAAACAATTGCTCATCCGAAGTTCTCTCGTTAACTCGCACATTTTCTTCTTCATCGCTCTTTCTACTTTGACAAGTGGTCCGGCTATCACATCACACATCCCTTTATCCTTTATTTCCAATCAAATCCTTGCAACAAAGAAGACCTATCTTATCAATCTTGGTTTAGCTTCTTTCATACATCAAGTATTTGATTGTCGTGATGATCGCGTGAATTACCACATGGGATCCCAAATGTATTGCCTAAATTTTTCACAAGCTAATACTATGGCTAGCATATCCTTTTCAGCTTGTTGAGTAGTTCTCAGGTTTACATTGAAGGTCTTACTAGCATAGTAAATGACCTCAATACTTTCTTTCTTTTGCCCCAACATTAGCCTCCTCCCATAAAGAAAATCACTGGCATCACACATTATTTCAAATCCCTAATTCCATTCTCTCGTGCAACACAGGTGCCTGCATCACCGATCTTGATTTCATCGAGCATCCTTGCAGAGTCATCAAATTGAACCTTGTATCCTTTTCCCAAGAATCTCAGATAAGGTCCGGGCTATTTTATAAGTCTTGATGAATCAGAAATCCAAAGATGCTCCCAAGAAACTTCTTACTCCTTTTACTCGGTGGGGGGTAGGTGGTGCAAGAGTTCTGATAATGGATACTGGACTGGTCAACTTCTAACCCGCAGTTAAATTTTATGCCCAAGAACAATCCTTCATACATAAAAGGGCATTTTTCCCACCAAGCAATGGCCGCTTGTCTGGCATCTTTGAAGTAATCAAGCTTCCGTGATTGTTTAAACAATGATCAAAGCTAGATCCATACACAAGAAATCATCCATGAAAATTTCCATCACTTCTTCAACCAAATCAGAATATAGACATCATGCACCTCCTGAATGTAAAATTGAGCATTACATAACCCAAATGGCATCCTTCTGAAGGCAAAGGTACCATAAGGGCATGTGAACGTGGTCTTCTCTTGATCCTCCGGTGCAATAGCAATCTGATTGTATCCTGAGTACCCATCCAGAAAACAAAAGTGAGGGTGTCCTGCTAACCTATCCAACATCCGATCACGAAAGGCAAAGGAAAATGATCTTTTCCGTTGTCAGATTCAACTTCCGAATCAATACATACCCTCCATCCCGTCACTGCTCTGCTGGAATCAATTCATTTTTTTTCATTTCGATCACAAGAACTCCCTTTCTTTGGAACCACATGGACTGGCTCACCCAAGGACTATCCGAAATAGCGAGATAAAACCAAGATTTAACAATTTGAGTACCTCCTTTTGACTACTCCTTCATCAATCGGATTCAGTCTTCTCTCGATGTTCCCATGATACTTTGAAGTCTCTTCAGCGTAATCTTATGCATGCAAATCAAGTTGGACTGATACTTCTTCAAATTTCCTTCAATGACCAAGCTATACTCCTTATGCTTCCTTAATATTTTCAAGAATCTTTGTTCCCAAGATCATCAGTCCGGGTCAAATGATCACCGTTTTTTCTTGGTAATTCTAAGTAGGCATATTTTAAATGACATGGCAACTTTTCAAAACTAGCCCTTTCCCAGACTGGGTCTCTTGATGAATTTCCTCTTTTCACTATTTTCCCATTATCTTTTCGTTTTGTTTCAAGCTCAACACAGCTTTCTATAGAATGAAATCACAAGGTGGGAAATCGCATGTATTATCTTCAAGATAATCGGGAATTCATCTCTTTTTCATTGATAAAAACTGGAGTGTTACAATCATTGTTAACATCAGGGTGGGAAGTAGAGACAAAATCAGCTACATTGTAACCTTCCTTGTCTCTGTCTATATTTTGCATACTTTTGACTGTTAAACACAAAGCAGCCTTCTTTCTCCAACCCCAAGATAAGAACTCCTTTTTGCATGTCAATCAAGGCTGCTCCAGTAGCTAGGAATGGTCTTCCTAATAGTAGGGGTACTTGTGAATCTTCTTCCATGTCCAGAATGATGAAGTCTACTGGGAATACAAACTTCCCAACAGTGACTAACACATCTTCAATGACCCCTTCAAGTTTCACCATCGATCCGTCACATTCAAGAGTAAATAAGTGCTTGTGGGAATAAGCCTCCAAACTTAATTTCTTGGCAAATGCGTAAAGAGGCATCATTGGATAATTAGCCCCGAGTCACGTAGAGCTTCATGGAATTCCATTCCTCCAACAATACAAGGAATTGTGAAACTTCCTGGGTCCTTCATCTCATCGTAGTTCTTTCGACACGCATCGCAAGGGCGTTGAGATTCACTATTCTTCTTCTATTATTTTTATTTTCTTGCTCAAGATGTCCCCGTAAATTCGTTACAGATAGCGGCATCCTGAGTCACCACTTCAAGAAAAGGCATACCGACCTTTTTGTACTGAGTTTTCAAGAACCTTGCAACCGGCTTCCTCCATCCTTGATTTCAGCCTTTTTAGGAAATGGACCGGTTGTGCTTTGTCTTTGATGTTCTTCTTTCTACTCCTTCTTGTCATTCTCCAAAGGTCTCTTCCCCTTTCCTCGGTCTTGCTACTTTGCTTAAGCACATCTTTTCTTTCCTCTTCTAACTCCTTCCCACTCCGGCTCGCACAACATGCAATTTTGGTTCTCCTCAGGTCACTTGGGAAGGCATCTTCCCTTCCGCTTTGCGTGGCTAGTACAACCGCCCTACTTGTGTCTCCGTGTTCTTCGTAATGCATTGGGTAGTGTTCGAAAATTTGAGAATTGGTAGCGCTTGCTTCCAATTCTCCAAACTTTTGTTCGGGCGGATGTTCAACAGCCTTTTATTATCCCCCAACCGCAAAGATCTCGGCTCTCAAAAGATGGGGCCCCTCTCGACTTCGGGAGACTGCTTTCAGGCTCATTTCCTTTACTGAACCTTTGTACGCTGATACCCTTGATGAGGGCTCTGTCCCGCTCGCCTTGAGAAGCCCCTCCACCATACGAGAAGTTCTCATGGTTCCCGAGTGTCAAAGATAATGCGCTGAAGGTTAGATTGGGTTTGAAATGGTAAGCTCTGGCTCACCCAAATAATTAACCTCTTCAAAGATTATAAAGTTCTTCGCCATCTCTCTCAAGACTCCCTTCATTAACTCCCCTTCACCCGTCTTTATTTCATGAGCGGTGTGCCGCCTTCGCTTGTCTAACCCGTGCATAATGGCATCCAACTTGGCCTCCATGGTCGCCATATCTTGCTCACCCATGATCCCTTCTCCGCCGTTTTCCTTTGAAAGCTCGCATGAGTTTTCATGTTACATTTAGCCAGATCTTCAATCGCCTCTCTTTGGCTCTTCTCAAAGACTCTTTTTCGCTTGAATGCTCCACAAAGATGAAGCATCAATGATTCCTCGATATATCATTCATGGTAATGACATACAATGTCCATCCTGCTGCCTCAGATTCATCCCATGCATTGACATCTTCTCAAGAACTGCTTGAATCTTTCCCAAGCTATACAGGCTTCATCTTCCCCCGCCGGAACACAATGATCTCCCTCCTCTTTCGTGTGTTAGGCCGGGAAAGAATCTACCTACAGTCTTCAACTAACTCCTCCCAAGTATCAACAACCATATGGCAATGATTCATACCATAGCCAGATTCTTAGGAGAATGTGGGAATAGATGAAGTTTTATAACTTCGGTCTCACCCTATTCAGCTTAACAAAGATTAGCCATCCCGAGGAATCTTCCTGTGTGCTCAAGCTGATCTTTCAATGATGACCAAGAACCGGCTGACCATTGTAATCGCTGCTTTAATTCAAAAATTATTAGCATCAACTCCGCAGTCGTTCGATCACGAAAGTATTCTTCCCGTATAATCGTCTCCGTAAATCCTCCATCGCGGCCGCTGACTGGAGGCCTTCTAGCTTCCTCTATACGTATTTCAACCTGATCCTACCTTTCTTCTTCCATAGTTGAGTTTTCTGCCTTCTTGGTCTTTTCTCAAGCTTCCGAAGGCCCTTTCTATTTCAGGTCACCCGGAATCGTGATCGGTGTTCTCGCTTCCTATATCAAAGTTTTCCGAAGCAAAACACACTCCCATTAATAGGATTAGTCAAAGCAATAAAAATATTCAATGTGTTTCGTTAAAAGTTAGTGGCCAAACTGAACCACTGCTTGAAAATCTATTTTTGTTCTTTATGTCCAAATTAGTATATCCTTCTTTCATCTGAATATTGATTTATTAAATTCTTTCGATCCCCTAAGAATCCGCGCCATAAAACTTATTATTTAATTAAAGAACACGCACAAATTTATGACACTATTACCAAAGGACTATTAACTAATCCCCGGCAACCTTGCCATAAAACTTGTTGAGACCAAAACGTGCATACAAAATTTACAACACTGCTACCCAAGGACTATTAATTAATCCCAAGCAACCTTGCCATAAAACTTGTTAAAATTATAATATGTAAACCAAAAATCTCCTAGAGTAGGTCATTTCAAAGTCACTTGATCCGCTTATTCCCGCAAGTGCACAAAAGGCTCACAAGTAATAAAATGGATTTAAGTCCGCATATCGATCCTGATCTCAAGAATTTTAAATCAACTACCTCGACTACTCAATTTCCATACTATTTGGACCACTAATGATAGTAAGATCCAAAGATTAAGGTGCTGGAAAATTAAATGAACATAGGGAGATAACTGAAATGAACAATAAACTTGAATATAAAGAATAAAGAATAAGTAATAGTTAGGAAAATGAATAGAAATTGAATAATAATCGTTTAGAGAACGCATTAAGATCAATGCTATTGTGAAGAATCAATTCCTGTTGTCAACTTGTAAACTTTTTCTCAGGAAATTCGCATTTCTAAATCGTCTAAGGCGTTAATGGGGCTCAAATGATCTCTCCACACTTCACATTTCATTATCTAATTTTGACCCGATCTCAATACAGGAATTAGGATAACTACTTTTACCAGGACATCCTAAACTGAAAGACATTTTTCTTTGCAATACTTCATACCCATTTTATGGACTCGTAAACCTAAATTCTCCCAAGTTATCGCCAAGCCAGATATACAACTTGTGTTACTCGGCTCCTCAAATTAGAATAGATCACCTCTCCTTGATTAGATCTCAGCTAACACGGATTGGCCTCACTATCCGACCAGGTGAACTCTTGTTTGTTTAAATGGATAACTCTGCTCGACTCGACCTTTGATTTCAAGCGAAGAGGATTTATCCAAGTAAACTCATTAGTGCTAATAATAGATTCTAATAAACAGGTTAATATACCTTTAAAAAGATGTTCATAGCTCCCAGGAATGTCATCTCTGTGTCACTCAGAGGACCTCCTTGAAATCAGAGCAATGAAACAAATCTTAGACGGGTATACGAAACTGATATTCAGATCAAAAACATTAAACCCATAACTGAAAGTAAATTCATAAACTGAAATTCGCAATTTGTTGGAAATATCAATAGGAAAGATAAATTCTGACAATAGCATTCACAAAATGGAAGCTGGGTTCCTCAATTACTGAATTACACACTACAGTATTCCTCTGATCATAAGAATACTGCATTTCGAAACTGGATAAACCGAATTCCAGAAATTTGTCTGAACTTCAACTTTCCAGGTAGTAATTTGAAAAGAATTGAATTCTGTATTCAGCTTCTTCGCAAAACGATTACATCCCATTCCCGAAAGTAAAAATAGGACGATAAATCTAATCTAATCTCTAATTATCAACATTGAAGAAAAATAAAAGAAAAGAAAAGAAAAGAAAACAAAAAATGAGCCTTCAGCTATCCAGACCTCTCGTCTGTGGCCGCCAAGCTGCTTTAATGAGCTGGATAGCTGCGTATTTATAGGGTTCCTCAATTGGGCCCTAATCCCAATGTAGCCTGCTGTGGATTTTAGAGTATCCAGCCCAAGTCATCGCTCGTCGCGACCAGCTCTCGTCGTGACATCATCGGCGTCGCGACATCAACTTACTCTATGTAGCCTTGATTTGTCATTCTGATGTCGCGACATCAATATCTTGATCGCGACATCTTCACGCCTCGCGTGTTTCACTGTTCTTCCTCGATGTCGCGACGCCGAGCATCTCTGCCGCGACCTACCATTTCATCTCGCAGCTTCTCATCTGATAAGTCTCTCGGATGTCGCGACATCAATCTCTCACGCTGACATCATCTTATGGAACTCGTAGGCTTAACCGTCGCCCGCGTTGTCGCTGATATCAATATCTGTCGCTGACATCTCTTCGCCTTCGCAGCCTTTGATCCTGGTCAGCCTCGATGTCGCCACATCAGATGTTGTCGCGATGGGCCTAAGTCTCCGCACCCTTCCATCGGTTGTTATGATGTCGACATCAATATCTCGTCGCGACACGCTCTGGTACCGCTTTCCTCGAACGGGTGTCCCTTTGATGTCACGACTCACATCAAGTTCCCGCCACAAAGTTGTTCTTGGTGTCGTATTATTAATTGCTTGTCGCGACATCATTTTACGGCTCGCAGTTGAATCTAGTTGGTTCCTCGATGTCGCGACTGCTTCTCGTCGCGACATCGCCAGTTCCAGCAGCCTTCCATCATCCGCACTTCATAGCTTCCAAGGTGCTTCGTTGTCGCTGGACCCACGTATGTCGCCGCGACGCCGCTCTATTAGCTCCGGTTACCCTCTCGGCCGCTTATCCGTACTTCATCGTCAGGACCGCATCATATTTCCTTCAATTTCCTCGATGTCGCGACCTTCATGATCGATCGTAAACCCCAAAATCGCATCAATGACTCAACGCATTTCTTTCATTTCGCTTCCGCCAATTGATCGCATTTTTATTCCAATTTATTTCTGCATTTTTCTACCGCTTTTTCTTCTTTCTTCCGCTTCACCCGTTAATAACAAGATGTGGGTGAGTTTCTTCATATTTCGCAAAGTAATTGTCTCTTTTTATATGAAAAATTAAGGTAAAAATGGACTAAAAATGGGATTTAATTTTGCTCTCATCAATGATGGAATTCAAGGCCAAGTGAGATTGTTGTCAGGTGACTCGAATTTGGTTTTAGGCTTTTGTCCGACTTGAAGGCTCCGTGGTGAAAAGAAAAAGTTGAGAAAAAATTAGAGATTTGTTGTGGTAGTAGAGGGACTAGGTGGTATGGACCTTTATGCTTGGGTATTTTCGTTATATAAACATATTAGGGTTTTTTCGCTACAAGCTGTACTTTGTAATTATCTCTCAAATTGATAGTGAAACTTTTTCCTTTGCTTGTGGTTTTTCTGTAAGGATTTTCACGTAAATCTTGTGTTTTTTTTATTTTCGTATTTCTTTATTGTGCCATTCATTATAACAGTTTTTTATGAGTTTTGATGTTTTGATCTTTAAGTGCAGTTCAGGTGGAGGAGAAAAGAAAGAAAATAAAGAAAAATGACTTAGAGACCCAGACCCCTTATGGAATAAGATTTCCTAGTTTTTTTTTTCTCTTTTTTCTTCAAATTCTATTATTCTCTTTTCTTCATTCTTTTTCCGAGTTTTGATGTTTTGGTTTTTTCCCCTTTTATTATTATTTTTTTATTTTTTTTTATTTTTGAGGAAATGTTTTTGTTTTTAAGTAAAACTATTTGTAAAAGGGATGAAACGATAACAAGTGAATTTAACATCTCCCGTATTTTTTATTTGAAGGGCGGCCCATTTTTTATATGAATGTTCTCGACTATGTCAAGTACTTACATTTGCTTTTAAAAGAATTTATTTTATAAAGATTAAATAATTTAAGAATTAATAAGTTTTAAAGTAATTTTATTTATATTTGATTTTCTTTAGGTCTATGCTTCGTTTCTTGAAAGTTGAGGTAAAAATAGGAAAAGAATATAAAAAGAAAAAGTAGAAGAAAAAAAAATAAAAGAACATATAGAATTAAATTCCATAAGATATTTTTATTTGCTATCTCAAATCAATCTTATTTATTTAAACTCATCAAAATAAAGATTAAATAAATTTAAAATACTTAAATTTCTAAGTAATTTTATTTATATTTGATTTTCTTTTATTTTTTTAGTAGACAATCAAACACAAGAAAATTATTTTTCTTATCATTTTTTTATTCCCTTGGTATTTTCTAAGAACCAAACACAACCTAAATTTCTTTTATTAGATAACTAAACATGAAAAAATCATTTTTCCTTATAATTTTTTCTTAGTATTTTAACCAAAACACAATCTTAGTGTTTACACCATATTCTTTGGATCAGCCGCGATATTGTGTTTTATAATTTAAGTTTGTATATTACCCTAATTGAATGTTTTGAATTATGTTTTTTTGTTTATTAAATGATTATTTACTTTTGTTTTTAATATTCAAATACATACTTTTGTGTAAGGTCCAAAAACCCTGGAAGTGTTTTGCAAATATCTGTTTATGTCGTTTTAAGATCCACCTGTTTGCTCCATTCCTACTCTAGCCTGCCATATCTAATCTTAGTTAAGAGACTAAACATCGTTAAAATAGTCGTTAGTTGCAGGCGTAGGCAGCGTAGGCATCGTAGGACTCACTTTCCTCTATTCTCTTTCTTCTCTCCTCTTCTCCTCTCTCCTCTTTTCTCTTCCCTCCTTTCTTTCTCCCTCATCGAACCCCCCAGTTGGACTCAACCCCCACTCACCCCCAAGCCCCAGCCCAATCAGTCCACACCCCAACCAACCTACTTGACACCCACGAAGCCATTTTTAAATTTCTTTTAACTCTTAATTTTTTTATCAAAATTTTATTTTAGTTTTAAAATCTATTAAATAAAAATTTTAATTTTATCTTAAAATAGATAGAATTATTTGCTATTTTAAATCTTGTAAAAATTATTTTAATTTTAAAACTATTAAATAAAAATTGAATTTTTTTTTTAAACAACTATTCATTGGAATTACAACGATTATTGTAGTAGTGTCATCTAGCCAAAAAGTTTTGAACCTAGTCCCTCATTGTATGCTGACCTAGCCTTTAACCATTGAGCTAGGGCTTATTGTCAAAAAATACAAAAAATTATGTGTTATTTTAATTTTTAAATAAATCATTTTAAAAAATAATTTAATTTTTAAATCCACTAAATGAAAAATCAAATAGATGAGTTTGAAATAATATATTAATATTAAATATTATTTCAAATATATGAGTTTTAATATTTTAATAAAGTGCTTAGTTCTCAAAAAAGATGGAGTTAAATATTTAATATTTTTATTTAAAAACCTAAATCAATTTTAAATAATGGTGGGTTTTAATATTTAATATTTTTATTTAAACACTAATCTATTTTACATTTAAAAAAAAAAAAGCAATCTATTTTAATGTATTAAGTTAATACAAATTTTGATAAAAATCAATGAATGAGTTTTTTTAAATCAATTTATTTTAAAATATTGATATTAATTAATTAATTTATTATATTATTTTGAAGGTATTTAAATATGTTAATTATTATAAATAAATATACTTGCATTAAAGATATTAAATGTTTTCATTAAATTCTAATTTATTTTAATGAAATAACTATACATAAAATTAAAATATTTAAAAAAAATTAAAATAATGAATAGTTAATTTATATATTAAAATGAAATTCGAATTTTTTTAGTAGATTTGAAATAATGAATAATTTATTTACATTTTAAAAATAAATTTTGGATTTTTATTGGTAGATTTAAAAAACTAAAAAAGTTTAATAAAAAATTAAGAGTTAAAAAAAATTAAAAAAAAATGGCTTGGGCAAGTGCTAGCTGGTGGGGTGTTGGGGCCAGCAAGGCTTCTAGGGGTTAGGTCCAATTGGGGGGTTTGGTGAAAGAGAGAGGAGGGAAGAGAGATGACAGAAGAGAAGAGAGATGAGATGAGGGAACATCTTTTTGGTGTCTTTGTGTTTTAAAAAACTGTTCTCAAAAATATAGTTTTTAAACAAAGGAACCAAATAGGCCCTAAACAAATGTAAGTAAACATTGCCATTTATCATATTGACAAACATTCACTATTGGTAGAAGTAGAAAAAACCTTGACACGTATAAAAGTTAACGTAGTTTTACACATTTCTTGACACTGGTAAAGATGACATATATTAATAGTAACATATCGACATATATACCCTATATTGACAATGAAAAACTGTCAATTAGACTTTTTTCTTGTAGTGTTTGAAGAAACACACAATATAAAGGAACAACTTCTTACATTATTATCACAGTGATCATAACTCATTTGAACTCTTTTGGATTTCCTCGGGAGGGATTACTTTTAATTTACACAATGTGCTTTCCCATTCTTCCACATCCCTTTGGAAAAGAAAAGAATACAAAACTATAAGGGCTAATGGAAGACCATTTACATAAAATAGTACACAATTACAGAGGTCCACATAATTGTCTCTTGGATGGGGTTGTTGAAAGGCATTCCAACTAAAGAGTTCAATAGTTGCCAATCCCTTAGCCTCATATGATGAAAATGCCTTTGTATGCATCTAGGTAAACGTTTATTTTTGTGGATTACAATGAGATTATGTTTCCTCAAGCAAACCATTTAAGACACAGTAATAAATTTTTGTTGTTTTTCGACAAATCCCATCGACAAAATGGTAGAACCTTTTTTTTTTTTTTTTTTTGTGCACTCTTTATCATTTTGGGTTCATTCATCAACATTATGTAACTTCAGATTCTTCTCTATTAGAATATTGCAAAGAAGTTCTTCTTATAATTGAAGTGAACCATGATAATCTTTAGATCTCTCTCCTACATTTTCAAAAAAATAAATTATAATGTTTAAATTGATCCAACTTATCATTGTAGATAACCTTTGCAATGGTAGTTTTACAAATCCCACCAATCCCATAGATCCCAACTTTGAGTACCATGGTCTTTAGACCCACCACTCAATGAGCCCAAGGCCCGTTTTGCCTAAGGTCCGGCAGCCCAGCGATGTGAGCAGATAATTTTTCCATATTAAAACGGGAGGGGACACTACCTAGGCAGAAGATTTGGCTTCGTGCAGTGAGAAGCGGGGTGTTCGGAGGCCCCAGCCCGGGGCAACCCGTCTAGAGTTTAAGTCCTCGGTCGATTGGAGTCTTGCATATGGAAAGTTTGTTATGGATAAATAGACGAAGGCGAAAAATACATAAAAGATATTTACCCGCGAATTTCCTAGTTTCCAAATCCCACTTCTTGGAAGATCAGTCCTTGACAAGGAAGAATTAGTCATTGATAAGGAAAGACAGATTTTATCCCTAAGATTAAGAGATTCTTTCCGAAGAAAGATGAGAGATTTGTGAACCACTTTATATAAATCAGGAAGATCTCCCACGAGGGGAAGGTAAGCAATTCCAACTGCTCATACTTTCTTCTTCTTCCTCTCCATCCTTTTTGATGACTTAATCATCGGAGGCGGCCAGGCCACGTCACCAGGATCGCCACTTCTGAGTTTATTCATGTACGATGCCCAAGACTCGGTTGATCAAAGGTAACAACAATTAGCGTGTGTCTTTGGGAATCGAGCGAAAGTCTCGTTTACGGAGTTGCAAGGGCTTGGCGGCGATTATTACGCGGTATACGTCACTGCAGAACTC
Source organism: Tetrastigma voinierianum (assembly GCA_016808115.1). Taxonomy (NCBI): domain Eukaryota; kingdom Viridiplantae; phylum Streptophyta; class Magnoliopsida; order Vitales; family Vitaceae; genus Tetrastigma; species Tetrastigma voinierianum. The sequence continues at coordinate 403,305 of JAEQBH010003479.1, read as the reverse complement.
TATCGATTCCCCCTTTCACATATGATTCTTCCAAGGTAGTCGCAATGTCAACTAATCCAATGATCCAATTGCCAGAGGACCAATTCCTCCATTGGCATCAGGACATAGAGAGAAAACAGGAGGAACAAGCAAGACAAATGAAGGAGTTTGCAGGCGGGAAGCTGGTGGTTGTGAGAATGACCCGGTGCGGTCAGAAGTTGAAAAAGTCAGAATCACTTAGAAAAGGCGTGCGAGATCAGCGAAGCTGTCTTTGCAGCAGGTAGCCACGATAAGGAAGGGTATTGTTCCTGTGAAGTCGATACTAGTGAGCGATGAGGCGTCTGAGCTGACTCCCCGTGTGAGTCGCCGTGAATGCTCGAGGAGGCACAAAGACCCGGTTGCGAGGCCTTTGCCTCACCTTGCCTTCAGTGATGTTGTTAGTGGTGTGTCTCGTAGGGCAAGGAGAGAGGCAGGCAGAAGACATAATCGGCTAGATCAAGCCCCTGAGAACCTGCCGGTGTTGCACTCAGGCATGTTGCCACCAATATCGCTTGTGCATCCTACCTTTGGTGTAGTGCCAACGTTCTACATATCGCCAGCAACCTTAATTCGGAGACTCAATGACATGCTCTCTTAAGTCCCTAGAGGTAACATCATGATTAGTAGGCCCTCAGTGCGGTTTTATACCTAACATACATTGATGGTTATCGACCGCTTGATCTGCACTCCGTTATAATGGTGATTCCATCTGATGACACGTCTGTTGTGTAAGTGTTCCACACGCTGGCTGCACAGGCCACATTAATCAGTTGCAAAACCCACATAACTTCGATGAACTCATTCAATGAATTATAGAGGGGCATTTGTGCTCCTTGATATCTTTGTTCGATTGAGACGAAAGGAACATCAGCTCATATAAACGATTAAGCGGAGAGAAAGAGTTTATTCGAGAACTTCATGAGGAGGTTTGAGCAAGCCATCTAGTAGATAAAGGTCATATCATGGATCAAGTCTCAATTTATGCAGGAAAGCTTGGGCCCACCACTTCTTTCTTGATCATTGTCTTTAGACTGTGACAACAAATGGAAGGAGTATATGACGGGCTTATCAGTACTCAATGTTGGAGGATAGTATCCGTGCAGCAACCCAGACTGTCATGATTACAAACGTTGTTGAAGAGTAAGGCATTGGGAAGAAGCCATCCGGTCTAAGGATGGTCGGAGTAGAGACAAAGAAACGGATCCGCAGTGATTAGTCACGAAAGAAGAAGGCTCCGGTTATTCACTACTCTTGAAAATCTACTCTTGAAGGTTGTTGCCCATCGTTCATGGGCTGCGAGTTTAAATGGCCAACATCAATCCAGACAAATCCCTCCCAAAGAAACAAATCCTTACGGTGCGATTACCATAGAGATCATGGACATGAGACTAACAGGTGTTGAAGCTTGAAGTTTATGGTGGAAAAGCTTATCAAAGCAGGACACCTCCGAAGGTATATTAGAGAAATTGACCATGAGGTGGAATCAAGGCAGGTAGTGGTACCCACAAAGCAATATGGCAGGCGAAACCATTTAACAAGCCGTCTATGCTGGCTTTGAGAAGCATGCCTACGATGGCTAATGGAAAGGGTGAAGAGCTGCCTTGAGTTCTTTGGGCATCCATGAACAACCAATTGGAAGCGTGGTGTGCAGTCACTTAACCTATGGGATGGAGGCCGTAATCCCTACGAAGTGGAATTCCTGTTTGAACAAAAATCCACGAGGCTAACAATACTAAGCCTCATAGGGCTAGATATGACAGCCCGAAGCTCCGTATTAGAAGGCTGTGCATGGCATCATACTAACGAGAATAGCTTATACAGCGGTGGGTAGGCTAGGTGTGCATACTAAGTTGGGGACCTAGTCTTAAGAAGGGTCTTAAAAATACAGTGAATGACAAGCTGGATATTCAGTATAAATTGGGAAGTGCCAACCACTAGGGCATACACATTAAAACTAGACAGAGGCATTAGATTGAATGTGGAAGGCTATGCACCTTAAAATTATTATCAATAGTTTTTGTAGAATATTTATTTTTCTCTCGAATTTTACTGACTCAGCCACTTTGAAGACTGAATCATGATACCAGCTCTTTTTCAAAGGGCGGATGTGGCTTTTATCTGGCACTTTCAAAAGACCAGATGTAGCTCTAAGCCTGTTGGCACTTTCAAAAGACCAGATATGACTCTAAGCCTACTGACACTCTCAAAAGACCAGATGTGGCTACAGAGATGCGCTAGCACTTTCAAAAGACCATACTTGCGCTCTGGCTGCTAGTACTTTCAAAGACCGGATGGCTCTGCTGCCGACACTTTCAAGAGACCAAACTTGTGACAGGCTGCTTTAGCGCTTTCAAAAATGCTTGCGGCACTTTAGCCGCGATACTAAACCGTTTTGTGGCTCTGGCACGCTGCTTTCAAAGATGGATGTGGCTCTGCCTCACGACGCCTCAAAGACGGACGTGGCAAACGGCACTTTCAAAGAACTACACTTCGACCTTTGAGGCCTACTAACGCTTTCAAAAGACCAGAGATGTGGCTTTAAGCCCAGCGGCACTTCGAACAAGACTTGTGGCTCTGGAGCTGCGACACTTTCAAAGACCGAATCTGACTCTAAGCTGCTGGCACTTTCAAAGGCCGAAGATGTGGCTCAGCACTGCGCACTTTCAAGACCATGCTTGTGGCTCCCCAACCTACTAAACTTTCAGACGGTCGTGGCTTCTTTATTGGCACTTTCAAAGACGAGAGGTGGTTCAACCTGGCATAGACCAAATGTGGCTCTAAGTTTTTTGGCATTTTCAAGAGATATGCTTGTATGGCTCTAACCTGCGCTTTACAAAGACTAGATGTGGCTGGCCTGTGAACACCTAAGACCGGATATGGTTTAAAACTCTTGGCAACAAAAATTAAATGTGGCTCTAAGCTTGCTGACACTTTCGAGGCCCGACTTGACCTAAGCTGCTGGCACTTTCAAAGACAAGACTTGCGAAAACCCACTGCTGGCGGCACATTCAAAAGACTAGATGTCTCCTAAATACATTGGCGCTAAAGCTTCGGTAACTTTGAGCTGTGGCACTTTCAAAAGACCATACTTGTGGCTCCTAAGCACTGGCAGCACTTTTCGAAAGACTAGATGTAGCTCCTTTCGCTTGCACTTTTAAAAGACCCGACACTGTCGTAGCCCTCTTGGCTGAAAGTGGGCTGTGTTTCTATTTTTGCTAGCACTTTAAAGACCAATGTGGCTCTAGCTCAGCCTTTCAAGACAGGTGTCTTTGGGCAAAACCGAATGATGACTTGCATGTTGTGCCCGTTTTAAGTCACACATTGGAATCTAAAGATTTAACATTGATATCCACTGCAAGCCTCTGATTAAGATTAATGGAAAGAGTTTGTGAAATAAAGATCAAAGTGGGTAAGTATTTCATAGAGACAAATCACGCTAGTAGTGATGGATAATTGTAAATGTTGTAGCTAGTTAAGCTTGAGCCAATTACAAAAGGGGAGAAAAGGAAGAAGGAAAAATTATGGCGCTGGATTCTTTAGCGAGCTTTCTTCTCAAGATCCTTTGTCTTAAATGCGATCTACCTTTGCTACTTTGTGACCTCGGTGGGCTGGCAGAATTTTCTCGGGTTAGAAAACTTTGGGAGGAAGCGAGTGCAGAGAGTTCGACATACCGTCAGGAACCTCTTGGTTGGTATCCACCGATGTGTGTTTGAACTTTGACATCGCAATATAAGAAAAATTAGCTCAAGGCCTTACATTGATCTTCCTCCATGACTTGTCTTGCCCTTGAGTGGAGGGGACCTCATCACTTTAAGCAGCCCCGAGCTCACAGTAAGGGTGACATTTGCTCGACCTCCAATGAGCGGTCTGGTACTCACCCCTTTAGCTGCCTCCTGTATTCTTGAGCTTGTGGGCCCCGCCTGAGTCATCCCTCGCCTTTACCTTTGCATCACTGTTTATGACAGTGGAAATGGGTGACGCATTAGCGCATAGCCTCATCTGCCATCAACTGTGCGTCTTCTCTGCACCGATAACCAAACTCAAAACTGATGTTAGACTTGATTGTTGCGGGAATCAGGCTGATGGCGGCACAACCGACTAGGCATAAAGTCGCATCTTCTCAGCATCGTCCAGCTGGGCATGTAATTCCCTATGCTGGCAAGCCATGTTTCGAATAACGGTGACACAACCTACGAGGAATCATTTGAGGAAAATCACAACACAAAACACACGTTCACGTACTAAAAGTCAAAACATAATAGCTCACCAGACTCGTTAAAGTCGTGGTTGAAAATGACCATCCCGCTTTCGGCCACGCGCTGGAAGGACTTCTTATCCAAATAGCCAGGGAAAGGGATGGAGTACTCCTCAGCACGAGCCGCCACTCGTACTCGGAGAAGAGTGGGGTAGAGGTTGCGCATGTGTGTTAAACTCTCGCATTGAAGAGCCAGCGTTTGTGGTTACCCGCCGGGCAGCCGCTGGGTTGGGGCCCTTGTGTTCGTCGAAGGATGGTCCCTGCTCTCTGACGGGCATACGAGCATAACATCCAGGTGGTCGGTGGCCTTGCTGAAGGGCGGTGTTTTACCGGCGCGTGGCGTGAGGCAGCGAGCTCAACGACAATCTCCCGATGGAGCCTCCCCACACTCAGTGCATTCGGGAGGGGACCCATTTGGAGACCTCATCCTCCACCAGTGCACTAACCTCACCTCTAGATCATCCTGGAGGCACCCTCAAGTGATGAGCATCAGTTAGATTCTGGAGGAGTCCTGATAGTCTCCCATAAGACTTTTTTGAGCCTGTTTGTCTAGACAGTGTGTGAGTGCTCACTTGGTGCCGGGCGGGGTGAGTGCCATGAGCTCAGTGAAACGCTAGCATCCGTGCGTGAATCCGATAACAAGGCTAGACATATCTTCCTCCCGCACCATGATCAGATTACTGAGTGGTTTGGATCTAACCAATCAAACCTCTAATCATCTTGCGACCTTGATATGTCGATTATGATGTTCCCACCCTTCTTCTTTTGGAAATGCGACGGCCTTTTATCTTACTTCTTCTTGGCAGGACCAGAGGCGACTCAGGTCCCCATACGTGATTGGTCTGTAAACAAAGTTGACCCAGATTCGTAATGATCTCGGCAGGCTCTTGAGACCCCGCTTGTGAGGGCGCTGAGATTGACGAGGAAAGGTCAGCAAGACAAATTGTTCACCTGACCGTGCCGGCGCGAGCGGGGATGCGAGACTATGTGGCGAAGGGGCTGGCACTCGCTCCCACAGTTCTTCCTCTGAAGGCTTGTGATTGCACTTCGCCTTAATAATCCCAAGCAGCCGTTTGATACGCTCCAAACTGGCCTTCTCCACCCAACTAACTAGTCGGCCTTGCCTGCGCTTACCTACAAAGTCTAAAGAAAAGGGGCATGTTAGAATGTGGGCGACTTAGAAAAAAAAAAAAAAGCCCCATCAAGATGAAGTGAATCTGACATTAGGGGCCGGTTCAAGTCAGATAAGGAACCAGAAGGCGACATCTCATACCATGGCCCTTTGCTAAGACATATACATCAGTCTTAGAAGTCAGGTGCCGGTCTTCAAGTGCGACCATGGGCTATGGGCCTACATGATCACTTAGGCCCCCGATCGAGCTTCAAAAGTGTAAACAAATAAACCTCTACTAGTGAAATCCAGTGGTAGAGAAAGTTTAACATTACAGCCACATTCGTCAAAAAGACATTCAGATGTGAGCACGGGAGGTGCACATTGTGAAGTGCATGAACAGCTTCATAGCAGCCCGAGATGGGGAAGCGAAGTCATGGCTCCATGCTCAGGTGAAATGACGACATTATCTACCTGCATAATTTGAGACAAGCTCGTTTGTGACTCCGGACTAATGTTAGTAGGGACTTGTGTCAGTCAACTCCTTCACGAGACATAGCGATGGCCAGGCCTGCTTGTAGTGGTGATTCTGGGGGTCCCTCACAGCCCGACTGATTGGTAGAAGTCTCTTCTTGGCCTCTTGCCCATTTCAGACGAAAAAAAAGATCAGCAGGGACCTTGCCATTGGCGTCGAAACCACAGAGATAAAGAAATCCCCCTTTGGAGGTTTGATAACCAATCCTAAGAACCTCGAACCAAGAAGCTTTACGGGACATAATGGGGATGAGCCCCCAGTATTAGAATATCTAAATGTATATAGTTTTGGCATCGAACCCAGTGATGAATGATGGACACGCCATAAAGAACCCCAAAACTTCAATAAAAAAGTATAGAAATAGAGACACGAAAAACCTGATAAAGAAGCTGATAAGCAGTTCATTTAAAAACTCAGAAAAATTAAAATGTTGATGGGGATCGATGATAGATTTGGCTTGAGTTCGTAGAAGCCTGAGGAAAAGAAATGCAGTGGAAGACTTTGTGGGAAATATTAAAAAAAGCGACATTTGGAGCTAACCCACATATATAGGGATGAAACGCTCATTAGGCGCATTGGTATTGTGTCGTCATAACAAATCATCTGTAGTAGACATATTGAATATTTTACCTAAGCTTTGTTAGTAAACACACTTCACTTTCCAACGCGTTCGATGTACGCATTAATTCCCTAATCTTTTCAGCCTTCCACACTCGAGGTTTAAAACATAATATTTTCCCTAATTGAAAAAACCTGAAATTATTGAGGAAAGGGCATGTAGTACCATGGTCTTTGGACCTCTCCTCCAATAGACCCCAGGGGCCAGACTAAACTCAGCTGCCTATCATGATGTAAGATGACTACGATCCACCTGCATCTTAAAGCAGGAGGGACACACTACAGACGGGTGAGATTCGAAGTCATTACAGTGGCGAGGTGTGTTGTGTTGACCGGGGCAGCAGGGTTTAAATTTTAAGTCCTCTAGTCGGCCGTCCTTTTGCATATGACAAGTTCGTTATGGATAAATAGATGAAGACAAAAAATACGCAAAAGATATTTATCCATGAATTTCCTAGTTTCCAAATCCCTTACTTCTCAAAAGATCAGTCCTTGATAAGGAAGAATTAGCGCAAATAAGGAAAGAATTATGTTTATCCTTAGATTAAAGGAGATTCTTTCGGGAGAAAAAGGAGAGATTTGAACCACTTTCTATAAATTAGGAAGATGCACGAGGGAGAAGGTAAACTTAATTCGATTAACATCTTATAACTCTTTATCTCCATCCTTTTGTTCACTTAATCATCGGAGGAGGTGAGTGACTGTCAGGATCTTTGCTGCGAGGTTTACATTACGCCGATGATGCCTAGGACTCAAGCGATCGAAATTAACAACACCAACCATGTACTTCAGACGTTTGATTAAGCGTTTAATAGTAGGTTGGTTATCAATAACTTCACTTGTTTAATTACACATTCCAATTAATAATTTAGCACCAGTATACAAACTTGAGGAACAATCTTCGATCTATGTGAGTTGTTCAATGGCTTTGACTCATATCTATCCATTACAAAGTCTGGTAAAACATGCTTTCAATTAGAATAAGTTGCTAGAAAAACAAAGATGAAGTAAATGAAGCATGAATAAATGTTAGTTTCGATCGTGATCAGTCAGTCAAATAAAATGTAAATCACGAAAATGTGTTTTGTGTCACGTGGTGACTTAAAGGCATCTATTTTAATCTTTTACATTTTGATTTTCATCGAAAAGAATAATTAATAAATGTGAAGAAACTCACCAATTTTGTTTATGCGAGGGAGTGTGAAAGAAAGAAAGAAAAAACGTGAAAATGTGTGTCAGTTGGAGTAAAGAATGCGAGAAAATGGCAGGCGATGGCGGTAGGTAACTAATGTTAGATTTTGGAACTGCTGATCAGTTATGCGGTCGCGACATCGAAGGAAGAATTTGAAGGAGATTTGATGTGGAGTCGCGACCCCGAGGGTCCCCTAAGTTAGACAATGGGGACTAACCAGGGCAGGAATGATGTCGCGGCAAACATCGTGATGTCGACGAGAGCAAAATCATCGCGACGAGGATGGAGAATTGCGTATGAGAAGCGTTGAAGCTATGTGGTTTGAAAAAGATGGCTGACGTGACCCCGGTGTTAGCGACGAAGGTACGTCACCATGACACCACAAAAACAACACATTGGCCATCAGAGACCTCGCGTTGATGCCGCGGCCGAGAGTCAGTGTCGACATAAAAGACTGGTGCGAAATGCGAGGCTTCGAGTTGATGTGGCGACAAGAGATCGATATTGGCGACACTAGGAGCGTCAGTTCAAAGCTGCGAAACCATAAAGTGATGTCGGCGACAAGAGACTGATGTCTTCAAGTGGCATGGGGCGACTAAGTTCAAAACGTGAAGGCCGCTAAAAGTGATGGCAGGCCGAGGAGTCGATGTTGCGACGCCGAGAAATCATCAGTTGAAGCTGCGAAGCGTGGCGATGTCGCGTGAGGATCGATGTCGCGACGCCGAGAGCAACGATTGAAGGCACGGCTGGTGCGAGTGATGTAGCGACAAAGATTGATGCGCTGACGCCGGGCTATCAGTCGAGACCGCGAAGAAACAAAAGTTGATGTCGCGACATTGATTCCTTATCGGCGACGCCAAAGGTGTTTACGAAAACAAAGAGAATATCATGACTTGCGGTAAATCTTACCGCTAAAGTGCCAAACTGGCGATAACCATGACAAGGGTTGAGTGCGACACGAGCGTGCACTGGGCGGTGCCGGAAATCCTGGCGCATTGGGTGGGGCCCGACTTCAGAGCCTATAAATCTGAAGGCTACTTTATAACGAAAATGACTCTTGGCGTGAAAGAGAGATCGGGTTCTGAAATACATATTTTCTATTCTTTTCTTTTTCTTTGCTTTGTTGGTTTTCTTTCATTTTATTTTAGATTCGTTAGTTTGTGTTTATTTAAATTGAAGTTTGAGCGATTATTGTAAGAGATTAGTGAATCTGAAGTTATATTCTTAAAGTGTTATGCGATTGTTTGAGTTCGGATAAGTGGATCTGAAACACCAGTTCTATTATAGTGGTTTTCTTGATCGACAAGCCAATGTATGGTATAATCAGTGATTTGAAACCCGACTTCCATTGGTCAAGTTATTATTGAAGCCAATCTTTCATCGTTATTTTATTCATTATGGCAGACAGGATGTTAAATCGACTTCTTGGGTTTGCTCGTTCTTGTTTGATCCCAATTTCAGTCTCTTGTACCCATATCGAGGTTGTTTCAGCTCTAATTTCAAGGAGGCCCTCTGGGTGACACGAGAGAGCATTCACGAGTAAATAATTTCGGAAGGTACTTGAACCTAATATTCTTGATCCAATAAACTGCGCATATTTAAATCAATACATCCTCTTCTCGGTTATGAGAATGAGTTAGTGAGTTATTAATTTCAGTATCGGAGATTTCACCTCAATTCGAATGTGATTGATCCGTGTTAGCAAGGATCTAATCGAGGAAAAGTAATCTATTAATTTTGGGGATGAGGAACCCAGGTATCATTCACAGCTCTCGGCAATAATTAAAATTAGAAGGAGCTCGGATCCCGCGATCCATGTTGTGGTGTGAAGTATTGAGAAAGAAAATGCCGAAGACTAAGCTCGTGAATTGAAATCAGTTATCTCACCTGCTGACCGAGAAAAGCGGTTCTAGGTGAGATGATGAAGCTATTGGTGTGGAGAGATCGGTCACATATGTTAAATCCATGGACTGATTTTTTAGTCTGTGGTTGAGAAAACGATTACGATCTGAATTTGTAGATTGAGTTCTTCTGATAAATTGTTCCTTAAATGTTTTCTTTAGAGATGTACATTAAATCTAAATTGGTATTTGATATTTCAATATTCAATTCATTTTTATTATTCATTCAATTTTCTTTATAATTTATTTTCAAAATTTAAACCAGAAGCAAAAATCATAATTAGCATTATGGTCAAATGATCATGGAGATTAATTGGTTTGACAGTTGTTGAAAAAATTCATACATGAGATCTCACTGCAGGGATCTAAATCATGGAACTCAAGTGCATTTTTATTAACGTAGGCACATTAAACACGTTATCTTGGATTAAATACAATGGTTTTCTCTTAAAAAATATCTTTTAGTTGACGTGTTACTTAAGGAAACTCACATAAGTTTATTGGTTTATGAGGATTAGACAATAGTCCTTGATGTAGCCAGTCTTAAAATTGAACCAGATTTGATCCATAACAATTTATTGATGTAGTCTTAACAAGTTTTTATGGCATAATTGCTGAGATTAGATAATAGTCGCTGATGCCCAATTAATAAATAAATTTTATACATCATCTGATCCAGTCAACACACATATATAAACACAATTAATTATGTTATGTCAAGTAAGCATGTAATAAAAAAAACTTTAAATATCTAAATTACTCCAAAAAAAAGTCTAAATTGAAGTTGAACTCTAAACTATACATTACCATATGATTAAATTTTATATCTAGACAAATACTAATTTGGCTAATCTAACTCTTTCAATTAGTCTTAAAGATCCCCTAACTTAATAATGCTTTTATAAATTAAAGTATGAATTATGATCATCTATGCTTATTAGATATCAATATTTGTTTGTAAACAAGTAAATTCTATGTTTTAGATTACATTTATATATTTAGGTTTTTTTAATAATTAATGTTACATAAGTGCATGTAGTAAATGGAAAGTTCTTTTGTGAACATGGGTGGTGGTGAATTACATATTCATAAAACCATTTATCAACCTTTGTTACTCATCTTTAAAGGTTATTTTGTAAGCCTATATAAAAGCTTCTTCCATTCCTTGTAATAAAATCCAAAAATAAAAAAATAAAAAAAATTCTCTCATCTTCTCTCTCCTTTTACTAAGCAAAGTGCCCAGTTATACCACAAATTTGGCAATGCCCGAGGTAGCGACTAAGTCGAGCCATGGCGGCGGAGCTAGATGCTGCAGAGACAACAGAGGAGGAGCTAGTCATTGTGCCGGGCCGGATGGCGGTGGGAGTCCGAGCTATGGAGACCGAGTTATGGTTCCAAAGTCACACTTGGTTGTTTGGCCGGCTTGATGCTTGATGAGGGGCTAATCAGTAGCTGAGAGGTCGGAGTAGAGATGGGGCGGTGCGGTGCGAAATGAACCAAAATCTTCATTTAGGCCTCGTAACTAAGTAGGGGCTCAAACAATTCTTCAAAAGTATGTGGAGCATCTCGAGCTTCTATGGCATGGGATATGTTTCGCGATGGGGCGTGGACCAGTGGTTCAAAACACGAATGGAGAGCTCATCAAAGTCAACAAGGACATTCATAAGGGCAAGATGGTCAATATCGTGTTTGACATCTTGCATATAGTTAGTAATAGTTTGATTACCTTCCCGAGGTCTGACAAGATTTTGGCAATTGAGAGGCATGCGTCTTTTCGAGTAGTCAGCGCACGAGATGTAGCGAAGGTAGAAATGGCCTGCTTAGGGTGGCGGAGATACGGACCTAACAGTTCATTGAAACAATTGGTCTTGTGCGAGCGAGAATATGGTCGAGATTGAGGAGAGGGGACACAACATCGGCGAGTTAGCATTGTTGGAGGGACGCTGGCTTTGGCGGGTTGACAAAGCCAAGTAAATCATACCCGAATAGGAGAGACGTGAATTGGAGTTGCTACGCGGAATAATTTGTGGTTGTGAGTTTTACTGGTGCCTGAACGGTAAACATTCCAGAACAAATAGAATTATGAGGCGGATTAGCGCATTCAGGGCGACCAGTGACGAGAGGCGCAGCGACGGTGGTGGAAGAGGATTTGTCGGCCATTGAGACCAAGAGCATGTGATTAGCAAAGCATGATGGGCGGTGGCGGCTAAGGGTTAGGATTTTTTTTTTTTTTGTTAAGCTTGGCGCTTTGATACCATAATATGAAAGGGGCTTAGGTGGCCATTGGGGGGTGGGGTGTATATATATCTGTACCTAAACCGGAACAAAGTGTCGCATAGGCAACAAAGGAAACCTAAAATGCTCTATTAGAACATAGTTGTGGCTTCCGGGAGTTAAACTTTTAGAAAGTTGTTTGCTGTGATTTTTAGGGTCAAAGTAATTCTGTTTTTAAAAAATTTATATTAGTGCCTTCTTTGCAAGGTAATCCTTAAACTAGTATTTCACATGTTTTGAAAACTGTATTTACCAAATACGGTTTTAAAAATTAATCTTAAAACTTCATTCACTAATTGCAATTTTATGATTTGTTTTCAAAAAACATACTTTGTAATCTCCCGATATTAAAGTGAATTTTAAAACCGTATATGATGAATCACGGTTTCAAAATATGTAGGAGACTAGTTTGAGATTATTTTGAAAAGAATCCTACTTATGTAATTTTTTTTAATATTACTTTGACACTGCACATTATAGCATTGTCTTACCCATTAGGAGCGCATTAGATTGAATATTTTTTTGCTATTCCTAGTTGGAGTATAGGATTTGAAAACCTGGATCCCTCTTTTTCCATCTTTGGTTTGGTGGAGCTGGCAATCATGTGTTTGACTCCAAACCTGAACAGTACTTTTAGATAGTGTAGTTAATTTACACAACAATAATAGAAGTAGATATATAAACAACATGATCATTGGGTTTGGAGACAAGATTGTCTTACTAATTGGCTTAATCCTAGAGCCTTTTTTTAATTGATCCGAGACCATATATATATGGAAAGCAGAAAATCCAGGCTGTTAAACTGTAATTTGGGAAGGATATTTTTCATGTTGGATACTGCTAGCATTTATGAAGAAATTAAGTAAGAAAAGTTTAATTTGCAGTTTATGGTGGGAATTTGAAACTGCAAAGTTGTTTGCTACAATAGAACTACTATGTCTTGTTTGTGATTTTGGGTAGTTAATATTATCGTCTTTTTCTTCCTCCAACCCCTCTCTCTCTCTCTCTGAAATTAGTACCATCTACACCACCCATTCTCTCTCTCATCTCTCTAGAGTTGTTTTGTGTCATATGACCAGCATAGAGGCTCTGCACAGCCCGAATTTCAAGAAAGCTGAAGTAGTCACCGGCGGATTTGGAAGCCAGGTGTGTAGTGTAGTGATGATTATCTGGTTCTGCTAATTAGTGATCATTTTCTTATTCTAAACTTTTTTTATTCCCTTTCCTGTTGTTTTCAATATATTTGTTTTGATTATTTGAATTTTTCATGTAAAAGCAGTTTCCCCATGAAGTAATTGTAGATCTCAGAAAACTCTTGAAGAAAAAAAAAAAAAAACGAAATTTTCTTTCTAGCTAGCTAGCTTTCTGGTCTTAAGATTCCCAGCATCCATGTGTGGATTTGCTGAAATCAATGTGTTAAGGGTTCAATAGAGGGTTTTTGAAATGTGGGTGAAAAGAGGAACAGAACCCACTTTATACTATCATTCTAGTTGATTTTCAGAAGCTAGATCATGTACGTTTTCCTCTTTTGTCTGCCTCTTCCCATGCTCTTTTTTTACTCAGTGTGTGAGTTGTTTTCTATCACCCAATCTTTGGGTTTCCATCTACTTCTCCAAGTCCTCTGTATTTTCCAATTTATTAATTATTTGTCTTTTACAATTGATAACAAACATAGCTAAAACTTTCTGATCATTTACTCAGTTTATCATACCCCCTACAAAAACATGTTTTTCAGTAGATCTTCCTCCTCCCAGTACTGAAATAATTGTGTTGTTATATGTAGCCTTTGCCTTGGCTGCAGCTGAGACTAACAGTGGAGTAATTAGCATGGGGAAAGGAAGATCCAAGATCAAGAGGATAGAGAAGGCTAATGGATTATCGGTGTTATGTGATTAGAAGTTGCCCTCATTCTCTATGAATACTCCAACCACAAGTAAGAATTCTCACCACCCATTTCTTCTATCATGGGTGATATTTTCTTGTTCATCTTTCTATGTCCTTGAATAATAGAAGTTGCAAAAAACCAGTGAAGGTAGGAGACGCAATAAATTTATAAATCTGACTCAGTTATTATTTTTTATGAGTGGAGTCATATTCCTTTTTCTTTATTTAGGAAGGGGTTACATGTGTATCAGCTTTGATATTTATGGTATGTTCTTTTATCAAAATTCAAATGAAAGAAAATGGAGATCATGTTCTGATCTTGGGCACCCTTTTTCTGAGTAGCCATATCCGTTTCACACCAGTTACGATAAGTGCGCAGGCGATAGAAGGCTTAACTCAAAAGCGATTTGATGTGTGGAAACCTCTCGTGACTTAGAAGTCTGGCTCAGCGGCTCTTAAATGAAGCGGAGTGTGGGATCGTATTAGCTTGCTTGGTAGCGATGCTAACCATTATTTTTCTCTGCATTATGGTGCTCTGCCTCTATGCCACAGGAAACAAGTCCACCAAATGGTGAGATTCTTAATTCTTGTCATAATAAGTTTTAGCTTGTTAACACATGAATTGCATGGAATTTTTTTTTAAGAGAGCAAATGGAAATTGAAGAGTTAACTTTTATACATAGTTAGTTTTTTTAATTATATTAATGAATAATAAATAGATTCAATAAAGTATCTAAATTATTTTCAGCTTTAAATTATTTTTAAAGTTCTAGAGCTTTTATTTTTTGACATCTATTGCTGCAAATTACAACTAGTATTATATTTTCATGAAGACTCAAATCTTTTTCTTCCCTATATCTCATCCAACCATTAACTACACTAGAGACCATGACAGCTTCACTAGACTTATAAATGAATGTGATGCACTGCACTAAGCTTCCTTCTTTTTTTCTTTTTTTTGACATCAATGGGTATTACAATGTGGTTCACTTAACCACTAAGCTTTCTTGATTTAGTTCGTTTGTCTATTTTGAAAAACTTGGTATAATTTATTCTGATATTTTCCACTGAGGTCGTTTTGATTTGTACCTCATTATTTTAGTTTTTGCATTTACAAATTCTTCTTTTTCTAATAACTCATATAGAGTTGTTTTAGTGATTGTTTGTTTTCACTTTTTAGATTTACTTACAAGTGGAAAGTACAATGGTATGAGCGGAATCGGAAAAAAGAGCCGAATAAAGGTATATATGGTTTATATTTACATTATTTTGATTGAAGGTTGTGTTTAGTTAGTCATGATTTTAATTCAAATATTATCTATTTCTTTTATAATAATTAAAAAAAAATCATTTATAAATAATTGAAATATTATTAACAACAGCCATAGACACAATAATTAAATTTTACATTGAAACTCATTTTCAAGTTGTGATATATTGTTGATTTTAATTTTATAAAAAAAAATGTAAATATTAAAAATAAATTTTTGTATGTTTTTTTATAAAGTTTTATATGTATTAGTTAAAACTATTGGTTTGTGATTTTGTATTAAAAGCTATGAAATAGAACATAATTTAATCAATAAAAATGAATATTGCTATTAAACTATTAATACTTAGATATATAACCACGTACAATAGATTCCTTTTCCACTTTTCTTGTTAATCTTTTTATCTATTTTATTTTATTCCTTATTTTCAAAAATATATTTTATCTTTTTTTCTTTCAAATAAAAAAGTATTTGTTAAAAAAAAAAAAAAAAAAAATATATATATATATATATATATATATATATATATATATATATATATATATATATATTATTTAAAAAATTGGTAAATAGGATAATTATGTTTTATTTGAAAATTTTTAATTTATCAGAATTTAGATAAAAAATATTTTTGTGATTGCATAATTGCTTGTATAACGAGGTTGTTTTTCCATAGTATATATTTCTTAATTATTTTTTTTTAAATGGCAAACAAATATTTGTCATTTTATTTTTTTATAAATAATATTTGTATAAATTTAATAAATTTATAAGTAAATTATTAACTATACATAACTTCATTTTTTAAAAATAAATACCATGAGAAAAATCAACCTCCATTTTTCTTTTGGGTGTATATGAATTTAACATATTGATATTATATACGATTAAATTCATGTATATCTTCAAAATATTAAAATTTTATCTAAATTTAAAATAATTTTAAATAAAATAATTGTCTATCTACCTAGAAATTAAAAAAATTAATTTTTAATTTATCCCAATTTTATATTTATTTGAATTAATTTATAAAAAATAAAAATGAAATTAAATATGATAAATAATTTCTTTCTTTAGGACGACTTAAAATAAAATGAATATAATAGGAAAAAAATCATATTCATTATAAATGTTAAACCATACATGATTTATAAAAATTAAAATTTGATTGAAGAATTAAATTTTAAATATAAACTAATTATTATATCTAACACAAAAATTTAGGATTGTAAGGGATTCTGATGAGAAACACCTGAAAACCGATTATTTACCCAGAAATCAGCAGTTTCCAGTTCCTTGCTGTTCCAATATCTGGTTACTCTCTTGCTAAATCCATTGTTACCAAAATCAATACATTAGGCAGCCCCCATATTCTACTTGGGATTTCCATTGTCATTTATCCTCAGCTTCTGGAGATCTCTCAACACTTAGCATAAAAACCTAGAAACTCCCCAGAAAAATCGGTTTCCCAAAGCAAGCACAACTGCAACTATACATTTTCACACGAGTACTTTGGAAAACCACCTGAAAACCGATTCTCTGATATGTCAACAATGTTCAACAAAGAGAATCGACAAAAGTTTACTACCAGGAATTCTCCTGAAAAATTGTTTCTGTAAATAGAAAATCCTATGAGATTACCACGTCCTCAAAACCTCTGCGAGGTTGCTGTATGTTTAGCCACCAAATTCCAAGACTTTTAAGATAATTTTTTTTTCATACAAGTGGTTCCCAGAAATATCAATTTCCTGAAAGAGCTGATCTTGTAAAGTTTATACATAACAGTAATGGACAGGGTTTTGCAAGATGTTGTTGATAAAAAAATCCATTGATTGTATTGTTATAATTTCAAAAAAGGCTTGATCACCTCTCAATTGAGAACTCACAAAAAGGTTTCTATAAATTTTATAATAACGCTCATTTTCAAGTTGTGATAGCCAGTTCA
Organism: Tetrastigma voinierianum; assembly: GCA_016808115.1. Lineage (NCBI taxonomy): Eukaryota > Viridiplantae > Streptophyta > Magnoliopsida > Vitales > Vitaceae > Tetrastigma > Tetrastigma voinierianum. Next base: position 386,301 of record JAEQBH010003479.1, on the reverse strand, counting down.
AGTTTACTTGTTTAAGTTTTATTAAAATGTATATAAATTTTATCATGAAAATAAATATTACTATTAAATCATTAATACTTGTTCTCTTTATATTTTTATCATATAAACTACATGCTCATTATATTTAGGAATGGTGAATTCTTTTTGCTTATTTTACTTGTTAATTTTCAATTTTTCTCAATTTTATTTTATTCCCCCTATTTTCAAAAATATGTTTTATCTTTTTTCTTTCAAATGAAAAGGGAAATACTTGTTAAAAATTTAAATTTATTTTTTATTTTCCAAATATATTATTTAATATTCTATTTCAAATCATTCAACATATGTCTAATTCTATTAAAATAATAATTTTTATTAAAAATAATATATTGTAAAAGTTGTAGTCATTCCAAGTTATATATATATACATATATATATATAAAATTACTTTAAAATAATAATGAAAATGTTTGGCAAATATGTCATTGAGTCTTTCAGTAATGAGTAATTAATCATACAATTTTCTCACGCAAATGAAGAAAGTTTTCACAGGTATCTATTCATGTGCCTTTCTCATTTCTCTTTTTTTTTAACAATTTGTCTCCATTGACAATGCCTTTACAGTACAGCTCATCATAAACGAGCTTCTACCAGATTAAAGCCATTTGCCACACAAATTTTTAATACAAAGCTAAACTGATGTAGTTAGATAGGTAGCTATGAATTAATTAATATTCAAAAGAGTGTCTTATATTATTAGAATCATTCAAGGGGCCCTCATGTGTTTTCATTCTCCAGATCAATACCTGCTGAATTGAGAAAATTAATGTGCCATTAGTGATTTAAATATTGGCAATTTTCTCAGTGGTAACATCTTTGACTCATTTCATTGTTGACCAATTTTATGGTTCACTACTATTGGTGAAAAACTTGAAGTTAATTCCTCTGCCTTCGGATCTTAAATAAGTCGAGACCAAGCTTTTCTTGGGATCAAGGGAGTTTGTGTTGAACAAAGTTCAAATGCATTCAAGGTGAAACGAAAAACGATCTAGAATGTAACCTAGAAGACGAAAATCTCATTGGAATTGGAGGAATAACACATTTTATTACCCTATATAGAAATTATCTCACCTTTGTATATCGATGGGGCATGGGAGTAGGCCCTTATCTAGGCTAAACGGATAGAAGTCCAAGTCCAATGATTAATTTTATCTTATTGATTTTATTTATTTAATTGTATTTTTAGTTTATCATTGATACTTTTTAGTTTATTTGTTAGGATTTTTGGATTTATCGGGTTAGAATTTTGGATTTATATAAGACAGTTTTCTGTTAGTACATAAATATGGCACACATGTTGTCTTTAGGAGATTTGATGATATTAAAAACTTGAGAACTTGTTCTATTTATTTTATTAATTTTCTTTGATTTTATTATTTTTATTAGTATTACATTAATTTAAATATACAACATAACGATCAGAGATCAAGTTATTATTTTTAATCGTAATTTGGTATCAAAGCATAATTTAGATCGAGATGAAGTAATTCTTTTATCATGCATCGAATTTACAAGTATCGAGCTACTTGATTTGAGATCAAGTTATTTTGACATTTCAGTTGATTTATTTCAAATTGTGCGACCTTACAATTTTATCAAGGTAATGAATCGAAAAATCCTGGTCATTAACAAGCGGATCCCTTGATCGGCTTCTGCCCATACTTCCGCCATGACTAGGAATCCTTTGACAGGGTCTTGGCGTTGATCATCATCAACCCGACGATCTGTGCGAAACTACAATTCTTCCTTCTCAGACATCTGATGCTGGAAACCAGTGAGCGCCTCGATCGAGGATATTTTGAAGAGTACATAAGTCAACTACATAGGAGAATACATCCGCGCTTTGCCAGAGATCTTGTTTGTATTTGTAACCAAAGTATCGGCGCCGCGCGTAGCGACCTCGCGTCTTATCTGATCTTAAACGACTGACGGTAGCTCAGGCATAGCGAAATGATCATAAAATTCAGTTGTCTCTAAAAGTTCATCTGAGCGAATCTTCTAGTGTAAGTATTCTACCGCAGTTCAGTGAAACGGTTCTTTGTTTTTGGTTTTCTCAACGTTTGACCTTAGTTTCACGGGGTGAAGGTGGAGCGTGGTGGTTAGGATCTGATGAGCAAAGCCGTGGAGGTGGGCAACAAGACTAACCTCACTTGCACCGTTAGAAACTACGCCAACTCTGTCGTCCTACACACTAAGGAATTATAGTTGTTTTTAAGGGTTTTCAACATGGTATATTTTCTTTTACTTTGAAAACTCAGTTAATATTCGTGGTATTTAAGTATATCTTGTTTGATTGTTTTAGGTTTCAGTTTGTTTAATAGAGCATAAAGAGTATTAAAAAAAAAAAAAACTTTTGTTTTTTTTAGTTAATCTTTCGTGACTAGTGCAATCTATGATATATAATCGCATTACAATTTTTAGTTTGTCTTTATTGCATTACTTATATGATTTATAAATTTCCTTACTCTAGTGAATTATAGATTCTATCTCGGCATGTCGACCACCAAAGTAATATTATTTATATTTCTTTTCACCTAACATAAATGATCCAATGAGAGACTTAGTGTTTTACTTGCTTACTACAAATATAGATCTAAATGATAGTCTGATGCATGTTACGAGTCACCATGTGATGCAAATAAAAATGATTTGATTGAGTCACTTTGTGGTAAATATTCAAAGTGTAGTGTGTGAATTGATTGAGCGTCAATGCGCCCTCGAACAACAAACTCATACAATAAATAAAAAAGTGATTCATGCCAAAACATCTAGGTAAACATGAGATAGGTGAATATGTTGATGGCTGTTAGAACACACGTTGGAGTTTTTTTTTTTTTTTTTTTTTTTTTCCCACACATTTAAAGGCTCAAGTCCTTCTAGCGGTTCCACATAAATCTGTGGAACTCACAAATGGTTTGCATGACAATCACAGGTAAATGAACAGGTAGTGGTCGGTTGCCAACCTGCATGAGGTTACCTACGATAGGAGACCTCAATTCAACCTAGGTGATCGGTTTCAACCTGCTAATGTCAACTTCTCATTAGATTACCAACCACCAAGACACAATTACCCACCAAATCAGTGAGAAAGGTAAATATCTGGCCCGATACCGGCCTAGGGTTACTAGTAATTGGGGTAGAGATCAGGATAGACAGGTTAAACAACCTCAAAGGGACATCACAAAAAAAGTCAAGGTTAGTGCTCTTGAATTTGATGGTAGAATGGATCCTAATGCTTTCTCTGATTGGTTAGTTGCTATTGAGGAATATTTTGATTGGTATGAAATGATTGATAGTGAACGGGTTCGATTTGCTAAAATGAAATTAACCAATTTAGCTAAAATGTATTGACAAAATGTGTTGCAAGACATGATTCGTCTAGGTGAACCACCCATCACCTAATGGGTTGTTATGAAAGCAAAGTTGAAAGAAAAGTACATTCCTCCATCATATAAGGTCATTGTTCTCCACCATGATTAATCTAAACAAATTACTCTTAGTGTATTTGAATATTCTACTAAATTTGAGAGCTAGACTTAGGTGTAGTGAGTTCCATGTGAGGATCAATTTGTTGTACTGTCAGTTTTTAATGGTCTGTGTTAGGCATTCAAGGATGGTTAAATTGCATGCTCCACATTGTAGAGGATGCATGCCAAAAAAGCAAGTCGAAGTTGATAGACCCTCCTCTTTGCACACCTAGGTGGAGTCGAGTCATAGATCCAACGTCATGGATAGTAATATTATGCCCAATAACATTAGTAGCAAAGAGTCTAGTTTGCGTAACTCTCTTCCTATTGCTTCTCCTAATGAGTCTAAGGCTAGTAATTCATCGATTGTCTGTCATAAGTGTCATTATAAGGGTCATATTAACTCTCATTGTACCTGAGAAGTTCATTGGCATTAGATGTTGAACATAGTAGTTTGGAGGTTGAGGAAGACGAAATTGTTGATTCTTTAGATTATTCTGGTGATGAAGATTGTGATGAAGATGCATGTGTTGGTGTGGTTAGATGTGTGCTATCCACAACTATAAATAATGATAATTGGAAGCGTACTAGTATTTTTCACACAATCATACAGAGTGGAGATAAGAAATGTAAGTTGAGTTGATGGGGGGTAGTTTAATGAATGTAGTTTTAAGGATGTTGTTAGATTGTTAAACACAGAAAGTAGAACCACATTCAAATCCTTTACAAGTAGCTTGGGTGAATAATACATACTTTGTGCATTTGCTCAAATGTGTCTAGTTTATATTGAAATAGAGGGAATATAAGGATGAAATCTATTGTAATGTGCTACCATGGATGTGTGCTTAGTGTTAACTAGGTGCATTACTTGGCTTTATGATCTTAATGTTACCAATTTTGGTAAAGATAACATTTATTCATTTAAGTACAAGGGTAAGAACATTATTTTGAGACCTACTAAACTAAAGTTTTCCAGTGTTAAGTGACATCTAAACTTCTTGAACAAAATTTGCATATTTTTTAAAGTATAAAGAAGTTTGAGAGAGAGGAATGGGGTAGTATGAGCTTAGCATTAGTAGCAAAAGAGGTTCATCTGATTCTTTGATTGTCGATGTTCGCTACCTCACACCAGTGTGTCAGCCTATGAAACTTTGCAAAACACATCCATGACTTACATGTTGAGATTAGGCGAAATATTTCTCTAAGTAATGAGGAGTATAAGCGCTGCGATATGCATGTCGTAGTCTGAGAATTTAATGTTAGTGACTATGTGTGGGTTTGCATTAAATCAGAAAAGATTTACAAAACGTTTTCAAAAAAAACTTTATGCAAGAGCTATGGGCATATTCTATCATTAAATGGCGGGATTTAATGCCTCTTCTTGGTTGTCTAATGACATGGATAATGCCTTGTTTTTCAATGTAGAGGATTTGCTACCTTGCGACTTTTGAGCCTTACACTTTTTAGTGTGTTGTAGGTGAAACTAGCAAGGTGTACATTTGTCACGCCATTCCAGTGTTCTAAGGAGGCGGTGGTCATGCCTTAGTGATGAGGTTGTGACTTCTAGAGATGATGGTTTCATCGTTTCCTTGTTTAAATAGCATGGTCGTCTTGATTGATATTCTTTGAATTACACAAGAGGATGATCTTCCGTGTTTGGACCTGCGTTGTTGAGTGTTACCTTTCCTTTCCTCTTCGAGATCGAGTTCTTTTCAACTTGGGAGAAATAGTGGAGCATGGAGTAGGCTAACCTTGAAGGATAGGAAGCCCAAGTCAATGATGATTTTATTATATTAGTTATTTATTTAATTGTATTTTGGTTTATCTATTAGTACTTTTGGATTTATCCATTAGGATTTTTGGATTTATCCGTTAGAATTTTTGGATTTATCCATTTGGATTTTATGTTGGGGCCTATAAATAACACCTTATACTATTGTTTAATTGATTTGATATAATATTGAAAAGCCCAAGAATTTATTTATTGTTTCTTCGCTTTCTTTTAATTTTGTTATTTTTAATGTAGAACTACATCGATTTGGTATCAATATAACGATCCAGTCAAGTTATTATTTTTATCTTGCATCGGTATCCATGATTTTCTCCTTAAATTTACTCTCATTGTATATCCTTAATTACCCTTATTATAGTATGTATAAAACTGAAATGCATGAAATATATGGTCATTTGTCTACACAAGACATGAGATCCACAATGGTGCACCGTCTTCTTTTATTTTGAAAAATTTAGCATCATATGCTGATATTTTGTAAAGTTCAATGGTGGTATCAGCTTCTTCTATGGAGCTGTAGCCGCCTCTCTTAGTTTTCTCGTTGGGCTATTGTTAGCACATTTAAATAATAGCGGTAATTTTATCATTATTTGCAGAAATCACATTTTCATCGTTTTTTCCTCATATTTGGATTTCTTTTTTATATAATAAAGTGGTTTTCTATAAATGCGGGTTTGTCTTTATTTATTTTTTAATTTTTAGTATTGTTTGTTGACTGTATGAGGCGTGTTTTGTCAAACATTTACAACTTATATTTTATTGGCAACAAGTGGCGGTGGGTAGTTGTGTTGTTAACGGTTAGCTTCTTCGTGATTTTTGTATTAGTGGTATAGATGACAAAGTTCGATGTGAAAAGTCGTCGAAATCAAATCATGTGTTGGTCGGTATCTTTATAGATTTGATATCTTATATATTTTAGACATTATTGGATTAGCATCGAATGTGTAGGCGCTTGGCAGAGTGTTTTCTATTAACTAAAATGGTGCACCATCCTTAAGTTTTAACTTTAGCATTACGTGTTTTATTGATGTATTATTAATGAATCGATAAATTTATTTCTTAAAAAAAAACAGTTAATATCCCATCTAAAAAGTATATCCATATATACCCAATTTATTGCATTTCTATTATCAGGCCTCCTTCCATTTAATGAAGGCCAGAAGCCCATGTTATACCTGGGCTTGACCTATTCAACGTGGAATGAAAGAAAGAATCCAACCCACTCTCAACTATGGACGTCTAGTTGAAGAGATGTCGTGAGGCACTGTAATATTAAATAGCAATAAATGTATATTTTAAGAAATTGTAAATCATAGGTCAAATAATTGAATTTTCTTCCATTTCGATATATTGATTCTAAATATTATATTTTATTTTTACATGAATGATTTGGTTGATATAATATCAAAATAAAAAAATAAATACTATTGATTTTAATTTGTTCATATTTTAATTTTATATCTCCTTTGTACTGATTTTTGTTTCAAAATACTCTTGATATTTATTTTCATAGTGGTAATAGGGAATCAATAAATATCCCCTTAAAGATTCAAACTTTCTATAGATTTAATAACCATCTTGCACATCACAAGGAAATTGATATATGAACAACTCGATCCCATGTGTGATTGTATACTTTTTTTACTAGTGTCTAAGAAACATAAAATAGATTTGCATGTATTTATTGCATCAAGGTATAGGAATAGAATTGTGACGCCCCATTTCCTAGGGTTAGATTTGACCACCGTCGACCTACGAGAAAAACTATGTGTCTCATATCATGGACTAATGTGATAAAATGATTTATATTAGCTGCATATCATACTCACTAAAATATATCCGACTATATTACCATTAGTTTTTCAAAGTTGTTGCATGTAATACAAACATGTTTTACAAAAACGTATTCAAAACCACATACGACACCTTCTCAGCATCTAGTGACACCGTCTTCCAGACACTCTGTGCACAGGGAATCGGCGACAGGATGAGCAATGCCCGATAGTGATAATCTCATACATAGGTTGCCATACTCGTGCATGCATTGAAAGTGCAACCTGAAACATCCACGTTTCCATACAATTTACAATTCACACATGGAATGATCTATATCATGCATGAAATGTTTTCTATGCCCATATCAGGAGTCATAAACCTCCATGCCTATGCAGTCAGTGTCGTCCTTGGTAATGCGATATCCATATACGAGCCTTTGTCAGCTCACCAACACCCAATGCAATTTGCTAATGGGTAACCATTCTGAGTACATCCCGACTCCTATCACTCAACTCTAGTCTTAAGTGATGAACATGACCGTGTGTTTTCTCTTAGGCAACAGGACTTTTCGGATTACACGATTCTAACACCGCCCATATAACTTTTGAATAGTACATGGTCTCTCCACCCCTGAAATACGGATAAATACCCATGAGTGCTCACGACCATCTGAGGACCTTTCAGATATTACCACGGGTCTCCTACACCCGCTCCAAGAACGCCCAACACACATTAATTATTTCTCATTTTATAATTTGAACTATGAGTCTTTATTGGACTAGTCCAAGAAAATGAAATGACCCACATTCACAGTGGGGTGATAATATCTGATCACACCCACACCCGGGCTCGATCTGATGCCGTGCACAGTGTGTACAATTCGCCTGTCGATTTCCTATGGACCTTTTAGCTATGTTTTCATATGAATTCAGCCCTCATGTTAACCACATCAATTTATCATGCATCGACATATCATTTTCCACATAATCCATACCATCCATTTTAAACGATATTTTAACAACACAAATGGACAATTTTAGTCCCAACCATCAACACGGATTGTTTTAACGGTCCTCAGCGGCTCGTGGGCTATCAGCGCACAAAAATTCCGGCGACCGGTCCTCGGGAGGACGAAAACTCACGGCCATTTGACTGAACACTCGACCATAATTTGCATATTGACAGTATCAAGCAATGACACGACATCATTTTAATTCAGAATGAATTAAGGATTTGTCAATAGTCAGAATTTTCCTGCATGCAGTCCCAATTTTCCACAATAACATCAAGCAATTCTACATGGACATTTTTAGTCAATAATTTTCTAAACCTGTGCGGTCCATATCAGTGTGTTGCGAAGGTAGTCCCCACTTCCATATCTGATCCCATTTCTTGGTAGGAAATGCTAAACCATTACGGCCTCATAACCCAAACACCATTTTAAACGGCATTTTAAACAGAAATATAAGTAGGAAGACCCTCACTCTCGGAGTTGATACTCCAATGAGTGCCAGCACGTAACATGCGACATACTGAGCAGCACATGCTCTGGCGAGGCAAATGATGAAACCAGGAGATAGAGAAGTTGGACTCTCTCTCTCTAAAATCTGATTTTCCATCCCCAAAAAGAAGAGAAAATGTTCTTTTCTCTTTTCATTTTATCCTTACGTGTACTCATTTGCCACATATCGACCTCAAAACTGGTTGATAGGATTACACCTTATCCTCTTTATCCACTTGTATGAGTTTCCATCAATTAGGAGATATCATATCCACGTGCAGGGCCCCCTTGGCTCTCCTTGTTTGACTAATTCGCGACATGTTCTTGTGAGCGCTCAATGCCAAGTGTCCTTGCCTAAAATGTTGTCTCTAACGTGAAATTATTGTTTGGGGTCTAAATTTGATGTGTTAATTTGCGAGCGATTCCAGGTGAGTCGTTTCATCATCGAGATTTGAAAATTTTCCAAATTTTCATGATACCATTTTACCATTTTTAAGAAAATTAGGATTTTCTCGGGGTTTCCACCAATCAAAGATTTCATGTTTAACAATATATACTTTATGTATATGTTAACACCAAGATTGTGTCGATTTTCTATTCTTCGAAACTTTAGTGCTCCATGCATTTCTCTCTTCCAGGCCCTTGTTTGTTAAAGATGATGAATTTTTTGGTATTTTTATAAATCTACTAGTGTCGTTTTTCCTTAAATCTAGATTTTCTCTTCCAATAAAGTGTTTTTCACATTGATCTAGGTTTGCTATATTTTTTCTTTTATTTATTATGTTTTTGTCTTCGATCATTTGTGTCTTTTTATATAACACTCCCAGTAGTAATTATGTCGTCTACGATTAACTTCTTCGTGAGTTTTTACATTAGCAGTTTAGATGGTAGCGGTCGATCGACAAAGTCTCCAGATAAGTGTGCCGTCGGTATCTGCCCAGATCTAAATTTGGTATTTTGGGATATTTTTGGATTATCAATTATGTAGGCCTTGAGTTGATCATTTTTATTATTAACCTAGATACTGTGTCATGCTCTAAAAATTGTGATGAAACTATCTTCTTTCGTGGTTCCAAGAACTTATGATATACATCATTATCCATTCATAAGCGATCTGTTTTAATATATATGATTATCATTTCTGTGATTTTCTCAAATCAAGATCATATTAAAATATGAATCTATAATAAGGAAGTTGATTGATTATTATAGAAAGGAAATATTTGGTGTTCTGAATTAATTAAATCAAACAAAAAGAACTATATCTGAATGAACATTATTGTTTTAATATTTAATAAGATCTTTCATGAGTTCAAAGGAGACAAAATTGATTGACCACCTAACTTTAATTTTATTCTTATTTCTTTCCAAAGAATTTTGGAGAAAGTGTATCATAGTTATACAGACAAAAAATACTTAATATTCACAAAATAAAAAGAAAACAATCATTGTTTTTATGATCGGGTCTATGTCTTTTAGTTATATGAAAATATATGCCCCACCTTCTTATTATTATTTTCACTCTCTTAATAGATTTTGCTCATTTGTTACAATACTCCATCTATTTTTGGGTAAGTTCATAACTTAACATGGTATTTTCTTTAATGTAACAATATAAGAAAGCTTTTTGATTTAAAATTTAAAACTCATTATATATATATTATTTTGGATAAGTTTATAGCTTAAGTGGTATTTTCTTTAATGTAACAATATGAAGGGTTTTTTTTTTGATTTAGATTTAAACTCAGTCTATATATATATATATATAGTGTTTAGTTTTTGAGTTGGTAAGACCGCATCCTTTGACTTAGTTCATAATTCGGAATTTAAGTTTTTTGCAGTAATTTTATTCCCGAATTCAACTTGAGACTCCTCTTATTTTTTTATGTTCTGTACTTGCATTTTGACATTCAACAAATTCAGCTAGACAAAACATACGATATAAAGTATTTTAATTTTCCTAAATTGTTTTCATGTGAAACTGCGTGACCAAAAAAGGAAGAGTAAGAAAAAAAAAAATGCTATTAGGTGACAGATTAGATGGTGACTTTCTAATATCTATTACATATGAAGTTATTGACGTGAAACAAAAGTTTTAATGAAAGTAATGTACAACATAGACGTTCACTTTGCAACAAATGTCACCAAAAAAATCTTCTTTTAGTATATTATTTTTATTTTCCCTAGCTACAACATGTTGGCACTAATAATAAAAAGAAAGGTCACGAGCAAGAAATAAATAATAAATAAATACTCAATTTATTTCATTACTTTTATTTATTTATTTTCTAAGAGTCCAAAGGCAGCTTCCATAGAATCTAAAAATAACTGCAAAATGTGTTCTAAATGGCCCGTTTAAGGCGAGTTGGGAAGTCTAAACGAATGCAAGGGGTTGTTCCAATTTGAAGTAATGAAACCAGGAGCTGTTGTTATATGTGAAGCTGTCAATCAAATGGACCTGGGAAAAACTCTTCCTTACAATGTAAGGAATGTTTTCAACATCAAAAAACCAAATAATGTTGTAAATGATCGATCTAGTTACCTCCACAATTGGCGCTCTTGGGTGCATGATGATCATCTTCTAGGAACTTGACACGTAATATTAGCATTCAGTGATGATTAATGGTCAGATTCTTACCTCTAGTCATTACTTTTTTCTTAAATTGAATCTGAGAACCGAGAACAGTTTGCTTTTCAAGATCATTTCTCATACATGTGTCTGTAGTGAGAACAAACTTGGGAACCAACACAATACGATGTAATATTTATAGACACGAAATAATATTGCATGCGTTTACTGTGTTGAAAATAGTTATAAGTGGTTTTGTTTTTATGTATTTCCTCACTAAGCTATAAGTTTAGCATGGTGTTGAAATCCGCTAAAGTCTTTGAAGAAGTTATCAGGGGGGACACCTCCGTTCGTCCAGGCTAATAGAGTAGTCCCCCGACCCTGTTGTTTTTGTAATAGAAGTGGTTGTGATTTTGTTATAGTGAAACTTGTATTGATACAAGTAATTTCTTTTGAGACTCAAGCATATGTACATGACTTTTTTTTTTTTAACACCATTATGATGTAGTTTTACTTGGATTATATTTTATAGTCTTTGAATTGTTATAATTCGGACTTTGAATAAGTGTAATCTGTTTTTACTTTTTATTTGAGTTGTTCTGTGTTATTTTAAAGACTAATTTACTGAGTCTCAACTTTGTGTGTACCCTCACTTATTATAGTTATATGGAGTAAGGTTATTCATTCACTCAATTTCTCTACCTTTGACATGGAGGGTTATGTGAGTGCGATCTTAAGAGGAAGATTCCTTTCTTTTCAAAGTCAAGGACAACTCCCAAATTTTCTCTGAAATGCCGGGGCTTCTGGATCATAGGCCTTCATCATTGTTTCTATCTCGCTTTTGGTTGAGTTTTCTTCTTTTCTCTCTGGAGTCCTTGGCGCCTCTCCTCTTTGGAAGGGAAAAAAGGGTCAAAGAGATTCTCCAAAATTATCAATTGAAAAGCAATGTTTTTAAAACCGAACAGACCGGTCGGTCGGATCGGTCTAACCGTTGACCAGTCCGATTCAAGCTTTTAAACCACCTTTCAATTGAGCAAGCCTTTGAGCGAATCTAGCCAAGCGATTTGGAAGGAAAAAAGGGCGGGTCTCCAAAATTGCTCCAATTGAAAAAGCAATGTTTTAAACAAAGTGAACCGGTGGTGGATGGGTTAACATTCTGATGATTAGATTCAAGCTTTTAAACCACCTTTCAATTGAAAAGGCACTGAATCGTCTAAGCCAATGGTTGGACCGCCAAACCAGGCGATTCGATGGCTTAGGACGGTTTTGGATTTCACCTAAAAAAGGTTGTTCTATTTGGATGTGGGATTGGATTAAGAGGATAAAATAAAAATGTTTCTGACCTAGGGAATCGAACTGGTCTTGAAAGTGAAAAGGTTGAGGACATGCCACCTGGTGTATTAATGTGCAAAAGATGAGAAAAGTACTAATAATATAAATATATTATTGTTCTAAACTTCTAATCAAATTTCCTACCAATCTGTATACATAACCAATATTAGTAATATATAAAGTATGTTGATAGAATTCAAAATATCAATAGAACTATATAAAATCAATAAATAATGTTTTAATAAATATTACTAATATTCACTTATATATTAAAAATATTCATGCTTATAAAAAATATTAAAAATATTCAATATGATGTCACCGGTTTGATCACCGGGCCAACCACAGTTCGACCATCGGTCCAACCAATAAACCGTAAACTGATAAATTTTCCTGTTCAATGATCGATCCGGTTTTCAAAACATTGTTAAAAAGTCTTTTGAATCATAAATTCACGGTTCAAGCCTTAAAGCTCCATTCCAGCACCGATCAATGAAAACAGCCAAATCTGTAGTTGACTCATTAATATAATTAAGGCTTCAAATTTTCTTATTGCTTAATTAGATGTTGACTAGGGATTTTGCTATGACGATAGATGTAACACTACTAGCTATTGTATGTTTTTACGTGGTAATTTGCCATACAAAATTAATTAATTTCTTATTCCATTATCCTATTTAAGTTTAAAGTTTGGGCCAACTAAATAACTAAACTCACATTGAGACAATCCTTTTTGAAGGAGCTCGTTGTTCCCTTTGTTTTGACCTTTTGTACATTTTGTGAATAATTTAATTACTTAGCTTAAAATCTTAAATCTTTCTTTGTAAGACGAAGAAATTTCAATTCACGGAAAAATAACAATATTGAACCCGTGGTAAATCCGAAATTTATTTTCTAGATCTCGGATGATGAAGCGGATTTCCTTGTTGGAATGATCTCACAATCTAGCTAACGTAATTGAGATACGGGTTGCGTGTTTTTCGAAGACCTTGGGAATCGGGTCTTTGTAAAGCGATAGTGGTGGTAAAGATGCTCTGTCACTCATGTGACATAAGTTGCATGAGTAGAGAAATGATGGAAATGGACAGCCGAGAGTGTGCCACATGTCAAAATCCAAAAGAAGGGACATAGATGTCATTTTGGAAATTGTAAATGATAGGAAAGACAAAATAGCCAAATAGTGATCTTCTCAAAAGGGAAAATGGAATTAGCTTGCTGGAAAAACACTTACAGTAGCTGGAATTTTTCATTTTGGAAGAAGAAGGTGTCTTTCTCCCAGGTTTACAGCTAATCCGACCGGTTCTTTGAACAGAAGGAAGTTGTTTGTTCTCTTTGCGAGGCGAGGTCAGCGCGTGGCACGGTTTCTTGGGTTTAGACAAGAAAACTCCATCAGGTAGGGAACATCCTACTTGTTTTACCCTTTGTTTAAGTGTTTTTGGTGCTTGTGTTGGTTTGAGGCCGTGAGGCGGTTTGGTCGGTCATGATCTGGGCCGAAGATGTGAAATTACAGGGATACATATGGACTGTCAGTGTGGTGAGAAACTGATTTGGGCTGTTTGTGTTGGAAATTAGCCATTAAATTGTATTGGTGTGTATGAAGTTAGGAAGCGACAATGGAGTCGGTTTCAAAGTGGAACCCGAGGTTGGGCCAGTGGGCTGCCCATGGACAGCCCACTGCTGGATTTTGGGACTGTTAAAATCAGTCAGGATATGGGTGGATAAAAAATGGAAATCAGTGTGTTGTGTGCTTGAATTGTTGAAATGAATGGTTTGAGTTGTGTGAAATAGATAGGTTAATACATGATTTTAATGTTTTAACATAATGACATAATTATAAAATATATAATAATTGTGTTGGTAGGCCATTGGAGATGATTGTAGTTAATGCATAAGCAATGTGTGTAATCCTGAATTATATGGAATATAATTGTGGGTGTAGGACATTGGAAATGGAATAGTGATTAGCTCAAGTGAGCAAATTTGGGAGTTGGTTGATATTGTTGAATTACATGTGTGATTCTAAATTTGATAATATATGCATAATTGATATATTGGTATAAAAAAATGATTGAAAAGCCGCCCAATGTATTTCCCATATGCACCGGGGTAGCTGCAGAAATTGGGTGTGGTACTGTGGCAAAAAGTGAAAGAAAACGAAAATGTGTTTTTTGAATTTCTACGGGATGGTTCCCAGGAGAATGGGAGTTGGGAGGCGGTCAGCGAGATCTGTTGAGATGGACCGTGATTGTTTGAAGGTTCTCAAGCATTAGCAACCTCGGAGAGTAGTCCTATAATTTTTACCGATGCCCGGTAATATAGTTCGAAAACAATAAGAATTGTTTTAGAAAAGATGTTTTTCTCATACATGGCTTGGGGCGGTGTGAAGTGGTGGGGACTTCGGGACATGGGTTGATCATTTAGACATTCAAGTGGGATCCTGAATTTGCTTGAATGTGTTTTACTTTGGAGCATTGCATATGCACCCAGGTGAGGAGTAACCCATTTAGGGTGATTCCACTCTTGGGCAATAGCTCAACCTCTTGCTATGGATATTATTCGTGCACAGAGCGATCGGTTATATCTGGCTATCTAGAGGTTTTTTAGAAGAAAGCCGGTTGTGGCTTTGGTTTTGTTATGCACATGTATTAGAACTCTCTTAAGTTTATTATTGACATATTATTATTATATTGGAGTAGGTACAATATATGGATGTATATGATAATTTATTACCTCTTGAAACTATTGGAATATAGTTGGGATATTTATTTTGTGAGTAATAATGCAGGGGCTCAAGTTGCTATTATTTTTACTCATTTTAATTGGATATGAACCCGATGTGGTCATAAGTTGATTGTTAATCCTCGTGTGGCCATATTGAACCTGCTTAGACATTTGTATTCGCAGAGCTCCCCGTACAAAGGAGACTCTGCCCGATTTTCGTGAGGGGTGTCGGGTTACCCGACATCCACGAGTATTCCGCGGGTTGACGGGTTGTCAACGGACACCCCGATTTTGGGGCATCACATTTACTCTTGAGCAAAACATACAAAAATTGATAATCATTTCTTTGTAGACCATTCGACAAAAAAAAACTTTAATACTTGGTTTCTCCCAACTAAATAAAAATTATGGATATCTTCACCAAGACTCTTTTTACTTATTGATGCCATTTGTCTTCAAAGCAAGCTCACTTTTTTTCCTAGTTCTATGTCCTTGAGGAAAGAGAAGTCAGTAAACATCTTATAGAGTATTTATTCAATTAAAGTTTTATCAAATAGTTGATTAATAAACTAAAATTTGTTGGAAGACTCTTAATGCTAACTACTCTTGTACATAAGAATCAAAGTACTAATTAACAATTTTATAGTTGGGTTGCTTATTCTTATCTATCATTTATATCTCGTAGGTTCTTTCAAAGGGTTGCTCTACATTTTTCCCATCTTCTTATCTTTTTGGTTATTTTATTGCATTTAGAGGAAGAAGATGAAGGTATTTTTTTCCTAAAGGGAAACATTAAAACACATTTTTATCCAAAATAAAAAAAGAATTATACTTTAGAATTCTAGGGAGCAAAATGAACATGGTATAATGTGTATTATATGATATCCAATTAAAAACAGTATCTTGGAAAAATATAACTTATTTAAAATCATTTAATATATCCAATTAAAATCATTGATTCAAGCTTACTATAAATTAATAGATCCAAGATACAAATAACTAAAAACTATATAAGATAAAACAATCTCTAGGTTAATAGTATAATAAATCGACATAAACTTAGCAAATTTTATAATATAGTGTTTAGAATATCTACGATTCCAGTTTTTCAATATATTGATGAGCATAATTTGATATTTTCGACCGATTACATCTATTTTGCTTGTTTGAATGGTTTCCACATGAATAAAGCGTCATAACAAAACGATGCACAATACCATGTTATAACAATTCGACAACAAACCAAACTCTGTAATAAGACAACGACAAACCAAATACCGATAAGACGATGACAAATCAAACATCGTAATAAGACGACATCAACATGAAAAGCAAGATAAATTATAAATCTTCGTGGAATAACTACTTTATTGAGTAAAAAAATACAAGAAAAGGATGTAGATGAGTGAATTCTGATAAAGAAAAACAAAAAAATCACTCATCTTTGCTTGAAAAAAATGGGTTAGAAGATAAAAAGACGAGCCAAAGTAGAATATTGACATTTTGAAAAAGGGTCAGCCTAGACTCTTAACTACTTGAAGCAGGTTTTATTAGTAATTTTCCTATTTTTAAAGAGTAAAATATTCACATTCTCGCTCAATAAAGATGAGCCAAAGCTCAAGATGTGATATTTTTTACCTCAACATAAAGAAAAACAAATAAAAGAAAAAAAAAAAGAAGAAAAGAAAGCCCAATGTACAAAAGTTTAGATATGAATTGAAACACGCAAGAAATTATATTTCCAATATCCTTCAGGAGGTGAACTCACCAAAAAAACAGAGTGAGTTTGGGTCACACTTATGCAAAGGAACATGAAGTTAGAGGTGGCATCGTTTCTGCTAATCTAACCATGGCATAAAATGTACTTATCATCGATTTTTGATTTATTATTTATATAAACCAAAAAACATAACACTAATATGGTTAATCAAAATTGACAACCCTTGTTCATTTAACCATATATCGGCTTTTCGCTTAACCATACTAAAAATAAAATTTCAATTCTATAATCACATATTAAAGTTTAAATTATAATAATTATTATAAACACAATAACAATGCAAAAAGAAAAAAAAATACAATCTATTTATTTACAATCATGACACTTGTACATTTATAATACATCCACAAATAATATATAAACACATGATATTAGATAGAATTTATGATTTAACTAATCACATATTTTTTAACAACTTCAATAAAATAAAAAAGAAATCAATCCAACAAATCATAGCCTATAAGCTTTTGTTTTGGAGGAAAATGGTAAAGTTTGATTTCTGAGGAAAGTAAAAGTGATCGATAAAGTGGAAAAGCTACACCACAAATGCTTGTTTTTTTTTTCAATTAAGTTAACCGAAACTGTTTTTATATTTTATAAAAACGAAACTCCAGATTTGTAAATTGAAAAACCAAAACTGCCGTTTCGGTTCAATTAACCTATTTTTTTATTTGGTTTGGTTTTGTTTTTTGACCTGCCTCAATTTTTTAGGTTTTTTGTCCACTCCTACCGTAGGATGCCCCCGAATAGGGATTCATTTAGTAACACAATAATTTTAAAATGTTATAGTTTTTTTTTAAAGCTAATAACTTTTAAAATATAGTAAACTATCTCTACTGAGTCTTGAACCCCTCCCCTTTCCGTGTCCCGCCTTTAAATGCTGAACGCTCTAACTAACTAAGCTAGACATGTGGACCAAAAAAAAAAAGGGAATTAAAAGAATATTAGGGTGTGTTTTGATCATGAGAATGGAGAGGGGAATGAAAATATCATTACCCCTTCAGCTCATTCTCATATTTGAATGAAATGTAACATCTAAAGTGAGTCACCTCTACTTTAAGTAGGATTTACTTTGTATATAAATAGTACTCGAATCACCGATATCTTTTTCTTTGACAACTATTCACCATTCTCCTTAAAAAAACATAAAAACTAAAAATTAATATTTTACCTCTAACATTTATTCACCAGGTCCCACAATTCTAATTACTAATTTAAAGTATTTTATGAAAGCTATGTGATTGAAAATCCAAAAAATTGTCTTTAGGCAGTTTTGAATTTTTTTATGAGAAAGTTTGCTAACATTTATTTTAATACAAATTTATAATCTTGAGAAAATGTTTTTATAAACTGCTTACAAAAACATAAGAATAGATATTTTTATGAAATTGTTTCATAAAAACTATGAAGATGCTTAATAATACTCCTAAACCGAAAAATACTTTTTGAAAATTATTTATATATTAAAAATAAATTTAATTTATAATAATTTATTTTTAATCACATGAACTATAATTATTTTTAAAAATGAAAACAGTGGAGGATAATTAAAATGTTTTATCAATGGATGACGGTTTTTTTTAAAATTCTAAAAGTATTAGGGTATTATTGTCAATTTATTTTTCATTCCAATTTCTAGTATTACCAAATAGTGAAATGAAAATAAGCAATAATTCCCGTATAAAATAAGCTAGTTTGAAAGTGCTTTTTTAGAAGTGTTTCAGATCCATTTTTATGACAAAAAAAGGCTGCTATAACATTTCAAAAATGTTTTTTGAAAGTTCAAAAACACTTGAATGTTTTTTTGAAAAGCACTTGGAGGTTTTTTTTTTTTGAAAAACACTTTAAAAGTTTTTTGATATTCCTAAAATACCTACTTGTTAATCCTTAAATAAAATTTTTTTCTTGAAACATCTATTGACTTATTTAAATAATCCGATAATACTGCTATTGTTTTAAAAATTCAATTCAAATATTTTTGTAAATATTTCTAAGAATATTCTATAAAAAGAATTGTTTTAATTTTTTATTAATACAAAATTTTATATGTTTACACTTAATTAATTTTTTTGTAAATATTTTTATAATCGTATGAATAATGATTTTAGGTTTTTATTAATACAAATGTGTTTATGTGTGTTTATTCATTAAATTTTTTTAGAATTATTTTTATAATTGTAAAAATAATTATTTTAGTTTTTATTAATACAAATATTTATATGTGTTTATTCATTAATTCACTTATTTTTGTAAACATTTAAAAATTTTGTAATCAGAAAAATGGTTGATTTAGGTTTTATTAATATGAAATTTTATATGTATTTATATACTTTTTTAATAATTTTTATTTATTTATTATGATATCCTATTTTTATAAATAAATATTAAATGTCATTTTTCGTAAATTTACCATAAAGAGTTTTTATATATATGTGACATGTTACAAAAAAATAAAAAAAATTATAGAGTCACTTTTTTGGATTCCTATAAAAACGTTTATGATAAAAACGTTGCTAAGGAAAACATTTTGGGTAGAAGCGTTGTTATAAGAAGCAGTGTCAAGCTAATGAAATCAAATTATTGATTTCATTTACTTTAGAAATAGGAATGAAAAAATATTCTTCATTCTTATTCATTATTTTAATGTATCAAACAAACCCTTAGTTAAAAGAATATTTAGGGAATCTTGGTACATTTGGCCACGGAAGAGCCAATTAGCTGTCGTAAATGCCAAGATTAAATTTTTTTTTTTTTTTTTGAATCGTTAAAAAAAATTTTAATTCCTGCACCAAAACCTCAACCTTGTTTTTCCTCTTCCCCTCTACTCTCCTCGTTATTTTTTCTTTCTCCTCACCGCACCTGCGTCTCCCCTCACATTCTTCATCCATTCGTAGAGTTCGCGAAGAACCCCGCATTGCAGCTCCCGGCCGTCATGCAAAACTCCGCGCCGCCGCCGGCCGCCCAGCTTCCGCTTTCGCTACGCCAACGCCTTCATTATATCACGTCTTTTCCAGATCGGCCACTGTCTGAACTCCAGCTCCAGGTCATTTCGATGAGATTCACTGGTTTATCTGAGGTAACTCATTTTATTAGATCGCAATCCTCAGTGTTTTCTGAAAAGTAATGCTATTAATGTAGGTTTATGTTTGAGGAGAACAGAGGCGTGAAGGGCTTGGAGTGAAACATGTTTCGATGGTAACGTTTCTTCTTCCTTTTACTTTCACTTTCAAGTTCAACGTAGGTTAGGGATTTTTGTCTTTGATTTTTGTTCAAGATCTCGGTTGGGATCTAACACCTTTCGGTTGATAGAAAACTCCATCTCTTTATTTATAGCTTATGGGAGT
This sequence comes from Tetrastigma voinierianum, assembly GCA_016808115.1. Classification (NCBI taxonomy): domain Eukaryota; kingdom Viridiplantae; phylum Streptophyta; class Magnoliopsida; order Vitales; family Vitaceae; genus Tetrastigma; species Tetrastigma voinierianum. The sequence continues at coordinate 365,980 of JAEQBH010003479.1, read as the reverse complement.
TTGCACCTCGCTGAGTCAAAATCGGTTCCTAGGTTTTTGGGAAGAAGTATGTAAAGGTGATGGTATCACACGCGGCGTATAGCGTGGGCCGAGGGGAAGTCAGCATTTACCGACGATGGCGTGAAAAGTGGTGATGTGGGTGTTTGATGCCACCACACCCGTCCCATGGTTCCCGTGGATTACGGGAGATGAAGAGAAAGCTGAGGGATGGGAACAGCCCAGTGGGGCCAATTGGCCAAGCCTCAGTGTGGGTCCCTGGCAGGAGTTAAAATAACTTCTAATGGGCCCGAGGCTAGTGGGTAGGCTCCTTGGCCAAGTGGTGTTTAGGCCTAAGACTAGTCAGCCCAGTGGAGCCTTTTAAGCCTTTTTTTTTCCATAGGCATTTTAATTTTTAATCCCAACCTTAGAAAAACCGTCAGGTTCTTCCGCTAAAAAAGAGTGTCTTATTGCTTGGTCAAGAAGAGTCGGACTCAGCTTTCAACTCAGGCGAGAGGGAGATTGTTTTGAGGCGCGAAAGGAAATACTATGCTCTTGTAGTTTCTAACAATGCAACAACCTGCCACCCTGTGCACTAAAATTCCTCCTCCTTTTACTTTGGGAGATCGTGCATTTCCTTCTCCTTCTTCTTCTTCTTCTTCTCCCCTCCTCTACTTGGGAGATCGTACCTTCTTCTTCTTCTTCTTCTGTGGGAAAGTCGACCCTCTTCTTCGCTCTATTTTTGGCCGAGTCATCCTCCTGGGACTATTCCCACAAGGGGCTTGAGGACCCCTGTCGGCTAGTAAAACTTTGTATAGATCGAATCTGACCATACGAAACTTTTTAGTTCCACTTTGTTGTATTTATCACTTTGGAATAAAGAACTGCCTTAAAAGAATATAAGACCAGCAATTTCCCCAATCAAAATTCTTATTTAAGCATTGATAACAACATTCACCCAAGAAAACTTGTTCCAAAAAAACCGATTATTGCCTAATCCCTACAAATAAGTACTACCAATGGCTCTCTACTAGCAATTAAGGTTTTTGCCCGCCATAGTTTCTACCAAAGAACTATGGTGAACCATGCAGAAGCTAGCGTGCTTTATGGCATGCTTAGTTTCATGGTGGATTTGTTTGTGGGGTTCAGTCTAGGCTAAAGCCAATTGCATTGCAGAAGTAGCTAGAAGAACTACACTTTCTATCTAGGAAATTAATGGAAACAGTTTAAGGGAAGAGAAAGTCAATAAAGAAAAGAAAATGGAATTCGAATTTAGGATGTTTAGGTTCCTCTAAGTTGCATAAAGACCCTAGCAAAATATTCTTGAAATCAAATGTGTAGTTAAAGTATACTAAAAGAAGAAATTCACCACACACGTTGTAATCAACTTAAAAAACTTGGCACATACAAGGGCAAATATTGCTGGCATTTTTGATAAGGCAAAGAGCACAATATAAACAAAAACCGGCCAAGCCCCTGGTATGCAATGGGTATACAAGGGGTTCAACCAGAAGGACAAAAGAGGTATAGAAGCCGAAACCCACCGCCCACTTTAAAACTAAAGAATACATATAAGTAAACTAATAATGGAATAATCTCCCCATAGATTAACCCCCATTTCGCTAAACTAGTGGAAGTAATAAAAGATTGTTTCAGCTTGTAGATCGAAAAACTCTCATTTATAATGACTATCCATGAATATTTTGGTCCAGACTAATTTCCAATGTCTTGAGAAAGCTCACTTTTATGCTTATATCAATTGTATGCTCTCGCTTTCTCCGTGCTCGGCCTTGAAGACTCATCCTAATTCAAACTTAAAGGAGCATGGCACCGCAGAGTAAATGAACGTATCCTCAATCCTTAAACATAAAGACTCACTATGTTCCCATATTATATTCATCTCATATGATCTTGCAAGATACACAAACTATGGGGGATTGAGTTCAGACGAGTCAAGATAAGGCCACAATTCTATCTATATCAAAACAAAATCATTTATCTATACATAAAGATTTTTTTATTGGAAGTTTAATGATTTACGCTTATGCAACAAGGACACATTTGAATGCAACATAGATGGGAAAAAAAAAAACTAGAAACATATAAAACATACACAAATAATCACTTGAGACCATATGTATTCTAGAAGCGGTTCCTCCACCGCTTTGCTGCCGTCTGGTTACGACAGTGCACACACTACTGATCATTACCTTAATGAAAATAATCCACAGAAAAATACAACAAAGAACCCATACAATACTGATTATTAAATTAGTAATAAACCTTATAAATGAGAGTACATACATAATTGGTAAAACAAAATAAGAGGCTTTGACTGGAAACAAAAGGTTAAAGAATAAATTGACCTCGATAAAGATTTGCTTTACTACTTCTTAATTTTAATGTAATTCTTCAAAAAAGAGCAGAAAGAAACAAGAAATATTTTTATTTTAGTCAAAATTCTTGAGGTGAATCTGGTGATGACCATATAAATGTGTGTGTCTAATGCCTTCGATTCTCATGGATTCAAACACCCAAATGAGGTAGAGTAGGAAGCAGCATGCCACAGGAGAAGAAAATAAACTAACAAGAGCTAGCTATTGAGAAATACACCCAGCCCAAAACTAATAAACTGTGTTTGATGAGGATGTTCCATTTGTGGCGGCCCTAACAAAACTGAGAGTCAATATGGTTGGTCGAACAGGGCAGCTGGGACAAACCTGAGTCATTAAGGTTGCCATCATCGGCGGCCAATACTGAGTCAAATGATTTCCTACAAAGGTGGCTCAAAATTAGAAAGCATTAATAGTGGGAATATCAGAATTTGAACTTATAGATGCGGCCGATTATGAATCCATTGTTTAAAATAGGGCACGCAGCCAATATGTGCCCTCAAATGGCAGGGGCTAAGAGGACATGAGTCGCCCAAGCATAGTTTTGCTCGCCTCACGATATCCCCAAACACAGCCCAAAACGAACCCAATTCACCTCCTTTCGTGCGTTGGTACATAATCACCCAGTTAACCGTATTAAAAGAAAAATATCCAACTTCCTAACCTGCGCCAAGGCGCTGTTTTCACTTAATGTTGAATAGAACTCTTTTGAGCTATCACGAATACAAAGTACCTCACAGCACAAGTATTAAGCTGCTTGTTTTTTAACATTAGGTAGTGAGTAGGAGGACAATGGAATGTGTGGCATTATTTTAGGTTTCATCCCGCCGCTTCCTAATAATAACACATGTTTAATTTAATTTTAATCGGGTTTTTGCCTGAGCTATTTTCTTCAAATCCACACTGTTCCTGTATTGTTACTTCCTCTCAGAAACCTCGGTAAAATTAAATTTTCAAAATTATAAAATGTTACAAATAATAAATTACCATAAGAGCCTGTGGAAGCTTAGAAAATCTCTTATCTCTGATAACTAACTGACCCATACTACAACTGCCTTCGAAATCTAAGCACCCAAAAAAAGTTTCATCAATCTTGAGATAAACGGAAATTTTTCGATTTTCCTAATGATAAAGCTATCGTACTAATTCTAAGACGGTAGATTTTTTCGATTTTTGGGGCAAAACGGACTGAATTTAAGTAATATTAATCACATATCCAAAATAATAATGTTCTTCCGCCTAATATATTTTTGAAAATATTTTTTTTATTATTTTATTTTTTATACTTTAATATAAATAATAATTATTATTATAATAAGTTTTTTAATAAATAATTTATAAAATCATAATATTTTTATTTTTATGAAAATATTAATTTTATTATAATAAAATAAAAAGCAAATATAAAACAAAATTTAAAAATAAAAACAAAATAAAATGTCATGGTTTAGAATTTTTCCCCATCTGTCTCCATTTGCGACTTTTTAAACAGACAAGTTTCGAATTAAAATAACTTAGAGCTACCGATTTCCGTGGATCGCTCATCCTAAACCTCTGTCATTATCCCTAAAGAATATAGATATTGCTGGGCTTTTTTTTATTAGACAACAATGGTTTTTCTTATTTTCATGAAATGACTTTTCCTCAATAGAAAAGCTAAATATTTTCACTTTTTATTCGTAACTTTTTAAAAAAAATTTCACAAGTCATGAAAATTTTTGGTGTTGAATAGGCTTAATGTCGAAAGTCGAATAGCTTCTGCAAAGATAAGTCAAAAACAAACACTACCAAATCTCCACCAATTAAGGAAGTAAGATATTCCATAATAAATTGCTCATCAGTTATCCCTTATTAATTTGTTAACGATAAGGAAAGAAAATCCCTCACCTAATGGGAGAAATATCGTGTCATCATCCAACATGGAAAGTTATTTGCACATCACCATCATAAATTACGCTCACCCTACTGGGTGAAAGGTAACATGACGCAGCAATCAGCCCCTAAGTGAGCTGGATCTTCTCTTCCAATCTAAAAGAACTAAGTTAGTATCGAGAGGCAACGCACTACAATCTCTCGCCAATATTATCTTTTGTTTTCTTATTTCTTGCAAAAAGAGTTCCACTTTTTCGCCCTGAGTCACCTCTCGATCATCACTTTCAACAATTCCAACAAGCCTCTAGCCCAATTTTCGGTTAGCTGTTGAAAGGCATCATCGGGCCAAGGTGCCGCTTTAGTGGTGACCGTCTTTATAAACAAACCGAATTCCAATGAACGTATCACTTATCAACTCTAAACACAGCTAAAGAAATTACATCGATCTCTCATGATGTAAGACTAGTCATATGGTACATGAGCAATTTTTACACCTCCTTGAAAAAGGCGCTTTGGAAACCATACACGCTACGTCAACGGTAGATGAAGCGCTCCGTCTCACAACTAACGTCTCACACAGAGAATTGAAACAACTCATCAGACAAATACAATCGCCACAGAGCATGACAAAGCCAAGAAGGCCCACTACCACTCCTCAAAGAAGAGCAAACACACTTCTGCTTCCAGTAGTTTCCACTGAAGGAGCAGAATGCCCGCCAGCAGGAGCGTGACTCTGTCCCCTGTGAAGATCACATTAAGGAATGCCCTGGTAAGCACGATGTGGACACGAGAGTCGCCCTCATCTGGAATGGGGAGCAATCTGGGGAACAGAAATGTAGTGGACATCCAAGAAGAGTCACCACATTAAGAAAAAGTGGTAAAAAGGACTAGCTTCACTCTATGGATGTTGCCTGGGCATGAACGGATCCTGCTCACAACAGGTGCTGTCGTGACTCTTTCTCTCTCAAGAAAGTTCAAAAATGCCACTGATAGAGACATTTGATCTGAGCTGAAGACCAGAGAGATCATCCTCAACACCTCCATAAGAACCGATGGAGTCACATTACAGCACGCAGATCTCGTCCTGACATGCGTAGCCGCCATCACACACTAAAGGCCTCCGCAAAAGATCGGGCCCGGTTTAACAAACTCACCATCCCGATCTTGTAGTTCAAAAAGAGCCCTCTCTCCATTGTATCATATCTTCTCACTACCTGGAATGGACGCATGTAGCCAAGCCACTGGGCTTCTTTGTCGACCATAAAAACAAAACCCACAGAGGTGTCCCAGTGGCATCCGAGGTCCGAGGTTCAACATCGAGTCACTACAAAGGTAGGTGTCCCATATGAGAAGCCTACATTACCTCCTTCATTGCTTGCCAGGGTGCACAGACCCGATGTTCCTCCATCTCAAAGAACCCGTTAGCGCACATGGCGAAGCTCGCCAGTGGAAAAGTGCTATCAATGAAGGGCCCTCATGATCGCAGCGAGAGTCACCGAAAAAGCAGAAAAAGTAAAGCAAGCGTAGAGCGGAGCTGGGTTCCTAAAAAGGCAGGAGACTGTGGGACGATCCCCATCGAGGGACAAGAGGAAGCAGAATCTGTCTCGAAGAGACGAATGAGACCGCCGATCTTCCCTACGAGATCGCAGAATGTATCCACTCTTGCAGAATCACCCCCCACCCTCGTGACACAGTCCTACGCGAGGTGCGTGGAGCTGAAAATTCCTGGCGATGGTCGGTCACGTATGAGGACAACTAGAAAGGGACAATACCAAGTATCAGAGTTCCATATGGACCATGGACCGAATCACTGACATTGTATCCAACAGGCTGAGATTGAATTTGACTGACGTGGACACTTCGTCATGGCACAAAACGGTTCTAAGGTCAGATCGTTTAGCCGCCGCCACCATCGTACCGTCACACCCCGCCAAGACTAACAACTGAGAAACTATGACTCGGGATTTGCAGGGGCGGAGTCCAGCCAAATTAAGAAGGCCCATCGTAGTATATCGTGCCGTGGGAAACGGGCCAGAAAAGGTCAGATCCAAACTCCTCTCGAATGGATAACACCACCATAACCTTTTCAGACCGCATGGAGGCTCGCCAAACAATCCTTCACCGACGATGCCAGTAATGCGGTCGCCATCGTCGGCCAAAACAATCCATCGTCCCCGGCCCATTAACCGAGTCACAGACATTATCTTCACTTCGCTTCACAAACGCACAAAGGAGAAGTTGAACCCACAAGACCCACCCCACGGATTCTGAGAAAAGAGTGTCGCCTGGGTCATCATTAACTGGTGTTCACTTCAGAGACCTACGCCAAAGCTGTGGCCAAACTCATCAGCACTCCTCATAGACACGCCTGGGCGCCATAACATGTTAGGGCAGCTCCTCCTCAAAGAGGGGCAGAGAGCCATCCCATCCCCACGGTCAGAACATCAAATTCCCACGCGAGCGGGCAGTAGGTTCGAGATATTAGCGTGTGGCCAGGGAGTGTTACTCAACATCAATGAAGAAAATGGCGGATATCATACGCATATTATCGCTCATTAACGAGGCACCATGCGCCCGAAGTCGAGCCTATACTTCTCGACTTCTTAGCCAAGCAATCTTTGTCTGACAGTTCAAGTCGGGTCGACGACGCCGTGAACCCTCCTTTCACACTTCTTAAGGCAAAACATGGAAGTATTCGCCAGCTGGGGGAGGACATGGACTCGGGATGGACCCTAAAGAATCACCCACAGGTCAACGCCACCATCCTTCAAACCTGGCCAAACAAGCATGAGCTTCGCCCTGAAATGTATACTATAAATGAAAAGGTCAACAAACTCTTCCAAGCAGGTGCTATTAGGGAGGTAGAGTATCCTGATTGGTTGGCCAATGTTGTCCTCGTCAAAAAAGCGAACAGCAAATGGCGACTTTGCATTGACTTCATCGACATTAACAGGGTCTGCCCAAAAGATAGTTTTCCTCTACCTCGGATCGACCTGATAGTAGACGCCACAGCTGGCCACGAGCTCCTTAGTTTCATAGACGCTTTCTCAGGCTATAACCAGATCAGAATGGACCCCGACGACCAAGAGAAGACCTCGTTCATGACTGGGCAAGGAACCTACTGTTACTAGGTAATGCCCTTCGGACTGAAGAATGTAGGCCACCTATCAAAGATCAGAACAAGATGTCGCAGGCTAAAATTGGAGCATCTATGGAGGTATAATGGATCTACATGTCGGTAAAGCCGCTTACGCCAAGCCCACTAAACCCACCTAGCCGAAGCGTTCCAGATCCTGAGAAACTACAACATGAAGTTGAACTTAGTCAAATGTGCATTTGGAGTCTCTGCCGGAAAGTTCTTAGGTTTTATAGTCAATAGCCGAGGAATAGAGGCAAAACCAGACAAGATAAAGGTTGTACTTGACATGCCGCCTCATTCAAACGCCGCAGAAATTCGGCCGCCGACAAAGAGGAACAGTCGCGCCGAGCCGCTTTGTGTCTAAGGCCAGCGACAAATGCCAACCTTTCTTCCAGGTTTTGAAAAGGGCCTTCCAATGGGATGCGCACTGCAAGGAAGCGTTCACAGCACTAAAGACCTATCTGAGCTCTCCCCCCATTATGGTAAGCCCCTTCGAGGGGGAACTCCTCACTCTTTACTGGCCGTTTCAGATTTCTCAACCGCCGCCCGGTCGAGCAGATAGGTGCAAGAATGGGCCTACTATTGCAGTCGAGCCCTGAGATGAGTTGAGGAGAGGTATCCAAAGATGGAGAAGTTGATCCTAGCGCTGGTAACCACAACTAGAAAGGTCCGACCTTATTTTCAAGCTCACCATCGGTCCCAACCGAAAGTACCAATGAAGCAACACGCTTGCTTAGAAACCTCGTGAGACCGAGCAAAGTGGGTCAGTTGCTCTTATTCAGATAAGTCAATTCCCATTCCACATAGGAATTACAATAATTTCAAGATCAGAATATCGTGCGAATCCACGTGTCATCTCCACAGGAGTGATCTAAATTTGTCGATCCTTAGAGCTATTCTCAAAGTGTAATTTAAAAGGAAATGACGGGTTTTGTTTGTTCGATTAACGATTGATCGATTCAGTATTTTAAAATAGAAAGGTGATTGCCGATTCTTAGGTTTCCACTACTAATGATAACGTAATTCCCACCTCTTGGTTTTACAGTCTCATCTAGAGCCATTGATGAATGGTCTTCGATGGAAGATTTTTCTTTAAATGCTCTTTTGAAAAGAAAGATGATTGAATGATGTTAAACACTTATTCCCAATTAATTCAGACTCTTAGCTTGCATTTTTAATCAAGCACAACGTGTACCGAGGATCTCTTGTTCACACGTTGTCAAGAGGATGCCCAACTAAGGTTTTTACAAAGTTTCTACAAGCGAATAACATCACACAATCCATTGAAATATAAAAGAGGAATTGAGGGAATATACCTTGATCAGGGTGAGTTTCCACCGTAGAACCCCAGCATAGAAGTTTAGAACTCCATGGAAATTATAAGGGAAATCATAATTGAAGAGAATTTATTCATAACAGGAACTTTGAAAAATCGTGACCAATTGCAAAACCTAAGGATGAAAATACAAACATCGAGAGTGAAAACGAAGTATGAGTTCCTACTGAAAGATTACATGTGCTTGAAATCGAAAGTCTTAAAAATAAAGTCTTCAACTATAATCAACAAATCTTTGCCAAACTATGGAAGAGAAATCTCTCCTATGAAACCCTAACCCTAAGAATCAAAAGATGCCTTCTCCTTGTATCCTATGGCTTTTATATCCCTCTCCAATGTGATCCCGCATTAAATGTCAGATTGGACAAGCGTGCTCATATGCTAGATCAAATTTCGACACTCCCGCAGCATTACTGTGTGTACCAAGATGTGTTAGTGGTGTACCAGACATGTTGCTTCTTCACTACTTTTCAGATAGGTGTACCTGCAGACATGTTGAAGGTGTACTTACATGTTGGCCACTGTGCTTTTCAAAGATTGCCGCACTTCCCCGAACTTCACCAATCGTTGCCAACCTCCTCAATGATCCATATATGCTTCCTGCATAAATCCTTGTACAATTATGCATGATCTGAAACCTTGTACAAGTCCAAAAAACATAGAAAGCAAATTAAAAGTACCTATTCTCATGCAAAATGTGAGCACAATGTGACTTGAAGGTGCTAAGTTCTGCTGTAATTATTGCTCAATTGTGTATTCAACACACCCCCCAACTTGCATCTTGCTAGTCCCTAGCAAGATTTAGACTTGAGATGCCTACTGGTTATGAATTCCAATAAGTGCGCTAGGTACAGTTAATGTGACGCCCCAACTCGGCATAGGTTGTCAAGTGAGGGTCACTCTTTTTTTTTTTTAAACTTATAACTTTTACACTTACATATTCATATAATGTTAAACAATTAACTTGTATTACATTCTCAGAGCAAATGATTACAAAATATATATACAAGTCTATATATGGAAATGTTCAACATTTACAATATTTACATTGGTTTACAAATTTATATAATAAAATTGTAATTCAAAGGTCTTCCAAAGGGCACCTATTGATGTGGCTCTCGACTCGCTGATGGATTGAATCTGCTCTCCGATTTCCTCCTCTCTCTCGTACCTACACGGATTGAACACTCAGTAAGGTTTTTACGCTTAGTGGGAATATGACTTCTATTAAGAGTCACCACACTTCATTACAAATGCATATAACACATATAGCATTTTGCGCATTCTTATCATTTCTCATATATATATACTTTTCATAAATCCAGTTTCATTTCTTATCATCTTCCATACTTTTCTCATGTAATCTTGTACTTTACTTTGCTTTGTAATCAGATATTTCATCATCGCATAGCAAAGGTTATGCTTATCATATCATGTCATGTATTCTACACTTCCTTTGCATATACCTGTCATTTTCTTTTTATGTTTCCAGTGTCCGTGATAAACCTTAGGAAGTGGATACAGAAAACCATGAGGCCCGAAGGTTTTGTATTCATCAGGAGGAAATGCTGATCCATGAGGGCCCGGAGGCGCTATATTCACTGTATGAAATAGTGGTCCATGAGGGCCCAACACATGATATCTAATCAGAGGAACAGCCGGTCCATGAGGGCCCGAAGGCAACCATGAGGATGATATCTATGTATCATCATCAGACAGACAGTGATCTACTCCATGAGGCCCCAGGCGCCAGGGTGATCTTCGCCACCGTGATCCAATCTTTTTGATTTACTGTCATCGATCAAACTGCTCCATATTTAATTCTGAGATGCTGTGGTACTATTTTTCCTAATGAAAATACGCCCATCATCTCTACTATCTAAGCAAGATAATCAATATGTATTTATAGCCAAGATATATCTCATATTCCCAAATAATTATTGGGTTTCGCCCGGTAATCATATGAGATATATATACAATCGGCTATTCATATCTTTACATTTTTCACCTCATTATATGCATAAATAATTATGCTTAATCGTATAATTTAAGTGAGCTATTTAGGAATTCATAATAGGCGTTCATACCATGAATAACTATGGTTACCTGTAGTGCCTACTGTTCATGTTTTCAGAACTAATATGAGTTCTAATCTTATCATGCTGTCTATTACGAAATTTTGACTCAATGGGCTTCCATAGAGTCCAAGAACACCAACTCCGAGTTCGTGACGAAGGAGATATGACCTCTCAAGTTGGATGTCAAGCACGCCTGACGAGCCGATTCGAGGACGAGCTGCAATCGGCGACGAGCTCGGTCTGACACCTTGGTCTGACATCTAATATCTTCATGCATATGGATGGGATTCTGACTCAATGGGTCACAGAGTCCAAAACAAACTCAAATCGAGTTCAGACGAAGGGAGATATGACCTTCTCAAGTTGAAGGTCATGCGCAATACCTTGACGAGCCGACCGGAGTGACGAGCTGCACTGAAGTGACGAGCTCGTCCGACACCGGCCTGACATATAACATCTTCCTCATGCATATGGATGGATTCTGACTCAATGGCTTTCCATAGAGTCCAAGAACACCAATCGAGTTCGTGACGGCTAGTTATGACCTTCCGTTGGAGGTCATACGCGCCGCCTTGACGAGCCGACTCGAATCGACGAGATGCACCAAGTGACGAGCTCAGTCTAACACCTCACGACATCTAATATCTCCTCAGGCATATGGATTGATTCTGACTCAATGGGCTTTCCATAGAGTCCAAGAACACCCAAATCGGAGTCTCACGAAGGAGATATGACCTCCGCTGGAGGTCGCCAGCCGCCTCGACGAGTCGACTCGAGGACGAGTCGCACCGGAAGCGACGAGCCCGGTCCGACACCTCGGTATGACATCTAATATCTTCCTCATGCATATAGATGCGGATTCTGACTCCAACCGCTTTCCATAGAGTCCAAGAAATCACTCTAACCCGAAGTTTAGGACGAAGAAGTTATGACCTTCCCGGTTGAGGTCGTGCTAAATTTCGCCTGACGAGCCGACCTCGAACCGAACAGCTGACCTGAACTGACGAGCTGCACTGAAGTGACGAGCTCAGTCTAACACCTCATTCTGACATCTAATATCTTCCTCAGGCATGGATGGATCTTGACCCAATGGCTTTCCATAGAGTCCAAAGAACACCCAACGGAGTTCGACGGCTGAGATATGACCTTCTCGGCTGGAGGTCACGCTTAATGTACCTTGACGAGTCGATTCGGAGCGACGAGCTGCACCGGCGACGAGTCGGTCCGACACCCTGGCCTGACATCTAATATCTTCCTCATGCATATGGATGGATTCTTGACTCAATGGATTTCATAGAGTCCAAGAACACTCAATCGGAGTTCGACGAAGAAGTTATGACCTTCCGTTGAGGTCAGCGCGCAATGCAATCTCGACGAGCTCACCCGGACTAATGAGTCAAGACCGGGCGACGAGCTCGGGCCACGCAGCTGACCTCCGCATGACGAAAGAGCTCGCGATGACGAGTTGAGCCTGCATGACGAGTGGAGCTCGCATACCGAGTGGAGCTCTTCATGACGAGTTGAGCTCGCATGACGCGAAGCTCTTCATGACGAAGTTCCACGAATTCTATTTGACGACTCTATGGGCTGACCTTCACCCATTTGATCGCTCAGAGTAAAGACTCATAACTGGCTTCATAGGTCCGAATTGAGAAATTCAAAAGCCTAACATCAAGTTCATTGATGTAGCTACAATTTCCCAGAAGGACTTACTTCCAAATTCTCTTTATTTCTGACTCAAAAACTCGATCTAAGGTCCCGCTAGTTGACCGACCAAGAACCGACCCGACTGCATCTAAATGGACTGACCTCGGTAAAAGGACCATAACTTGGTCTACAGAGGTCCAAATTGAGAAATTCAAAAGCCTAACATCAAGTTCATTGATGTGGCTACAATTTACTAGAAGGACTTACTTGAATTTCCTGTATTTGACCCAAAACCCATTCTAAGATCCGGCCACGCATATGATCGACAATAGGGAATTTTCGGGTTCAACTTGCAACTGTGACCCTTCTCAAACACATATTTAGAGCCTTAAAGCTCTTCTCAACTCAACCCTACAAGAAATGAGTTTAGGAGTTCCCAAACCCAAACCGTACACAAGATAGAGGGTTCTTAACCATGTATCTAAACTTTATAGTCCAAAACTAGACTTCCATACTCCCATAGTTTCCATACAAAACTATACTCAAATTCCATACAACCTAAGACATGTATCCATACCCATACTCAAATTCCATACCAATACTCAAATTTAGTAATCCATACTCCAGGATCTTCTTTCTTCTTCTTCTTCTTTCTTCTCCTTTCTTCTCTCTTCTCTCTTGTCCGTATTTGCTCTCCTTTTTCCAAGACCAAAATAAGATATTTCTTTTGGTCTTATCCTTATTTGATCTTGATCCTCTTTATTTTACTTTGGTCCTCCAACTTTATAATATTTGCAAATCAATTTATAATATTTTTGCAATAGCCTCAAATCTTCTTTTATTATTTGTAATTTAACTTATGCATATTCCTACTTTTGCTTTATCTGTATTTTATTCGAATAAATATACTCTTTACGTTTATTATACCCAAAACATGTTATAAAACCGTTAGGGGTATAGTTTGGGTGTTACAACTCTCCTTAAAAAGAATTTCTGGTTTCGAAATTCATGCTCGATTCGAAGAGCGATCGTGCTCTCATAGTTGCTTCTCGGGCCCCAAGTAGCTTCTTATCTACCGTGGTGCTGCTGCAGCACTTCACTAATGGTACTTGCTTATTCCGCAACTGCTTTACCTCTCGAGCCGTAATGGCCTGCTCCTCATCATATGACAAACTTTCAGACTTGTATCTCTTAGACCGTATGTGCAATTACCGAGCTGCATTCCAAGCATCGATACATAAAACACATCGTAATTTGGGCTAACCCGTAGGGAGTGCCAATCGATAGTTACGTGGCCAATGCTGCCCAAAAATCTCATGCAGGCCCCATGAACCTGACTCCACCGCCTTCCTCGACCAAACCTAAGAATTTTCCTCCATGGTGATACCTTTAAGAAGACTTAAGCTCCTAATGCTATATTCACATCTCTCCTCTTTAGGTTGGCATATGACTTTGTCTATCACTAGCCACGCCTTTAACCTCGCCGAATAACTTGTACTTTCTCCTCTGTATCTTTACTATGTCCTGACCTATCGGGCCAGCCATTCAATTCCTCGTCCAACACACAGAGTTCTACATTTCCTACCATATAAAGCTTCATATGGTGCCATACCAATGCTTGATCAAAACTATTGTTATAGGCAAATTCCATCAATGGAATATACCTATCCTAACTCCAAGATTCCATGACACAACCTCGGAAGCATTACATCTCGAGCACTCAATCAATCTCTCCATCGTCCATCCGTTTCATGGATGGAATGCCGTACTAAAATTTAGCTTAGTGCCTAAAGCTGACTGTAATTCCTTCCAGAACCTTGATGTAAACCGCGGATCTCTATCCGACACAATAGACAATGGTACACCATGCAATCGCACAATCTCATCTACATATAACTCAGCTAGTCGATCCATAGAATAGTCAATCCTGACTGGTATAAAATGGGCCGACTTTGTGAGCCTATCTATAATCACCCAGACAGAGTCATGTTTTTGTTGTGTGAGGGGAAAACTCGACACAAAATCCATGGTAATGTTATCCCACTTCCATTGAGGAATTGGAAGGGGATTCAACAAACCCGTTGGAACTTGGTGTTCAATTTTTGACTGCCGACACGCCAAACACTTTGTGACAATATTCAATACATCTCTTTTCATTCCTTTCCACCAATAAAACCGTTTCAAGTCCTGGTACATCTTATTCCCTCCAGGATGGATGGTAAATACCGCATTATGAGCCTCAAATAGCAACTTTTTCTTTAGCTCTTTATCATCTTCGGGCACACATATAATCTATTCCGAAAAATACAAACTTCCAAATTTTCTTTCTCTAAAACTCTAATTGTCACCATCTCTAACCATCCTCAGTAAATTTTTCTCAGAATCCTTCATCATTTTTCTGCGCATCTATAATCATTTACTTTAAAACGGGTTGCGCTTCTAATTGAGCTAACATAGCTCCATCATCTCCTAGTCTCCAATCACTGCATCAGAGTGACATTGCTACCACTGCCTTCTGGCTTTAAAGCATTCTGGGCCACTATATTAGCCTTTACTGATGGTAATCTATGATGCGCCATAATCCTTTAATAACTCTAACCACCTCCGCCGTCTCAAATTTAACTCTTCTCAAGGTTAGCAAGTACTTCTGAGACTCTATGATCGGTAAATTCTACACTTTTCCCCATATAAGTTAGTGTCGCCATATTTTTAAAGCAAACACTACCGCAGCCTAACTCTAGGTCATGAGGGATACTTGTTCCGGCTTCAATCAATAGGACGATAAGCCACAATTACTTTTCCCATCTTGCATTAACACGCATCCTAAACCAATGCATGAAGCATCACTATACACAGTGTATACTCTTTTCCTGAGGTTGCCAATACCGGTGTTTCCAACTCAAATCCCTTCAACCTGCTCAAAACTATTCCTCGACATTTGTCCGGTCCACTCAAACTTCATTCCTTTCCCGAGTAACTTGGTGATGAGAAGCCATGACCGAAAAGCCTCCTCACAACCTTCACTAACTCGCTAAAACTCCAAGAAACTTCTCACCTCTAAGCATTTCGAGGTGATTTCCAATTCACAACCGCTCTAATCTTAGCAGATCAACTCTTATACCCTCAAGAGACACAATACGGCTCCAGGAATGAGACTTCCTTTAGCCAAAAATCACATTTGCTGAGTTTAGCATATAACTTCTTTCTTAACGCTCTAATACCATTCTCGTGCAAGTGTTGTCTATGTTCCCGCATCCTTAGGAATACACCAGATGTCATCAATAAAAACCACAACAAATTGATCCACACATAGGCCTGGAACCCTATTCATCAAATCCATGAATGTCGCCAGCATTAGTCAACCCAAATGGCATGACCAAAACTCATAATGACCATATCGCTCTAAATGCGTACCTTCGCACATCTCCTTCCTTACCTCAACTGATATTTGACACCCGATCGCAGTCTATCTTCTAAAAGACACCGCCCTTTCAACCCTGATCAAAAGATCTTCAATTCTCGCGAATGGGTACTTGTTTTCACTGTCACCTTATTGATTCACAGATAATCATGCACATCCGTAGAGTGCCATCTTTCTTTTTTCGCAAATAAAACAGGTGCACCCCAAGGGGACATTAATCGGGTCGGATAAACTTTATCTAAAAGTTCTTGCAATTGACTCTTTAACTTTTCACCCGGGCTGAGCTATCCTGCACGGTGCCCTTGACATGTGGACCGTTCCCCTACAATTCTGCGCCAAGTCCACTCATGTGAATACCGGTAACTCTTCAGTGAATACATCTAGAAATTCTTTACTTCATCGGGATCTTTCTACATCAATCCTGACCCCTCTCGAGTCAAGTATCAAAAGCCAAGAATGTCTCACATCCTTTCCTCATAATTCTCCTTAGTCATATAGTGAGATGACATTAGACATTATACTTGATCTAATGCCTTGTACTATTACTCTCAGTCCGGTCGTGAAAGATCTTAACACTACCGCCTTTCTTTACCACAATCCACGATAGCTCTGCTTAGACAACCAATCCATTCCAGAATCGAGTCAAACTCTCGGAATGGTAAGGTTATCAAATCAGCGAGAAACTCTTGTTTGTATAACAATGGGACAATTTCTATATATGCTATTCACACTAACGCTGTGCCCCAACGGACTAGTCACATGCATGTCATATGCTAATTTCTCCATTACTGGTACTTTGTCAAATACATGCTCCATGCACACATATGAATGAGTAGATCCAGGATCAATCAATGCATGATCTCTATATCATGGGCAAAGAAAATACACCCGCTTATAACTTCAGAGCATTCTCTGATCCTCACGAGCCTTCATAGCATATGCTCGTACGCCAGAGGGCATAGGACTACCACCGCTTCCGACACTATGCCTCCTCGTCCTCTATGCTGAGATGGCCAACTACGACCCCTACCAGGATCACAAGTCGGAAGTGGTGCCGCAGATCTTCCTCTGCCACTTCCTTGTTGGCTTCTATTATCCCCTAACTCTCGGGGACACTGTGCTTTTAAATGCTCAAGGCTTCCACAATCGAAACACCTCCCGTCATTTGTCCCGCAAACTCCCAAAATGCCTCGGCGGCAACAGCATTCGAATTTCTCCCCGTCCAACCGAAGCACCCCTACCCGTGACGCCACGCCATACATCGGACCTTTCCTTCTACTCCCTCGGCTGAATCCACTCGATTCGAGCTGAGACTCTAGCTCTTTTTCCGACGAGGACGAAGCTCCTCTAGAAAACTTCTTCTTTGAAATCTTTCTTGTTGCTCATTTCTACTTCTCAACTTTCATTGGTACTGACCAACCGATAAAAATCCACTCCGTCGGGAGAAGTCATAGGTGCCAAATACCTCTTGATGGAATCATGCAGTCCATCCTCAAATTGCCTACACCGAAATGCCTCGGTGAGGACCAATTCCGGTGCATATTTGCTAAGATGGCTAAATTCTTTTTCATATTCAGCCACCGATAAGTTCCTTTGCTTCCAAATCTCGAACTCCAAGCTTCCACTGAATCCTATACATCTCGTAACATACTTGCCCCTCGAACTCTGGACTAAGAATTCCATGTCAGGATTTGAATCCTGACTTTTGAGTACTAGTTTCCACCAATCATATGCCTCACTTTGTAATAGTGAGATTGCACATGATGCTCTCTGATCGGGAGGGCATCTAACCTCTTCTAATACCCTTTCTAACTTTTCTAACCAAAATTCGGCTTTCTCTGACTCTTCCATGCTCGACCCATGGAATTCCTCTACCCAGCGTCTTGTTACTGTCTATTGGAGCTTTAGAGCCGGGCCAATATATCTTAAACCCGAGCCATGTCTTCATGATATATTCTCGCTGAAGGCTTCGTGGGCTCATTAGGTACATTACTGGTTGTCTGCCGATAACCCTCGCTTCGGGTTAACACTTCCAAGAGCTTCTTCGGGACGATCCATCTATACAAAACACAAGGACATCCACATCAGGCCAACACATTACTAAACACAGGCTTTTCTATCTTATATACTCTATTCCAGAGCCACCTAAACCTAGGCTTTTCCAGAAACGCCTAAACCTAGGCTCTGATACCACTAAACTGTGACGCCCCAACTCGGCATAGGATGTCAAGTGAGGGTCACTCTTTTTTTTTTTTTTTTTTTTTAAACTTATAACCTTTACACTTACATATTCATATAATGTTAAACAATTAACTTGTATTACATTCTGTAGCAGCGGATTACAAAATATATATACATAAGCCCATATATGGAAATGTTCAACATTTACACATTACATTGGTTTACAAAATTTCATATACAAAATAGACCTAAAGGTCTCTCTGGGCACCTATTGATGTGTGTGGCCTTTGACCACGATGTGGATTGGCCCTGCTCTTCGATTTCCTTCTTCGTACCTACAATTCCATTGAACACCCGTGCTAAGCTTTACGCTTACTGAATATGACTTCATTAAGAGTCACTACACTTTATTACAAATGCATATAACACATATAACATTTAATGTGATTCTTATCATTTCTCATATATATATACTTTCTTTTCATAATCCAAGCCATTTCTTATCATCTTCTATATACTTTTCATGTAATCTTTGTACT
The DNA here is from genome assembly GCA_016808115.1 of Tetrastigma voinierianum. Taxonomy (NCBI): domain Eukaryota; kingdom Viridiplantae; phylum Streptophyta; class Magnoliopsida; order Vitales; family Vitaceae; genus Tetrastigma; species Tetrastigma voinierianum. The sequence continues at coordinate 347,398 of JAEQBH010003479.1, read as the reverse complement.
TTACTTCTTGTTCTGTAATCAGATATCATCATCGCATAGCAAAGGTTATGCTTCTCATATCATGTCATGTATTCTTACACTTCTTTGCATATACCGTCATTTTCTTTATGTTTCATGTCCGCATAAACTTAGAAGGGATGTGAAACCATGAGGGCCCGGCGCGTCAGATTCACTGTATGAAACAAGGTCCATGGTGGCCCGAGGCGCTATATTCATCGTATGAAACAAAGGGTCCATGAGGGCCCGAAGGCGCCTCGGTGAATATATTATACCCGAAGGGTATCATCACCGCACACGCTGACTCATTCCATGAGGGCCCGAGGCGCTCGCGGTGACCCTTTCGGGGCCACCGTAATCCAAACGAGAGCCTATGTCACGACCCAAACAGGTCTCGACACGTAACTTGTATGCTGTAGACTTATTTTTCCTAATAGGCATGCCCATCTATCCTCTACCAGTTCTAAGGCATACAATCAATATGTATTTTATGTTCGTGATATCTCATATTCCCAAATAATTATTGTCATTCCTGCAGAATCATATGAGATATATATACAATCAGTTATTCATATCTTTACATTTTTCATACCTCATTATATGCATAAATAACTATGCTTACACTGTCTACTTATGAGCTATTTAGGAATTCATAATAGGCGTTCATAACATGAATAACTATGGTTACCTGTAGTGCCTACTGTTTTTCATGTTTTTCAGAACTAATATGAGTTCCAATCTTATCAAGCCTTCTATTGATGAATTTTTGACTCAATGGGATTTCCATAGAGTCCAAGAACACCCAAATCGGAGTTCGCACGGCGAGATATGACCTTCTCGGGGTTGGAGGTCATGCGTTAGCCAATCTTGACGAGCCGACTCGGAGTGACGAAGCCGCGACCAAGTGACGAGCCTCTACCTGAAACCTTGGTCTGAAATCTAATATCTTCCTCATGCATATGGATGGATTCTTGACTCAATGGGCTTTCCATAGATTCCAAGAACACCGAAATCAGAGTTCAGACGAAGGAGATATGACCTTCTGAAGTTGGAGGTCATGCGTAGTCAGTCTTGACGAGCTGACCTGGAGTGACGAGCTGCACTGAAGTGACGAGCTAGGTCTGACACCTCGGTCTGACATCTAATATCTTCCTCATGCATATGGATGGATTCTTGACTCAATGGGCTTTCCATAGAGTCCAAGAACACTCGACCGAGTTCGCACGGCAGTTAAGTGACCTTCTCCTCAAGTTGAGGTCATAAGCAGTCACCTTGACACGACCTGAACTCGACAAGCTGCAATCAAGTGACGAGCCCAGTCTGACACCTCAGTCTGACATCTAACATCTTCCTCAGGCATATGGATGGATTCTGACTCCAATGGGCCTAGAGTCCAAGAATACCCAAATCGGAGTTCAGACGGCTGAGATATGACCTTCTCGGGGTTGAGGTCACGCGCAAATACCCACGAAGCTGACCGAGTGACGAGCTGCACTGAGTGACGATCTCCAGACACCTCGGTCTGACATCTAATATCTTCCTCATGCATATGGATGGATTTCTGACTCAATGGGCTTCCATAGAGTCCAAGAACACTAATCGGAGTTCAGACGCAGTTATGACCTTCCGCTGGAGTCGCGTAGCCTACCTGACGAGCCGACTGACTCGACGAGGCCGCACCAAGTGGTTCAGCCTGGCCTGGACGAGCTGGCCTCTACATGACGAAAGTGGAGCTCTGCATGACGAGTTGAGCTCTGCATGACGAGTGGAGCTCTTCATGACGAGTTGAGCTCTGCATGACGAGTGAAGCTCTTCATGACGAGTTCTGCTGACCTCTATTTGACGACCTCTATGGGCTGACCCTTCACCCATTTGACTATTCAGAGTAAAAAGACCATAACTTGGTCTACAGGGGTCCGAATTGAGAAATTCAAAAGCCTAACATCAAGTTCATTGATGTGGCTACAATTTCCTAGAAGGACTCATCTCCAAATTCCTCTTTATTCTTTACTCAAAACCTGTTCTAAGGTCCGGCTAGTTGACCCGAATTGGCAGAACCGGGAATTCGGACCAGATCTAAATGGATCGACCTCGGTAAAAGGACCATAACTTGGTCTAAAGAGGTCCAAATTGAGAAATTCGGAGCCTAACATCAAGTTTATTGATGGGCTACAATTTACTAGGAGGGACTCACTCTGAATCTCCTGTATTTCTGACCCAAAAACCCATTCTAAGATCCGGCACGCACATGATCGACATAATAGGGAATTTTCTGGGTTCAACTTGCAACTGCACTTTCTCAAACACATATTTAGGAGCCTTAAAGCTCTTCTCTCAACTCAACCCTACAAGAAATGAGTTTAGGAGTTCCCAACCCAAACCGTACACAAGATAGAGGGCTCTAACCATGTATCTAAACTTTATAGTCCAAAACTAGACTTCCATACTCCCATAGTTTCCATACAAAACTATACTCAAATTCCATACAACCTAAGACATGTATCCATACCCATACTCAAATTCCATACCAATACTCAAATTTAGTAATTCCATACCTGTGATCTTCTTCTTCTTTCTTTCTTTCTTCTTCCTTTTTTTCTCTTTCTCTCTTGTCCTTATTTGCTCTCCTTTTCTCCAAGACCAAAATAAGATATTTCTTTTGGTCTTATCCTTATTTGATCTTATCCCCTTTTTATTTTACTTTGGTCCTCCAACTCTTATAATATTTGCAAATCAATTTATAATATTTTTTACAATAGCCTCAAATCTTCTTTATTATTTGTAATTTAACTTATGCATATTCCTACTTTTGTTTTTATCTTTATTTTATTCCGAATAAATATACCTTTACGTTTATTATACCCAAAACATGTTATAAAACTGTTAGGGTATAATTTGGGGTGTTACAGTTAAGCTTTGTTAGTTTCTCAAAAAGGGCAAATATTAAACAGAATACTTCAACCTGCCATAGTATGCAACCGTGTGACTCAATTAAAACTAAAACCACAGTCACAAGCAGTGAACATATCAACAAGCTAACACAAGATCGAGCTATTCATATAAATGACCATGGAATTGAGGAAAAGAAAAGTGGCCATGCAAACATTGAACTGAAAAGATCGATATTATAGAAGCAACCATTTAACATAAACACACAACTACTATGCATAAAGTCAAAAGAAACAACTAACACAACTGGAATAAAAAAGGTCTTAAAGGTTTGTAATGGCCGTAGGCTACACAAAAAAGGGTAAAATGAAAAAAATGGGTGTTAGCATAACATGACTGAGGACTGCTACCCAATTGCCAACACCACCCTAATCTAGCCTAATATGCTACTACACAGCGTCCTCCTCATCGTCTGCAGAAGAAAATGCGTCCTCATCAACGCAGTCATCCAGCTCCTCCGAATCTCCCTCCAAGTCGTGAGCGTGGCATCCGCAACGAGGCTCTCCTCGAATATGACTCTCGGTAGTTCGGAGAGCCTATGATCTAATCGCTTATGTTTCCCCTAAAATGAATTTGAACCACTTAATTCGACGCTCCATTCTTCAACGGGGGAAGTGCCTATAGGCGCAGTGTCAGAATTCCAAGAGGTTCCGGTGAATCACCACTCGGAGGATGTGGGAAGGCAGGGAACTGTAGATGTGCCTCGGCTCTTGGCCCCGCTTGGTTTGTAATAGGCCACGCCTTAGAAGAAACCCTTTTCCTTAGCCACTCCCCTCATCCCCGCGGCTTCCACAAGACTCGTCACAAGAGATGGGAATGGAATATGCCTACTTTCATGCGAGGACTGCAGGAAATCCCTCATCACACACCATATGACCAAAGCATAGTCGATAAGCTTCCCGGTCATCACCTCATATAAAAACTGTGTTTGTTCTCTGCTGGGAGATTTCTCATTGCCCTTTGGTCCGATTCTATCATGAATAATCTTATTCATCAATGCATATTTCGGCTTGAGTTTCCCTGGCACAAATTCTTTAGCCGCATAAAACCACTCATGGCCACAGGCAGTGCACATAGCCTGTAGCGAATAAATGGGCCAAAAGCGTTGATGGCCCTAAGGGGTAAGGTCGACCGCAGCTGGCAGGCGGTAACATACCGTAGGAGCGAGCTATCAATTAGGGGTGATCCGTATTCGCTACCCATCACAAAGGGTCTCTAGCGTCTCGACCGCTGATTTTCTTTCATATTAGTATAAAACTCCCGAACCACGTTAGCAAATATCCCTAACCTCACAAGACACAAATCGTAAATTTTGTTCTTGAATAACACCCCTGATTGGATGAGAGTACAAAAATGTTTCCAAATCACACCCCTCTCGCAATGAAATCCCCGTCGCAATCGACAGCCCATTTTTCCCTGCTCACTCGCAGCCCTCAAAGAACATAGCTCTATCTCATCATCATCATCACTCTAATACTTCCTCACTCTCAGCGACGACCCATTTGCTTTCCTTTGCCTTTCTTTACCTGGCCGCGGAGTGAGTCGATTTTCTTTTCTTTTTCTCACTCGACCCGCCTCCATAGAGGAGCTAGGTGCTTTTCCCTTTCCAGTATTCTTGGATCTTGCCATAGATAAGGCAAGAATGTCAATGATGGCACAGATGGCCCACACATATAAAACAATGTCCTGTATCTGTCTCCCGTAAGTACCGGTCAGGCTCCCGTGCGTATTAGGACAAATTTCTCCCCATAACATCAGCCGAAACCCCAAACCTCCAAGTAAAGAAAACCACCAACCAAAACCAACCAAAAATCCATGTATAATAATGAATAGCACAAAAATGCTCTCAAGGAATTGCAGGAGGCTTACCACGTCTATACGATGAGTGCAGAAGAATCCGGGCCTGAGCGATGGAAACTCCGATGTATGCATGTAAAACTCGGTCGCTTGTGTGAGAGGGCAAAAAGGGCTGTGGTTTTAAGCCAGAGAGTGTAGGGGTCAGTGGAATGCCAAAAGGTGCAAGAAAATGGATTAAAACCGCTCTCTCTAACTACCGCATGTACGGCACAAAAGCTAGTGGTGTACGCGACATGTTGGCCACTGCCCTTGTATTAACATGTACCCCAGACATGTAGACATGTACCGGTACACCTGTTCCAATTCAGCATTTTTTTTCCTTTTCTTTTTCATACATATTTTTGCAAATTGGGAAAGGTAGTGCCGATGTAAAAACTATCCTTCTCGATTGCCTTCCATCCTAGGTTTCACTGCATGCTCACCTCTCATTCAGCTCATATTCTGCTCAACTGACTGTTTTCATGGAGTTGACAACTGTACTTCCTTCTTTAGACACTTTCAATCTTTCCATGGGGCCCATCAGATTCGTGATCAGGTTCCTAGGGTTCAACCAACTTGGCAACTTAAGGCTCAAAATAGGTGCAAGGTGAAACAATACGAGCTCCCGCCGGCCACACCCAAATGATGGCCTCTAATCATTTCCAAATATGCGAGATGTTCCTCAAAGACTATAATGCATGTAGTTAACATGTCATGCCAAATTAATGCACAAATGGGAGCACAAGCAGGCAAGACCAGAGTGTGAACAGGAAGTCAGTGGTTCGTGTCAGGAATTAAGGCAGAATGTAAGAGGATAAAGTCCAAAAGATGAATATAAAGATTTTTGTACATGCTTGTTAAAGTGTACATGCATTGAGATGATGTGGAGTGTGTATGAAATCATGCGGCTATATACATTGCAGGTCAAGTATTATACCTAGCAGCCACACCAAAATTTTGCCATACAATCGAACATGTAACAAGTGCATAGTTAGTTCAACCAGCACGCCGTACGCCTCTACCCCCACAATGTAAAACACGCATTGTCCCTCAAATGCATGTAAAACCAAGGAACCCCACAATGTAATGGGAAACATAAACTGTGGTCTCTTTTTTGTATTTTATTTTATTGAAAAGCAAATGAAATAGAAACAGCAGAAATAAAATGCAAGAATGAAAATAAAACAAAATCAAAACTATATATAACAAGTTGAGAACAAATTTACTATGAAGGGGTATCCTGGTAGAGCGGATCTACCAAGTCCTCACTATTCTCTCAAGATTGTCGTTCGGTGAATGGCTTGAGGCGTTGACCATTGACTTATTTTGAAAGACTTTCCGTATCCGGATTTCCACTATCAGATGGATAGATTACCTTTAACAATGAACTCGTGGGTCTGGCCCAATCAGGAGACAAGCCTTTCCCGAAATAAGTGCAAACCTGAGTCAGACAGAGGCACACCTTTTATTTGGTCTCAACCGCCGCTAACAGTCCCCGAGCCGCGGGAAATCCCAGTCGCTTTCTTGTAACCGGAGCTTTCACGACTGCAGAATCTCCTCAAGCCTATTAGGCTTAATGTTTACTGCCACCCCGCCGAAAGCAACTCATAATAAAAGTCTAATGCCTTAATAAGCTCCGGTGGTTCCATTTCAATCAAGATGATGCTTCTTCCATGTGTGTAAATGTCTAGTAGGGATATTAATACCAAATAATTAGTTTTAAAAGGCACGCAGGTGGTACCTCACGCAGGTTCAAGTGACCAATCTTTGCGATTTTGGGGCAACCGCTTCCAAAATATGTTTTATCTCCCTATTAGTTAATTCACTTAATCAGTCATCCTGCAAGTGTATGTCATGAAAGATGGGTGACCTGAATATTTTTTCAAAGACACACGTGATCGATTACAAAAAGTGGAGTTCCACCATCACTAATTGTAACGAGGTATTCCAAAACGAGAAAAAAATGTGTTCTTTTATAAATTTCAAGACAACCTCAGGGTCATTAGTTCTCGCTGAATAGCCTCAACTCCATTCTGACACATAAGTAAATGATAACATAAAATGAAAATTAATAATATGCAGCGCCCCATCAGTTTCATACCCCAACACCAAAGATTTCAATGATTAAACAAAAGAGATCAATTGCTTTGTGATCGCACTATAGAACTCGAGCACAAGTTTTGCAAAATCGATCTTTAAATTGTAGAAACCAAATTTTAAAATCTTATCTAATCGCTTTTTCTTTGCAGAGAAATGCCTCCACAAGCTTCAGAACGGCAAAAGGTTAAGATCCCTGATCCGCCATCATCAAGTACACATCTTCTCATTAATTTGGTCCGGGATGATTTAAATAGATATGGATCATCAAAGTAATATTTCTTAATGTCCGCTAAAAATTTCTTTCCTTAGTCCACTCGGGTTGAACTTGACCCAGCCACAGGTACTACGATGTCAGTATACCATGGGGCACAATCAAGAAATGCCATCGCAAACCGTCGCCATGAAAGCCACCTGTCTGCAGAATCGGATTTGAACTAATCGAGATAAATGGTCACTACTACATTCTTTAATTTCTTTTGTCTTTATCGTTGAACTCTCGCACAAAGAGATCCACCTAGTCAACAAAGGCTTGGTGTCCCCGCTAGAGAGCGTATCACCGCCGATCTCGTGAAAAAGTTACTTCGGAGAGCCTACAATGTATGACCGGAACTTTTCAAAAGACGACAGCCTAAAATTTTCGTGGTCTGCAGCTGTTTGAGCGACCTGCAGGAGTTTTGGCCGTATAGTAGATCAAGCAAAGGCCTTTTATCTTTTCCCTTCCTAAACAACCCCTATAGCATAATCACTAACACACATGATCCTCAAATGGAAGTTTCCAATTTTAGGAGACCGCATGATATGGAGGCACACCAACATAGCTTCAGTTTAGGCAAAATGCCTTCACAAAGCCTCCTGCACTATGCAAAAGGGACATCTTTAGCAAGCAAAGCACATAAGGCGGACAGCTATAGCACTAAAATCTTTACAATCTCCATAGAACCCATCCCAAGAATGATCCATGTCTCGAACACACTAGAGTAGGTAAATCGTGAGATCAGGTCGACTCTGCTCCATCAACTTCAATTCCATTTTTTGATACTATATGGTCTATGACAATCTTTGTCAATGAACATACTTTTCCCCAATTCTAATACATGTCTTTCTCTTGACATCTCTCCAAAACTTTACGTAAATTCCAATAAACTTCCAGATGAGTCACTGCAAACCTAGAAATCATCCACAAAGATTCCAATATTTCTACCATGTCACCTGTACTCTGATCATGCACCTGAATGTCCCATTACATAATCCAAAGGGGCATTTTCCCTAAAGAAAAGCAAACAAAAAGACAGTGAACGTAGTTTTCCTATCTCCAAAGCTATCAACTTGATTTGGAACCTTACACCCACTCAGAAACAATAGAATCATGCCCCCAAGAATCCTCTTCAATATCTAACAAACGGAAGAGGAAAAGTGGTCTTTCCTGAAAATTCAAGTGTTTCCTATAATCTATGCACACCCCAACTGTTGACACTAAGTAGGAATTAGCTCATTGTTTTCATTTACACCACAAAGTATTCACACTTAGAACTCACCCCACAATAACCACTTTACTATCCAATAAAAATGACACCTACATCCAAGAGTTTTAAGACTTCCTTTCTACTCACGCCTTTCATTATTGGGTTCGCACGTCTCCGTGGTCGCCTTTGCAGGGTTTCCAACATCTTCTAAGTGAATTCTATGTGTGCATCAAAGGGCTAATTCCCTAATATCTAATCATCCATCCAGGTGCATGGTTTCAATATCTCCAAAAGTTTGACTTTCTGATTCACTTCAAGCAGTTAGATATGATTGACGAAAGTTTCTTCTGCCCCTAAGAAGGCATATTCTGAGATGGTATGGCTCTTGAACCCAATAGGTGGTTTCTGTAAGGCAATGCCTCTCCCACTCCGTGGCAATGGTTCAAATTTAGGTGCCCACCCATTCACTCAGCACTTCACAGGTTCAATTATGGAGTGTAGAACCCAACTAGTGTGGTCACTTCATCCCAACTCGAGCTACTCAAAACATGACATAAGAGGGTCATGACATTATCCAAGCATTTTTGCACTACAGAATCAACCATGTTGACCTCACACACATCTTCTTCATCCCTATCTCTCATAACATTAAAGATATTCAGACATCAATATGTTACTCAAATGATAGTGTCATTAGACTTCTCGATGTTGCATGATGGCATTAGCAATGCCAAGAATGGTCTATCAAGAATCACCTGTCCAGTTCCTACCACCGATGTGTCGAGGTCGAAAGTAATAACAAATCCACAGAAGTAGAATTCATTCACTTGTACCAACACATCCTTACTATCCTCTAGGGAATTCTTACACCACGGCCTGCAATCTTGGAAAGACATTCGCTGGCTCTAATTTCAACCCAAAACCACATACCAGTAACAATACTGATAATCACCTAAATCCACTCATGGTGATGTCCAACTTGAATTCTACTACTATAGAAATAGTAGGGCTCGACTTTGTATTTGGGGCAAGTGCTAAACTGAGGTAGATTGCTCACCATGAATGCCTCCTCTTATCGATTACACCTATTTACCGTAAAATAAACCTTTAGAAACCTTAGCATATGACTCCAATTTGCTTAATGGCATCTAGTAAAGGAATGTTCAACTTCACTGTTGAAACAACCTATAACTTAATGGTTGTTCACTTTCTTTGTAATCTCTGTGGTATGAGGTATGGTTTGAGTGGACAATAAGTGGTCTCTGACTCCTGGCTCCGGCCCTCATCAACCATACATCTCATTCAGAATATGCTTCACAACACCCCCATTATCTCCAACCGTTCACTTTGTGACTCTTGTATTGTCTTTAGGCTGAAGAAGCCACAAATTACTACCACTGAAGAGAGCGATAAATTTCACAATGTTCAAAAGTAATTCTACTCTAATGCAAACCCCACTATTTTGACCTCAGGCCTCTTGATAGTCAGACTTGGCTTTCTTTCTTGAAAATTACCCATAGAAGAGTGCTATCTAATATTTGGATCCACACGGTCTTGAAAGCAAGGCTCAAAATTCAAAGCTAGGATTGTTGGGTCGCAGGCTAAACTGTTACTTATCCTCCAAACTTCATATGGAGGTTGATAAGGCTGTGGGCTTGGATTCCCTCACATCAATTTATTGAAAACCTCATCAGGCTCCACAAAACTTTCTTGACCTTGATTCTAAATGGAGGAACCGATTTGAAACCTGATTTTGATAATGGGGCCTTAAGCTACAGTTATGTAACTCCATTTCCAACTTGAAAATTAGGGTGCTTACCCATCCAAGATTGTATGTTTCCAGAATGAGAATCCAAAGGATCTTGGCAAAGCTATGCATTTGTTTCGTTTATTTGAATTGGGTTCCTCAACCTATAGCGAAGAGTTATTGAGTGAACACGCATACATTTAAGGGTTCCTCCACTTGGGTCCAATAGGTACTCCGAGGCACTTCAGCACAATTAGTTATCTCTGCTCACCTTTCACCTGTAATGGCTTCAACTTCTTGTTCAATTAGCGAGCTTGCTTGTAATCTACTTATTCTTCTCAGTTATTGATTCTTCCATAGGCAAGAATATTAACTGAACTCACTGATGCACCTCCCAACTGATTTCATTTTCAGCAGAAGCCAAAGGAGGTTTGATAATGAAGTCCCTGATGTCCTTTTCTAAGACAACTGCTCATCATTTGATAATGATTGTTCAAATATTTGTCCTGATGAAAGACATCCCAAGATCCAAACCACGATGATGGATATGTTGATATAGATCTTATTCTCTCCTATCCATCATACATCCCGCCTTTCGTTAGAACTAACTTGTTCAAAAATATTATTATTAAAATATATGAGGGAAGAATTGAAACAGAACTATTCCATCTTCCACAAGATTTATAAATCATATATAATAATGTGTCCCATTATCTCTCCTGAAAAAAATGAACAAAACTGCTGGATACAGGGAGGGTAAGCTAAGAGAGAGAAATACCCAAACATCTCAAAGTCTCTCAGTGAATGAGTAAGGTTCTCGATTCGACCCTGTGATATATGTGTAAAAGACTCGATTACTCACCACAAGAATTGATTAGCCTCTTCGTGCAAAGTAATTGCATGAGCTGTTGTGGTTCGCTGAGTTGCAAGATCTCTCAAGAGTTCTTTCCACATTAGTAAAGATGGGGACCCTATATTGATTTCACGAAGTTAACATTTCCGTTTACTGTGTGCTAATTCGAGTGTAACACCATCTCCATGTTGTGGATGAGCCTGTGGTTAACAGGAACTCTGAGCATGTTCATTGCAGAGGTTGATTCTCGTGATAATCCATTTGAGGTGTAGAGTTATCTTGAAACAATTGACTTATTATGAACCCTTCGAATTTCTAGGAGGTGCATTCTAGCTTCCATGCCATCACTGCGAGCCCAAACCGACATGCACTAAACCTACTCCGTCAAAGAAAACACCCACTGAGATTTCACACAAAAACAAATTAAAAAGAAAAAGTAAAGAACGTATCGGATTTGCAATGCAATTGCAAATTACCCCAGCCTCTCGCATCAATCGATCGGTCGCCACTCCCGCCAGCCGGCGCCAAAAGCTGCTCTATTCAGATAGTTTAATCTCTATTCCTCCGGCCGAGGAATTAAGGTTGTCTAGCATTGTGAACACGTGAACCCATAGTCATCTCCACAGTGGAGTATCTAAATTTGTTTGATCCTGTGGAGCTAGTCTCCACAAAGCAAAATTTAAAGAAATGACAGTTTTGTTTGTTTGATTGAATGATCGATTGATTTACATTTAAAATAGAGATTGCCGGGATTCTTAGGTTTCCACTTCAATGATCACGTAATTCCTGTAATCTCTTAGTTTTATACCATCTGTGGTTTCACTGATGAATGGTCTTCGGCGGAAGATTTTTCTTTAAAATGCTCTTTGAAAAGAAAGATGATCGAATGATGTTGTTAATTTATTCCCACTAATTTTAATTTTAGCTTGCGACCAAGCACAACGGTAAATCGCGACTTCGCTCCACGCGCTGTCAAGAGGATGCCCAACTAAGGCTTTACAAAGTTTCTACAAGGTCAAATAATTCACAACCATTGAAATATAAAAGAGGAATCGAGAGGGAATATACCCGCTGATCAGGTGAGTTTCACTCAGAAATCCCCAAAAGATAGAAGTTTAGAACTCCATGGAAATTATAAGGGAAACTGTTAAAGAGAATTTATTCATAATGTGAACTTTGAAAAATCAGACCAATTGCAAAACCCACATAAGAAAATACAAAATAATCGAGAGGAAAACGGCATGAGTTCCTACCGAAAGATTACATGTGTTTCAAACTGAAAGCTCCGTAAAGTCTTCAACCCAGACCAACAACCTTTGCCAAAACTATGGAAGAGAACCTTTCCTATGAAAACCTAACCTCAAGAACTGTCGCCTTGTATCCCATGGCTTTTATATCCTCCAATGATCCCAGATTAAACGTTTGATTGACAAGCTGCACACTGCTAGGATCAATTTCATCACTCTCAAGAAGATTATCGTGTGCACCCTGGCATTGCAGTTAGTGGTGTACCGCACATAAGGTTTCACCACTTTTCAGATAGGTGTGTACCGGCACATGTTGAAGTGCACAAGATATGGTGCCACTGTGCTTCCATTGTTGCACTTCCCCAAACTTCACCACCTAGCATATCTCTCAATGATCCATGAGCTTCCTGACATAAATCCTTGTACACTATGTATTAGACTAAAACCCAAAATGTCCAAACAGCGCATTGTGCACTTATATGCAAACAGAACAACAATGAGGCTCAAGGTTGTTCCACTGCACTATTGCTCAACTGTGTATCCAACATGGACCATAGAGCTGCTTAGTCTCGACCTCGACGCTGGCATGCTTACAAGGTATCGCGATTTCATCACTGAATTCCACCCTGACTGGAGCTCACCGAGGTGTCAGCTCTAACCGACACCGACCTCCCCATCCGGAGGTTGTCCCGTGCTGGGCTACCAATGCCTATGAGGTGTGGTAGGTCGGATTCCCACTTCTGCATTGACCGATGGGAATACGACCAGATTCAGTCTCCAAGCCTCAATAACGAGGCCTAATACAGGCTGTCATAGTTGGCTGAACTCGCCACCCATGGGTGCCACTAGCTGAGGTGCACAATTCCATCCGGCAGTAAAAGGCATAGAAGACTCCTACGGCCGCAGGCGAAAATTGATCCCAGATTTCAAGAGCAAACAGAGCTGCTTAAAAAGTTCGTATGTGCTCCAAATGCATATGTACCAAGATAAGAGAATTCTGCGTTGCATGCCTCGCGAATCGGAAATGTTTCACAAGAAGACTCGGGCAGATTGATACTTGTCAACACTCCTGAAGCCCTCGCGAACATCACAACCAAGAAGTTTCAGATGTCCAGTCGAAATGATGAACGAACCCTACCGGGACATTTCATATGTGACACCAAACAATCTAAAGGAAGCGCTCTAAGCTCGAGCGAGACATCCTCAGGCTACTATTCATCTGGGACCCTCACGTAGGCTTTTCCACGCCCATCCTTAAGTGCTTGGGAAAAGAAGACGCCAACTATATAATTCAGGAGGTACTGGCTTTACTGGCAGCATGGTAATCACATTCGAGTCGCATTAAGAAAGCAAACCAGGCGTGGGTATTATCGTTTACGATGCTCAAAGACGTGAACAAAGCCGGGTCGGAAATGCAAAGTTTGTCGAGCATGCCAAGATCTCACCTCCCACCTAAGCCGCGACGTCGACATAAAGGCCCCGACCTTCCAAAGAAATTGGTCGACATCGGGACCCCTACCACTGAAGGCTAGTGCAAGTTTATTATCATAGTTAATGGATCACTTTAACAGTAATGAGGGCCGAATCCTTAGCAACAAACCATTTAAATCATAAGGTACGAATTTCAGCTCATGTCTATAATATGTTTGGTATCCCAAGAACCCCGGTGTCAGCTTAATGTTAATTGGCTAACTTAAGTTCAAGGAGTTTCATGCCAGCCCTAATCCAACTACTATTCATCCCCAACCTATCCACAAACAACTGCAAGCAAAGGTCACTTAAGAACTCAAGGCAGAATCAAGACTTAAATTAAAGACAAAAGAAAATGGGTGGTAGAATACTCTCCTCGAGGTGCTATATGGGTCATTAACTACGCACAAATCAAATAATTGACCCCATTCGCCTTCGCATTCGCACTAAGCAAAGAGCCTCCTCGTTAAGGCCTGGGCACTCAGCGACTAAGTTCGTGTTACGAATACAACGAAGAGGTTCTTCACCTAAACCTAGACCTCTTAGAAGAAAAGCGTGAGCGGGTCCTAAAGCACGCCAAGGACTAGGCCTGCAAGAGCAAGATATTTACAATCAAGGGTCAATCTGGAGTTATGCCCGAATACCTAACTCGGGTTTTGTTAAGCTTCTCGCGTATGAAAGACCCCACACACAGGGAGCTAGGACCCAATTGGGAAGGCCCCTATATCAGATCTCATGGTCCCACCCCGTAACTCACAACTTATTGTGAGGAGGGATAAAACCCTGCCCCACTCTCAGAATGTGCACATCTCAACTGCCTTTTACCAAGATAATCTTTGATGTGGGTTTTTAACAGAAATATCCAAAGTTTTGTTTCAAACAATGGGGCTTCTTTAATGTGGTTCATTCTCTTTTAGTCCTTTTAATGTCAAGGGGTCAAAGTGATAAAAGAAAGAGAAAGGAGCTTAGCTGGGAAGGGCCTGGAAAAGTCACACATCTCAGAATACAAAAATGCATACCTCATAAAAGGTTGTTCTTTATTTCAAAGAAGTTAAGGAAGCATTACGTAGAATTAAGACCGAAGTTGTTCCCTACATCCCAGAGACAAGCAACACAAACGGTTCCCTACTTTTGTTATATAAATATGAAAAAGAACAAGAAAAGAGAAAATAGGGGAGGAAAGGTATAATATAGAAAGTGGGACTTAAAAACATCCCCTCTGAGTGCGCTGCCTTCCAAATGTTCCCTAGCCCAATCACCAAATGGCAGGGGCTAGGGATTAACATGCAACTCCACGATGGAGAGATAGGGAAGAACACACCCAAATCGGAATGTGCAAGCCACAGCCGAAAGGTCAACTCATGTCCACCGGAACAGACTCCGAGCAGTGGCCATCAAGGCTGGAAACCTCATCACGTCCGAACTCCAAAGCTGACCAAGACAGGAAGGAAAGCCAAATCGGTCAGATAACACACCTTGCATATGAAGACGACGAGGTAGCAGCTTGTGGATGCCTGGGAAGCCACGAATCCGTCCCGATTCTCCAGGCAAGCATTTAAACTACGCGCACCTTCCTGGGAGGGAAAGACAGCCTTGAGCCTAAACAACCTAAGCCAGAAATGAAGAGCCTGGGGTGAAGTACATTGTTCAGGAGCCTAAACAATTGGCTGAGCCAAGAGCTCAAAAGGCGTAATAGCCTGTGGTTTCAAAACAAATTTAATCTTAAGAGCTCAAGAGCCAAAAAAAGGCGTAGGCCCAGTGGTTCTAAACACTTCGCCAGAGCTTGGAAGGAGCTCAAAAAGGTAAATAGAGCTCCAGGAGCCTCAAACAAATTTCACTTCGTGAGTCAAGAGCCTAACTTGAGGCCTTTATAGCCCAGGAGCCAATCGAGCCTACACCCAAAGGCGTAACAGCCCCAAGAGTCTCAAACAACTGGTTTTTCGAGTCAAGAGCCTCGAGGAGGCCTTATATCCCAGAGCCACCGAGCCTAATTCAGTAGAATAAATTTTATTTCACCCGTTGCAAAGGTAGAAGGTTTCCAAGAGTCTCAAACAATAAGTTTTTCAAAGTCAAGAGCTGCAGGAGCCCATGTACTCTGTGAGCAAATTTATCTCGGGCCTCAAAGGGGGACAATTTCAGAATCTCAAACAAATTCTCAATTTTTCAGAGTCAAAAGCTCAAAGGAGGCCTTATAAATTCTCAGAGCCAATCAGCCTGCCCAAAGTGACAACCAGGAGTCTCAAACAATGGGCCGAGCCGAAGAGCTCAACGGAGGCCTGATAAAATTTGCTCAATCACCAGCTCAATCTGTGCAGACAAATTTAGGAGCCAATTGAGCCTGCCAAAGTGGCGACAAATTAGAGTCTCAACAAATTCGCTTTTCAGAGTCAAGAGCTCGCAGGAGGCCTTATAGCCTGGCTCAATTTAGCTTAGTTCAAAGGCGTATCACTCTATGAATCTCAAATAGTTTTTCGGGAGTCAAGAGCGCCTAACGGGAGGCCTTATAGTCCAGGAGCTAATTAAGCTTAGTTCAAAGGCGGAATAGCCCAGGAGCCAATTGAGCCTGGGCTCAGCATGAATGTACCTCAGATTTCAACTTTAGCTGGCCAGCATGAATATCGTAGAGTCTCAAAACAGCCGCTTCGAGTCAAGAGCTCAATCTGAGGCCTGTATAGTTCAAGAGCCAATTGAGATCGGGGCTTTAAAAACAACCTGTGAGTCTCAAATGGCAATGCCAGAGCCGAGGAGCTCAAAGAAGGCCTTATGTACCTCAGAGCCTCAACAAATTCAGCTTCTGAGCTTAACAGCCTGGGGGGTTTGTGAGTTGAAGACCCAAAGAAGGCCTTGCACCAAGGAACCTCAAATAACAAATTCTTCAAATCTAAGCTATTGTGGCAAATTCAGGGTCTCTTATGCCAACTTAACTTAAATTAAAGAAAGAAGAATAAATTTCAGAGCCTCCTCACAACTCAAGAGTTTCAGAGCATGCACCCCATCAAGGGCCACCCAACTCAAAGAAAGCCAAACGGACAACTACCTAAACACCAGCCTCAAGTTAAAAAAGAAAAAAAGAAAAAAACAAAAAAAAAAAAGAGAAAAAAAAAATTCATTGAGTATCAAGGCCAAGAATGGCATTACATGTCCCAAGCCCAAACAGCTAACAAAACAAACAAAAAGGCACGCAAAGCTAGACGCCTGGACGCGGTGGCCTAAACAGATGCAAGTTCCTACACAAGAAAGGGAGAGTCGCCTTCACGGGTTCTCCGTGAACCACGAGCTACCGGGCACCACGACACCTGGGATCCGCCACCTCGTGAAGAGACTCTTCGTCTCCCCACTGGAACCCGAAATCTCTGAGGTTCAAACCTCCTGAAAGCTTTGAAGCAGCCTCCGCGCTTCGAAAAGCAAGCCACCCGAAGCCCACAAGGTGCAGCCTCGTCAACTCAACTATCACTCCTGGCCCTTCCGCCCACCAGCTTCCACCGTCCCTATCGCATCGCACCACTGCCGCCCACGGAGCTCTCAGCCTCGAGTCAACACTTTGCTCACCCAGCAATGCACCACGCGAGTTTATCCCCAGCAGCTATGACTCCTCCCGGGCGCACCACTTCACCCAAGAACCCCGGTCTTCAGCTTCGCCTCGCCCCGCCACGGGCTAAGGTATGCCTTAGGTCGGATTTATGCTTCACCACCTCCTCAGTCGTTTGAACCTGAGCCAGCCCGCCTCTGCAGAGTCGTGGAGGGGTGATCATCTGTAGGTTTATCGCCCCGCGCAGCTCTAGCCAAGCTACCCCTCCCGCCAAGCCTTCATGGGTAGCCATCTCCGCCAAGAAGGCGGAACATGTAATGTAAAACAAAGGATAAGGAGAGAACCAAATGCTATGGACCATAGAGACGACTCGGGCTTACGTGAGCCGCAGCCGTGAGTTTCAACTGGGCATCCGCCTTCCCGGAGGCCTTGGCATCTTGAAGAATAATAGACTGCCTCGGAAGGCAAGCTTCGCGCTGGGTAAAGCAACGAATCCCCTTCTTCCTCAGCCTTCTATAGACTTTCTCACGCCTTTCACTGCCAAGTATGAGCCGTCGCCCAAGCGACCTCAACCAAAGAAATACATCCTGTGGAGGCATCGGTCATCACTGGCGCGGTCCTTGGCCTTCGTGAGAGAGCCAGTCGACCCGACGCTTCTGCACTCGGGCCGGACGACGGCATTGGGCCTCAGTCTGAGTCAGCCGCCGACCCCTATTCGGCGGACCCAGAGAAGAGCCCAACCCAGATTCACCCCGAACCGGAGGGTTTCTCTCTGTGGGAGGTCTCGAGCCGCCTTCTTCTTCCTCTCGGGACAGCCGCCTCCACTCGGCTCAAGCCTATCCCAGCGGGCTTTGCGCAGAGGTCCCATGAGAAGCGTCTACAGCGAAGGGCGGAGAAGGCCTAAAAGGAGGAGGGGCCGGGTGGACACGCGGAGGGGGAGAAGGCCTCAACACGGAGGTCGAGAAGATTCTCGAGCCGATGTCTCCGAATAATCCGACCGACATGAGCTCTGAGTACGCACGCGGCCGCGCAATCCAACCTCCCGCCACCTCGGGCAGGTGAGATCCCCAAGGCCGAGGTCGGGCCAAGCCCGAAGGTCGTTTTAACCAAGGCAAAGTAAAAACATCCATAAACTTTTGAAGACCCTAATCTCACCATATTTAAGGAACCTGACATGGCCTTGGGGAGGGTCCGTATCGTCGCAACGCACAACGATCCTCACCGCCATGGGATTATACCCCAACCACCACCACTTATAAAAACAACCTCCTCCGGGGTGATCAAGTGGAAAAAGTGGGGTCCAAGACAACACTTAGCATTGGTCGCTGAAATATATGAGGCCTCTGAGCGCCTTTAAGCTAAAGAGGTCCAAGAGCTGCAGCCAGTCAAAATATCCCAGCCTCATCCCAAAGACGACTAGCAAACCCGACAAGAACACCCTAGAAGTTAAGAGAGCCGAGAAGGACACGCTGAATACGTAAGACCCTTTTATGAAAGGGTGAGAGGGAAGCTGAGTCGCTCTCGAAGCGCCTTGAAAAAGCAAACCATCTGGGCACCCGAGCCACGTCAGATATCGGATTTCGCCACCCACCTTTGCCTTTGCCCAAGTGGGAAGGGAGGGTCCTCAGAAGACTCCGAGGATCATGCATGAATGCGCCAGAGAGTCGCTGGGCCCATCTCGCCCGAACCCGATGCCTCAACTACTCCTCAGGCGTAGAAAGTAAGAGCGACCGGGACCCACAGTCACAAGATGAAGGAAGTTTGAAGGAACAAAACGGAACCCCAACCCAAACAAAGCCTAAATCATTACAAGACTTCAACCCCAAAGAGACAAAGAAGAAGCAAAGACGCATCATCCAGAAACGAATCAAAAGAACAACCCCGCGGTAGATAGTTTAAACACTGTATACCCTGAATCACCAATCAGCAGAATCTGAACGCAACAGAAGGGTAATATAATACAACACCTCAGAGGTCCAGTAACAGAGTAACGAACCTAACTGAACAGCGCGAAAATCCAGGTATCACACAGACGCTACTACGACAGCTGAATGTCCACTGAGTAGCCACGTGGTAATCACATCCGATCCAAGAGGGCCACCTCGTCACGCCCCACTTTAGCTGGGCCGCTAGGGAGCAATTGATCGGGTTTAAAATAATAAAGCGCAAAGCCTAGAACACAAGCCCAAACTGCCAGCTTGAGGGAGATCATGGAGTCGGCCCAAGACACCGGTCGACCCCTTGATGATATCCCCCAAACACAGCCCAAAATGGAGCTCAATCTACTCTCTCTAAAAGAAGCTAGTAATACAATCACCTAAAGAATCAGATAAAGGAAAATACCTAACTTCCCTAATCACTCACTCAATTAAGGAAGCAGGATATTCCCCTAATAAATTGTTCATCAATTATCCTTATTAACTGCACTATATAAATAAAATCCTCACCTAATGGGGAGAAATATCGTCATCATCCAACACTCGAAAAGCCATCGCGATCACCATCATAACAGCCACCCATCATGAAAGGTACAATAAAATTCATTCCCAAGAATTGATCTTCTTCCACCGAAAGAACTCGACTTAAAATTTAATGCAACTGTGGTGATCCCCGCCAATCTCTTTTGTTTCTTATATTTGCAGAGGAGCCCGACGTCCAGAGTCAATGGACCAAATTTCGGCATCTAAACAAGCCCCAAATTTACTTTCTTAATGAAAAACATCATCATGGAAACAAACTATATATTATTTAAAAACAAGACTGATCCCTCCTAAATCCAGGCATTATTTCAATTATTTCAGAGGTCCTGTTTTTTTCTTTTTTCTTTTTTTTTTTTGTTGAAAGTATTCCTTTCATCTATTATTTTGGAGGAATTTATATACATATAGTATTGGCATTATAAACAAAAAATCATTACAAAATGAAGTATGATAATCGCAAATTATAAAATTGCCCATATTTTTCAAATTAGAAATCAGGAATTTTCTTCGTTTTTTTTTTGTCTAATTCTTAAAAATACTTCTATCTATGAAAAAAAGTCTTAAACATAATTCTGTATAATTGTTCTTTTATGTCACGATTTTACCTAATATATTTATATATAAAAAATTTATGTATAACTGTTTTTATCCTTCTTTAGGAAACAATTTTGTATTTTTAAAATTTTTATTTGATTTCAATTTACTTTCATAGATACATCATTATAATACTATATTCTTTAAGGATTCGAAAGATGACTCTTCTTGTATTCCCATCTCACCTATTTACAACTTAATGTATACGCAATGTCTTAATTATTTTCCATCTATTTCTTATATCATAATCTATGGAATTTAATTATGATGTATAGAGCATTTATGCTTAATGTATTAAATTTTCCTATCATATGAATCTTTCGTGATTTAAAGAAGTATATACAAACTTTTGAATTTAAGCTTATAATTATGTTATATCAAGAACTCTGATCAGAAAATAAATTCGTATGCATACATAAATGTAGTATATAAGAAGCACAATTATTTGTTAATTTGATAATAAAATTATCTATACCAACGCATTGAGAATGATCACCTTACCCCCAATAATTGCCAAACTTTATTGTCTAATAGTTGGCATCTTCATCAGATTTTTTCCATTTTAATGATATAATATTATATTTATTATTTTTGTGCCTTGATCATATATGGCTTCACTTGAAAAAAAGAAGAAGAAAGTGTGATGATATGCCTTAATTAATTAATATTCAAAGATTGTCTGCTATTATTCAAATCATCAAGGGGCCTCACAAGTTTTCATTCTCAGAGGATCAATACCTGCTGAATTGGGAAATTAATGTGCCAGGCTGGTGATTTAACTGCCTGCACTTTTCAGCAGTAACATCCATGATTCATTTTCCTTAATGCGTTGACCAATTCTTATTCACTTCCTGTTAAGTTGAAAAACTTTTAAGTTAAGTCTCCTAAACCAGCCTGAGTTTCGTCGGATCTTCTATTAAGGATGAATGGAGGATTGCAGCAATCCTTAGTTTTTTTCTTTTAAAAAAAGCCAGCACTGGAAAAATTTAAGTAGTGATATTTTGTAAATATATATCCACCTTCTACCTGCAATATTTTCCTTGTTCATGATTTGTTCACACTCTATATTGAGATTCCTAATTTCCCAACTTCTTTCATTTTGGTATATTGAGATTACAATTAGAAGTTGCATTCTTGTAATCATGATTTGGTCATTTTTGGTATGAAATCACTCGTTCTATCATTTCTTCCCCAAATCTAGGTTTTCTTTTCCAATAAAGTGGTTTATTCCATATCGATCTAGGTTTGCTTTTGTTTTTTTTGTGTTTTTACCACCAGCCTATTATGTCGTGTTTTGTCATCAATTTGTTACGTTGGGTAGTTGTGTCATTGACTGTTAGTTTCTTCATGGGTTGTTGCGTGCAGTTTAAATGACAAAGTTTGATCAGACAAGCCATCATATCAAATCTTGTTCATGAATATGCTATAAATCTATAATCTTAGGTATTCTAGGTATTTTTAGATTATCAAATACAAAGGCCTTGAGTCGATCATTTTTGCTATTAATCTGGATGTTGATAAGTCATCCTTAAAGTTTTTGGCACTTTTAATTTTGTGTTTCTATCAAATACAAACTTGAATCAATAAATTTATCTATTTAAAAAAAAACTACCAATAACATTTTTGTTTAGTGAAGTACTTCCGAATAGTCATTGAGATGTTTAATAAGCAAAACTCAATCACACTAAAAGACAGCTACATAAAAGGATGAATTTATTAAAAATTAAGTCATAATTTATATAAAAATTATGGTTTCTTTGTTGAAAAAAAAAAATGACCAAGTCAACTACTATACAATGATATAAAATTAAAAATTATTTTAAAAAACAAAATAAAGAATAAACAAAGAAAACGATTAAAAATAAAATTGCTTTTCTTCAGACACAATATTTAAACATGACTTCATTGATATATATCATCTTGATCACTTAATATATCGGCAGATATTTCTACATAATGAATATATATCCAAAAATCAAAACATTTTTAAACTGTAAATATTTCTTAAAGTGTAAACATTTAATAATAATCAAATTATATACATTGAAATTATGTTTACATTATTTTTAAAAATACAATGTAAGATCAATATGACCTATCATAACATTTGATTTATGATCTCATCCTATGAAAGATAATACTCACAAATATGTTACGGTCTGACAATATCGATTATATCGATCGAAAGCATGCCATAAGATAAACGCCTCGACTTATATCTACAACTTCCACTGATAAGAAATCGTGGTTCATCCACATGCTCATTTCAAATATTAAATTAACATGAAAAATTAATTTATTAATATATTATTACTAAATTAAACTAATTTAAAATATGGAACTCATATAATACTATAAATTTATAATATGCATACACAATATTAACTAATATATAACTTGATTTCAAATATTAACTAACATGAAATGTTAATTGTTAATATATTATTACTAAATTAACTAATTAAAAATATGAAAGTATCATATAAACTATCACAAAGAAAAAAAAAAATTAAAGTGAAATGAAGATTGAATATGGATAGAGAGAATTTATGATCAAATAAAATGATTTTAGATGTATTTATAGATTTTTTTTTACCCAAAAATAGTCAAAGAATGGTCAAAAATCTTGTAATTTAATTATAGTCGCTGATCCACTTGGTGCAACCTGACCGTTAAATCTTTCAGCAAACCGTTGGGATCAATCCATAACCGTTGGATCAAGTCAGCATTTCAAATCTGACCGTTATCGTCGATATTTCCTGATATATCTCCGATATTTTATCGAAAATTTAACTAACACGCTGCCAGATGCTTACAGTTCCGATATTTTTTAACATTTATCAATCCAATATCTATATAAGTCCTGATAACAACATACCATTTTTTTCTTGATTTTCACTCTTATCGACATCGAGGCCGATATCGCTTCAACCCTTACCGATATCCCACTATATATTGATATTTTAAACTTGTTAAAATATGACATTTTAGAAAAAAAAAATCATTTATATTCTACTATTTTTAATTTTATTTTACATAAATTTATGAAATTAATTAAAATAATAATAAAACAAAGAAAATGACAATATTATTATTTCCTTTAGTGACAAAACTTAGGGCAGTTTGGATAAGGGGAATGGGGAATGGGGAATGGAATCTCATTCAATTTCTCCCTTATTCCTATGTTTGGATGAAATATAGATGAGAGGGAATTGAATGAAGAGCACTTTAAATGATATCCTACTTCTCTAGGTAGGATTTGCATTCCATTAAATAAAGGTGGTATTCTATCTACCATTTAACCTTAAAAAAGCACAAAATAAACCTCAAAACTGCAATTTTATCCCTACATTTTGCTGGGATCAAGCCTGAGTATTTTCCATGCTTTAACCTAAATCGAGAAACATAAAGAAAATAATGTTGGTCACTACACAAGAAATGATTATATAAATTGAAATATAACACACCATGTAAGATAGCAAATTTAAATTACAAATCAATAAATAAAATGAATACATTATTAAACAAACTGCTCAATAAACCGACATAACATAAAAGATGACGATACTGTGAAACACAATTTTAAACGCACGTCAACACGCAAGCCAGGTTAATCGGAGTGTTCGCCTCCCGTGATACAACGACCAACCGGTAATTTCTGAAATCACCCAAAATTTATACCAACGAACCTAAGAAAGCCTTCACTCTATCACCCTGGCAATAATACAACGTATCTCCAAAGCCACCCCCTGTGAGCCAATAAGTAAGCTCTCTCAGACACCGAGAATACAAACCGCTTTCTGCATAATTTAAAACATATTTATTACAATTTATTCACACTAAAAGACGCACTAATTTAAAACATATTATTACTAACTCTATTCCACACTAAAAAAAAAACGTTACTAATTTAAAACATATTTATTACAAAACGTTACTAAACGTTTAAAAATCCAACAATCCCCCACATGAATGAATTGTCAGAAATACAAGACTCAACCTTGGTGATAGAGCTCGCAATGAGCCTACGTAGATAGGTAGTATTATCCAACCTTCCCTTATGAGAATATATTTACTTTACCGACTAAAGGTAGACACGATGTCCCGAACCTCTCTCCGCGCCGTTTATGTAAAAGATGATATATCTCACACAGGACTCCAATACTCTTCCAGCCTCACTGTTATGTCCGCTGGGCCGTGGACATCCCGGTTCGCTAAGAGTTTCTAAAGAATTGTGCCTACAGCAATCTTCCTGCTGTGTCCCTTCTCTCTCTCTACATAGGTGATTTTTTAATCTGGTGAGTACTCTCACACTTTCTAGATTTTAATACATTAGAATCATTAAAAGCATAGCTTAACCTCATCTCCAATATATATCACTGTTTCATCATAGGAATGGATAGGAGGTTAAAACCCCCACAATGATCCAAACCAGCCTACCACGGCCGTCTTTCAACTGATATCGATCTCCAAACAATTATAGGTTTCCACGCATTGACTTCTTCATTTTTATGGGCTTTAGTCCCATTCCTCTCGAAGGACTTCAACTAATTTAATAAACTTTTCGTTAGCGGATCCGCAATATTATCCTTTGACTTTGGTCAACAGAGATAACCCAGCTGAGATTAGTTGCCTAATGGTGTTGTGTCTCCACGATGTGTCTGACCACATTATACATCAGCATTTTGCGCTCCTATTATTAACGACTATCACAATGGATAGATATAGCCGCACAGTGCTTTGGCCACCTGTAAATATCCTCCAAGAAATCGGCAGAATCCATTCAAATTCCTTCAAATTACATTATCCAAAGCACGAATTTGATCCAGCAAGGATCTAAGCATTACAAGCTTGTTTCGAGGACTTCATGAAATTGTCGTGACCTACTAGTGTGAACACATATCCACTAGTCGACTTTGAGTTCTTCAAGATCGATATCCACGGCATCATCGTATCCTCCCAACATACAAATTCGGATATCTCAGGTAGTAATCCATAATCATGAGTATAACAAGTATCTTAATACTCTTACACCTTTCCAATGATCATCGGGACACGCAGATCACTCGCTTAATAACGCTTTAAGCTATATCTGTCTTCTTGTACAACTCATCAAGTACATTAGGCTCCCAATCACCCTAGAATAATCTAAACTCGAGATACACTTTCTCCTATTTTTTGACATATGAAGATTTTACATATCATAGTGTCCTAGCCACACCCGTAATCATTCACTAACTTCTATCCAGCATTTATCCATAATGTGATTGACTAAGAACTAGTCCATCAAAGGTTCTCAAGATTTTTACCCCTAAAATCACATCAGCAAGTCCCATAACTTTCATGTCAAACCTTGTGCTTAACATAGCCTTGGTAGATTTGATCATTTCATCAGCTACTACTAACAATGAGTATGTCATCAACATATAGACACAAAAGCGACATAGCCATTTACCGTATTCTCGATATATATACATTTATCACACTCATTGATTTTAAACCCATTAGCCAAAGACTACGCTTATCAAACTTTTTTGATGCCATTGTTGGTGCTTGTTTAAGGCCACATAGGACTTACTACCAAACTTTCTTGTCTCCGAGCTACAAAACCCTCAAGTTGCTCCATGACTTCCATCTAGATCTCCATTAAGAAAAGCATTCTTCACACTTCAATTTGATGTATTTCAAGATTTTGCAATGCAGAAATAGCAAGTACCATTCAGATGGAAGCTGGCCTCAAGTATCGAAGAATAAGTATCAAAGTAATTCAAGACCTCTTTGTTTAGAATCTTAATTACAAGCTCCCCGCTCAGACTTATCAATTGTTCCATCGCTTTCATTTTCCTTTTGAAAAACTAATTATACCTGCGTTTACTACCTGCAGGAAGGTCCACTAGTTCCCACGATGGTTCCTTCAGTAAGATGGAATCAATTTCACTTTTGATAGCTTCTTTCCACAAAGAGCCTGAGTTCCACCGCTTCTTTATAGCTCGAGGTTCACTCTCCAAAGATATGTTTTAAAACTAATTCAAAATGATTTTTCCGCCCTTACTTTGTCACGAGGTTCACTAACCCTTCTTCTTGTTCTTGTTCTTGATCCTGACTATCTTCATTCATAGTCTCAAATGTTCGCTTAGACGAACTTGGTCCCTCTTCGAACTTACATGGAAAACAGATCAAAAAACTGACGCATTCCTTGACCTATACCGTATTCGTATATCAGTGATTTCGCACTTATATACAAGAAATCGATAAGTTACTATTACTTTGTGCATAGACAATGAAGATAAACTCAACCGTCTTGACCTATTTTCACCTTTTTAGGTGTTTGAACAGCCTCAAAAGATAATCACATTCGTAGGTATTTATGTAGCTGCCACTTCCTTTCCACAAATTTCATATGATGTCTTTTTGTTCATCCTTCCTGGTACCTTATTTAAAAGGTACTCGCCACAAATAGCTTCACATGTTCTCTCGAGTAACCTTAACTTATTAGCATTGCATTCAACATTTCTTTTAATGTACGCTTTTACGCCAACCACACTATTTGATTCAATGAGGTGAATATGGTGGAGTGACTTCATGTCTAATCCCATGTTGTCCACAAAGAATCACCACACCCAGTTATACTACCAATTAACATCACTTCAATCACTTTAATTTTCTTATTAAGTTGATTTTCAACTTCAAATTAGAACAAATTTTCTAAAGCTTCATCCTTGCTCTTAAGCAAATACACATAGTATTATTTGCATACCGTCGACAAAGTAATAAATATTTATTACACCCCCTTGTCTGGTAAATTTAAGATCACATATGTCACTATGGATCATCCAAGGGTTCAAAGTAGTTTCTTTCAATTGATTGAAAAGATGACCTTGTTATTTTTGCTTCAACACAAGTCTCACACTTGTTGTTGTTGACACCTGAAATGAAGACTTTGCTACTGGTCTCCCCGTAGAACCATAATTAACATGTCCAAGCTTCCACATGCCATAAACTAGAAGACTCTAACAAACATTAAGAAGTACTTGCTTTTATCCATTGTTTTTGGGATTTATAGCCTTAACATTGTTTAAACAACCCATTACAAATATATCCCTTTCCTTAATAAACATCCCCGACTTGACAAGATAATCTTTTTACTGATTCTGTTAACAATCCAAACCAGGTTTGTTCAACAAAGGAACTTAAACCAAATTCTTACTTGATCTCAGTACATACAAAGACATCGTTTCAAAGCTGTGGATCTTCCCTAAGTCATCTTCAAGATCACTTCTTTCCGTCTCTTTGGAGCGTTGGACGAAAGGTAATTCTGATAACAACTTCTCCCGCATCAACTGGATTCATGAAGGAACATATCTCAATTCATCATATATATGTCACCAGATCATCCAACACCTTTCGGTTTGACCTAACTGTAATTCACTGTGACTAACACGAGAGGTTCATGTCACTAACTTCTGTGCATCTTTTTCCATCATATTTGGCCTCCTCGTTTATTTTTCCTAAATACAATCCGCCGCTTGTGACCCATCTTGTCACACAATCAAGCACTTCCTCGAATTTCGCTCGATATTCTCCTTGAACCCAGACACCCCTTCAGTTTGCTCTCTCTTTGAATCTTATTCAATGCCGCCCACTACAAGATCATGCTCTTTTTTCTTTTCTCTCCCATGATCGCCAAGACGATAATGTCAAGATCGCTGCCGTCACTGTCAAGCACCTCGCTGTCGCCGTGCCCAACAAGACATAACAAACGTTAGCCCAACCACGCCCAAAGAAATCTCACACGCCTGCATCAACCCAACGCCGCGAACCGCGTGTCCACTGACTCCGCCACCCGCTGCACCCTCGCTTCCTCGGGGCCCACACATTATACGGAATTCACCACACGCACCCTAAATTTTTACAAGCCCATATCGATCGCCTGCCAGCCTAAACCTCACGTCGCCAAGAAGCCTGCACTACATTCCCAAATTTTTGCAAGCCCACATGTGTGCGGCACTGATTTTGTGCCCGCTTTTCACCCGCCTGACTGAAATACAATTCAGCCACCGAACTCAACAACATCTACACATCTCTCATTCCATGGGCTGGGAGATCCATTGTTTCCAAATTTTTAATTTTGATTCTTAATCAAATGTCCAAAAATTTAATAAAACCGGTTTTCAAACAAATTTAAAACCAAGTTTCTGTGAAAAAAAAAAATTTAATCCGTATATTCTCGTCTCCCGCAGTCAAAGATTGATAAGCATGTATATATATATAAATTAACAAATAAGAACAAGAAAAATCTCCTTTCCACTTCAACTCGTCTCACTCAGCCTAAATGCAATCTGCTACAGATTGCTTTCATCAATTACACATAAGAACAGATTATATAAATATTATATAAATATAACACACCAAGTAAGATAGCAAATTCTAAATTACAAATCAATAAATAAAATGAAATTAAGATTAATAAACAACCCGTTCAACAAACCGAATATAATACAAAGAGATCTATGCTCATGGAAACACAGCTTCCTTGTTCCACCTCCGCTTCCACACTGCGGTTTGTGTCACCGATAAGGTTCGGGCTCCTGTGATACAACGACTAACCGAGAATTTCCGAAATCGTGACCCCAAAATTTATACCAACGAACCTAAGAAAGCCTTCACTCTATCACCCAAGTAACACAACTGTAATTCCCAAAGCCACCCCTATAGCCACTGGGCCAAGCTCTTCAGACACTGAGAATACAAACCGTTCAAAACATAATTTAAAAACATATTTTATTACAATTTATTCAATTAAAAGACGCTACTAATTTAAACATATTTATTACAATTTATTCATAATAAAAAACAGCATTTAATTTTAAAATATATTACAAAACGTTATTAAATCGCTAAAATCCAACAAATAAATCACTTATTTTCGTTTTCATCGATGCTCGTGAGATTTGTATTTTTATTATTGGAAGATTAGCTTGAAATGGTCTGTCTCGATCATTCGTAAATCTGAAATTTTCCTATTCTTTTTGGGATCTTAATTTATCCACTCCCTTCTTCGATACTTTTGCAACAATTATTTCATATTTCTCAGATGAGTTTGTTAAGGTATGTAGCTTTCTCATTTTTTTTCCTTTTCTAAAGTTTTTTTCTTTCTTTAAATTTTTGAATTTGATTAATGTGTTTGTTGGGGTATTGTTGTTTCATGTTTTTATTTTAAAGATGCTTTTGTGGTAGTTTAAATCTTTCAGTCTAAAAACTTGTTGTTAGAAGTTTGATTTCGTTTAAACATGTTAAATGTCAAGAATGTTTGTGATTTGCACTAGGAGGCACACGTGCCTAGGTCATAACTTTATTCCTATTCAAACAAACTTACAATAAAATAACATTGCTTAGCTTCAAATGTCTAAATTCCTTTTTTAATCCCTTTCTTACAAGTTATGAACCAAGAGTCGTCAAAATCTTTTCCCTCTACTCACATATAATAATTTATTCTAGGATAAAAATGTTAATCCCATTAAAGATTCTATTTAAATACTTTAATAGGAAAGAATTGAATAATGGTAATAGCAAATGTTAAGATGAAGAGTTATATAATTATTAAATTTGAAAATTATATATATAGAAATAAGGAGAAAAGTTCCTACAAATAACATCCTAATCGATGATTTTTTCCATTGATATGCCAGAACATTTATAGAAACATCCAATATATCCGTCGATATATCCATACACGCGATGCTCGATATGATATCACACACTCAGACATCGTCAGATATATTTGCATCGATATCACTTAAATGATCAGGCTCCGACACACGCGCTGCTACTTTAATTCTTTTCTGCAAAAATGTCTAGAGCATTCTTACATATCTATATATATATTTAAACCCGGCCAGATTTGGAAACCCACTTAATCCAATGACATACATCGATTACAACAGCTTTAATTTCCGATATATCGATATCTTACGTGAAAATATTCACTGGACAGGTCCCGGAGATATCTCCGATATATCCGATATATCCGTAAAATCCAAATACTGATATATCCATTAAAACCGATATTTTCATCCTCGCAGCGAAGAATCGCCTTTATGTTTGACATTTGCTTCCAGATACTCTTTTGCTATTAGAAAATTTTAACTGATTTTAAATGGCTTTTATGAAATTCTCAAGTTTTTAAAGACCATCTAAAAAGTCATCGCAACTGGTATAAGGCATCACCCGTAGAAATGTTTTATATATTTTTAAATATTATCCTTTAATTCTTCTCCAATGATGAATAAATCCAAAAAAAGTATTTATCCAAAAAGTACAAAGGCATAAATTCAAAAGGCTAGTATTTTTCTATTTTCTTGTGGGCCCAGAATCTCAACTACCACTGCATCTTCTCATCATTTCTTTTTCCCATACCTTTCTATGCCCCCTGTACCTTGAATCAATACTCGTCAATGCTTATTGGTTATTGGTTGGGGCAACTATTTTTTTAATAATCATGATTCGTGGCACCCCAGTTAATCCTAAAAGATCCAAAGAATCAATATAGCAACACGTATGTCAGTGACTCGAACCAACTTCATATGGGATCAACTTACGGGATTAATCCCACGGATCATGGAAAAATCATTTTTTTGTTTTAAATAGATTTTCATACTTATGAGAGTAAGAGAAAGGAGACCATAGAAATGGAGCCAGATGGGCATATGTACGTGGGAAAGGGTTGTGTTCCTCAAAGCTCAGGTTTCCCAGTTTTCGTTTTTCTTTAATTTATGTCATTCTCTTTTTTTGTTTTTCTAAGTTTTGAGTTTTGATGTTTTCTTTAAGGCAGTTGAGGTGGAAAAGAAAAGAAAGAAAATAAAGATGTGAGAGTTGGTGCAAGCTTCCAGGTACCACTTATTTAAAAAATAATATCTAAATATGATGTTTAAAAAATATTTAATTTTATCCGGAGTCTTAATTATATCTAAAATATTATTTTCCTCTTTTTCCTTTTTTAGTTTATGAACTTCTAAGTTTTTTCCAAGAAAAACTCAGCATCAATTTAGGCACAGAAATAAGAAATATGAGAATAATAGAATGATAAGCTGCTCTAAACCGCCTTAGTGCTTAAAGCCCTGTTTGCTGTTTCTAAAAAAACATTCAAAAAAAACAGTTTTGGAAAACGGGAATATCATTTTAATGTTCTCTAAAACAGAAGCCTTTGATACTTTGTTTTCTTATAACACAAAAATGAAAATCAAACAGATTTTCAGAGTTTTTTTAAATTAAAAATAGTTTTCAAATACAAGAACCAAACAACTCCTAAATTTTTAATATTAATCTTTCTTTTCTGATTGATAGTAAGACGATCAAGCATTAGGCTACTGTACAAGCTAAGCATTGGATCATTCACCTGTCCACCCCACCATCCCCTGTGTATATGATAACAATCTTCATAGTTTTAATATTTACAAACAAAACTTACTGTTTCATTCTAAAAATTAAATAATTCAAATAAAAATATAAAAATATTTTTTATATTTTGTATTAATCTATTTTTAAATAAATAACAAAATATTAAATATGGTCCAATAAATAATAAAATTTTAAAATTTATTATTTAATAAAATATTTTATTTTGATTTGATTAAATCAAAACACAATATATTTTAACATTTCTAATGTACACTAAATAAGAAGGTTATTAGGGAGATAATGAGGAAAATATTAGAAGTATAGGGGATTTAATTTGATTTTTATTTATTAATTATTATTAAATGTTTATGTATTATTTATTTTTGTAAAACTCGGGAAAATTCAAATTTTCCAAACGGTAAACTAATTTCGTAAAATACGAATTTTTCTGTATCTCGGATGATGAAATGGATTTCACCGTTGAACGCCTCGTGAAATCAATACCACGTCACTTCACAAATTCCGCACGTCGTAATTTTACTTTTCGGCGCACCGGCGGTTCAGCGCCAGAAAACGGGTTAGAGCAGACACGTGGATGGAAAAAGCCCACTACATGTACCCAATGCCGACACATGTCAGACAATTAGCGAGAGGATGAGACGAACGACCCAGATCGCGCGCTGTCAAATAGTTGAGTCGGGCGTAATATGACGGGAATTATTTTAAAATGTTAAATGGAAAGTTACAAAAGCTGAAATAGTGCCATCTTCTCCATTTTTAGCTATCTCAAAATCACAGTAGCTA
The DNA here is from genome assembly GCA_016808115.1 of Tetrastigma voinierianum. Lineage (NCBI taxonomy): Eukaryota > Viridiplantae > Streptophyta > Magnoliopsida > Vitales > Vitaceae > Tetrastigma > Tetrastigma voinierianum. The sequence continues at coordinate 314,932 of JAEQBH010003479.1, read as the reverse complement.
GAGAGTTGAATCATATAGCATGAGCCTCTCAGACTGCGTCAGCCGGACCGCCTGCTCGTACTTTGAGCAGCAAGAAAGTCGACCACGCGCAGGCTACGCACTTTTTCGACACCGACTGGGGCGGAGTCTCGACAACTCCAAGAAGTAGGGATCTTTTCCTACTTGTATTATTATTTGGCTAAGAGCCATGTAAATGGATGGGGACGTCGGCGCTTGGATTAATGGTTTTCGGTCTCTATGTCTCCAAAACATTTGAAACTTCGCTTTGAGAAAATCCTCATTGTTATGAATTGAACAAAGGTCAACCCGTGGTTTCACTGCTCAAGTGAATAGTGACATGATTTTTGGTGAATTCTTATGATGTTGAGTATTCAAAATGAATTGCTTATATTTGTTAATTAGCTAATGAGCTAATTTGGTGTTATTGATTGCGAATTTGCATAACATGATTTATTGGATTAATTATGTTAGTATATATATGTTTTATATATTAACATGAGTTTGTCGATTGAGACCACATTCACATGTGACTCAAAAGACCCTAGAATATTAGGAGTGAGTGCATGACATGAAATTGAAAGAAAAACGAAAATGTTTATGAAAGGAATTTCATGAAGATTTTCAAAGAATCGCCGAGTCGTTTCAACAAATCACTCTGATGAGGACTAAGGACTGCTTGGTGAAATATCCAAAGAATTCGCCGGAGGGTAACTAAACTGGATTTATCTTAAATTGTAGCTGAAGTTTTCAAGAACAAAGCTTTTGTTTTGAAACTGGATATTTTAATGCATTCGGCTTAAGCATATGAGGGAGCCCGTGAGACTCCTGACATAGATCGGGTCATGTAGACATTCGAGTATGTTCATGTAATAGCTTGATGTGATTGTTTGTCATGACATGTGCACTTAGGCGGGAGTAACCTAATGAGGAAATTATCACTACTGGGCTTCACCCACCCCGTTTGAGATCACTATTTCGTATAGGGAGTGTATGAGGACGCGCCACTAGAAAATATTAAAGTTCTGCGCTAATGGAACATGCCACATGGCCATGTAATTTTCTTGTACAGCACTGACAAAACTCTAAATTTTGATATGTTCACAAAGAGTAATTTATTAACCTTGAACCATCAGATATATTGATGGTTTTGTGAGTATCGACATGGGGCCTGGCGCCATTATTTCCGCATGGACCCTATGGGTCATCATGAACGCTGGGATGTGGCTTACACCGTAGAGCTCCCGCATAAAGGAGACTCCCATTTGAGTTGTGTCGGGTTACCCGACATCCACGAGTATCTCGCAGTTGGATCGCTTGTCAAAGGACCCCCGGTTTTCAAGGCCACAAAGCAGACGTAGTTAAGGTAAACGACACTTTGGAGCTCCTGGGTGTAAAGCTTAAGTAAATGAAAACTTAGTATCGAGTGACTCTAGCTTGCCTACATTATATGGTAAGAACATCACAAATTAGTATAGCTCGATGTTGGATACTAGAGTTATAGTCGCAAGTGAGTATGCAATATACCTAAGACTCGATGGGAAACGTTAGACTGGTGCATACACTGTGCATTTTGATGAATGTCATGTATTTATTGTGACATATGGCTTATATGCTTGATAAATAGCATATGAGAAATTAAAACCTATGGAGTTAAGAGAAATTCTGGCAAATAGTCCTATAATTTAATGAAAAAAAATTGATGTGGAAGAAAATTTTTTTTTCTAAGGTTTTACATTGTGTAAACCGAAAAATAATAGATAAAATAAATTTAATAAATGGCCTGGGTTTACTAGAAAATGAAAAAATATTTTTTGTGGTTTTCCAATAGCCGAATGGAAAAAAAAAACTCGCCAGGCTGGTAGACTGACGGCTATCTGATGAGTCACGATACAAGGAATTGTATCGTGATTAATGTTAGCCATGGGCGCAATGAAGAAGGGCTGATTTACATGGCCACCTACACCCACGATACGGCCATGGTACGCACACTAAGGGAGGCCACGACACGCACAGCCAAGGCGGCTTGGTCAGGAGGTCACGATACAAAGTTTTGTATCGTGACAAGAGTGAGGGCCTGGTCAAATATTGTGCCCAACAGCACAGCCTTTGCATCGTGACAGCAACGCCCGTTAGCGAAGGCGCGGTCGACAAATGATCAGACGTGATTGTGAGGGCGCAGGCTCGGGCTTCGGCTGCGTGGTCGCGACACGCCCGGGCCGATACTGGAAGTAGTGTGTCATGATACATGGCGCGCAACACTGCGCGAGCAGTGACACGGCCACGATACTACCGGCGGCCGCGACACGGGCCGGTGTCGGTCCCGCGATATGGCACCTCGCACGCCACGACACGGTCGCGATACGGCCGGCCCGCACAGCGCGTTTCCGTACCGTGGCGCAGGCCGGGCTGTGGTATGCACCTAGTGCACCCAACCTAGTTTTTACTCAGTGCACTCTTCCCGAAATACCGTCAGGGATACCGTTTCATGAGAGCAATCGCTTACTTGTTAATCGTTCACAAGGTTTTCAAAATAAATAAAAAAAATCAAATCAAATCAAATGAAATAATTTTTTTTTAAATAAAATGAAATAAAATAAAAATTTTGTTGCATATGATTTAATATATGAAATTAATTGTCTTGCATTACGGCGTAATGCAAGGACATTGTGTAGAAATATTTTTCTCAGATATGAATATGTCTCGGTCGTGATTAAGCCTGTGAGACACTGTGATGACTGAACTCACACCTGACATGTGTGGATGGCTAGTCGAGGGCGAGGACATAGAGGGCGTTTTCACTGGCAACGGGTCGACACCGAAGATTCACCAAAGGTGCCCTTTGTTGAGGCCGGGATCGCTGGCCGCTGCCATCGTACGCTAGTGCAACAGAGCCAGTGGAAAAGAAGAACTCATAGGTTTAGGCTCACCATCCTCCACATTCACAGAGAGATCCATTGCGGCAAACCATTGGTTCATACAGTCGAGGCGTGTCATGGCCGCGATTTACCCCGACACGACTAAGATTGTAATTAGCCACCCAACTAGAAAGCGAGTACTTAAGTATGGTGGAATCGACAAAGACCCTGTGAGACCAGAGGCAATGACATGGGTAGTTCCGTGAGCTGCCGCGGGTAAGTATTTTCACGCGAGACATGCCAAGGCCCAACAGTTCCTTGAGCTGAGGCAGGGGACGATGACTGTGATGGATTACGTGGCTAGATTCACGGTTAGCCCGCTGTTATTGATCACTGATGGCCAAAGTCAGAAATTCGAGAATGGGCTAAAGTTGTCCATCTGGGCAAGATTGTGGTGACTTCGCCTATAGGACTCTATGGTCAGACTGCCCACCATAGAGAGAGAGATCGAGGATGCCTCGTGAGTAATTTTGATGCAAAAGTAGTAGTGAGGAAGGAGAGTCATTTTCTTCTGGCTCGAGCAAGAGGCCTGTGGGTTCACGGGTTCCAGTGGTTGCGCCATCCAGCCAAAGATGATCATTGCCGGCCAAGCATGGGAGATGATACAAGATATTCTCCACACCCTGATAAGCCAGAAGCTAGTTTCGGGCCTTAGAGAGTCGCACGCACCTCCCATTACACGCAGCCGTAGAGGTCAACATGGCCAAGGCAGAGGACGAGCCCACAGTGTGGACGCCAGGTTCAGGGGCGACGACGCGACTACACCACCGCCGTAGTCAGCAGATCAGCCAAATATATGTGGTAATGCTTTTGCTATCTCGCTTGGTGGGCAAGAATGTTATTTGATTCCTGTGTTTATCCATTTATCACACTGGGCCAGATGTGAGTCATTCTAGAGGTCAGAGCCTTGAGGAGCCCTTGTATGTGAGTTCTCCCTAGTATCAGGTCGAGGATAGGACGATATTTCGGCTGCGAGCCAGAGATCCTGTGACCCCAATTCGCTGTTGGACCCTGAGACCGCCGGACATGTCAGAATTCGACGCCATCCCGATGGATCGACCGATGTTTCCATGTGGTCACAAATTTCAACAGGAGTCAACATGAGGTTACCGCCAAGATGCATGTGACGGCACGGTTGCATTTTAGGGACAAGCAGATATTTTTGGCCCCATACAAGAATGGTGTCCAGTGTGTCGTGACGCTTGGCGGGTCAGCTGCAAGCCTCCTTGGCTCCTAGAGGACGTGTGTGAGACCTACTTTAGATCTTACCTCGAGTAGCTGTGAGCAAGGGGATGTTTTTCCTGGATGAGCTACCGAGACGCTCCCGCATAGGGCTAGACTTCGGTATCGAGTTACACCCGTGTATTTCGCCCATTTCTATGACTCAAAAGATAGATGGCACCGTTGAGTTGGGTGAACCTCGTATCCGCCATAGAGCTACTGGACAAGGGGTTCATTAGACCGAACACTTCACCATGGGGTGCTCCGATTCTATTTGCAAAGAAGAAGGACAAGACCCTTCGACTGTGCATTGATTACAGGAAGTTGAACAGAGTTATGGTTAAGAATCGATACCCATTACCGAGGATTGATGACTTGTTTGATCATTTGAGAAGAGCGCGAGTCTACTCCAAAATGTAATTCATTGGCTACTTCATCGCCCGAGGGTTAGGGAGAATGTATTATCCCTAAGACACAGATATGACAGTGCCCAAAAGCACTATTTTAACCTTGTTTATTTAAGTGCTCTTTGAGCACCTTTTTGTGTACTAATAATCACTGTGAATTAACCCAATTTACACATTAAGGTCCCTACTATTCTATTGATAGCATTTTGTGGCAAATTTTGCAATTTTTGCGAGCTAATTATGCCAAAATTGTTGAGTCGATCAAAGCACGAAGAATTCGAGGCAAACTCAAGATTTGCATCAAAGACCGTGGCAAAGACAGCGCAAAACAGAAGAAAATGGAGCACAAAATTACGCTGCCAAATTCACTCCTTCTTGACACTGTTCATGCATCATTCTGACACTATTCATCCAGCAGCCACTGTTCACCTGCTTTTTGACGCCTTAGATTTTTGTTATAATTTTTTGTTTCTTCCGATATTATCCCTTGTAATAGCTTTTGGTTTTGGGTTTTTTTTTTTTTGTAATTTCCTTGGCTCAGCGATATAAGCCTCGCAAATGGCCTCAACAACTCAATCACTCAAAGAATAAACTTTTTGTAGAAGCCACTCTCTCCCGCTGCTTTTCATTTTCTCCACTTTCCTCACTTTCTCTCATTTTTCCTACGCTAAACAAATTTCGGTGATGACAACTCGAGGGATGGTCAAGCTGACCGCTTCTCCTAAAGAGGAGGGCCACTGGCAACCCGCTTTAAGGTACACTTTGGTTCCCATTTTGCACCAGTTTTGAGCATTTATGCTTCTATCTTTCAATCTAGGTTTAAATCCTCTCAGATGCCTCGATCGAATTCGCAAGAGATTTGGAAATCTTTTCGGTCTCAATGGATGCTTATTGCTGATCCACTAAGATCTGCTATTGTCTTCTGAGTCTGTAGGTAGATCGTATCGGTATTCACCATGGAAGATGAGTGCTCGCAAATGTCGCCACAGATAATTATTTCGGGTTAGGGTTTTATAAAATGAAGATTCTGGGAGATAGGACTATAGGTCATCCTCCCCAACGCGAGGAAATGACCTTGGAAACCTCAGTTGCCCTAGGACTGCCCAGCATCCTATGCTTCAAGGAGATCTCTTTTATTATTTTTCTTATTTTACCTAAGTTTATTTACAGTTTTCACCATTAAAACGCCCCTGTTTTTATCACCACCTAAAAATCCAAACTGAAAATTCACCATTTTGAATCACTGCAAATACTAGACGTAAGAAACCCATCCCAAAGGTTCGAATCTTGGGAAATTACTATACCGCAGTAGCTCACTACGCATATATATAGGATTTGTGGATAAATTTTGTCGATTCCGACACCTATTGTGGCACGACCAAATGTATGCCATTTGGGATGTGCCTGCTTAAATGATGACTGATGTACACTTGTGATCCCCATCACAAAGATCCGGTGAATTTTCTTTGGCTTCTTCCGGCGACGCCCCGGCAAATGGTCAATTTTTCTTCTCTGTTTATTTTATTTTTTTAGTTAACATTACCCTTTGTTTTTTTGGTAGAATTGTTTTCCTTTTTTCCTTGTTTGGTGTCTGCCTTGTTCTTGCTGCAGGGGAACACGTTTCAGTGGGTAAGAAATCCAGGAGGCAGACTCAATAAACCTGTCTCCTACTAACCCGGATTGAACTTGAATTGTGATCAAATGGAACACTTGTAGGGAGAGCAAGATACCACACTCAGAGAGAAACTGCATACATGTCAATGAGGGATTACAGAAACCTTCCATGGTAATCAAGAACTTTGGGGGAGAAACCAATCCATCTAGCCCATGAGGGACTATAGGAACCAAATGATGAGAGCACTTTGCAGCGTTTCCCAACTAATGCACCATCAATACTTACAACTCTAATGGGGAACCACAAACTCCTCATGTAACTGAAACCCACAGCTAAAATTTTGCTTCTAAATATTATGTCTCAACTCCTCAGCCACAACAACCACCACAGTTGACATCTTCAGCGAGCAGTACAGCCAAACTCGAGTAAACTAAAGGATAATTTATAGAGCAAGAGGCGTTGGAATGTCCGCTTCAATCAATTAACACAAAGGGAGCCCCTAATAAGGAATTGGATGGGTTCCAGCGAAATTGATCAAATTTTGACATCTCGTAGAATCCATCTCAAAGCTCAATAACTCAACTTATTCATCAAAAGGAGAGAACTAAAAGAGTGCCCCGATTGACACCACAGTTGGAGGTTAAATATAAACAAAGAAGATGAAGCAATTTCCCATTGTTGACTGAGGAGGGCAGTATAAAGGAAACAGTGGAAGGGACTCAAGAGCCTATCCTTCAACCAATCCCCATAAATTTGGATCCTAGTGTCATTGCCCAACCCAAAAACAGCCCACTGCTAGCAGCATCCTCCCCAGACCCAGTGTATACCCTGCCTGCAGCACAATCCACACCCAAAACACCTACCACAAAGGCCACCCCATCTGCACTGCTTGTGCTGCAAAACATCAAAAAATTAGTGGTCATTGCTCAGATTTTTGCCACTACATCAAAGAATTAGCAAATTTCGCTTCATAAATGCACATACAGTGGATGGTTCTGCAGGTCGTCTGATCTGAGCACCTGAATCTCAGCATTTCTAAGCTCCGCCAGTTCCAACAGTCTCCAAAGGCTTGATGAATTAGGGGTCAGTGATACAAATTCTCACTTTGTTTCCTTCATCTTTTCTTTTATTTTATTTTATTTTATTTGATGTCTTTAATTTTTCTTCTTAGATTTTCTAATTTTTAGTTAAATCTTTGTTTTAGATTACTTTTCCATTTTTCTACATTTTTTAAATTTTTCAGGTTAATTTTTGCGTATTTTTGCCCAAAATTTACAAATAGAGGTGCGACAGACCCATGTAAAATTTCACAGTTGCATCAATGTTATGCAATTTCGCAAAGATCACTCAGTAAGTTACAAAATTCATTTTTACTGCACTGCTCTTCTTTTGTCCTTTTGTGATATATATATAAGGTATGGTTAAAAAAATATTTTGTCTTCAAAATTTATAAAAAAAAATTGTTTTCTCGCAGTTCCAATTCTCAACCCCATTTTGTTTTGATTCTCATAGCTTTTTCCCATCCGAACTCCGTTTTAAAAGCTTTGGTATTGTCGGGAAGACAGAGTGTAGAATCTAAATATAGCAGAAAAATACTTTTGAAATTATTATAAAGGTGTAATTTTAAAATGCTCCAACTGGTCACTTTTTCTCTCTTTTCCTAACTTATTATTTGAAGCCCAAAACTTTGTCGGTCAGTATCGATGGAAAGTCATGTTTCATCCAACAACGAGTATATTCTCATCAGAGACTTCCTCTAACTTTCAATCTGAATTCCATTGCGATAAACGTGATATCTGATCAAAAAGAGTTGCAAGGAAGTGACATTTATTTATGTTTTGTTACTATTTTGATGCCTGTACTTTGTATGCTCAAAGGCCCATTGGTTTTCCAGGAGTCGTTATACTATACGCCTTACTTTTCAATTCAAACTTGGAACCCATTTGCACCCATTTTTTTTTTTTTGTAGTTTTGCCTAGCTTGCAAGCTTAAAACGAAACACCACCATCCATTGATGTGGATTGGTTCCATGCCCGGTCGAGGATGATCACGCCAGAAAGCAACACTTTCTTCCATCTTTAGCTAACCACACACTGTGCACATCAGTTTCTTCCAATGTTTCAAAAACCGCCACTTCCTAAACATTGTAAAACCTACCCTAGTTTCGTTGACCACTTGTAGGTTAAGGACCCCCATGAATAGAAGGCCAATGTGTCTTCCAAAAGAAAAGAAAAGAAAAGGAAAAAGAAAAGAAAATAAAAAGAAGAAAGGAATCATAACGCCGCCTGAAACCCGCTAATACCCGAGGGTATATGGTGAAAGTCTTTAAAGTATGGTGCCCTAAACGAACTGGTTGGGAGCCACCGACTTAGTGCTTGCTACATGGGTGGAAATGTGGAGTTTAGCAAGTTGTAGGTGTTGGAGTTTTGAAATCATTCGGAGTCCGGGGTGAGACCTGAAGAGTTAGTGATCGAAAGATCCTTATGACTTGGTGCCCTAAGCCTTAATTGGTTGGGAGTCATTGGTAGATCCCCGCTACATGGACTTTGGTGAGGTCGATTCTCAAGATTGCACCCTACAGCAAATACAAAAAAAGAGAGTTGTGGAATAAGAGGGTCTTGATCTATTTGGGTCGACATGCTAGTCAGGCAATACGTCAGGAGAGTGCGCTTTAGCGCTTTATTGCTGAGAACCGATCAAAACAAAACACTTAGGTTTTCGTGGAAGTCTCCAGTTGATTCTACCAGAAGGAGAGACTCTTTTGGATACTCAATTTTGTATGGCATTCATTCTCTCTAGATAGCTATCGGGCAAGGGTTTGATTCTCACGAGGGTTGTGCATTACTCATTCACAACCTTTTGAAATACCATTTTTGTGAACACACTTTGTTATCGCTTTGTTTGCCTCTTCTTTCTTTCTTTTCATTGCTAAGGGACTAGCAAATGTGAAGGGGGTGTGATTAGTGCTCTCAAAATTACTACTTTAACCCCGTTTATTTAAGGTTTTCAGCACTCAAGCAGATTTAATCAGAATTAACCCACTTACAGTATTAAGGTCCCTACTATTCTATTGATTGCATTTTGTAAGTAAATTTGTAGTTTTATGAAGCACTATGCTAAAATTGTTGAGTCGATCCAAGCACGAAGAATTCGAGGCAAACTCAACATTGTAGATCAAAGACCAGAGGAAAGAATAGCAGAAAACAGAAGAAAATGGAGCACGAAATTACGCTGCGAAATTCACTCCTTCTTGACACTGTTCATGCATCATGCTGACACTATTCATCCAAAGCAGCCCACTGCTTCACCGCTACGCCTCATTTTTGTTATAATTTTTTGCTTTCCAATATTATCCCTGTAATAGCGCTTTTTTGGTTTTGTTTTTTTTTTTGTACTTCCTTGGCCTGATTTATATAAGCTCTGCCAAGCCTTGTATTAGTCAATCAATTCAGCAATAAATTTTTTTGGAGAGAAGCTTTCAGCTCTCCCGCGTTTTTCATTTTCTGTCCACTTTCCCTCACTTTCTCTCCTTTTCTCGGCTGCCAAACAACCTGAGGATGACAACTCGGATGATGGTTGGCTAGACCGCTTTTCTCCTTAAAGAGGAGGGCTACTGGGCAATGGTTTTAAGGTACACTTTTGGTTCCCCTGTTTTTTAACGCAAGCAGTTTTGAGCATTTATGTTTCTATCTTTCAATCTAGGTTTAAATCCTCTTGAGATGCCTTGATTGACCAGTGATGAGTGCCTAAAACACTCATAGTATACTCGCGTCGGTCTTTCATCTTTTCGTTTATTTGATAGTAATTTTATAGTTTTAGACCCCGACTTGTCTCGTTTGGACGCGTGCATCGGGGGCTTAAAAGAGCAGCCTTTGAAAGCAATTCGGGAGCAATGGGGATGGGAGCAAGGAAGCCATCGCCACGCCAGCGACGCCCCAACGCGCCGCTGACAGCAACGCCGCGAGGCGTTCCCACGCCGCGACGCCCCAACGCCGCTGACGCCCCCACGTCAGCGCGTCTCCAACGCCGCTACGCCCCCATCGTCAGCGACGTCCCCACGCCGCACGCTTCTCTGGGTCAAACAACGGTCAACAAGTGGAAAGCCGCAACGCTCAACGCCGCGAATGTTCAACGTCGCGACGCTAAACGCCGCTGGATGCCAGCTCGAGATCCGAACCCTATCATTTGTGCGAATGACCGTAGAAATCAAGAGGGGAGGCGACGAACGGCGTGCACGGTTCCCGTGAGCGCAGTGACGTACTTCGAGAAAGTGCCTGTGATTTGTACTGCTTTCTTATTTTTGGATATTAGAATTATGTTTTTAATAATTCAACATTTTGATCTTTCACCTAGAATGTTCTAGATTTATTTCTAGGGTTATATTGGAACCCCGTCATATGTTGATGGATTGTTTTCTGATCTTTTATATTATTCAGTTGTTTATCAATTTGTTACATCTGCTCTATTTCTGTAGTTCAATTATATGATAATGTCTGGCCAACATTAGCATAATCACACTAGAGATCCGAGATTCGAGAGATGAGGTTTTCCAGGGATCTGGGTAGAGCAGCCTTCAGTTGATTCGGTAAATAGAGATATTCCGATCCTGAAGGTGGCACTTGGGGTTAACGCTTAAGAATGCACACCGAGTCGAGACAGATATACTCAATTTATTCATGAGATAGGCGTATATACCTCGAGAGAGGATATCTCGGTAAGTAAGATCACCTCGCCATCAGACAAAGTATAAATACATTGAATAATACTGAAGAAATAATCCATTAAAAGTGACAGGGGGAGATATAACCCTAGGCTTCAATACCAGAGCAATTCATTAGAATCAATAGTTTAGTCAAATTTCATATACTTAAATTCTTGCCTAGAATCATCTATTCAGATACTATCTAAAAGCGTAACCTTGTAGTCATTATACCGTCCCTCAGATCGATATCCGTGCAATACCAGCACACTATATTACTGGGCGACGCGTGCACTACAAGACATAGCGCATATTTTATACACCGCTGCCGGGTCACAACCAGTATTTGGAAATCTTTTCGGGTTCAATGGATGCTTATTGCTAGATCCACTGAGATTCGGTTAGTTGTCTTCTATGAGTCACTGTAGGGTAGATCAGGGGATGGGTATTCACTGCGGGGAACATTTATGCTCTGCAAATGCTACTTTTCAAAAGGATAATTATTTTGGGTTAGGTTTTATAGCTAAATGAAGATCCGGTTCGGGAGATGACTATAGGTCATCCTCCCTAACGCGAGGAAATGACCTTGGAAACCCTCAGTTGCCCTAGGATCCTAAGCCTAGTATCCTGATACTTCAAGGAGATCTCTTTTATTATTTTCTTATTTTACCTCAGTTTATTTCCAGTTTTCACCATTAAAACCCCCCTGTTTTTATCACCACTTAAAAATCCAAACTAAAAATTCACCATTTTGAATCACTGCAAATCATTTTGTACGAAGAAAACCCATCCTTGTGTTCAAATTTAGAGCTCACTATATCGCAGAGTCGCCAATGACAAAGAGATTTTAGGATATAAATTTTGTTGATTCGATACACATATCAAAGAAATTAATCAAATGGTTAGCGGGCACTTTGAATTGCCGTGATTTTGGATTGACGGAATGCGCCAGTAGCATTCATGGACTCCCATGCATAGTGTCTAACTCTCATATAGATGGCTGTCAGTAGTCTTCGCATGTATGGTTTTATCTACTCCCGCATGCAGTGGGATCATGAGTATCATTTGAGGATTGTGTTACAGCTTGCTGAGAGACCATCACCAGACACAAGTTCAATAAGTGGTAGTTTTATTATCGAGGTGAGACTCGGGACACGTGGTGTTAGCATCGTGGGTGCTCGTGGACCCAAGAGAAGGTCGGCCGTGGATGAGTCGAGAGGCCGGGTCGGCCTTGAGATACGTAGCTTCGATCGGCCGGGTACCACAGATTCACATGATTTCTCTGACATGGCACCTATGACGAGATCGAATCTCGAAGGAGATCAAGTCGATTGGGATGACCGATGCGATGAGGCATTCCAGGAGTTGAAGAGGAGGCTTACTGGGCCTTATCTTGATAGTCCCTATTAGGACAGGTACACAAGCAGTATCAGGATGTCTCGAGGGCGGCCGGGATGTGTTTTGATGCAAATTGTGAGGGTAGTGAAGCAGGTTCCATCACAGCAGTTAGTCTGGCATAAGATTATCACACACGATATGAGCTGATGGCCGTAGTCTCTCACCTGAAGATTTGGCGCCACTACTTGTATGGCAAGGAATTCGAGGTGTACATAGACCACAAAGTCCGGCGAGATTTTACGCTAAGGACTCAACACAGGCAACTCAGATGATGAGTCTCAGAGGATTATGATCACTTTATCTCATCTGTAAGGCAAATGTGGTGGTCGATGCACTAATCGAAGTCACGGGAGCATTGGCTAGTATAGCTTCCTATATGATGCTCTGACCGTAGACAGCTGGCTACAAGATGAAGAGTGAAATTGTGTACAGCCAGTTAAGGCAAATTTATTCTATTGAGATATTTGTTCCGGGAAGGACGGATATAGTGTCTGATATCGTGATCAGTACGCCGCACAGACGCAGGGCTAGACCATTCACGATGGCAGTCTTCGATGGGACTAGGTTCTCAAACAGATCACTTGGAGAGAGAGACTGCAGAGTCACCGCTCAATTTGGTCAGTCCGTGGCACGGCGATGTATCAGATTCTTCGTCGCAATACTGAGCTGAACGAAGAGACACGTAGGACTTTGTTTATCGTATGATATGTTCACGCATTAGCGTTGGTACGGCACCAAGATGCCAGGCTATCAGCCATCGGTGTGTCAGTGGAAGTGGAGCACGCCACGATGAATTTTTAGACCTATTTTCCACAAACACCTGGTAGATACAGATGCGGTATGGTGATAGTGACCTGGCCACACGAAGTCGGCATTACTTTCTAGCCGTGCGGATGACCTTCACATTGGAGAGATTCATTGGTTGTACATTCGAGAAATAGTCCGGCTACATGGAGTACCGGTATCCATAGTGTCGGATAGAGACCTCGAGGTTGGCTGGCATACTCTTGGTAGCAGAGTTTCCAGTGGTTATGGGCACACTACTAATTACATGAGTACAACTTTCCACCCACGTGTTGCATGGTCGGGCTAGAGAGACCATACAAAAGAAGAGGATATGCCGCGAGAATGCTGCCCGGGATCATAAGTGGGTACTAAATATGCATTTGCCCTTAGTGGAATTCGCCTACAATAACAGTTATTAGGCGAGTATATTGTGATGGCACCATATATAATATAGTTGTGGAGGCCATGTAGGTCACCGTTATGTTGGACCTATGGGAGAGAGCTCCATCATCGGCCTGATCCGATTAGAGACACCCTCCGAGAAGGCAGCTTGATATGACAACGCCTTTCTGTCGAGCCATAAGAGCTTGCGCTGAGGTGCGACGTCGAATTCTGAGTTCGAGGCTGAGATCACGCTCTCTTGAAGGTGATGTGTCTGGCAGGAGTGGTCGTTAAAAAGCACGAAGCTATCGTCAGGTCATCAGCCCTTCAGATACTCGAGAGGTAGGCATTGTAGCGCTGCACTGGTTGCTTTACCGCCCAGCATGTCAGGTGTCCACGAGGTATTTTTCATCTCCATGCTCCAAAGGTACACCCGCATCCAAATTTCATGCAAGTGGGATCGGGAGAAATCGGTGGTCGACAACCGATGGACCTTCGAGAGGACTAGTGCACATGACAGTCGAGATCGTGAAGCCACGCAAGACCGTGAGGTTAGCGAGGGTGCTATGGCGGCACCATGGAGTGGAGGAGTCAATGCGGGGAGCGAGGACACGATGCGTGGCCACCTATCCTTCGTTAGACTACACGCGGTTTTAGCCGCTTAATACTAATGATCATTTACATGCATGGTATAATGCTGCATATGCATGGGATTTGTTAGATTGTCCGCACTGGACGAAATTCCTTTTAAGCGAGGGGGAGAATGCAAACCCGGAAAATTCAAATTTTCAAAAGGGTAAAACGCAATTTCGTAAAAACTGAATTTTTCAGATCTCGATGGACGAAACGACTTCACCGCTGAATCGCCTCATGAACGAGCTACCACGTCGAATTTCGTCAAATTTTGAGACAATCGGAATTTCACGTTTTTCGAGGCACCGGGTGTCGAGTGCCGTAAAACGGGTTCGAGAGACATGTGATGTGACAAAAGTCACCTACTACATGTACCCATGTGACCCATGTTGCATGATTAGTGAGAGGATGAGATGAATGGCCTAGATTGTGCCAAGGCACAAGGAAAGGCGACACAGGGAATCACATTGAAATGTTAAACGAAAAAGACAAAAAGTTGAAATAAGGTCCTCTTCTCCATTTTTGAAGACCAAAATTGGCAGTAGCTGGAGTTGTGATTTTAGAGAGAGAAGGAGCCTCTCTCTAGACTTGCGTCGTCGGATCGCCGGGCTCGACCGAAAGAAGAAGTAAAGTCGATCTACGCGCAGGCTAAGCGTGACATCGATTCATGGAGTTCATTAACCTAAGAAGTGCAGGATCTTTTCCTACTTGTATTATTCTTTCAAGCAAGAGCCACGTGAATGGTCAGATGTTCTGAAGTTTGATTAGCCGTGTTTTCGATCTCAAAACATTTGAACCGGAGTGGAAAAACTTTGTCGTGGGCTGAAGAAAAGCAACTAGAGGGTTTCAACGTTTCACGTGGAATAAGGATACAATTCGTGTGAATTCTTGCGATACGAGTATCTAAAATGACTTTTAGTTTGTTAATAGTTTTTTATGAGCTAATTTGTGTTATTATCGTAAATTAGAATATTATTTATGTGGATTAATAAAATGTGTATATATGATAGTTTTGGCACATGAGATTGTTGAGATTGACATCATGCATTCCATATGCACTGGGGCACCCTAGAATATTAGGAGTGAGTGCATGACATGAGATTGAAAGAAAAACAAAAATGTTTGTGAAAGGAATTTCAAGGAAGATTTTCCGAAGAATTACCTTGGAGAGTTGTCCAACAGATAACTTCGGATGAGGACCATGACCGGCTTCTGAGAAATATCCAGCACCGCCCCGAGGCAAATTCTAATATTTACTCGTATCGTAGTGAGTTTTCGAACAAAAGCTTTTGTTTTAAAAACTGATATTTTACTCAGATTCTGCTTTAGTGAGAAGGCATGTATGTGAAGTCCATGCAGACTTCTAAAATACGGATTTGTCAAAGGGAGATTCAGTAGTTTCATGTAATTGCTTCGGATTTATCGTTTATCACATATCGTGACTAGTGGTAATGAGGAAATTATCACTCACCGGGCCTTTGCTCACCATGCCGAGGGATCACTATTTCGTGCATAGGGAGTGGCACAGAGGATTCACGCCACAAGAAAGCTCTCTGCTTTAGAAGTTGAAAGTTTCTGTTATGGCTTGGTAGAGACTTTGTATAACATGTGATAAAACCCAAATTTTTATATATGTTTGCAAAGAGTAATTTATTGAACTCTCGAACTATTATATAGTTGATGTATTAGAGTATTACTTAAAGTCTAAGTGGCCATTATTTTACTCATATGGACCCCGTGTTTACTGGCATCATGGGACAGGTTTTGTACTGGGGCAGCTCACTACAAAGGAGACTCACTGGCTTCAGAGTGGTGTCGGGTTTACCCTGGCATCCGTCTAGTATTCCGCAGTCGATTAAGATCAACGACCCTGTGTCAGGCACACAATTTTATATTTGAAAATGATAAACATTCTGGTAAGATTACCATTTTAAATAGACCTTAAGATTTTGGCTATTTTCCAACTTTAAATTGTTAGCCGAATCATTAAAAATTAGCCCATGAAATGGTAGACAGAATAAATCATTTAGTCTGTAGTTTGAATGGATCGCTTCAAATGGTCGAATGGGCTCAAGCCAAATTTCTAACTCATATGCACTATATTACTTTTAATTTTTAATATATATTTAAAAAAGTGACTATAGTAAAAAGTATCTTCCAAAAATTTAATCAAAATAAAATATCATAAAAATGCACTATTTTAAAAATAAAACAATTGAAATAGAGGTCCGCCCAAAATGAAAATATTGAAAATAATTTCATAAACAACTTTAATTACACCTATTTATAAGAGGCTACATGAAAGGCTATATTATGTTACTTATTCAATAAGCTATTTATGTTTGGGATGTACATTTAAAAAGTGCTTATGCATACTACTACACAAGCACATATAACAATTGAAATTACTGAAAAGACCATTATAAACACTTATAAAATTGAAGTGTTTGAATAAATAAGCATTTGTCATAATTTTTAAAAAACTAAATAACTAAAAATTAATATTACATATGCATCAAAGAGATTAAAAAAACTAAAATATTCTTGGTTTTTTTCTTCATTAAAATCTTTGGGACACCCGCACGATTATATTTTGTATGTTTCGTGTGCGATTCAAAAATCACCATAACATATTTTTGGCATGTGCCTATGTTGGATCTGATTTTTGTGAAACATAAATTGTGGGACATCTTTTGTGAAACATCATCCACACTCATTCTCGTTGAAGATGCCACCAAAATCTTTGAGAAGTAAAACCCATTTTGGAGTATCATGACTCAAGATTCATCGTCAGAGAAGCAACATAAGAAGGATTCGCCCACCATGTGGCGGAACAATTTGAGAGAAATACAACAAAATCTCTCTCTGCAAAGACTGAGATATTAGACAGCCCATTCGGGCATGAAGCAGGCATATGTAATATAAATGATGATGGTACTCATGTTCCTAATGTTGTTGAGTTTCAAGCAATGATTAAGAATCTACAGAGATTGAACATGTTGGTTGGACAACGTTTTGATGAAAAAATGGCTGCTCAAGTAGAGATTGACTCAAAACAACTCAAAGTTCTGGTTGAGAAAACTAAAGTCATGTCGGAGTATGCACAAGCCTTGATAGATAAAGCTGACAAACATACCATAAAAACATCCGAGCAAATTAAGACTATTGTGGCAGAGCGAAGAACACCCGTGCACAAGAGACTATCCTCAAAGCAACTCAGGCGATTGTTTCTCAAACCACAAAGGTCAGAACTGACTCGACAAAGGCAATGCTAATCACCAATGAGATACTATTTATTGAACTCGGGGGTAGTTCTCAAGAATTTTCGTGTGAAGCGTGGATCTCAATTTCCTTTAAATAGCTTGAATGATAACTCTCCCAGGAAAGAAGAGTAATTTATGCACTCTTCAACAGAGAACGTTTCATCCCGTTAGAACAATGGCTCTCAAAGGTGTATAACACTAACCTAGTTACACAACTGAGTTTATAACAGCTACCTTTTTAGCCGATAGATACTATTTCACCACCCTTAGGAGGTATTAATAGAGGGCCATAAATTCTTCAGTCTTTGATGCAGCCACCTCCACCACCAAACTTGGAGGCAATAAGGGAAGCGGTACAAGAACTATACGGGCTTGGCCTTAGACAGGTTGGCCTCCCAAAATTCTATAAGCCATATCCAGAGGTAATACAGAAGAGAATCCACCAGGGTGAGAAATTTTAATTTTCTTTATTCTTTAGAGAAGATGGACAACCACTGAGCATGTGGTCAAATTCTGCCAGTGTGGGTACTTGCCAACTATGGAAATTTCCCCTACCTCAAACTCAGGTTATTTCCTAACTCATTGACAAGAGCTGCTTTTACTTGGTATGGAACACTGCCAAGGAATTCTATCATGAGTTAGTAAGAAATCAGAGACGGGCTCCACACACACAATATTTCATAGTTGTAATCCGAGATTTGCATAGCAGAATTATCAAGGGTAACCCAAAGGGGTGGAGAAACAATGGAGTCATTTATCTATTGTTTCAAAAGAATGAGGAATAGATGCAAAATCCATCTCCCAAAAGCAGAGTACGTGAAGATAGCAATGTAGGGACTTGATGTAATCTCAAATTGCGCTCGCGACGCGCTTTATAACATGTTTTGGGTATAATAAAAGAAAATGTATATTTTTTCGGAATAAAATAATGCTAAAAATAAATAAGCACAATCCGGAATTAATCTAAGGGTCAAGGGTAAATTAATAATTTACCAATTCAGGACCCAAGGGTCATAATTTATGAAGATTATAGGCTAACATAGTAATAAGATAAGTTAGAATTACAATTGGGGAGCAGTTGAATGACCAAATGGCAAATGGAATTTAATGCCAATTTGATAAGGCCAAACAAAGCCTTAAGAAATATCTCATTTTTGGCTTTTGGTTAGGGCAAACCGGTTGAGAGAAAAGGAGAAGAGAAGAGAAGAGAAAGAGAAGAGAAAGAGAAGAAGAAGGAAGAAAAGAAGAAGAAAAGTGCAGGAAAAGCAAAGGTATGGAACTTTGTATGGAAATTTTATGACCCTTATTAGTGGTCGTCCACATGTTTTATTTCCCACTAAACTATAAGCTTAACATAGGTGTTTCATCCTTGTAGGTACAGGAGAAGCAGGAACAAGAAGTCCGGACATTCCACATCAGCAACCAAGGCCAACACACTACTAGGTGCCTACTGAAGACCGTTTGGTCTATTTTTGTATATGTTTTGCTTTTGTAAGCAATGTAAAACTTTGTATATGTTGAACACTCCTATTTATGGAGTTTTGAATATATTTTGTAATCCGCTGCTGCATAATATATTTCAAGGTAAATGTTTAATAGTACATGAATGAACAAGTTAATGGTATGGTAAAAAGTAAAAGATAGTTGTAGTTAAGTAGTGCATCGTAGTACCCTGTCAGCGCTGCCAGAAGGTAATGAGGTTTGACAATTTAGTGGTATCGCAGCCTAGGTTTAGGCATTTCGGAAAAGCCTAAGTTTAGGCATTCTATAGAGCATAAGATTGAAAGTATGTGTTTAGTAAATGTGTTGCCCTGATGGATGTCCTTGTGTTTTGCATAGACGATCGCCTCCAAAATCCAACCGGAAGAAGCAACAGAGTGTTAACCCCCGAGATCATGTTACCTCGGCGACCCTTTCGATTTTGTCGTAAGCGAGTCATCCCGGCTGAGCCAAATGAAGCTTTACTGAGGATATCTCAAGACATGACTCAGGTATTAAAGAGATTGATAGCTCCGAAAGCCAAGATAGATATGGTAAGAAGACATAGAGCTGAGAAATTCCATGGGACAAACATGGAAGAGTCCGATAAAGCGGAATTCTAGTTAGAAAAGTTGCAAAGAATATTGGAGGAAGTTAGATGCCCTCTCGATCAGAGAGTATCATGTGCAAAATCATTATTGTAGAGTGAGGCATATGATTGGTGGAAACTAGCGTTAAGAAGTCCGAGATCCCAAATCCTATGACTTCCGGAGCTCTTGTCCAAGAGTTCAAGGCAAAGTAATGCCATCGAGATGTATAGGAGTCTATGGAAACAGCCTCGAATTTGAAACGGAGGAACATATTTGGTGGCTAAATATGAGAAAGAATTCGCTCATCTCAGCCAGTACGCACCGAATCGGGTCCTCACCGAGGCATTTCTCGTAAAGTACTGGAGGATGGACTGCATGATTCCATCAAGAGATATTTGGCACCTATGACTTCTCTCTAGTAAGTGAATTTTTATTAGTTGGTCCAAGCTTCTAGAAAAGTAGAGAGACTTGAAACAAGCAGCAAAGAAAGATATCAGAAGAAGAAGTTTTTTAGAGGAGCTTCGTCCTCCCCAAGAAAGGCCTCCAGGGAGTCTCAAACTTCAATCGTAATACGCTCAAATACGAGAGGTAGAATATTTAAGTATCCAATGTAGCACTTAGTTCTAAAGTAGAGGTGCTTCCTTCTGGGGCTTGACGGGAGAAATCCCAGAGTGCCCTCATTTCCATAGAAGGCATTTGGGTGTTTGTAGGTTATTGATATGAGGGTGTTTCCAATGTGGCAGCATTAATCATTTGATAGAACAGTGTCCTAGAGAGTTAGGGGATAGTAGAAGTCTGCAAGAAAGTGGTAGAGGAAAATTAGTAACACTACCTTCGACGAGAGATTGAGGTAGGGGTTGAAGTGGCCCGATTCAGCATTGAGGGCGAGGGGGTATGATCTTCGAGATAAAGTGATCAGTCCGACAATTTATAAGTACAAGCATGAGCATAAGGAGAGGAGCGGAGGATCGTGGATGCTCCTGAGGTTATAATTGGTATATTTTCTCTTTATGATATTGAGTTGCATGCATTGATTGATCTTGATCCACTCATTCGTATGTATGCATTGAACATGTATTTGATAAGATACCAAAGAAAGGAACGTGTTAGAATATGACATGCATGTAACCAAATCTATCGGGGCATAGCAGCAAGATGGATACGATACAGAATCGCTTCCATTGTTATACAAGCAAGAGAGTTTCTCGTTGATTTGATAACTTACCATTTCGAGAGTTTAACTTGATTCTGGGAATGGATTGGTTGTCTAAACATCGAGCAATAGTTGATTGTAATAAAAGAAAGTGTTGAGACGCCCGACTACCGAGGTAATAGTACAGTGGCATTAGATCTCGCTTAATGTCTAATGATCTCCTCGCGATGCAAAAGTTAGGAAACTTACAGGAAAGGTCAGAGACATTCATGGCCTTGATACTTTACCTAAGAGAGGCCAAGTTGATTCGAAAGATTTTAAAGAGTAAGGAATTTCCGTATGTATTCCCTCGAAGAGTTACTGCATTCCTCGAGAGGAGGTGGATTTATCCATAGAAACTGTACCAGGAACAATCCCTATGTCTAGGGCACGATACAGAATGGCTCCAACGAAATTGAAAGAGTTAAAGAGTCAATTACAAGAGCTTTTGGATAAAGGTTTTATCCGACCCAGTGTGTCACCCCAGGGTGCACTTGTTTTATTTGTTAAAAAGAAAGATGGCACGTTACGGATGTGCATTGATTATCAGCAAATCAATAAGGCGACAGTGAAAAACAAGTATCCATTGCCGAGAATTGAAGATCTCTTTGATCAGTTAAAGGGAGCGGGTGTCTTTTCAAAGATAGACCTGTGATTAGGTTATTATCAGCTAAGAGTGAAGGATGCTTCATGTCAAGATCGCATTAGAACTCGATACGCCATTATGAGTTTTTGCAATGCCATTTCGGTTGACTAATGCACCAATAATATTCATGGATTTAATGAATAGGTATTCGAATTCTATGTGGATAAGTCAGGTTTTTATTGATGACATCTTGGTGTATTCTAAGGATGCACAGGCACATAAACAACATCTGAGAATTTTCATGGAGACGTTAAGAGAAAAGAAGTTATATGCTAAACTCAACAAATGTGACTTTTAGCCGAAGGAAGTTTCCTTCCTAGGTCATATTGTGTCAGCTGAGGGTATAGGAGTGGACCTTAGAAAGATTGAGGCCGTGCTAAATTGGAAACCGCCTTGAAATATAACCTAGGTGAGAAGTTTCCTAGGCCTAGCAGGATATTATATAAGATTTATGAAAGGGTTCTCTGTCATAGCATCTCCGCTCACTAAATTACTCAGGAAAGGAGTAAAGTTTGAGTGGACAGACAAATGTCAAAATAGTTTTGAACAGTTGAAAGAAATGTTGGTTGAAGCACTAGTATTGACGCATTCAATTGGGAAAGAGTATACACTATACGCTGATGCTTAGCATCAATTGGGATGTGTGTTAATGCAAGATGGGAAAGTAAAGGGCTTACATCTCGCGCTTGAAGCCACATGAGCAAAATTATCCCACTCATGATCTAGAGTTGGCTGCGGTAGTGTTTGGTTTGAAAATATGGCAACACTACTTATATGGGGAAAAGTGTATAATTTACACAGACCACAAGAGTCTCAAGTACCTGCTGACTCAGAAATAATTAAATTTGAGACATCGGAGGTGGTTAGAGTTATTCAAAGATTAAGACTCAGATAATGGATTACCAATTCCTGAAGCTAATGTGGTAGTAGATGCTTTGCGTAAAGACAAGGGGTAGCAATGTCACTCAACGCACCGAATGGAGACTGTTGCATGACGGAGCTATATTAGCTCAACTAACAGCGCAACCTATTTTAAAGAAAATGATGATAAGTGCGTAGAAAAATGACGTAGAGTTACAGAAAATTGTGGGGTCCACACCCTTCGTGACCCCTCAGGGTACCCTTCAGGTGGGTCCCACTCATAGGATATCCTCATTCCCATCGAAAGCTTTTCGCTCCCTAGAAACCCGCATCAGGTCTTTAGTCCAATGGGAAGATGCCGTAATAACCGAAGCATAGTTACAGGCCTGTATAAAGCCGATGACACTCCACCTCCTCCTCCCAAAGCATCTTAAAGGTTCACCTTCTGGATGAATTGGGAATGGGAGGAGTTCTATGAGTGGGACCCACCAGGGTGTACTGTCACAGGCATGCACCCCAAGGTCAAAAGGCGCTTATCGTGGGTTCACACCTTCGATCTGTGGTACCTGTAGTGGGGCCCACCATAGATATCCTCATTCTCATCAGTTCCTTTCGCTCCCCGCAGATTCAACCCGTGACCTGGGTCTTTAGCGTCCATCAGGAAGTATTCGGTACCAACCGAAGCATTAGCTCACAGGTAGCAGATGCTCCCCATCGACCTTAAGCCCCTGGGCCCCGGTTCGAGTCTCTACTGGCGCGAAAGAAAATGCCTGTGGAGGGCATGATATTCCCGTGGAGCGGGACTCCAATTGCTGGGCACCCAAGGTTAC
Organism: Tetrastigma voinierianum; assembly: GCA_016808115.1. NCBI lineage: Eukaryota > Viridiplantae > Streptophyta > Magnoliopsida > Vitales > Vitaceae > Tetrastigma > Tetrastigma voinierianum. The sequence goes on along the minus strand of JAEQBH010003479.1, from coordinate 292,016 downwards.
GAAGGGTGGACCCCATAAGGCCATCAAGGCACCCCGTGGTCGGCGGGTGCGACCTACAAAAATGGTACAGATGGTCAGAGATGGTGATAAGATTGATTTTTCAATAAAAGAAGCTGGAAGTTTGTATTTCCAAAACATATTATGTGCACCATATGATAAAGAGCTAAAGAAAAAGTTGTTATTTGAAGCTCATAATATGGTATATACCATGCATCCTGGAGGTAATAAGACGTAGACTGCGATTCAAACAAAGATCACTAAATGTGAAGGAATGAAAAGAGATGTGACAGAGTACGTGTCTATGTTTGACATGTCAAGAAGTCAAAGCCGAACACTAAGTTCCAAATATCGTAACATCCCAAATTATACCCCGACGCTTTATAACATGTTTTGGGTATAATGAAAGTAAAAAAATATTTTTCGGAATAAAATAATGCTAAAAATAAATAAGCAAAATCCGGAATTAATATAATGGTCAAGGGTAAATTAGTAATTTACCTATTCCGGACCTAAAGGTCATATGATAAAAGATTATAGGTTAAAGTGGAAATATGAATAAATTGATTTGCAAATAATAGAGAGAAGGAGAACCAAATAATAGCAAAATTAGGAAGAATGCACAGGTCAAATGCCCACTTGTGGATGGAGGTTAGCTAGTAGCATCATTTAATTTATTTACAGAGGAAAATCCCAGTAAGAGAAGTATAAGAAAGAGTATATATGAGAAGTAAGAAGAATAAGAAAGATATGAAGCAGAAGAAGTGAACAAAGGAACAGGCAATGAGCAGACACGAATATAGAGTGAAACCCACTAGAAATGTTGATTGGTATGAGTTGGGTTTATGGTTTATAAATGTGTTGTTGGTTGGGTTGGGTTGTAGTTTATAAGGAAATTTTTGGTGAAAATGGCTAAAACTTGCCATTTATGTTATGTTCGGCACCCCTACACCTAGACGTAGGAGTCCACGCCTAGGTGTAGAGCTCCGCCTAGGCAGAGGCTCCTTCGCCTAGGTGTACCCGAGACAGTAAGTTTATCATCCGCCTAGGCATATGTTCTCCCAGCGAACCCTCCAGCGTAGCAAAGCTCGCCAGCGCACTGCTTTGTTTTTGTTGCTCTTTTCCGCTAAGTCTAACAATCATCCATTGGATTAATGAGAATCCTAACAAGTGAATGAAAGGGTTCATACAAGTATAAAAATGATATGAAAAATGGTTCTTGCCCTCATTTGTTCATGTGTGTTTAAATGTAGTGTTATTTATGAAAATATGTGTGTAATGAAGGCATATAAAAAACGATAACTGTCTAAATAATACAAGAATAAAGATACGCAGAATATAAGAGATATGATCATCGGATAACAATAGTTATTCGGGGATATGGGATATATATTGTAAATGAAATAAAAGAAACAGATTGCCTACTTAGAACCTAGTAGAGTGGAGATGCATGCTTATTGGGGAAACAAGTCTCAAGAAGATTACCGACGCTTGGCCTCATAGATGGTTCTATGATTCGCATAATGATAATAAAGGTTCATGGGTCTCTTATAGATGGTCATTGGTCTCATAGCACGATAACAAGCGCCTTCGTGGCTCCTTATAGATGGCCACGCCGTCTCGCATACTGATAACAACACCTTCTAAGTCCTTTATAGTTCATTGTCTCAGACAATGATTATAGCACCTTCGGTCCTTATAGTTCCCGTATCCACTTCTAAGGTATTTGCAGGCATAAAACATAAGATAAATGACAAGAATATGCAAATGACATGACATGATATGAGAAGTATAACATTGCTATATGATGATACATATACAGTGATAAGTACCAAAAGAAAAGTGTAAATGAAATATGATATGGAATGAAACACGATAAGACAAACAAGTATGATGTAAGTATAAGTATATGGAAATGATATGTTAAAACATGAACAACCATTTGTATAATTATATAAGTGTTAAAGTGATATGTAGTTGTGTAAAGTGAGATGACTCTGATTAGAGGTCGTCCAGGAGTATTATTTCTCACTAAGTTATAAGCTTAGCACGGGTGTTTCATTCGTGTAGGTACAGGAGAAGCAGGAACAAGAAGTCCGGACATTCCACATCAACAACCAAGGCCAACACACTACTAGGTGCCCACTGAAGACCTTTTGGTATATTTTTGTATATGTTTTGCTTTTGTAAGCAATGTAAAAATTTGTATATGTTAAACACTCCCATTTATGGAGTTTTGAATATATTTTATAATCCGTTGCTACAGAATATATTTCAAGTTAAATGTTTAACAGTACATGATTGAACAAGTTAATGGTATGGTAAAAAGTAAAATATATTTATAGTTACCGTATCGAGCATACTGCGGTTGGGAGTGTCGCAAGCCGATGGCAATGTAAAGGATACAAGTTAGTAGACTGGGAGCACCCCGACATGGGGACGCTTGGCGCTTATCGGTATCGTAGCCCCAAAATGGGGCATCACAATTCCCATCGTATCGGGAAGCCCTGCCGGGCATCACAATTTATCGGGTATTAGAGCCCTGAAAACGGGGCATCACACAATGTATGTTTGGCAGCCCCTTCCAATTTCTCAATGGAATAGCATGACACGCGGATTTTGTGTCAGGTCTTCCCCTCACACAACGAAAACATGACTATGTCTAGGTATTGTTGATAAACTCACAAAGTCGATCCATTTTATACCGGTCAGGATGGACTACTCTATGGATCGACTAGCTGAGCTATACGTGAAAGAGATTGTACGATTTCTTGGTGTATCGTTGTCTATCAGATCGTAATGAACCGCTTTACATCGAGGATCCGGAAGAACTACAATACTTCGTACTATCGAATTTCAAGACAACATTCGTATTTACCCCAAATTATACTCTCGACAGTTTTATAAAATACGCTCAAGATAATAAAAGTAAATGTATATTTTTCCTAATAAAATAATGCTAAAAATAAAATAAGAAATATCCGGAATTTATATAAGAGTTAAAATTAGTAATTTACCAATTCAGGACCCAAGGGTCATAATTTATGAAGATTATAGGCTAACATAGAAATAAGATAAGTTAGGATTTCAATTAGAAGGAAGTTGAAGGACCCAATAACAAAAACCCAAAAAGTAATACAAAATTGTATAAGGCCAAACATGGCCTTATTAATGAAAGGCAAATATCTCATTTTGGTCTTAAATGTTAGGGCAAACCATTTGAGAAGAGAAGAGAAGAGAAAAGAAGAGAAGAAGAGAAGAAGAAGAAGAAGAAGAAGAAGAAGAAGAAGAAGAAGGAAGAATGAAGAAGAAAAAGAGAAGGAAAAGCAAAGGTATGGAACTTTGTATGGAAATTGTATGGATTTGTATAGATTAGTATGGAAATCCCACTTTATCTAAGTAGTGAAAGAAAAATCCTATTAGAAATATTGTTGGTGGGTATAGATGAGTTTTATGGTGTATAAATGTGTTTTTGGTTGAGTTGATTGTAGTTTATAAGGAAATTTCAGGTGAAAATGCCAAGCCATCATTTACGTATGTTGACACTACTAGGCGTAGGAGTCCACACCTGAAGCAGGGCTCGCCTGGCGAAGGCTCCTTCGCTAAGAGGCGGACCAGAGTAGGGTTTTTGGCATTTTCTGAGGTCCCTCTCGAGGCTAACACTACTAGATTTTCCCTTGAGACCTTTTAGTCTAGTTTGTATATGTTTTGCTTTTATAAGAAATGTAAAATTTGTATATGTTGGTACTCCCATTTATGGGAGTTTGAATATTTTGTAATCCACTGCTACAAAATATATTTCAAGTCAAATGTTTAAAAGTACATGAATGTACAAGTTAATGGTATGGTAAAAAGTAAAAGATAGTTATAAGTTATGTAGTATCAAAGTACCCCGTGTTGGGGGCATCACAAGTTAGAAGGTAATAGAGGCGTGACACTTGATATAGAGCTGAGGAAGAAGTTTCAAGGTATGGAGTTTATAGACTTCTATGAGCTTGTTGCTAAGGTAATAGAGTATAAGTTTGTGACCTTGTCAAGGAGTCAGATTGACACTGAGTCAGCTGCGGAAAAACCTGTGTCTCATATCATGCGAGCCAGACATGAGTAAAAATGACCACATTGGCCTACACATCATACTCACTAAAATACATCCAACTTTATATTATAATAGTCTCAGAGTTGTTCATATACTTAATACAAATATATAATCAAGGAATTAAGAATTCTAATACTTGTTTTTCAAAATATACATCAGAATCCACATGTCGTTTCTTCTTAAGCGGCCTCTAATGGCGCCTTGTTCAGAACACTCCTGTGCTTAAAGGGATCCACGACGAGGTAAGCATGTGACACTGACTCGCATAGGGTGTCAGAGTGAAGTCATCATTTTTTTAAACTTATAACCTTTACACTTGCGTATTCATATAATGTTAAACAATTAACTTGTATTACATTACTGTAGTTTACAAAATATATATACAAGCTCCATATATGGAAATGTTCAACATTTACAATATTTACATTTAGTTTTACAAAACTTCATATTCAAAAAATAGACCTAAGGTCTTGATGGCACCTATTGATGTGTAGCCTTTAATGGCGATGGATTACTTAGTTCTACGATTTCCTCTTACGTACCTACACGGATTGAGCACTTTGGAGTGCTAAACTGCATTTCGGTGGGAATATGACTTCTATTAGAGTCACCGCACTTCTATACAAATGCATATAACACATATAACGTTATGATTCTTATCATTTCGTATATATATACTTTTCATAATCAGTTTCATTTCTTATCATCTTCCATATACTTTTCATGTAATCTTGCTTTTACTTCTTGTTCTTATGGCTATACTATCATCATAAGCGATTGCTATGCTTCTCATATCATTTCATGTATTCTCTACACTTCCTTTGCATATACTGTCATTTTCTTTTATGTTTCATGCGCAAACCTTAAAGTGGATACGAGGAAACCATGAGGGCCGAAGCGTTTGTATTCAACATGTCGACAATGGTCCATGAGGGCCCGGAGCGCTAAATTCCTTTGTGTAAACAGTGGTCCATGAGGGCCGGAGCGTAATATATTATACGAAGGTAGCATCAACATGCGAGTGATGACCTATTCCATGAGGGCCACAGGACCCGTGTTGATACTGAGACCCACCGTGACGATCCAAACGGGATCTATGTCATCGGTAAGCAGGGCCTCGATGCTCAGGAACATGCTTTGCGGACTTATTTTCCTAATAGAATGCCCATGTCATCCTGCCCAGGGTTACAGCGGGCCCAAATCAATGTGTATTTTATGCTCGATTATATATCTCATATTCGAATAATTATTGTCATTCGGTAATCATATGTGATATATATACAATCATTATTCATAACTTTGCATTTTCATGTCTCATTGTATGCATAAATAACTATGCTTACCTGTATGCTTATAGGTTATTTATGAATTCATAATATGAATAACTATAGTTACCTCTGAGCCTACTGTTTTCATGTTTTCTGGTACTAATATGATTAATCTTATCATGCTATCTATTGATGAATTCTTGACTCAATGGGCTTTCCATAGAGTCAAAGAACACTCGAATCGGAGTTCGAGGCAGAGAGATATGACCTTAAAGTTGGAGGTCATGCGCGATCGATCTTGACGAGTGACACGAATTTGACAGTGCACTGAAGTGGTAGGCTCAGTCTAACACCTCGGTCTGACATCTAATATCTTCCTCATGGATATGGATGGTTCTTGACTCAATGGGCTTTCCATAGAGTCGAGAACACCAAATCGGAGTTCGAGACGAAGGAGATATGACCTTCGAGATTAAGGTCATGCGCGATCAGTCTTAATGATGACTGGGTGACAGTACTGAGTGACAGGCTCGGTCGACACCTCGATCGACATCTAATATCTTCCTCAGGCATATGGATGGATTCTTACGGCTCAATGGAACTCATGGTCAAGACACTAAATCGAAGTTCGAGACGAAGGAGATATGACCTTAGGAAGTTGGAGGTCATGCGCGGTCGATCTTGACAGTGACACAGACGGCGGTGCCTTTGAAGTGGCGAGCTCGGCATGACCTGCTGGTGACATCCTATGCTTCCTCAGGCATATGGATGGATTCTTGACTCAATGGGCTTTCCATAGGTCCAAGAACACCCAATCGAGATTAGACGAAGAGATATGACCTTAAAGTTGGAGGTCATGCGGTCGATCTTGACGGTGACTGGGCGGCGAGCTGCGAAGTGACGAGCTCGGTCAGCACCTCGGTCTGACATCTAATATCTTCCTCAGGAATATGGATGGATTCTTGACTCAATGGGCTTTCCATAGAGTCCAAGAACACCCAAATCGAGTTCGAACGAAGGAGATATGACCTTAGAAGTTTGGGTCATGCGCGATCAGTCTTGACGGTGACCTGGGCGACAGGCTGCGAAGTGAGAGGCTGTCTTGTGAGGCGACCTGCATGACGGGTGGAGCCTGCACCGCGTGAGTTGAGCTCTGCATGGCGAGTGGAGCTACGCATGACAGTGAAGCTCTTCGCGGCCAAAAGTGGAGCTCTTAAGCTGGCAGTGGGGCTACTGCGTAGCGAGTGGAGCTACGCAGTGGAGCTCTTCATGACGAGTTGAGCTCGCATGGCCAGTGGAGCTACGCATGGCGAGTGGAGCTACGCATGACGGTGGAGCTCTTCATGACGAGTTCTCTTGACCTCGGCGACCTCTATGGGCTGACCTTCATTTTGCATTTTGTTGTGAAATCAAGGGAAGGGCGGTGGGGGTTGGGACGGGGTGAAAGACCACCATCAGTTCGTGATGTGGATACAATTTCTCAGAAGGACACTTCAAATTCTCTTGGCCTCTACAGGCTCAAAAACCCATTCTAAGGTCCGGCTAGTTGACCCGAATTGGTAGAACTGACCCGACCAGATTTAGCTGAGTTGACCTTGGTAAAAGGACCATAACTTGGTCTACAAAGGTCCAAATCGAGAAATTTAAAAGCCTATCATCAAGTTAATTGATGTGGCTATAATTTATCAGAAGGACTTACTTCTAGATTCCCTTTATTTCTGACCTAAAAACTCGTTCTAAGGTCAGGCTACTGCATATGATCAAACATAAGGGTTTTTTTCTTGGTTCAACACAGCCTAGACCCCTTCCTAAGAAACCTGTCTAGGATCCTTAGAGCTCTTCTCAACTTAATCCTGACAAGAAATGAGATTTGGAATTTCCAAACCCAAGACATGTATCCATATTCAAATTTAGTAGTTCCATCCTTGTAATCTTCTTCTTCTTCTTCTTCTTCTTTTCTTCTCTCTTCTCTTTTGTTCGTATTTGCTCTCCCTTTCTCCAAGACAAAAATAAGATATTTCTTTTGGTCTTATCCTTATTTGATCTTATCCCCTTTTTATTTCTCTTTCTAATCAAAGGAGGAAACTTCCTCCCTCTTTCCTTTAAGCCACTTGTCTCTTCCTGAATTTCATCCTTATTTCATTCTATACTCTTTCTTTTATTACTCTTTGGTCCTTGACTCTTCTACTATTTGCAAATCAATTTATATTATTTTTACAATAGCCTCAATCTTCTTTATTATTTGTAATTTAACTTATGCATATTCCTACTTTTGTTTTTATCTTTATTTTATTCCAGAATAAATATGCCTTTGTTTATTATACTGAACATGATTGGTAGGGTATAATTTGGAATATTCCTGACTCTCACATAAAAGAAATTTAGTCATAAATTCCTTTGTTCAGAAGTTCACTTGATGCTAGCAGCTCTCATGGTTGTAGAAACCCCAGTGGCTTCTTCTCTTAGTGGTGTTGCCGGGAACCTTCACTAATAGGCCTTGTTTGTTCGCCATTTGTTTCACCTCTCGAGGCGAATGTGGTCTTTGGCTCCTCATCATATGACAAATCTTCTTGTACTTGTATCTCTTGCTTGGTAGTATGCGACTCCTTCAGACGGTATCTCAGAGCATCGACACATGAAACACATCGTGTAATTTGGCCAACTCAGGAGGAGTGCCAATCGATAAAACTGGGGCAATCGTTCTAAATCTCATGGCCATATGGACCTTGGACTCGACTTGCCTTTTGACCAAACCCTAAGAATTTTCCTCCATGTTTGATACCTTTAAAGACTTTGTCTCCCAGCGTTATGGTAATATCTCTCCTCTTTTAGGTTGGCATACGACTTTTGTCTATCACTAGCCGCCTTTAACTATCTTGGGTATCTTGTACTTTCTCTTACGTATGCTTTTACTATGTACGGACTGTCTCAGGTTTATCTTTCATTCGATTCTGTCCGGCCTTGGGAGTTACATTTCAGTATATAAAGCTTCATATGGTGCCATACCAATGCTTATTTGAAAACTATTGTTATAGGCAAATTCCATCAATAGAACCATACTATCAAACTTCGAAATTCCATGACCTATCTCGAAGCATATCTTGAGCACTTGAATCAATCACGACACATCCATACGTTTGCGGATGGAATGCGTCTTAAAATTCGACAGTGCTAAAGGCGGGCTGTAAATCCCTTCAGAACCTTGATGTAAATCGCGGATCTATCAGACACAATAGGCAATGACACACATCTGATCGCACAATCTCATCTACATACTCTTTCGGTTGGTCGATCGTAGAATGAGTGATCACGTGGCGCAAAATGAGCCGAGCTTTGGCGGAGCCCTATCATAATCACGGAGCCGAGTCATGTTTTGTTGTGTGAGGCAGACACAAAATCCATAATAATGTTATCCCTTCCGTTGAGGTGGAGGGTTTAACAAGCATTGGCACTTAGTGTAGCTTTGACTTGCGACCGTCAAGCGCTTAGACACATATTCGAGTCACATCTCTTTTCATTCCTTTCCACCAATAAAAGTATTTCAGAATCTGGTACATCTTATTCCCTCCCGGGATGCATAGTAGAATCTTAGGTATTGAGCCTCGTATAGCAACCTTTAACTCTTTATCATATTTTACATAATCTATTACGGAAATACAAACTTCGACTTCTTTCTCTTAAAACTCGATGGTCACCATCTCTAACCATCGTAAATTTTTACGTAACTCTTCATCATTTTTTACACATTGCATCTATAATCATTTTGCTTTAAGAGTAAGGTTCTGCAGCTTCTAATTGAGCTAACATGGCTCCATCGTCTCCTGATCTCGATCAACACATCTTTGTAGTGACATTGCTACGCAATCTTCGGGCTTAAAGCATCGGCTACTATATTAGCCTTTCCGGGATGGTAATCTATGATGCAGTCATAATCCTTTAATAACTCTAACCACCTCATTGTCCTGGAATTTAACTCTTTAGATTAGCAAGTCACTTGAACTCTTATGATCAGTGTAAATTCTCCTTTTCCCATTATAAGTAGTGTAAGCCATATTTTAAGGCAAACACTACCGCAGCTAACTCTAGGTCATGAGTGGGATAATTTTGTTCATGTGGCTTCAGGCTGTGCGGACGCATAAGCCTACTTTCAATCTTGCATTAACACGCATCCTAAACCCGATGCATGAAGCATCAACGCATACAAGGTATACTCTTTTCCGGGTAAGTGCGTCAAATCTTGGTGCCCAACATCCCTTTCAAGCTGTTCAAAACTATTCGACATTTGTGCATCCCTCAAACTTTATTCCTTTCTGAGTAACTTGGTAGAGCGGAGCTATAATAGAAAAACCTCTCACAAATCTTCTATAATAACACTGCTAAACCCGAAGCCTGCCTCGGTTACATTTGGTGGTTTTAGTCTCTAACCGCTTCAATCTTAGCGGGATCAACTCTTATACCCTCGCGGACCATGATATGGCCTAGGAATGAGACTTCCTTTATTAAAAATCACATTCTTGAGCTTAGCATATAAACTCTTTTCTCTTAACGTCTACAGACTATTCTCGGGTCTTTATTCATGTTCCTGTGCATCCTTATAATACACCCGGATGTCATCAATAAAAACCACAACAAATTGATCCACATGGGTCGAAGACCCTATTCATCAAATCCATGAATCTTTGCGGTGCATTAGTCGACAAATGGCATGACCAACTCATAATGACCCATGCTCGGGTTCATGCGATCTTGACACATCTCCCTCTTTACCCTCAAGCGATAATACCACGATCGCGAAGGTCTATCTTCGAAAAGACACGCTCCTTTCAAGCGATCAAAAGATCTTGATTCTCGGCAATGGGTACTTGTTTCCGCTGTCACCTTATTGATCTGTAGATAATCGATGCACACCTGTCAGTGAGTGCCATCTTTCTTTTCTGAATAAAGCAGGTGCACCCAAGGAGACCTGCTTGGGTCGGATAAATCAACTATCTAAGTTCTTGGGCGACTCTTTGCTCTCTTTCATCTCGTTGGAGCCATCTGTACGATTGCCCTTGACATAGGGGCTGTTCACGAATGCAATTTCTATGGCTAAGTCCACTCTCTCTCATATGGAATACACAGTAACTCTTCGAGAATACATCTGGAATTCCTTACTCTTGGGATATTTTCTGCATCAACTTGACCTCTCTTGAGTCAAGTATCAAAGCAGAGATATCTCACATCCTTTCTCATAATTCTCTAGCTTGCATAGTGGAGATGAAGCGTTAGACATTACACTTGATCGATACCTTGTACTATTACCTCGGTCTGGTCAAGACATCTCAACTGCCGTCTTTTGTCAACAATCCCACGATATTTCGGTGCTTAGACAACCAATCCATTCCTAGAATCAAGTCAAACTCTCGGAATGGTAAGGTTATGTCGACAAGAAACTCTTGTTGCCTGTAATGAGACATTCTATATATGTTATTCACACTAACGTTGTGCCCCCGACGGACTAGTTACGGTCATGTCATATGCTAATTTTTCCATTGCGATGCTGTCAAATACATGCTCCATTGCATATGAATGAGTAGATCCGAGATCGATCAATGCATGCATCTATATCCATATAAATAAAATATACCCATTTATAACTTCAGGAGCATTCTGATCTTCACGAGCCTTCATAGCATATGCTTTCGTCTTTGGTCGCTGTCAGGCATAGGACGATCTTTGTTTAGACACTATGCCTCCTCGTCCTCTATATTGAGATGGGCTACTTCCAGGCCCTACCACGTCACGAGTCGGAGAGTGAGGTGCGCGGATCTTCCTCTGCCGCTACCTTGTTGAGCTTGTATCCCACAACTCTCGGGATAATTGTCTTCCCGAATCTTTGAGGCTCCCCCTTACAGAAAACACCCTCCACATGCTATCTGCCAAGCTCTCAAATGCCTTTTATGGCAATGAGGGCAGTCGAAATTTCTCCTGTCCGTGAAGCACCTCTACACCACTCGTGTTGGCTGGACCTTTGCCTTCTACCCCTCGAAGCGGAACTATGAGCCACGATTGTTTGGAGATTCTCTAGCTCTTTTTCGAGAGAAAATTTCTTCTTTCGGAAATTCCTTTTCTTTGCTGCTTGTTTCTAGTCTCTCCTATTTTCATTGCAAACTCAGACTAACCGATAGAAACCAACGTTTGAGAGAAGTCAGGTGCCAAACACTCCCGATGAATCTGCACCATCTTCAACTGCTCGCGACCGAAATGCCTCTAAGAGGACTAAATTCGTGCATATTTGCTAAGATGGCCAAATTTTTCGCTATTCAGCCACCATAAGCCTTGCTTCAAATTCAAGAACTGTTTCCACTTGGAATCTCTATACATCTCAACATACTTTTGCTCCGAACTTCCTGGAAAGAATTCATGTCAGGTGGATCAACTGACTTTTAAGGCACTGGCCTCCAATTAATCGTACGCCACCGCAATAAGGAGATCGCATACGATGCTTCCATCTGAGGGCATCTAACCTCTTCTTAATACCCTCTTCTAACTTTTCTTAACCACTTCTCCACTCTTCCATGCTCACCATGTAATTCCTTCCGCTTCCATGTCTTTTACCTGTCTATCGGGAGCTTGTGAGCGTATCGACCCATTCAAACCGGAGCTTCATGTCTTCATGATATTCTCAAGAAGGCTTCAGGGGCTCATTAGTACATTACTCGAAGGTTCGGTCGAGCAACCCTACCCTCGGGTTAACACTCTCAAAGAGTTTTTCCTTGGACATCCATCTATTCAAACACAAGAATATCCACATCAGGCCAACATACATTACTACAAACACAGCTTTTCTATCTTATATACTCTATTCCGTGAGCCACCTAAACTCAGGGTTTTTCCAAACGCCTAAACCTAGGCTCATACCATCAAACCCCAGATGCCCTAACTCGGTACAGGTCAAGTGAGGGGTCAATTTTTTTTTTTTTAAAATCTTTGCAACTTACACTTGCATATTCATATAATGTTAAACAATTAACTTGTATTACATTCTCGTACAAATGGGATTACAAAATATATATATGCTCCATATATGGAAAATGTTCAACATTTACAATATTTACATTGGTTTACAAAACTCATATTCAAAATAGACCCAAGGTCTTCCAAACGCACCTATCGAAGTGTGTGGCCTTCGTCACGAAGTGGATTGCCCCGTTTCGATTTCCTCTTTTCAGACCTACACGATTGAACACCCGTATGCTTACGCTTAGTGGAATATGACTTCAATAAGAGTCACCACACTTCTATACAAATGCATATAAACACATATAACATTTACGTATTCTTATCATTTCTCATATATATATACTTTTCATAATCATTTCTATTTCTTTTTCATCTTCCATATATTTTCATTTAATTCAGATTTACTTATCGCTCTTGTAATCAGATAGTTAATTATCATCGCATAGCAAAGAGCGCTTTCATATCACGCTACGGGCCTCTGTACACTTCCTTTGCATATACCTGCTATTTTCTTTTGCATGCTTCATGTCCGCATAAACCTTAATGGGATACAGTGAACCATGAGGTGTCTGGTAAGGCTGATATCACCAGATAAACAAAGGGTCCATGAGGCCCTGAGATTTATATTCATCAGATGAAATAAGGGTCCATGAGGGTCTCTGGAGGCTGTAGAATATATTATACCCGCGCATCATCACCTCGCATTTGAGATGTTGGACCTATTCCATGAGGGCCCGAGGGCGTCAGGTGACCCCTCGCGCCACCGCGATCCAAACGGATCTACGCCACTATTCTGTCCAGCCTGGCATCAGAACTTGTATGCCACTTTATTTTTCCAATAAAAGATTTTTCACTATCCCTCTACCAGTTCTAAAGCCAGACAATCAATGTGTGTATTTTATGCTCAGTATATATCTCATATTCCCGAATAATTATTGTCATTCGGTAATCATATGTGATATATATATATACAATCATTTATTCATAACTTTGCATTTTTCATGTCTCATTGTATGCATAACTAACTATGCTTACCCTGTATGCTTATGAGTTATTTATGAATTCATAATATGAATAACTATAGTTACCTACAGAGCCTACTGTTTTTCTTTGCGTTTTCTAGACTAATATGAATCCCAATCTTATCATGCTATCTATTGATGTGAATTTTGATCACCTGGCTTCTATAGAGTCAAAGAAATCACCGAATCGGAGTTCAGGATTCGAAGAAGATATGACCTTCCGGTTGGAGGTCACGCGCAGTCGGCCTCGGGATGAAATGATCTCGATCGACGAGCTGCCCGAAGTGACGAGCTTCTAGTCTAACACCTTTGGTCTGACATCTAATATCTTCCCCAGGCATAAGCGTGGATGGACTCGACTAATGGGTCGCATAGAGTCCAAAACAATCAAATCGGAGTTCGCACGAAGGAGATATGACCAAGCTCGGAGGTCGGCGCGCAATACTTCGACGAGCCGACTGACCGGATGAGCTGCATTGAAGTGACGAGCGCTCGGTCTGACACCTCGGTCTGACATCTTAATATCTTCCAGCATAGTGGATGGATTCTTGATCAATGGCCGATAGAGTCCAAGAACACCCAAATCGGGAGTTCGTGACGAAGGAGATATGACCTTCCAAGTCGGGAGGTCGCTTGTCGGGCCACAGCTGACTTGGATCACGAGCTGCACGAAGTGACGAGCTCGGTCTGACACCTTGCCCTGAATACCCACACCTCCCCAGGCATATGGATGGATTCTTGACCAATGGGCTTTCCATGCAGTCCAAGAACACCCAAATCGGAGTTCGCACGGCGAGATATGACCTTCTCGGGTCGAGGTCATGCGCAGTCGGCCTCGAATGAGCTGGCCTGGACCGACGAGCTGCATCGAAGCGACGGTACTTCGGTCTGACACCTCGGTCTGACATCTAATATCTTCTCAGGCATATGGATGGATTCTGACTCAATGGGCTTCCATAGAGTCCAAGAACACCCAAATCTGAAGTCTGGTACGAGATATGACCTTCCTCGCGTCGAGGTCGCGCGGAGTCGGGCTTCACGAGCCGACCTAGATCGACGAGTCGCGACCGGCGACAAAGTTTCGCCTGACGAGCTGACCGCGATGACGAGTGGAGCTCGCATGACGAAGTGGAGCTCGCAGATGACGAGCTGCTCTTCAGCGACGAGCGGAGCTTTTTCATGACGAGCGGAGCTCAGATGACGAGCCGGAGCTCTTCATGACAGCCAGCCCCAGATGACAGTGGAGCTCTTCATGACGAAATGAGCCTCGCATTTACGCAGGGAGCCTCCACACAGTGGTGTCAGATGACGAGGAGTTCTTCAAGACGAAGTTCTCGCTGGACCTCTATTTGATCTAATTCTATGGGCTGACCCTTCACCCATTTGACTTTTCAGAGTAAAAAGACCATAACTTGGTCTACAGGGTCCGACTGAGAACAAAAAGCCTAAAATCAAGTTCATTGATGTGGCTACAATTTCTCAGAAGGACTTACTTCCAAATTTTCTTTATTTCTGACTCAAAAACCCGTTCTAAGGTCCGGCTAGTTGACCCGAATTGGTAGAACTGACCCGACCAGATTTAGCTGAGTTGACCTCGGTAAAAGGACCATAACTTGGTCTACAGAGGCCCAAATCGAGAAATTCAAAAGCCTATCATCAAGTTAATTGATGTGGCTACAATTTATCAGAAGGACTTACTTCCAGATTCCCTTTATTTCTGACCTAAAAACTCGTTCTAAGGTCAGGCTACTGCATATGATCAAACATAAGGAATTTTCTTGGTTCAACCTGCAACTAGACCTTTCCTAAAACACATATCTAGGATCCTTAGAGCTCTTCTCAACTCAACCCTACAAGAAATGATTGGGAATTTCCAAACCCAAGACATGTATCCATATTCAAATTTAGTAGTTCCATAATTGTAATCTTCTCTTTCTTTCTTTCTTTCTCTTCTTCTTCTTTTCTTCTCTCTTCTCTCTTGTCCGTATTTGCTCTCCCTTTCTCCAAGACCAAAATAAGATATTTCTTTTCGTCTTATCCTTATTTGATCTTATCCCCTTTTTATTTCTCTTTCTAATCAAAGGAGGAAACTTCCTCCCCTTTCCTTTAAGCCACTTGTCTCTTCCACAATTTTCATCCTTATTTCATTCTAATATCTTTTCTTTATTACTCTTGTCCTTCAACTCTTCTACTATTTGCAAATCCAATTTATGCTATTTTTACAATAGCCCTAATCTTCTTTATTATTTGTAATTTAACTTATGCATATTCCTACTTTTGTTTTTATCTTTATTTATTCCGAATAAATATATTCTTTACGCTTATTATACTCCAAACATAAGCTATAAAAAACTTATGGTATAATTTGGGGTGTTACAAAGCAATACCTAGTAGTGATAATCTCCTACTTGGGTTACTCCCCACCTAAGTGCTCATGTAATGGAAAACCAACATTCAAGCAAAACTTATATGTTTCTACTCAAATGTCTACATTAAATTGATGAGAATGTGACTCACCCCTTCCCACTTCTCGAGTCCTCACTGTCTCCCTCACGCATGCTTAAGCCAAGTGTGAAAAAACACTGTTTTCAAAACAAAGGTTTTTGTTCTCGAAAACATACTACCGAGTTTCAGTAAAATTTATTGGACAACCCTCCGAGGTGAATTGCTAGGTAATTCTTCGAAACAATTCATGGGCCCCTCCAACGTGAATTGTTGGACAACTGTCCAAGGCAATTCTTCGGAAAATCTTCCTTTGAAATTTCTTTCACAACAATTTTTCCTTTTTATTTTCTTTCATGTCATGCACTCACACCTATCGTTTCAGTCATCTAAAGGCACATGAAATGCATTACATTTTCATACAATACATGCCAATATATCAATCAGCATATATTGACAAAATTCACATACTAACTATATGCATTGGTCTATAGTAATAACATCACAATTAGATCACATGGGCTAATCAACAATTTAATTTCCAATGGCTCACACACAATTATATTTCATATAATTCAACCACTCATGTTAACACATCAATTTAGCATGCATCAACATATCATTTTCCACACAATCCATGCCATCCAATTCAAACAAATTCACATGGATGTTTTTTCTGGTCTAACACGCAACGGATTGTTTTTAACAGCCTCTCAAAAACAAGGTGGTTGCCTCGAACGCCCAAAATCCCAAAGATTCTGTCCCACTTCTCGAGGACCGAAACCTCAAGGCCATTTCGGCCCAACACTCCAACCACAATTTATAACACACATCCAAGGCACACAAGGACCAGTTTCACTCAGATCAGTCCGGACTAGTCTAAACGGTCCCATAATTTCAAAGATGTACCCAAATTTTCTGGACTCCACCAAACGCCACTCACGACCTCATACCATCCAAACCATTTAATGACTCTTAAGCTGAAAATAAACCGAGTAGGAGAAGACCCCTACCTTCCGGAGTTGTCGAAACTCCACAAAACCGGTGCCCACGCATAGCCCTTGTAGCGTAGAGCAACTTTGCTTCTTGTCTCGCCGGAATTCGACGGTCTGATTGCCTGGAAATTTAGAGAGAAGTTGGATTTTCTCTCTCTAAAACCTATTCTTCCCTCCACTGCCAGATTCCATCCCTAAAAAGAAGAGAAGATGTTCTTTTCTCTTTTCACTTATTCCCTTTTTGTCCTCATTGCCGCATGTCAACCTTCCATTGGTTGATAGGATTACCCTTATCCTCTTTATCCACCTATTTTAGATTTTCATCCAATGGCATCATGCCATGTGTCCACTCATAGCCCACACTTGAGCTCATGTTTGACTAATTCTGCACATGACACGTGGCACTCTGCGAGCCACTCAAAATATGCCAAGTGTCCCGCACCCCTCTCGGTACCTCGAAAAACGTGAAATTCGACTCTTCTGACCCGACGTGGGTAGCTAGATTTCATGAGATCTATCCACGGTGAAGTCCACTGGCCATCCGAGACGTAGAAAATTCCTGATTTTGACCGAAATGACCATTTTACTATTTTTCAGAAAATTAGAATTTTTTCGGGTTTTACAAAATTACTCAAGGAAGAAAGTCAACAGAGAAAGACATCCATGGGAACTTACTACCAAGAGATCAATTATGAAGAAATTGTAGTAGCAGATCTCCCAACTATAGGTTCTTTCATCTGTCCTCTACTGGTGAAGAAAGCGCCTAACTTATGGAAGAATTCACAAACCTCCAATACACATGCATTCTATACTTTTGATGTGGCAAATGCTAAGGAAGATTTCCTTTAGAAGGAGAAATTCATCACATTTCCCCAAGCTCACCAACTCCCCAACAAAGAGGAACTCAGGGGAAAAGTATATTGTAAGTATTATAACTCCTGGAACCATGGTACTAATTCTTATTGGAATTTCAGGAATATTATCCAAGACAAGATCAACAAGGGAATGCTGAAGTTCCCTGAGAAAAAAGAGGTCATGGTGGTCGATGAAGATCCTTTTCCACTAATGGCTTCAATCAACATAGTTGCTACGGATCTGAGAGCAATTCTGAATAAAAAGAAGGATGATAAGTTTTTTCCTAATATCAAGATAAGAAAGGTATGGATTCCTAAACAATATCCGTCGAGGCGGATGGATCGCAAGAAAAGGAAAAAGTGTCCATCAGACGCCCAAACCCGTGGGTCCGTTGACTACCTCCGCCAACTCAAGGAAGATAAGCGATGTCGTTACCCGACGCCACTAAAATCGTGCAGAAGGCCCTTTGTAATGGAAGCTCACCCAATTACAAAACTCCGTGATATAACCCGCCCCAAGCAAATTAACATAAGTAACCACACGATACAAATTATGGATAAAAGGCCTCTTGCGCCCATACTACAATATCCATAAAAAACATATCAACTATATCCCATAGTTCTCCTAAGAGTTAGTAATTACTTAAACAACATATATCAAAATTAGAGAATTCTAATACATGTGGAAAATCATCAAAGCCACACCCCGCTTCAAACTCAACTCTAGATCTAGCTGTCCCCCCGCACGCCCCCGCACCGTAAAATGTCGGGTCCCACGACTTCCGGGTGAGCTAAAGCTCAAGAGGAGAATCACCCTAAGCTGCTACTCACCACCTAAGTGCAAAGGCAATGTTCCAAAGTAAACACACATTCAAGCAAATGCATGATCCTACCGAATGTCTACATGACCAACTCGCATCCCGAGTCCTCACTCGATTCTCTCACTCGCCAAGCCTCGTATGAGAATGTTAGTTTTAATAAGGACAACCTCCGATGTGTGTATATATATCAATTGGCCGCCCAATTAATGATATTTGTCAGTGGACTATCTCGATGAATATCAATTCAGCTACCCGACGATTGATATTTTCGCTTGTGACTACCTCCGATAATTTATGTTTTAGACTACCTCCAACCATTTACTTGTGATTCCATTCCATGCACTTAAATTCCTATAGTCCTAGGATGTCTAAAGGCATATGGAATGCATGAACGCCATTTCAATAAAGTCTAATCACATGCCACTACAAGCACGCATTAATATTCACATAAAAATTAAATCACACAACATGTTACGCGATTTATCATTTCAAACACCAAAATTCAAATTTCACTTGCGCTTAACGTTCAAACACAAAGAATTCGATTCGAATTACCTAATCAAACACATATTTATCGAAAATACATTTTCGCAGGCCACTATCTTACGAACAAAGAAACCCTAGGTTTACTATTCCAATACCAAATAAATCGCTTCGCTCACATTGTGAACTCCGCTTTCCCGCCACTCTCCGCCTCAAACCCAATCAATACATGATTAACAAAGAAACACGTAATTTCACACCAATATTCATCGTGGAGCAGCCACGGTCGCCTCCATTTTGTCTCAAAATTTATATTAATTAATTCCTGCCGCCGTGACTCGATCAAAATTTAACGGCCTAAATCGACCAACATTTAGTACTAAAAATGGGGAATAAAACCCAAGTAGGGAGAAAATCCTACCTCAAGGATTTTGAAGAAACTCTTTGGGCCCGTACCACGTCAAGCTCCCTCCGTCAGTAGAGCGCCTTTGCATCAAGACTCCGTCGACTGCTGATCTGTGTATTTCTAGAGAGAAGTTTATCTCTCTAAAAGAATTCTCTCTAAAATGAAGCCACTGGATCTCAAAAAATGGTTCCCACGTTTTTCTTTCCTTTGGTTTAATGAAGAAGGTCACTATTTACAATTTCGTCTTTTAGTGACTTAAAACAATTCCTATAATGCCCATTATGTCCCTCTTTTCTCATATTTGATATTCCTGACTATCTCGCCACAAATTTTCATCATTCTCTCTACCATACCACTCATGGCACATGAGTACATGTTATATGTGACTTTGTCGCATCGGGGTAATCGTTTTACTTCAAGACTAAAATGCGATGCCTCGAAAAACGTGTTTACTCCAATCGTTTTTAATATTACAATTTTGCCACAACTAGATTTCGCGAGACGATTCCAATCTAAGTGAAACTGCTTTGTCATCCGAGATCTAGAGAATTAATTACGGATTTTTAACCGAAATTACAATTTTGTAATCAAAATTACCATTTTGCCTTTTTTCCAAAAATTGGAATTTCTCGGGTCTTACATCTATAACCAAATAAAAATGAAAAGAATGGAAGATATCCATACCATTCAAAACAAGAAATCAAGAAGGAGAAACCCTTCAAAGAAAAGAATGTTCCTCCAAAAGAGAGACATACTTTTCTAAAGGGAAAGGGCAGGAACACTTCAAAGAGAAAAATACTTCCAAGGTTTATTGTTCCTCCTCCTGTTCCACCTGAACAAAAGTGGCATGTAGTGCAGCATATGAAATTTCCTGAAAAGCTCACCATAACTCAAAAAAGAAGGATGCAAAGATTGGAGCTATGGAGAAAAGGTAATTACCTGAAGAAATGTCGTAGGAAAAGCCAAAAAAAGTAGAGAATCCAAGAGAAGAAGTGAGACATATTTCAAAGAAAACCAAATTTAGACAGAAGACTACAGAAGATGAGGAGTCTAGTTGCAGATCTGATTTGAGAACTAGTCTGAAAGGTACATTTCATATTTCTTTAAAATGTTCAACTATTTCTAACTCATCATACGTGAAAGTCAAAAGATATGAGGAAAGCCAAGAGAGGCAATGTAAAGAACATTTACCTGCAGAGGAAAAACATAGTGAGAGGGTAATCACCATTGGCCCCTCTGAAGGAAACATAGCTCAAAAAGTGATACTAGAAAAACTTATTGTGGAGATAACAAGCCACATAAGGCCACTATTTGTGATAGCACACATAATGGTAACCCAATGTCTAAGGTATTGGTGGATAATGGATCACTAGTCAATGTGATGACATTGAGGATGTTGAGAGCTTTAGGAAGAAGCATTGGTGATGTGATTGAAACAGAAGTGTATGCATCAAATTTTATTGGAGAAATCTCTAAGAGTTGGGCATACTCCCAATTGACATCACTGTGGGTAGTAAGACTTCCTTATCAGCTTTCTTTGTGATTAATTCTACTGCAAATTACAATGCTTTGTTAGGATGATACTGGATTCATGCCAATTGGTGTGTGCCATCCTCCCTTCACGAATTTTTACTGTTTTGGAAAGGTGATGAAGTAAAAGTGGTATGGGTAGATAAACAACCTTTTATTGCAACCTCAGATTTTGTGGAGGCCAGTAACTATGACCAAGAGTTTCATCAAATAAAATTCAAAGGCACAAAGAAGAATGAGAGTCCAAGGGAAATATATTTGGAGTCAAGAGATACTAGTGATATTCAAGACCAAGCTGCCAAACTTCTTAAGACAACTATTATTGTGCCTTTCAAGCTAATAAAGGGGTCGATCATCGAGGAGATCGATGACTAAGTATTCTCATGAAGAGAATACGGCTGCTGCAGTCCCGACATTCAAAATGCAAATGCAACAAGTTATTGAAAAAGTTACAGAAGAACAGTTCCAATACATATGTGGAGCTGAAGTGATTTATGAAAAAAAAAAATCAAATGAAGAGAAGGAAGAAATTCAAATTGAAGATTTGGAGCAAGGTCTTCCTAAAATGGAAGACAATAAATCTCAAGTACATGATCCCTATGGAAGAAGTAAACCTCGACACTGTGGAAGAGCCAAGGATTACTTACATTAGTTATCTTTTATCCACTAACTTGAAGGAACATATCATATCATTGTTGCAGGAATTTAAATATTGCTTTGCTTTGAATTATATGATGAAATGCCAAAGACGGGATGTAGGCTCAGGAAATATCTCATTTCCACAGGGGTTCAATTTCACCATTTCCAACAACCACCTAGAAGAATGTCCAAGGAAGTAGAGTTGTAAGTGAATGAGGAAATTAAGAAACTCTTAAAAGCCAAATTCATCTGGCCTACAAGGTATGTTCAATGGTTAGCAAATATTGTTCTTGTGATGAAGGAAAATGAAAACGCTTCATATGTAGATTTTTAGAGGATTCAATGTTGCTACTCCTAAGGACAAATATGTGATGCCCATAGCAAACATGTTAGTTAATTTACAAGGTTAATAATGAGTCATTGTCTCAGATGGTTTCTTTGATTATAATCAAATTTAATAGTGTAGAAAGATATAATGTAAGACGCTTTTAGTCAGTCCCAGTCTAGGGACATTTGAATGTATCGGTCATGCCTTTGGTCTCAAGAATGCAAGTGCAATCATGTCGGAAGGGCAAGGAATGCTTCCATGACATGCTATGTCACTACATGAAAGTATACATTGATGATATTGTGGTTCTAGCCTGGGTTTTTATACCTCACTAATATTTCTTGGGAATACTTTGTTACACGTTATTTTCAATTCTTCTGAGAATTGGTTTTGGGAATAGACATTTTCTACAAATTTGCAAAAAAATAGACTCTGATACCAACAATGTTGTTCCAACCGCATATGCCCAGGTGGCAACCCCTATTGTTGCACAAGTGCCAGTGATGCCTACTGCTATACCTATCTATGTCTCACCTAAAGAAAAGCCAGAGAAGCTCAATGGACTAAATTTTAAAAGATGGTAGCAGAAGATGTTATTCTACCTGGCTACCTTGAATCTTGCAAGATTCTTGATTGAAGATGCTCCTAAGCTCAAAGAGGATGATCATGATATCTAAGTCATTAGTGTTGTGGATGCTTGAAACATTTTGACTTTCTATGCAGAAACTATGTCATGAATGCTTCGATCGATTCTTTACGCAACGCTGCGATTGTATAAAGAAACATCCATGAACTATGAGAATCACTATACCAGAAATATAAAATTGAGGAGGTGGGGCCAAGAAATTTGTTGTGGGCCATTTCCTTGATTACAAAATGGTAGATTCCAAGACTATGGTTAATCAAATCCAAAAACTTCAGATAATCCACCCTGAGATACTTGCTGACATGGTAATTTCAGACTCTAGAACCTCCCCAAGAATCTCCGGACATGGTAATTTCCCATTTGATTGTTTTTTTTTTCTTTTTTATCTCAAATTGTGTTGTGGGTACTTTTTATTTATTTTAAAATATTTTATGCTTATTTCTGGTTTTTTAACTCTATAATAATTTCTTTTGAGATAATGGGTTTATGTTTTTGTTCTTTTTTTGGGTCCGGTATAGTCTACTTCGAAGATTTTATTTCTTTAATTTTCTATTTCTGGTAAGTGTAGTCATCTGCGATCATGAATTAAGCTATTTTGTTTTTATTTTTATTTTTATTTTTTTTACGCATACCAGTTTCTTTGGGGAGTTTGTTTTTGATTTTTTGGCCTACTATTGAAAAAATTTTATTTTGTTTTATTGATCGATATTTGTGCTTGTCATAGTATATTGCATCAGCGCTCATATCTAATAATGGGTTTAGCTGTTTTAGTGCACATAATAAAATTTTGAAAATTTTTTGGTCGTCCATGAGGTTGCAAATAATCTGTTATTATAGAGAAAGATAACAATGAAATTTAGATCAATGTCTTGGAAGTCTGCGAAATTATCTACTTGCTAATGTGATTGGTCCATGGTTTAATTAAATGGATTGGCGTTTGGGTGAGGGATTTTTCTACCTGTTGTTGAACTTGAAATATGTTGATTAGTAGGGCTTTTAATTGTCTTTTTCGCGCCGATGAATGGTTTATGGTATTTTTCTGGAGGATCACCTCTGTTGTCGATTGGGGTTTGTTAAGAGTCGCTTGACATGCTTTGTGACCTTTTCATTATTTTTCTTGCCTCTGTTTTCGATTGGGGTTAGTGTCTTTTCATGGGTACGAATAAGCGTCATTTGCATGATTGTGACCTTTTCATTATTTTTCTAGAGGATCACCACTGTTTTGGATTGGGGTGGTTGTATTTTCATGGGTAAGAATAAGCCTCACTTAACATGCTTTGTTCAACAGTTATTTTAGAATTTGCTTTTTTTTTTTTTCCTTCAGTCTCTGGGTTTTTGGCACTAATTATATGTTATCGCGCGCTGGCAGTATATAAGCAAGTAAGAATTGAGAGTTTTATAAAGTATTTTCTTAGTATTATGAATATTATAGGGTTTTGTGATTTTATGATTTTTCTTAATCGTCATAATATTTTGATACTTCAATCTTATACTATGTGTTTTTAAGAATAGTGGAAATATTCTTTTTCATACGCGACATGTATTGATAATTTGTCAAACCATGTTAAAAGCCCTATGCTCCTTAATGTTGATTTTTATCTTTACGTTTCAATTCATATTCGCATCAAAGCTTTCTCGTGATTGCAACAAACAGACGTAGCCTTCAAGGTTAAAGATCTTTGGAAGAATAAAAGATTACGGAGCATACAAGATGAAGATAAAAGGAATTTCATTTTAAGGTAGAGGCGATTGCTCTCTTATCAAGATGTGATGGAATTTGATTCAAGATGGAAATTGTTAACATATGTCTCAAATTCCTATTTAGTATTATTTCCTTTTTGTAAAGAATATTTTATAAGATAATTCATAGTTGTTATATTATTATAATATTATGTTTCTTAATAGAATAAGGAAATATTTTAGGAGCATCCTTATAAATATTTTATGAATAGTTTCAGATAGCTTCTTCACAGCGAAAGTAAGCGATGACTGAAAGGAAGAACGTTATTCAATTATAATAATCTGTTAAAGAACAAACTTTACCTTTTAGGTCAAGGATATAGAGACCCTATACTCACATCATTTACTTATAATATGTTTCATTGAAAGATCCTGAATTAGATAATCATGAAAAAATTAGATGCTATAATTAAGCGTATGAATGAGTTTAATCATATAAATTAAATTAAAAAATAATTGTGGTAAACTCAAAATAGTGGTCAAAGTGATTTGAGGAGTAACATGAATCGTCTTTAACCCAATTACATAAGATATTGACTCATCTGTAAGGTTAACAATAAAAATAAAAGGGTGTGACTAAAATATGGTAAATAAACTGGAATTACCTATCATGGGATCGGTGATTATAGAGTTAATGACCCATAAAGAGAAAAAAGAAATAAAACATATGTTGATTTTAACTTACTCCATGAGTGGAGTGATCAAGGTATTTTACCTCACTCCACGAGTGTAATAATAGAGGTAGATGCTGACTTAATTGGCTTGCCGTGGATAATGGGGGGACTTGGCCGATGCTGAACCTCTAGATCCAAATCAGAGGGGGCTTGTTGCTTTAGGGGGGAAAAGCTTTGACCTTGCTGAAGAAATTGGTAAAGATTATTATAGAGCCTTTCCAAGTCATGCTAGATCGTTAATGGCGCCTTTCTCAACAGTGGAATATCGCCATAGAAAGTAAGTCTTGATATCAGAAAGAAATAGGTGAAATGAATGGTTATATATCAGAAAAGAGATAAAGAAGCTTAATGCCGTTATCAGTATTCAGCTTATAAGACTTTGTCAATGAGGTCAGAGCGAAAAACAAAATATTCGATAGTTGGTGGTTTGGTGTTTGGTGATGGTAAAATAAAGCAATATTTAATATTAGATGGGGGCGACAGAAGAACAAAGCGGGTTCTTTTCCTTTCTGCTCGGTGCTAGATGTCGGTGAAAAAAGGTTTTGTATTGTGGTTCCTAAAGGTAAGAGCTTTCTCGGCGGGTGGCGTCTGCTCTCAGAAAAACTCCCCCATTTAGATGGTTGGGTTCTGCCGAAATCGCTCGTCTTGAACGTGGGCAAAACAAGCAAGCTTCTTCTTTATAGCTTTGGTGGGAGTTTGCACCCTGCGTTGAGCCAAAACTGGTTCCTAGGGTTTTTGGGAAGAAGCAGGGGTGAAGGTGATGGTATCACACGCGCGGCAGATAGCGTGGGGGCCGAGGGGAATGTCAGCAAGAAAAAAAGTTGAGGGGATGGGAACAGGCCCAGGGGGCCAAGTGGCCAAGCCCTGGTATGGGTCCTGTTGTGGAGTTAGGCCCAGGGGGACTGTTCCGGCCTGGGGGGTTCGTCGGGACAGTTGGCGGTGACGATCAAACGGTGTTCGACGAGTAATCCCCTGGTTTCATTGGTTGGTGGTGAGAATCCGCCGGCTCAGCCAGAAATCCAGTCAAAGATTGTTCAAACATACAAAACACCAAAACCAAACACTCAAAGGTAACTGCAACCGATGAAATATCCATTCCAGTTCTCCAAAGCAAAACAACTTTCACAAAACGAGTTACATCAACCTGAGAGATTCGCGACCCTTTGGTTCGTCAACCTCCGTTACAAAAAGAAACGAAAATCACCTGGAACCAGAAACAAACCAAATGTAACGTCTCTGAATCAACTTTCCGAGAAAGCACTTGATTTTCTCGGAAAAATCGACGTCAAAAGATAACGACAACAGATTCAGGAGATATTCAACAAACCGATTCCCAGAAAAAGCAGAAACTTCACGAAGCAATTCTGAACTATGGATAGAAAAAAAAAAGGCCACTCACAGTCGCCTCTCCTGTTTTTTCTTTCAAATACAGCCCTGTAGGAAATGATGAAATTAGAGGCACAGAAACGCTCCAAGTTCACGAAAGAGGTGAAATGACAATAATTTATATTATAATTGTGGTGAGCGAAAAAAGAGCGGATTCCACTTTTTATGAGTAGAATAAAATTGTAAGAAGCTTAAATTCAAAATTTTTGTTGCCGATTCCTAAATATGATTAAAAATTAGTCCAAATATAAATAATTCAGATTAACTGAAGCCATTTTAGTTCACGGTTCGATGGATTGGCCTGAAAAGGTTTGATGACCTGTTTCACCTAACTCATGATCATATTGTACTTTAAGTTGTGTCATATAATCTTATACATAATCGTATATATGAAAGGAGCGGATTCCACTTTTTATGAGTAGAATAAAATTGTAAGAAGTCTAAATTCAACTTTTTTGTTGCTGATTCCTAAATATGAGAATGCGGTTTTAGGCTGGGGAGTCTATACAAAATTCTTGAGAAGGTGCTGAAAAGAGTGGTAGGGCAGGTGGTTTCAGTGGCCCAAAATGTTTTTGTTAAGGGAAGATAAATCTTGGATGAAGCTTTGATAGCTAATGAGGCCATTAACACTATGATCATTTGAACTGAATTTTTCAACCAAGTTAAAGTGTAAATGGTTTGGTACGAACTGCATTGGGATTCCTGAAATCATCGTCCAATTCCACCATCATATGGTAACAATTATTGTCCCTATACATAAATGATTTTGATAGTTTTAATATTTACGTAAATAAAACTTACGATTGTTTGAAATAGAAATTACTTTAAACCCTTATCATTGAAATAAACATAAAATTATTTTTACATTCTGTACTAATTTATTTCTAAACAATAATAAAATATTTGATATGGTCCACAAATAATAAAATTTTAAAAATCAAATATTCAATAAAATATTTATTTTGATTTATTAAAATAAACAATGGAATGTATTTTACATTTCTAATGTATAGTCAAATGTTATGTTATTATTGGAGATAATGAGGAAAATAATAGAAACATGGGGATTTACTTGATTTTTATGTATTAATTATTATTAATGTTTATGTATTATTTATTTTTATTTGAAGAATGATAAATTTTGTAAAATTGTTGTTTTAAAGTATTTTTTTAAGATTCTGACATGTTTTTGTCCATTACTAGGCTGGATTGACTAAAAATTAGTTTGAATGGAAATCGGTTAGATTAAATTTTTCAACCAATTTTAGTTCATGGTTTGGATGGATCTAGACTGCTTTTTTAGCTCTCTAACCCATTATTATATTACTTTTAAGTTTTAACATAGTTTTTCAAAAAAAAAAGTTTGACTATAATAAAAAGTAATTCCAAAAATTTAATCAAATAAAATATCATAAAATATAAAATATTTTTAAAAAGAAAAACAAATTTTATATGTCCGCCAAATGAAATATTGAAAAAAGAAGAAATATAGGTCATTTTTTGGTAAACAACTTAATTAAGCACTTATTTTATAACAATTTATTACATGATAGGTTATGTCATAAGTACTTTATTCAATAAGCTATTTATATTTGGATACATATTTTAAAAAATGTTTATATATTATTTTAAGGTATTTGAATTCATTACTACACAAACAATTATAACAGCTAAATTATTGAAAATATCATTATAAGCACTTATAAAATTGAAGTGTTTGAATAAATAACATTTGTCATACTTAAAAATTAAGAAAAAAATCTAAAACTAAATAATCTAAAATTAATATATATATATATAGAAAGAGAGTATATATATATATATATATATATATATATATATATATATATATATATATATATATATATATATATATATATATATCATGAAACTATGATAAAAAATCAAAAATAAAGTAAAGATTTACTATATATTGGAAATATTTCTCATTCAAATATAATATTTAGTATAAAAAATACTAATGAACTTTTCTCCTCTTCACTTTTGCTCATACGTGATCAGCGATTATAAAAACTAAAATATTATAATTTTTTCTCTTCATTAAAATATTTGGGCATTAGAACATGATGTACCTTGATAATAGGAGTTGAACACTCGACCTCATGGTTACAAGCAAGTCACCTTATCACTAGAGTTGATAAACGGGTCAACCCAACCCATTTCGAGCTAGCCCATTTGGATCACGATCCAAAATGGACCGGGCTAATTTGGCCTATTTCTATTCGGGCTAGCTTTCTGCCAACCCCAACCCATGCGGTTTACTTGCCAAAACAGACCAAAATCTTATAAAAATGTTAAAAAAAATAATTTCACAAATTTTACAATTCTTCAAATAAAAATAAATAATATATGAATATATAATAAAAATTAATATATAAAATGATTGAGTTTAAACAAAATAATAATAGTAAACAAATTTAAATAAATTAATAATGATATAGCAAAGTATCAAACTAACTAGGTAAATAGTACCAAAATAATAAAGTAACAACTTAATAACATATTCAAAAAAATAAATTCAAAGTATCAAATGAAATCTCATATGCCTCTAATTTTCATCTTCATCCTCATTATCTCTAACAATAACATGCGACTCTACATTAGAAAGATGTTCATCCTTGAAGCTTGTTGAGTCATCATCATCATCATCTATTAATTAAAATTAACATAAGTTAATAGGTAATTGTACAAAGGAAATGCTTTATTATAAATCCTTAATAAAAAAAGTTAAGCTTACCAACAAAATCAAGCAACCAATTACGTATGCATATGGAGAGCTTGAATTGTTTCATCAAGCATAGAACTTCTATACTTGCTTAAAACACGAGATCCAATACTAAAAGCGGATTTCAATGCTACAGTAGTTATTGGAATGCTTAACACATCACAAGCCATCTTTGCAAGATCACCAAATTTATTGCTTCTATCTCTCCAATAACCCAACGCATCAAAATTTCCCGAGAAGGAAATTCTTGGCTCCTCTAAATAAATATCAAGTTGAGATTTTCCAATATTGTTAGCTTCTTGGCAATCAAATTCTTCAAAATCCTATCAAATGACCAAATGAATGATTCAATAAATAATATATATATATATATATATATATATATATATATATATATATAATTTAAAAAAAAAGACAATGGATTTATTAGAAAATATGTAATAGAAAATATTTTTCCCTTTATTCCCTAATCTTTTAAAAATTCAAGGACCTTCAATGACAAATCATTCCTAGTGTGTGGAGGTTGACTTACATTAGAAAAACAAAAAGCCATAAAAGTTGATGCACCTTTATTGTTATACTCCTCAAAATGTTTATACAAAGCCTTCCTTACTCTTTATAATTTTTCTCCATAGCCATATGAGTGTCAAGTTTTGAATAAGTATACTTCAAAAAATTAAGCTTCTTCGTTGGATAATGAATAGTACCAAATGCAAGAACCACACTATATTCACTCCAATATTTATCAAAATTTTCCTTCATTCTATAACACATACTTTGAATAAAAAAAATCCTCATTTGTCAAATTGGATGTCAAGAAAATCCATATCCTCCAAATTTCCCCAAAATACAAATTAGAAGTAAGATAAAATGATCCAGAAATCAAGTTGGTTATTGTATGAAACTCAAATTATTGCCTATTCATCATTAGATGAACACCACTTATAATTTTTATCAATCAAACTCAAACTATGAAAAGCCCAACGATACTTGATTGCAATCTCAAGCATTTTATAAGTAGTGTTCTATCTAGTAATAGAATCTGATCTCAAGCCAATTGATGTATAAATCTCACCAACTTGTTCAATACATTGAGATAATTGTTTCATCTTACTTTCTGATGCCCTTACATAATACACCCTTTGCCTAATTTTGTGCAATGTATCACTAGCAACCTTCAAACCATCTTTAACAACAAGGTTTAAAATATGTGCAGAACATCTAACATGAAAGAACTCTCCATTGAATAACAAACTATTTGACAAGCATAAGTGCTCCTGCAAGATGTTTTGCATGTTATCATTCAAAGATGCATTATCCAACGTAATAGAAAATATTTTTCTCTATTCCCCAATATTTTAAAAATTCAAGTACCTTCAATGAAAAATCATTCTCAATGTAAAACCCGGGAAAAATTCAATTTTTCTAAAAAAGAGTAAAACAATAATTTCTCAATAAAACCTAGAAATTCTTGCATCTTGAAGATGAAACGGACTTTACCTTAACCGGCCTTGCAAAATCTAGTTACTCAGTTTGAATTTCGAATTGAAATAGTCGAATTTCATCGAATTACGAGATAATATGAATTTACGTTTTCTGGGCCAGATTCGGCGCTGCGACACGAGTGGTGCCAATATAGCACGATCACTGGCCGCCACATGTCGGCTTCAGGCGCAGCAATGGTAATGGCAGAATGACGCTACAGAAGAATCGCCACTTATCGCACGTGGTCCATGTGACACACGACACATGAATAGTAAAATATTCCGGTGGTTTCACATTAAACATGTGTTATGTGGAGAGATAAGTCGAAACAAAAGGAGAAGTCTAAGGGGTGACCCATGGAGGCCATGTGTCATACCCCTAAAGAAAGGAAATCCAAGTTTGTTATGGATAAGGGGTGTGTTCTATGTGGAGAGAGAAAGGGAAAGAAAGAAAAATAAGAGAAAATGAAAGAAAGGGCAAAAGGGAAAAGGGGGAAGCTATTTTTTCTCGGTTTTCGTCTCATTTACCGGAAGAGAGGAGAAGCAGGGAAAGATTTATGGAGGAACTCACTTTCTCTCATAAGAATCACTGGGGAGGATCGGGTCGGTCGTTTTATCGGGAGAAGAGGCAAAGTTCATCTACGCGACGAGAGTTTCCTGCAGATAGGCACAGGCAGCTGCCAGGGTTTTCACTTTAAACCCAAGAGGCAGGGCCTCTTCTCCCCACTCGGCTATTCTTTGTGATAAGAGTCATTTAATGGTACGGGTTCTTTTGCGCGCAGCGGCCAGGCGCTTCGGGCCGTGCCTGGGACTGAAGTTGGAATTTTGGAACTGCTTTTTGAGCAAATCGACTGAATTTCGGACTATTATTGGAATGTGTGTGTTGTTTTTATGTTTTATTGTTGGAAAAATGAATAACATGTCAAGTTGAGTGAAAAAAAGTCACACAATATATGCTTATATGATGTAATGACGTGATATACTTTGACGATGAATATATGGTAGAAAATATAATTATCCATGATTTATTAATGTTGCATGTAGTACTCATCATGCATAACATGATTGGTTACGAAATGGCATTCATTTACATGTTTGTGACACCGCATAGTATTGGGTGTGAGTGCATAACATGGCTTTTGAACAAAGCGGCATTATCAGAGGATTGTCTAGTAAATTTTGCTCAGATTATCCCTAAAGAATTTACTGATATTATCCAACCAATCTACAGAGGGCTGTCCAATAAATTATGATTTTGAGGGAAGGTCCAATAAATCTTATCGAGGTTTGTCCAAATGCATTTATTTTCATGGCTTTCCAAATGAATTTGATATCGGAGATTGTCCAATGAGTTTTCAAAAACAAAAATTTTTTGTTTTGAAAACAATTTTTCATACATGGAAAATGCATGTGTGAGGGAGTTGGCGATGACTCGAGACATGGGGCATGACATGTAGACATTCGAGTAGGGAATGTACATTTACTTTAATGTGTGTTTGTCATTGCATGCACTTAGGTGGGGAGCAGCTCTTATAGGAGAATTCCTCTAACAGGTGTCGCCACCCGGTCATGGGAAACATTTTCAGGTGATCGAGGTACACCAGAGTGGACACATTTTGAGGTCTTAGTTGGGAAGAAGACGGGTGGCTTTGATAATATAATTAAATATAAAAATTTTAGACAGTTCATCCAGTTTGTTTATGTAAATAGAAGTTTTGTAATAAAAACTTATTTTGACATTCAATATTGTGTTGGAAAGTTTTCTGATGTTTATCACTTTGTATAATATGTTATAAAGGCACTAGTATTGGATTAAATGCGTGGGAGGGTTGGAGGTGCGAAATGCAAAAATTAAATCTTGCATGCTTGGTCGATAGAGTTCTAATGCTTTGATAGAGTCTAATGCAAAAAAATTGGCCTCTGGTTTTGGTCGCGTGGGGAATTCCTAGTGATCTGAGTTATGTGGGAATTACTATGTTGCGACATGGTTTTAGATTTTCAAGTATAAAAT
The DNA here is from genome assembly GCA_016808115.1 of Tetrastigma voinierianum. Lineage (NCBI taxonomy): Eukaryota > Viridiplantae > Streptophyta > Magnoliopsida > Vitales > Vitaceae > Tetrastigma > Tetrastigma voinierianum. The sequence goes on along the minus strand of JAEQBH010003479.1, from coordinate 259,446 downwards.
TGTATAACATAAGCTCTGTGGCTGCGACGGAGTTTAGTTCTCGGTCGTGACCCAGTGTGTGCGCGACAAAGGTTTCACCCAATCGGCGATTGAGATGGTCATGAGGAGAGGTTAGGGTCGTGACAGGAGCTTGGTTCGTGTGGATTTCAAGTGGGACGAGCTATTGTGTGGTGATAGGATTTCATGGGGTTGTCATTGCGACCCGGGGGTATTTTTGTCGTGACGGTGTTTAGCGAACAAAGGAGTTCATATCTTCTGAAGTATTTTGTGTTGTGACGGTGTTGCGAGACGAGGGCCTTGTGTTCTGATCAAAGCAATTTAATGTCGTAATGAGTTTAGTGAAATTTAAAGAATTTTATGTATGATTTCATAGAAGTGTTGAATTAAAGTATGTTATGTCGCGACCCAGTCTTCCAGGAATAGGAGACTTCTTGTTGCGACATAAGGGTTTTATGTCGCGACAGAGTTTATCCAGGCCAAGAGTTTTCTTGTTGCGACAGAATATTTTATGTCACAACAGAGTGTAGCATAATGGAGAGGTTTTGTGTTGCGACAATTAGGGGTGTAACCGAGCCAAGTCAAGCCGATATTAAAGCGGCTCGGCTACGGCTCGGTTTAAAGGTAGGCTGGGCTGGGGTGAATTTGAAAATAAGGCTTGAGGCTGGAAACTAAGCCATTTGCCAAAGCCGAGCTTACTCGCTTGGTTATCTTGTGAGCTCAAGAAAGAGCTCGTTTAAATCTTGACAAAGAGCTCGTTTAAAGCTCGACAAAGAGTTCGTTTAAAGCTCGTTTAGAGCTCGTTTAAGGCTCGTTTAGAGCTCATTTAGATAGCTCTTTTAAGGCTCGTTTAAGGCTCATTTAAGGCTCGTTTAGAGCTTGTTTAGAGCTAATATGAAAATGTTCAAAATAAACCTTAAAATATAAATCGATATTACATAGCAAACATATTTAAGAAAATGTTCATCTAAAATAGTCGACATACAACTAATTTAAAGATAAGAACATCACCACACACTACTTGATGAGGTGTGTAGCCTATGAAACCCCATTTATTCGCTGCATGACTAGAAAAGTCTTGTGAAAGCTGACGGTGGTACTTCTTTGGCTTAGTATAAAATTTTCTTTTCTAAATTTGTGATTTATAAAATTTTGGCAACATATGAGTATACAAGACATATCCCAAAACACGTATATACAATTTTTACTTTTGAAACATGGAAACCCGACAACACTTTCCAAAGAACCTCAGGCTCATCCACATTTTTCGCAGAAACCAAAACTATATCACGCCATATGCTCAATACAAATTCAAAGTATTTCCTTACACAGGTTATTTAATGCATATCTTTGAAATTAGGGAGGGCATAATGTCGGCGTTCGACGTGCACATGTTTGGAAATAGTTACACGGAAAATAATGAGCTAATGACTCGGTAGTGTATCTTTAAAGTGATTGCTTTTACGAAAATATCAAAGCGTAAACTATATTTTACAAGACATTTCTAGAAACCGCTTGTTTGCTGGATTCTAAAACTTTCAAAAACAACTAACTTCTTTCGCTTTAAAAGTTTATAAAAACTTTTCATAAGCGAGACTTGGGACCCCATTGCTTCTGCTTTAAAGTTTCTAAAAACATTTCATAAAATGTCTTGCTTGTTTGCCGGTGGTTGATTTTTAAAAATTGCCAAAATGTATAAATCAGGAATATGGAAGCCTTTCTTGCCTTGCTGTACCTAGTAAACAGGAGCACAGGCTTCAATGGAGTGTCGATTGGAAGGACACAGGTCCACATCACTGGTGGAAGTGCCTTACATGCATTTTCGATCAAATGTGGTGGAAAGACCTTGGTCTCGTCACCCATAATCTAATAGCGTGAGCACATTTTATAAAACATAATTTTGCTTGCTTGAAATACGGTTTAATACTTTAAAACCATTACTTGCAAATAGTTTAATATTTTAAAACCATGGCACATACCGAGTGTAAACGATTTATACGTAATACACTAGTAATTAAGAAAATAGATTTAGAACCTCCCTGCTTCCTTTACACTAATTAGACCTGACTCTGAATTTTCCCGCCTCGCTATTACCACACACATTTGATGTATTGGAATCACACTCATTAAACCTGACCAAACAATTTGCACACTGATATACAATTAAAATTTCACTTAAAATATGTGGGCTTGGAATAATGTCACTGAGCATATGTGGCTTAAGACTCGAGGACTTCATGAGGTCTAAAAACACCATTATTTAAAAATTGTCTTAGATAAATGGAATAATCTGAAATTTTAATAGGGTGAACAAGAGTCAAAAATTTGGGACTCTCAAGGAATCCCAAAACTCATAGAGTGCAAACTCATTAAAAATTACTGGTAGGAATTTGACCTCTAAAAATTCAAAGCCATTACATTGCCTTTAAATTAAGGAAATATATAGTAGGAAGAATTTCTTCTGCTCTTGAAGTTTGTGAAATGCTAATATATATTGAATGCCTGCAGCGTATTCCGATCATATAAAGACTTTGCCTTCTGGCTCAAAATTAAAATGTGTGATCAGGTTCTATATATGAAAAGCGAAAAGAAAATAAAAATAAAAATCCTCTCTCTCATTTTCGTTTGTCCCACGCACAGAACACCTTTTGACTTTTTATGTTTTTATCTTTTTTTATCTTTCTTTCTTTATTTGTTTTATTTTATTTATTTTCTATACACTGAGCCCACATTTGCTCAGTTCTCTTTTATTATTATTATTATTATTATTATTATTATTATTTGATGTAACATAATACCTTATTGATCCGTTTATCCACAAATTACTGTTTCTTTTCAGGTTCCAATTATTTTAAATGAACTTTACTTCAAATAATTTTGACTTATGAGATTTTCGTAAGCGTCTAGATATACGAAGTCATTTGGCGATTTATCGTCAATTATTAAAATGTTATTGTCTCGAGTCGCGAAAATTTTAAGGTCACTAGTTGTGAGACAAATTATGAAGCCACGTCCTTGCGTCATCAGGGTCTAGATAATTTTCTAAAATTGCTGACCGGGTATGATAATTTATTATTATTATCCTTTTGAAATTCCATAATTTGTACTCCACTCACTTTCCTTAGTACAAAGTGTCACAATGCTTTGAAAACTTTATAATTTCATCTTAAAAACAATTTTTTAAAAATCTTATGACACTCGAATAATTAAGGCCTTGAATTTTTATATACGTACTTCATGATTTACACATATATTACCCTCTTGGGGCGGAGGCGTTCAAGACAATAAAGTTCAGTTAGCAGTTGAAGTTCAGAGTTCAAATATTCATCATTTTCATTTGTAGGAAAAATTTGTTGTGCATCAAGTCTTCTCCATGATATCCACCTGCTCAAAAATTAAAAAAAAAAAAAAAAAGAGAGATTATGCAGCCTATAAAACAAATAAAATTGACATATTAAACAAAAAAAACTTTCTTACAAAACATATCAACAAATCCTCTTGTTTATTATACAAAAATTAAATGATGCTTGACCTGTGTTCATTATACAACATCTAAAATTTTTTAAAGTAACCAATTTTACTACAAAATTTTAACTACTCTCATTTATACTGAATATTGAGTATGTCATAAAAAATAATTATATGAACATAGTAAAGAAAGCAAGGGAGGTATGAAAGAAGAATTGTTTGAAGATCACTTAGTTTATGATCAAACAAATCTAAAACTCAAGCTACACCACAAATTTTAGTCAAGTTGATGTCAATTTCAAAATTAAGCGATCACATAAACACAAAGACATGCCTTTGCCTTAATCAACTTCAAGTGAGAGAGTATTTTAAACTCACTTTAATGTCACATTGATCCTAAAATAAAAGTGCAACAAGTATAAAAAAATAAATTTGAAATACCAAAAATTAAATTAATATTAAAATCTGAAATATGAGATATTACCTTTCTTTTCTCTTTATCCCATAGTAGACACGTGTAATCTTCAGCATAGAAAACTTGAATAGTGTTTGCTCCTAAAGATGCATGTAGGATCATAGCTCACAGGACTAGATCTTTGGATTAGGCCTTCTGATGCATTGATTGAATTAAACAAAAAATCATGCCATCTTTGATAACCTTTGAACTTTTGACATTCATATTTACCATAATACATTTAAATTTGAATCATCATTACAAATATAATACCTTCAATATACATCTATAATAAGTTCCTTGATTCAATTGATGATTCTTATTTAATATAAGTATAAGAGAATTCGGCTCCCTCCTCCCGTTTTCTTTAACCTCAACATTGGAAGATTCTTTTTTGAATTTCAGCTTGACCTTCTTTTTCACCACCTTTGCTCTATAAAACTAACATAATCTCTATAAAGCATGCACAATGTCCTCACGAGTAAACTAGTAACATGCTCAATATTATCAACTTGAGAATAAATATAAGAAAACACAGTCAACCAATTACAATACTTATTTCTATGATCTAAAATGTTGCACAAAGAGCAATAAATTACAATCAACTTTAATATTTATCAAACTTATCTTTTATCTTCCTAACCATGGAGTGCATAAAGCCATTTTCAACATAAGTAACTCTCATCAAACAACTTTGACAATATAAGCTGGGAAGAAATAGATTTGATGTTGGATATTCGGAACCTACAAGAGATATGCACTGACATTATCAAGTTATAGTGACAAATTTAAAAGCATAAATGAAAAAATGATAAAATGTGGTGTCAAATAAATATAATACAGGAAATGAATTTGGTAACTATTAAACTCTTCTAAAACAAACTTGAAACATCCGATCTCTTACTAGGCAAAACAGTAACTCAAATCCTCTCTGCCATATCTCGGAAAGACATCCTTGAACTCTAAGGCACTTAAACAACATAAAATATATTTGCATTCTAATCATTACAACAATCAAGGATAGAAAGTTGCTTTGAAGCGACTTTAATTGCTTCACAATATCCCAAAAAAATATTTAAATGACTCTACGATTGTATTACAGCCTTCAAATGCTTTCCCACATTCTTAATGATCTCTCCAATCTCACTTACCAGCCCATCTTGGACTAAGAGATTTAAATCTGAGCACAACATCCTACATGGAAACAACTTTTCACTAAGAGGAAGAGCTTATGAGTTTTGTGAAGATTGTCTTTCAACATGCAAACAACACATTGTAAGATGCATTATCAACCGTCACTGTCCAAACTTTGTCTTCGATCTCCCAATCAACCAAACATCTGCTTAATGCATCACAAATAGCAACTCTGGAATGAGGTGGAAATTTATGTATAAAATTGAGAACACGCTTGAGTTTTCAATTTTGAATATATGAGGAAATGGGAAGTGACAATCATCTATGAAACCTTTGATTAGTTGATTTCCATATATCAGTGATTACACTTACTTTATTTGTAGATTTCAATAAAGTGAAACTTTCTTCTTCTTCACTTCAAGCAACAAAGCATATTTTAAACCGGTTGCCACGACTAAGCGTTGATAATGAGGAAGTACAGAGTCTTCATCAACAAATTAAGCACTTCATACTCTGAATGAAAATGGTAGCTAAGTGAACCATTATCATATGAGATAATACCTCGATCTTAGATTGATTATATTAAAATTTTGCACATAGCTCTGGTTTAGGACTTGAAAAAGAGTTTTGATTCAATTAGCTCCTTTTAGGACAACTATTGCCTCCTCGACAACTCTCTGAGTGCTATTATATTGAGTTGTGGGACACCTGGGGTATATGTAAAAGCAGCTCTGCAATGAATGCATTCACCTTCTATGATTTGTCGGAAGTGTATTTACGTTAAATTCATTCCGCTTTGGAGGTGAACTTTCTTTCTTTGCACACTTGGTGTTATCATACTTAGAGTATCTTCAACGTATCAACCCATCAACAGACGGAGTTGTAGATGCGCATTTTCCTTATTTGAGATTGGCATTTGTTGCATCAACAGTTTTGGCAATGTCCATTATAGGACTTGTTTGCAAATTTTCTAGGGATAATAGATTTGGAGAAGGATGGTCTAACATTCTCTTGATAAGAATCAGCACTTAAAAGCCACCTTACACGTTACAACAACAACAATAATAAATATAATAATAATAATAATAATAATAATAATAATAATAATAATAATAATAACAACAATTGGCTTTTTTAATCAATAGGCAACTCATGAAACAACATAATCAATATTTGGAGCAGTCTAAAGTGTAATAGCTTAAATCAAAGTTTTGAAGTCAAATTGAAAAAAAAAATTTCCAGGTGGGTAACACTCTTCAATGAGCTGACCTTGCTCTAAATCAAATCTAATGGCGCAGAAAGCAACCAACCATTACTGCAAAGATTCAAGATCAGGTTTTTTTAATCAAATCTAACTAGACCACTCTTCCTTATTATTCATCTACATTTTGCACAACCTGTAGAGTGTGTGTTGTGTGAATCTTTACATCCTATTAATTATTCAAACAAGTTGAATTTCAAGTAAAAGACAGAAATTTGAGATAATCTCTTAATACCAACATTTGATACTTAAACAGGTGTTTTGTCAAAAGCTAAAGTAACTTTGGTTCCAAACAAGTCTTATTTGTGTACCAATGGAGTACCACATAAGAAAAGAGAGTTGCCATCACCAAATCATGCCTTGAGGTTATGCATTTGTTTCCCATTAACTATATGATATCACCTAATTGCCTTCACAACAAACTTCCAAAATACGGTAAAAAAACAAAAACATAACCAAAAAAAAACCCAAAATAGGAAAAAAGGAATTGGGGAATCATGTCTACAGATTACATCCATTGCTCAAGCAGTGCAATAATTAAATTCAAATAAAACCAAAACTCAAATATATGTTGCTGATCAATCAGGGATTCAGGGGCCAACTGAACTAAGAAATAAAAATATATAGAGTACAAGCGCAAGTAACAAATCAAAAACCATGCAAATTCTTTAAAATTCTCATGAAACACCAATAACAAGACAGTGAAAACATAAGTGCATCAATTCAACTTAATTAAACAGAGATAGTAAATATCCAAAATTTGACAATATAAAAATTTCAGAAAAATATCCAAAAACAACATAATCATAACCAGAAGAAATAACCTAAATCTATTCTTGTTCGACAACAGTTCCTTTCTCGCTGACGTAGATACCATCAAGGAATTTCTTGATATCTTTGTTCTTGACATGGCATTTCTGCAGCGTGTAAAAAAAAAGAAAAAATAAGAAAAAATTATAAAAGGAAACCCGGTTGATGAGGGCTGCAGAGCGAGAGACTAATTCAATGTCATTACCATCCAGATTCAGTTATTCCATGAATCAATCTAGATCATGAGTGAATACCCTAATTAGCTAAAAACAAATAGGTTCCCATTAAATTTAATAAAATTGGATAACGATTTACTTCTAACATAACAACTATTACAGTTCTAGCTTTTATAAATGTCTCAAGAAGGAAAACGAACAAAAATATACGTAGCAAAACAGCAACCAGCAGCAACAACAAACAACATCAACAGCAACAAACAACATCAACAGAATTAGCTTTTAAATACAAGCCATGAAAGCTTAAAGATGTAAATCCGTGCCTGGTGAAGGTTCTCGTGAAACAGGTGTCCCAAACTCTAATTAACTACTCACCACTAGAAGACCAGAGAAAGCAAGACTTGAGAAATGACGGCTGGAATTTTTTTTTAAGCAGAGATAAGCTCTAGTACTTCCTTCATTCCATTTCTTCCTCCTGTCATATTGAATCAAAGCATGCAAAAGAAATAAGAGGGCGGCTAGCAGAAGGCAAGGAGCTAAACGACAGCCAAATGAGAAATGACGGACGAGGGTGAGGGGGGTGGCGGCTGTTGAAGAGAAAAGGAATTAGGTTAAATTCGTTTGAAAATGAAGAGATAGCCAGATAGGTTAAAGTTGATTAAAATGAAGAAATGTGTTATATATAATTTTATAGTTATAGACAATATATTTATTTATAAGATATGTTGAAGAAAGATTTTGAGAGTAGTTTTGAGATATGTTAAAAGGATTTTTTATTGAATTGGAGTAGATTAAAACTATGTGGTTTTGGAGTAAAGGCTACGTGATTTTGAAAAACCTACATTTTTATCGAGTTAAGAACAAATTATTTATTATAACCTTATATATATATATATATGTATATATATATATATATATATATATATATATTTGTGATGAGATAATCCAAGTAAATTATATTTTATAATATAGTTTTATGTTTCTTTAAAAACAATTTAGTTAATCTTTATATTTATTTAATACTATATTAATATTATACAACAATGCCACTAAATCGTTTATATAATGTTATGTAGGTTAAATGAACGAAGATAGATTAAAGTGAAGAATGGTGCTTGTAGTGAATTAGGACAAAAATCAAAACTATCTAATTTTGAGAAAATTATAGACAAATTATTTATTTATGAAATTACGTAAGAGATTTTTGTTCGTTGAGATATAAACTAGGTAAATTTGAGTAAAATTACACCAATTTTGTGGTTATTGACAAAATTGTTTAGGGTTATAACATTAAAATTATATATTTTGTGATAGAATAATTCAATTATTATAAATAGATATAAATAATTGTAGAAAAAAAAATAAAATCTTCTTCAGGCATTTATAAATAGAAAATAGATAATTCAAATTACATTATAAATGAATTTATTTTAAACATTTATAAATAGAAAATAGAAAACAAATATGCATTAAATTCTTTAAATTTTTTTATTTAGAGTGAATTTTATAGTTATCTATTAAATGTTTTCTAATGATAAGTTTCCAATAACATATAGATAGATTACATATACAAATTTAGAATTTTTAGCCAGCTAAAAATAGATACAGTAAGTAACAAAAATAAAAACTAAATGTGAAAATACAAAATTTTAGTTTTGCTATTATGTGGTTCATTAAAAATTAGTTGGGTACTACTTAATATTTAATTTTAATTTATAACTAAATAATAATAATAATAAAGAAAAGTAGTTTCATAAATAAAACAATTTTAATTACTGTTTTTTAAAATTTTATATAACTTCAATCATTTTAATGATTGTATATATTTTTAAAATTTTAGATAAAAAATTTGTTTATAAAATTAAATTGCTTTACCAATTATTTACAATTAAAATTTAAAATATCTTTTCAATATAAAATAATAGTCTCTTTTGTTATTATTAGTTTAAATTAAACATGTAAACTGAAAAATTCAATTTTTACGAAAGAAATGATAAAGCACAGTAATTTCGATTGAAAACGAAATTCTCGATCCTCGGATGATAAGCAGACTGCTGTGTTAAATTAGTACCTTGTCTAGTAATAGGAAAAGTTTATTCGAATTAGAATTGTAGAATATTTCACGAATTTAAGGTGATAAACCGTCACGAGATGAGATTTTTACAAAAAATCCTCGGAACTGAGAAAAAAATATGTTGAGTTGAAGTCTATTTAAAATAATTAGACACAAAAGAAATAAAAATTTCGGGAGAAAGCAGGACTCAAAATGGTAATATAAGTTAGTATCAAAATAATAATAATTAAACTAATAATAATAATAGTAATAATAATATAGTAATATTATAATAATAATAAAATAAAATAAAGAATAAAAGGAAAAATAAAATAAAACAAACGGAAGGAAAATGAGAGGAGAGCGTGGATGGGTGAGAGAGAATATTTTATTTTTCTCTCTTTAAGCTTCTTTCAGTTCACAAAATCGAGAGCTTTAGGTTTTAATGGCTGGAACAGACAGAAGTTGATGCGCGACGAAGGCTATCATTGGACACAAAATCTTGGAGTTCGTCAAACTCCATGGGTGAGGAATTTTCTTTTGTGTTATTTCTACCCTAGAAGGCTGTTTAATAGTTTTGAATTGGCTTAGCGAAGTAAGTATTATTTGATTCTCAAATTTTGGACCGAGTATAGAAATTTTAGAAATTTTAAGTTGTTTTTCGGACGATCAGGGCAGTCCACACAAGGCCCATTTTGGTGGTCCATGACAAGAGTACCAGGTCTTTGAGCTGATCTACAGGCCCATGTTGAGTTTAGTTTTTGATCCGGGACTAATGTCTTCGGGTTTTTGTGGTGTGTTTGGTATCACAGTATTCGGTGATGAGCCGTGAAGGACAAATAAATTTTCTTATATAGGTTTGGTGGGTCATTTTGTGTTATTGTTGAAAGTGAATAAAATGATTAGTGGTTCGATGTGTCATTATTGTGACAATAAATGACATGGTTGTACAGTGAGGCCATTACATGGCTAGTTGGAGGCTAGTATTGGACCAAATTGTGTCATCACTAGGTACAAGGGATTGATGTGTGTCATTACGGAATTGGTAGTGACTTGTGATGATAATCCATATATACTTGAATTTAGTATGTTTGATTTAGATTTGTATGAATATAATATGAATCATCCAAATGATGCATGGATAAATATGCATAATTATGTATACATATAGTTCTCATTATAACAATAATATGGTATGAATAGACAGAAATTACATAATTTACATTCTCACATTACTCGAAGAAACTGCATAACATGGGTGTGAGTCGTAGTTGAAGATCGACACTCTATTGGGTGTTCGATGATGTAGTGTTACGGTTGGTCAATGCATGTGGTGTTGATTAATTGGGCTAGTTAATAGACAGCGTCCCGGAAGTAAAATTAAATGCGGGTTAAGGAAATGGAAATGGTTCATTTGCATTTCATATGCCTTGGGACACCACTAGAACAATAAGGTGAGTGCATGGTGAAGTTGTTTGAAGAATTGTTCGGAGGTTGACAATATATTATTTATCGGGTGTCCACTACAACATCGGAGTTGTTCATATAATATCAATGTTAGTGCACAATTGCATACAGCCGGAGGGTTGTCAAAATGAATTATAAATTTTGTCCTGTATATAGGAGGGTTGTCCACGGTTAAGCAAAATACCTTTGTTTGGAAATGGTTTTCATTCATGGCGAGAATGCATGTTTGAGAAGTGAACAGAACTCAAGGCGTATAGGTGTAAGAGACCTACGGTATCCACGAAAAGTTAAGTTGCCTAGGAAGACCACCGCGGTCATGTTTATCATAGACTTCGGGTTGTGTGATAGGAGTCGGGATTGACTTGGGATTTGTGCCCGTGACCTTGCATTGGGTAATGGGCGGTGAGGGCTCGATACTTGGGTCATTGGTAATACCAGTGACAGTTGTCATAGTTGGCGTATGCATGTGAGGTAGTCGGTGAGTATTTCAGAGATATGCTTCGATGATATGTTGGTGATCGAGGCCGGTGAGAACTCGGTACATGGGGCATGATGAGTCGAGTCTCATTCATCAGCATGTAGACATTCCGATAGACATGTGTATGTGCACTTGGATGTGTGTTTGATTATGCGGCCAGTGCATGTGCACTTAGGTGAGAATGCCATGTAGAGATTATCACCCTCAGGCTGCCTCCTTTTTGTCAGTGAGACCCTCTTCAGTGCAATTCGGGTGTAGGTGGCGGCAGCATTCGAGCCTTTACATATGAAGAAAGCCAGATTGTGGCTTTGATATATATATATATATATATATATATATATATATATATATATATATATATCTATATATATTGTAAATAGTTGATGTATTTGGGTATATTTTGTAGTATTATTGATGCGAGGCTAGTGACCATTTATATTACTCGCATGTAGACCTGTGTGGTCATTGTGACTATTTGGGACGGGTTTGTATTTGGGTAGAGCTCCCAGCCACAAAGGGACTACCTTTATTTTCGTGAAATGTTGGGTGGGTGCAGGCGTCGTGTGTCACGAGTTGTGGTTGTGGCGGACACCCCGGTTTGGGCGTGAAACGTGTGGAGCTAGGTATACGATTACATAGCGATGTTTGGGTAGGCCTAGGATGCAATTGTAGTGTAGTGCCTGGTTAGGATTACCTAGCGCTTGATATGACACCATTCTGACTTTTGTATCGAGCTAAAGGTAACGATTACACAGGGAGGCCCAGGGTTGGTATCCTGAGTTTAGATCTGATGGCTTCCGACTGGTATCGGAGCATGGGTATCCGACTGGGCTTGAGGGACATGGGTTTAGGCCATGGCTGTGGATAGAAATTAATACAAGTGTAGCTTGGCAGGTAGAGGTTTAGGTACCTGAATACCTAGGAGTTCATGGGACGGGTTTAGACACTAAAGCATGTGATTCCATATTTGTGATTGCTTGATTGTGTGTTACACATTCGTGGAAAACTTATACAGATTATGATGTATGTGAAATGTGATTACGTAGTTGTGTTGGGAAAATTATATGCATGGCATAATGTATATAGGAAAAGTGGAATGCTAAAGGTGAGGAGCTATAACCTTAGGGGTTGGAGAAATGAAACTGAGCTGAGTGTTGAATTTTATTGGAAATAAATAAAAGAGTGGTTGGCAAGTAGCACACTGGCGATGAGCAGGTCGGTTGTAGTTGTTAAGTCTATTAGTAATTGGCATGTGCATTACTAGTTAGTAAATAGAGATTAAATAAAATTTGTTGCCATTTGACATGTGAATGGCAAGTGAGTAGAAAGTGTAAGTGCGTCCACAAAGGTGCTAACCGAAGCACCACCGATGTTGACTAAGCGAGGCCTTTCTTGAAATTTGTTGGGGTTGTGGCTGTGACGCCATTGCGCCAGGCTAGTGCGGTGGTAGTCGGGTAAGTAACCTCCGGAGATTTAGAATCCGTCATCCTCGGCGGTTCCCAATGGGGGCGATCCGATGTTGTGAGACCATTGGATAAGCGGATGAAAATGTATTGGAAGGCTATGGATATACCTTAAATCTGACGAATCGGGCCCTAAATGTGTTCGAATTTGAGGTGAGTCCCAGTGTGATGGGATAGGTTAAGACCTTCTCCCCAAGGGATTTAGAGCGATGACTTGGGCGAGTTCCACCGATGCTTTATGAGCAAGTATTTTCCTGCCCGGCGCTGGAAAATTTTGAGAGCCCGAGAGTTCCTAAATTTGGCGGAGCGATGACGGTGTTGGAGTACATGGCGGATTCACGTGGGTTGGTGGAATTTTCGTGATGACTATGTAATACATATATGGCGAGTCGGGGTGCAGATAATTTGAAGTTGTCCGTTTGGGGCGAGAGTGTGGGCCTTCGCTCTGAGACGCGAACTAATGGTTGGAGACGGCTAAGCGTAGAGAGAGAGATGGATGGCCCTTGCGAGCATTCGGGATCACAGTCTTGGTGGGGAAGAAGAAAGGAGGATCAGCCTTCTTCGAGTTTGGGCTTCGAGGTTAAGGCCTATGGGAAAGGCCATTGTATAGGAAAATTCTCCTTTAGGATCTAGGGTGAGAGTTGGTAATATAGTAGACTATATCAGGTTTGATGCCATTCTTGACATGGATGAGTTGACATTATCGGGTTGTCGGTGATTATGATGGTTATCTGCATAGGCGATCTTGGAGTTAGTAAGTATATACATGAGTGATACGTGTATCGTAGTTCGGGGAAGAATTGAGTTAAGGGGAGAATGTAAGGCAGAAAAATTGATTTTAAGAAAAATGATCAGCTTGGTGTTTGGTTGAAAGCAAGGGAATTCTCTCTAGATCTCAGATAGCCAACGGACTCACAGATTAAAATTCATCTCGAAATCTAGTAAACCCGAAAAGTTCGTCAGTCGAGATAGTGAATATTTCTGAATTGCAGGTGATAAATGCCGGTGACCCGAGGATGAGATTTTGAAATCTCGGAATTCGAAAATGAAAATTTGAGTTAAAGTTCATTTAAAATAATTAGGCAAGAAAGAAATAAAAATTTTCAGGGAAGCGGTACCAGAATGAGACGATATAAGATTAAAATATCAAAATAATAATAATAATAATATAATAATATTGCTAATAATAATAAATAAGGCAAAGATAAAGGAAAAAAAAATAAAATAAAACAAAGCAGGAAGGAAAGGAGGAGGCGTGGGATGGTGAGGGGGAATATTTTAAACAACACTAGTAGCTCTTTCAGATCCCTACGAAAAATCGTCTGAAGTGGGTTTGTATGGAAATTTGAAGGCAAGTTGATCTGCATGACGAGAGGCTGCGTGGACACAAAATCTTGAGTTTGATAAAACTCCACGAGGTAGAAATTTTCCTTTTGTGTTATTTATGCTTTAAAGGCTGTTGTGGTTTGGAATTGGCTTAAGTCGTGAAAGGCTGTAAATTTCAGTTCTCAAAATTTTGGACTGAGTATAGGAATTTTTAGAAATTTTCAGGATTGTTTTCGGACAGTTCGGGCTTAATTTTAGGCCCCCATTTTCGAAACGAGTTTGAAATTTGAATTTTGAGACTTTTTTGAGCAGGTCATGACAGAATTTTCGAAGCTGATCTTAGGTAATGTTGAGTTTAGTTTTGATCCGAGACTATCATCTTGGTTGTAATTAATCATTTGGTATCCATGATGTCGGTGATGAGTAGTGAAGGTTGATAGATTGCCTGTTTTTATATGAGTTTGAGATTTGGGTCATTTGTGTGTTATTATTTGAAGTAGATAAATAGTTAGTGGTTCGTGTGTCATTGTGTAACCATCGGCACATAGTTGTGGCCATGGTGAGGCCATTACATGGCTCGTTGGAGCTAGTCGTGGACAAATTGTGTCATCATAGACTGAGATTGATATGTATTTAATGCAGAGATTGGTAGTGACTTGTGATCCATATACTTGAATTAGTATCTTTGATTTGGAATTTGTTGGAACCTTAATGAATGTCCAAATGATGGATGAATAAATAATACATGAGTATGTAATACATATAGTTCTCATTATATATGTAGCATGAGTATGAATAAATAATAACATAATTACATTATACAGTACATGAAAACATCGCATAACACATGGGTGTGAGTGCATAGTTGAGATCGACATTGTGTTGGGTGTTGATGATGTGTCGTGATTGCACGGTTATTGGATCAACTTTGCGTATAGGTGTTGATTAGTGGGCTCGGTTAATAGGACAACGTCAGTAGTGTCTGGATTAAGGAAATGGAAATGGCTCATTGCATTCTGCTGCACCAAACATCCTAGAACAATAGGAGTGAGTGCATAGGGTGGTTTGTTTGAGGAATTGTTCGGAAGTTGACCAACAATGGCTATTATCAGTGTGTCTACTACAACATGAGGAGGGTTGTCAGTATAATATCGAAAAAATCGATGGATTTAATTGATATACATGGAGGGTTGTCATAAAATAGATTATTGAAGTGTCCACTATTTATATCGATTTGTCCATGAATTCGCTCAAATACCTTTGTTTGGAAATGGTTTTTCATTCATGAATCGTGTTTGAAGTCGGTGAGCTTCAGTATGGGTGTAAAGACCTACAATTATCACGAAAAGTTAAGTTGCCCAAGGAAGACACATGGTCATGTTTATCACATAGACTTCGGGTTGTGTGAGGGTTGTGTGATGAGTCAGAGTTGACTTGGTTGTTTCTGAGTGGCCTTGCATTGGGTAATGGAGCCGGTGAGGGCTCGATATGGGGTCATTGGTGTGCAGTGGCAGTTATCACGGAATAGTATCACATGTGGGGCGAAGTCGGTGGTATTCGGGATATATTACTCCAATGACATATTGAGTGATGGAGGCGGCGAAGCTCGGTACATGGGAGCATGATGAGTCGAGTCTCATTAAGATGTAGGCATGTTCGGGTAGACATGTGTATGTTCGCAGCTTGAAGTGTGTTAGATTATCACGTAATTGCATATGCGAGGTGGAGAGTAACCCTTGTAGGAATTATCAACTGCAGGTTTCTTCATGCAATGGTGGGACCCACCATTTCAGAAGTGGGTTGGTGCGGTGCGGCCACTTCATTCGGAATGCGTATGAAGAAAATAGGATTGTGGCTTTGATATATATATATATATATATATATATATATATATATATATATATATATATATATATATATATATATATATATATATATATATTATCAAATAGTTGATGTATTTGGGATATTTTTTGTGAGTATTAATCTGAGGAAACATTAAATACAATTATAATGTATATGAATACAATCTATTAGTCAGTTATGTGACTATTTGGGACAGGTTTGTATTTAGGTAGAGCTCGTCGAGAGGCCTGCCGTTACACCGTGAATGTCGGGTAGGTTACGAAACATACAGAGTATTCCGCGGGTTGACGGGTTGTTACTTGACCTACTGGTTTAGGCGTCACAAAACTACCATTAATAATTATTAAATTCTAAATACATATTTAATCAGTAAATAGAAGTTTATTTTTTAGATACAATTTTTTCTATATATTAAATATATAACTACTTATACTTGTTAAATAAAATCTTTTTATTAAAAATTACCTCATATATTGAATAAATTTAAAGATAATATTGATATAAGCATTTATTTTTGTCATAATTTATATCGGTTACCATTTTTATACTTTATAATATTTACTTTTATTATTAATACTTGATACAAAACCTTTAAAATATAAATTAATTAATCTTTTAATAATTTTTTCCAAATTTATATATGTGCCTTACAAATAAATTTTATAATTTATATATTTTATTTTATTTGTTAATTAAAGATAATTCATTTTATTTTAGCTTAAATCTATATGATTTCTTATTATAAAAGTTTAAATTTTAAAATACAAACTCAAATAATTTTCATTAGTTTTCATTTCAAAAATAAAACCAGATATTTATATCATTATATAAACATATATGTCTTTTTTACATTAAAAAAGTTTCCTTTATTTGTACTTTTATATATATAATAAATTATATTTATTTTAATATTAATACTTAAATTATAGTATGAGTGTCCTCTTATACGTTTTTTTAAATATATACCTTTGTTAAGCAACCCTTGACGGTAAATGTTCTCATATTAGGTGATAAAATTAAGTAATATAAGTGGTTAAAAACAAAATTGCTTAAAATTTTCAAAAATTATACCTATTAATACCACAACATAATACTAATATTTACATGTATGAGATAATAAGCAGGCTTGTTCGCGAGAGCACATTTAATGAGCTTGTTCACGGAGCTTCTTATGAGTACGCTTCTGGCTCTTAGCGTTTGTTCACGGCTGTGTTTGAGTTAGTCTTTCAAAAAGTATTTTATTTTGAACCTTGTTTATTTGGGTTTTGAGCCCAACTTTTGTACTAATCAATGTAATTAACCGTTTGCACATTAAAGTCCTACTTAATACATTGACTAAGCGTTTTGTGGATAATTTTGCTTAGTTTTGCAAAAGATAATCGAGGCCAAGTATGAGTCAATTCAAATCGAAAGGCAAAGTTCAGGCTCATAGTTGCACGGATGTTGAGATCGAAGGAAAGAAAACGAAAAAAGTGAAGAAAAATGGAGCATTTGAGAATGATTTTCTTTGCCATGTCATCTCTCGACCAACATTCCTTCTAAATGGCATTTTTGCTTTGACTCTTATGGTTTTCTTCCCTTTTTGCCCTCCTTGTATAATGCCTTTTAAAGGGTATGTTAGTATTTTACCTTATTTAGAGCTCTATATAAGCTCAATCATTGGAGAACCAGGGGGATGGATTTTTGGCTTGGTTGAATCTGAGCCTTTGGTGATGCTTTCCATTGCTTTCTCTTCTTTTATTTTCTTTGTTTCCTTTTATTTTCTGTTTTTTGTTTTGCAGGACGCAACTCAAAGGGATGATTGGCTAAACCTCCATCCTTGAAGGGGGCTACAGGGCTAGGGTTTTGAGGTAAAATAGTGGTTCTCTTATATTTAATGCCAAGCATTTATGGGTATTTATGTTTATTTCTCATAATAGGTTTAAATCACATGTGGATTAACACAATGCTTAGCAAGCTTTTAGGGTTCAAATGGATGCTTGTTGCTAGATCCATTTAAGTTAAATCTAGTTGTCGGTTATTAGTTAATGTAGGGTAGATTTTGGGAGATAGATTTTCATGACATTTGTCATCAAATAAATCTTTTATATTCAGAAAAATTATTAGGTTCAGTTTTATTAGCAAAATGAAAGGTCAGGTTGAAATGACCTAGGTCATCTCTGTGAGGAAAGGACACAGAGACCTCTCATTTACCTAGGACTCAGCCCGGTAGCTCGATGTGAGGTTCACTTCACATTTACTTATTTATTTTGAGTTCTGAAACATTTCAACCCCCTTGTTTTTACAAAACACCCAAAAATGGCCCAAGTACCATTTTAGATCTTAAATCATTTACACAAGAAAGGCCCATCGTTTGTGTTAGGCCAGAGCATTTATCTTTGAGTGGCACCACTCACGGTAGGAGTATGTTATAAATTTGTTGATTAAGACACCTCACTGGCATGAATCAAATGGCAGATTCTGGGGATAGTGCTAGTGGGTGATGACGGAGTTGAACACTTGTGATCTCATCCTGAGGCGGTGAATTTTCTTTTGTCTTACATTTACGATTTCTGGCGATTTGTCAATTTGCTTCTCATTTTAATTTTTTTTTTTAGTTAACATTACCCCCTTTTGGGATAAATTATTTATCATGCCTTATTTTTGTGTTTTCTCTATTAAGCAGTGTGCGAGTACATTTCGGTGGATTCAAAGCCGAGGCGAGGTTGTTATTCAAATTTTCACGGGAACACAGATTTGAATTTGAATCTTACGACCAAATGCGGAAGAGGGAGAGCAATATAGTAAGTATTCAGTGAGAGAAACCTAGGGCATATATGTCATGATTGCAGAGAAACCTTCCATGGTAGATGGCAAACCTATGGGAGAGAAATCCAAACCCGCCTGGTATGAGAACTATAGAGACTGATAGGTGATCGCACCCCTTCTCTGATATTTACCCAACTGCCACTGCACCTCCATAATATACACACCACAGCTCTCAGCCACCATAGCCACCACGATTGGCATCTTCGAGTTGAAGCGGACAATGCGAGACTTGAGCAAACTGGTGGATAATTTCATAGAAGAGCGAGGAGAGGCGAGTGATTATCAAAGACGGTAGGGCGACCGATGAGGCTTTCACTGACTGAAGAATTTGGACATGTTAAAGCGAAATTGATCGGGGAGTGACCTCTTTGCAACAATCCATCTCATCAGAGGAGGAGAATGCACGGAGGAAGAGTGCTTGGCCCGAAACCATTTTTGGGTGAACTTGACTCATTTGCGGCTTCGGGAGGGTGGAAGAGGAACGTGAAATCTGAAGAAGCTGGATCTGTAATCATGTGTTGTCATGGGCCGTGGAGAAAGAAATCCCCTCCATGATGGTAGGAAGCGATGGAAAGGAGCGTTGGAAACGCTGGCACAATTTGCCCTGCCACTATTGACGGTGTATATCTTGCCCACACTGCCTTTGGCCAACGCCGAACCTGGCTTACACTAAAGGCCTTGTCCCACCATGCAGCTGGAACTTTTTAGGAAGTGGTGGCCCATGTACAAACTTTTGCCCTCATCAAATACGTTAGCGTTGCTCACACAGCATGGCCACGACGGATGGTTGAGT
The DNA here is from genome assembly GCA_016808115.1 of Tetrastigma voinierianum. NCBI lineage: Eukaryota > Viridiplantae > Streptophyta > Magnoliopsida > Vitales > Vitaceae > Tetrastigma > Tetrastigma voinierianum. The sequence goes on along the minus strand of JAEQBH010003479.1, from coordinate 239,892 downwards.
CTTTGGTTGAGATGGAGCTTTGGATCCTCATTTCTCTACAAACTCATGGGTTACCATGACCTCCGAAAGGTTGGCTAGTTTAGGGGAGTTTCTGATCTCCCAGCACACCTAATTTTCTTATCTTATTTTATTTTATTTTGATTTCTTTTAATTTTCTTTTAGATTTTCTCTAATTTTAGTTAATCTTTGTTTTACCTTATTTTCAATTTTCTAAAATTTTCTTAATTTTTTATGTTTATTTTTGCGAGATTTAAAATTTTTTGCGACGAGGAGTCCGGTCTGAAGCAATTTCGCGCGCGTGGAGATTTCGCATGCACAGAGTCGGCGTAACGTGCGAAATTCGTACTAACGAGAGCTTAGATTTGTTCGCCCATGCTTTCTCATAGAACTCCGTTTAGGGTAATTTTGATACTGGATTGGAAAGTGAAATTATGAATCCAAATATATCATGAAGAACACTTTAATTGTGATGAGGTGTTAAGATTATCCCAACCTGTTTTTTCTCTCTTTCTTCTTGTTGGGTGAAGTGCAAGCGGGTGAATAAGGTATGTCGGTGGAAAAGCTTGTAAGTCCTCTATCAAAAAAGAGTACATCTCATCAAGGAGATATCACTTCCTTCTGCAACTTTCCAATCAGGGCCCCATTGGGGAGACCAATCTTGACATTGGTTGGGAGAGTTAACGAAAGTGGCTTTTACATTTTATATTTTTGTTACTATTTTGAAGCGAAGCCCGTTTTTCACGTTCGGTGGCTTTCTGGTTTTCCTTTTTGTGAAAGACATTATCTGCTCTAACACACACAAATTGGTGTTCCCATTTTGCACCCATTTTTTTGTGGGTTTTACTCTTTTGCAAGTTGGAAAGTGAAACTTGTCTAATCTTGTTGATGTTAGATTGATTCCATGCCTAGTTGAGTAGATGATTAGTTCCCAATTCGTTGCTTCAGGCATTTTTCTTCACTTTCACAGCTAACCACACACTATGCACATTAGGTTTCAACGATGAAATTTTGAAGAATTGTCTAACCTCTAAGCACATAAATCTACCTAGTTTAGTTAAACTACCTTTAAATGGGTTAAGGACCCCCGTGAAAGGGGCCAATGTGATGTTTAAAATAAAGAAATTAGAAAGAAGAGAAAAAGAGTCAAAAATTAAATACTTTGCCTTGAAACCAGAGCATAGTCAGGGGGGTATATAAAACTTCAGCTGGTACGCCCCTCGCTTATTGGTTGGAGCCGCGACAGTGCTCAGCCATGGTGGATGGGTGGAGTTAGCGAGTTGTAGTGTGGGGTCTGGGAATCATTCGAAGTCAGATAAAACACAGAGTTTGTGATTGAAAGACCGCCTGAGCTTGGTGCTCTAAGCCTGGTTGGTTGGGGTCATCGGTGGATCCACGGATTACATGGCAGGCTTTGGTGAGGTGGATTCCTCGGCATTGCACCCTGACACAAAAGAGTTTGTGGGAGACAGGTAGATCTGAAGTCTATTTAGGTTGGATTAGTGTCACACAAGTAAAGCGATGGATTTGTTTGGGGGAGAGTGCAGTTCGGTAGTTTATTGTTGAGAGCCGGGTCAAACAAACCTTAGATTTGGTGGAAGTTCTGGTTGAGTCTTTGAGAAGGAAACTCTTTTGATGCTGATTTTGTATGGTATTGTTCCTCTCGAAGATGGATTATTAGGCAGAGGCCGTGATGGTCTGCCAAAGTTGAGCATTACTCATTCACAACCTTTTTGAAATAGCATTTTTGTGAACATAATTTTGTATGCTCTCTCTTTCTTTCTTTCTTTCATTTATAAGGAATTTATGTGTGTGGGTTAAGAGGAGTGTGATTAGTGTAAAGTACTGTTTTTAACCCTGTTTCTTTGGGTTTTGAGCCATTGTCTTGTGGCGTAATTAACTGGGATTTTCATTAAGGTCTTCTGTCACTAATAAGCATTTTGTGGCTAATTTTATAGTTTTTGAAAGATAATCAAGCCCAAAATTATCAGTCGATTCAAGCACGAAGGGCAGAGTTGAACTCATCATTTATGGATGAGATCAGGAAGGAAAGAAGCAAAAGTGAAAAATGGAGCATTACGGAATGCTTTTTCCTCACCTATAGTGATTCATCCTCCCACCATTGTTCCTTCCTGCTACCTGTTTTTGCTTTTTGACTCTTATGGTTTTCTTCCCTTTTTTCCCTCCTTGTATAATGCCTTTTTAAGGGTATGTTGGTATTTTACCTTATTTGGAGCTCTATATAGCTCGAACATTTGGGGAGAACCGGGGGATGGATTTTTAAGCTTAGTTTGGAAATCAGGCTGTTAACGACCAGTAACCCTCATTGCTTTCTCTTCTTTTATTTTCTTTGTTTTCACTATTTTCAGTGCATGAAACACCTTGAGGATGACCACTCGAGGGATGATTGTCAAACCCCCTCCATCCTTGAAGAGAGAAATTTCTGAGGCCTAGGGTTTTTGAGGTAAAATGGCTGATTCTCATGTATTTAATGCAAGCATTTATGGGTATTTATATTTATATTTCTCATATTAGGTTTAAATCTGATGTACCTTGGTTAACCTATATGGCAAGCTTTTGGTTTAGTGGATACTTATTGCTGATCATTGAGGTTCATTAGTTGTCGATTATTAGTTAATGTAGAATTAGATTTTAGAATGAATTTTTATTGCTCGGAACATTTATGTCCGATAAATGCTATATTTCAAAGGAAAATTATTAGGTTCGATTTTGATAGCGAATGAAGATGCAGTTGGAAATGACTATCAGGTCATCCTCACAGTGAGAAAGGACGAGAACCTCTCATTTACCCTAGGATCTCAACCCCAGTAGCCATATGCTTTAAGGAGTTCTTTTTCACATTTTACTTATTTATTTTAGGTTCTAAATATTTCAACTTAACATTTTACAAAACCTTAAAAATCAAATTGAAATTACCATTTTGAATCATAAATCATTTACAGAAAACCTATCCTGTGTTCGACCTTATAGCCTTATCTGCGGTAGCTTTGCTCACGGTAGTAAGAAATTTAGGTTATAAATTTTGTTGATTAGGAACACTGCGTGGCGCGATCTTTCCGAGCCATGTTCATGAACGCTCACGAGCCATGTTCATGGGGCACGCTCACGAGCCGTAATTCGAGCACGTTCTCGAGCTTGGTTCCACGGCACGGTTGCGGTTTGCTCACGAGGCCTATTCACGAGCTGTTTATGGTGGCGAGGTGGGTTTGGGGTCTTCGGGCTCGACTGGTTATGCGAGCTCAAAGAAATGATGTTTGGGCTCGCTTTCGTTTAACCTTAATAAACGAGTTCGAGCGAGCTTATAACGAGCGACATGACGGCTCGGTAGCTCGACTTAGTTGACTACTAGCGACGAGGAATTTCATGCGATAGAGCTTGGTTGGGGAGGAGGTTTCCCAGTGTGCGACTTCGATATTCTAGGTTGCGACTGAGTTTGGGTCTTGACATGGAGGTCGTGTCAGCGACGCATAGCCGCAACTAGATTAGTGGCTGAGTTAGCTGGGGATTTGAGCGTGGCGGCAATTTGGGCGCGCATCTGACGAGGCTTGGGCGTGTGGGTAAGCGCTTTGGGCGTGCATGCAACCGGACTCTGCAGCGACAAGGCATTCTATCCGCATGAACAGGCGATGGCGAAAAAAGCCGGGATTGGGCGTCCTGACTTGGTATTAGAGCTTAAGTGCTGAATGCCTGGGACTGCCAGTGGAACCGGTTTGAATTATTATCAATTTATTTTGACCCATGTGGTGGATTAATATGTGTCGTGTCTTGCATGATATTGTGTTATATGTGGTAAATAGTATGGAAATGAGCGTGTTAAGTATGTCGGTGGTGGCATATACACTACTAATTGAACAAGAGGAGAAAAAGAAATCTTAATTTTCATTTTGACATATGTGAATGTAAATTCGAGAAAGGGGACGATTGGGTGCTTGAGGTAATGGCCAGGCCACCACATTTTTTTACCATAGGGACTTTAAGCCATGGGTCTTTGTTTGTTGCCATTATGATGAAATTACAAGTGGGATCGGGAGATCAAGTAACCTCAAAGGTTTATGGCTTTTTGTCACTCCAGGCATTCACGAGGAGGGGATCCGAGTTGGCAACTGACCATTGGTTCAGCCAGGTTGAGAAGATTTTAAACATGAAGATTACCTCAGATGCTCTGAGGATGTTTGTATTTGTTTAGCGGTGAATCTTAAGTGTGGTGGGATTGGATTAAAGTCTCAAAGGATCTGGAGGCTATGACATGGGAAGAGTTCTGAGAGCTCTTCAGGAGTAAGTTTTCCCGGCATCTGCTAGACATGAAAAAGCTCGGGAGTTCCATGAGTTGAAGCAAGGAAGTGTGGTTGTTAACCGAATCATTATTTAAGTTCACGAATTAGCGCGTTTCGGGATGATTAATAATATTGAAATATGAATAGGTGAGAATTTTGAGGATGGCACGGCATCCATTCGGGTAGATTGTAGGATTCCTCCTACGAATGGACTCACATGGTCCGGGCGACTATGGCCATAGAGAAGTAGAAGATGCCGACATCTAGAGATCTCTTGGTCTTGGTAATAAAGGAAGGAGGAGCAGCCGGCCTTCTTCTAGTTTAGGGAAGAAGGCGAAGGCTTACAGTTCCACGATAGTTTCAAGGGCGAAATTAGCGACTATGACGAAAACCTTCTCAGGGAGGCTCCTAGCAGGTGGGGGCCGTGACATGGCTGTTGCCATTACTTAGAACATATGAGGCAGGGTGCTCTGGCCTGGGGATCCTAGAGCATGGACACCTCGATCCCAATCATCGATGGGACGTGCCTGAGTATGATATATTTCATACCGCCCAGTCACGGGCAGAGGAACCCGATGTCGATCTGAGGTCGCCTGGCGCTATGCAGCCTGACGAAGCGGATAGGCGGAAGTATGGGTCGAGGTCGAGGGCGGGGCCCGCGGGCAGACCCCACAGGGGACCTAGAGGCCCATGTTCACACCACGATGAGCACAGCTGGATCGGTCAGTTATCTGAGGTATGTTTATGTTATCTCGTATGGTGAGATATTGTTTTGATTCTAGTGCATAGCATTCATTTGTCTTGCATCTTGTGTGATCTTTTGGAGCTTAAAGTTGATCGCCCGGAAAACGTACATATGAGTTCTTCCCTAAGGTTTAAATTGGTTGATCGATCTGTGAGATTGTGAGTTAGAATGTCAGGATTACATGGTGGACACTTGGGTGATGTTAGGACATGGATTTTGATATCGATCTGCCATCGTTGGTTGGCCGTAGCATCTTGCTGTCATTGATTGTGATCATAGGATGATCGCGGATCATAGAGTGATTCATCGCCTACACATGGGATGGTATTCGTGTGACCTTTCAAGGGGATAAGCATGATGCTTTACCCCAAACCGTGCAAAAATCCAGGTGGCATGGACAGTTGATGGGTTGGCTAGCAAACCTTACCCTATAGGACGAGGGGAGAGAGGGTTTGGGTTTACCTTGGGTGGTTTGTGAGTATGAGGATACTTTCTGAATGAACTACCGGGATTACCTCCACACAGGGATGTAGACTTTGTCATTGAATTACACCCTGGTATGTCGCCCATTTCTATGACTCCTCATAGGATGGCACCGATTGAGTTGCAGGAACTCAAGGTCCAACTGCATGAAGTTTGGACAAGGGTTTTATTAGACCGAACACTTCACCATGGGGCGCTCCGTTTCTATTTGTTAAGAAGCAAGACAAGACCCTTCAACTGTGCATTGACTATCGACAGTTGAACAGGGTTACGATCAAGAATCGGTATCCATTACCGAGGATTGATGATTTGTTTGATCAGCTGCAAGGGGCGCGATTCTACTCCAAGATAGACCTTGTAATCGGTTATCATCGCTTGAGAGTTAGTGAGGTCGATATCCCTAAGACAACGCTGAGGACGCTGCACTGGCATTTCTCGAGTTCATAGGATGCCTTCGATTGACGACGCACCAAAGAATATTCATGGATCTCATGCATAGGTATTCCAACCCTATTTGGGATCAGCTTTGTTGCGGTCTTCATTACTAAGATTTTCATCACCCAAGTCTCGAGGAAGAGCAGTTTGAGGTCATTTCCGAGGGTCGTTCTATAGGTTTTAAGAGACCATCAATAGTATGCCAAGTTCAGAAAATGTGAATTTGGGCTTACTAAGGTGAAATTCTTGAGACACGTCAGAGTTAGCTTCTGTGTGTGTCAAGAGACCCCGAGTACATTAGCCGTTATGAGTCAAGAGCTCGGTCGGCCGAGAAACTCGCCTCGGGATTAGCGGGGTACTACAGGAGGTTCATTGATGATTTCTCCTGATTAGCAGCACCTATGACAAGGTTGACTCAGAAGAAAGTCAAGTTCGAGTAGAATGACCTGTGTGAGAAGGCATTCTAGGAATTGAAAAGGAGGCTTACTTCAGCTCCTATTCTGATAGTCTTGGAAAGGGGACAGAGGTACATAGTGTATTATGATGCCTCGAAGGATAGGCTTAGATGCGTTTTGATGCAGTCCGGGAGGGTAGTAGCTTATGGTTCTCGGCAGTTGAAGAATCATCAGTGGAATTACCCCACACATGACATGGAGTTGACCGCCATTGTCTTTTCCTTAAAGATATGGAGCCACTATTTGTTTGGTGAGCAAATAAAGGCATTTTCATACCACAAGAGTCCTGGGCGATATCTTCACATAGCGGGACCTCAACATGAGGCAACGCAGGTGGATGGAGTTTCTGGAGGATTATGACTTCACTTTGCATTATCATCCTGGTAAGGAAAATGTGGTGGCTGATGCACTCAGTCAGAAGTCAAGGGGAGTACTAGCTAGTGTAGCTTCCCGGGAATGGCAGATGCTCGAGATTATGGGACAATTTGGACCACAAAGACAGTTGATCGTCTAAGGTATTTTGGGAGTCATACACCATCCCTACCGAAAGGTGGTGATTGAGTCCCAAGGGAAGGATATAAAGATAGTGGCCATCAGGGACCGAGTACAGTCAGGTACAAGTGACGAAGGCTGGGCCATCCACACATATGGTAGTCTTCGGTATAGGGGACGGGTTGTGGCTCCCTAGTTGACAGATCTAAGAGAGGAGATCCTCAGGGAGTTCCATTGCTCTCAATTTATTGTGCATCTAGGTGTCACAAAGATATACCGTGATCTTCGTCGCTAGTATTACTAGAGCGGGATGAAGCGACACATTGCATATTTGATTCGAAGATATCTCACGTGTCAACAGGTAAAGGCTGAGCACCAGAAGCCAGTAGGGCTACTCCAACCATTGGAAGTAGCCGAGTGGAAGTGGGAGCACGTCACGATGGACTTTGTGACCCACCTGCCACGGACATCGCGAAGGCATGATGCGGTATGGGTGATAATGGACTAGCTCACTAAGTCAACACATTTTCTAGCAGTGTGAATGACCTTCACATTGGAGGAATTTTGTCGGTTGTATATTCGAGAGATTGTCCAGTTACATGGAGTACCAATATCCATGGTATCGGACAGAGATCCTATGTTTACAACACAGTTTTGGAAGAGCCTCCAAAAGGCCATAGGGACACAGTTGATGATGAGCACCACTTTTCATCCACAGACAGATGGTCAGTCAGAGATGACCATACAGGTTTTAGAGGACATGCTATGAGCATGTGTCATGTATCTTATGGGTGGAAGGCAGGAAAATCTGTTTTCACTCAGTGGAATTCGCTTCATGTCAATGAAGGTCAGGAGTATACAAATGGCACCCTATGAGGCTTTATATGGGAGGCCATGTCGAACCCCGATTTGTTAGACAAAGGTGGGAGAGAGTTCCATCACTAGTCCGGATTTGATTAGAGACACCTCTGAGAAGGTGGGTTTGATACTAAGCGCTTTCAAGGCTTAGAGTTTGATAGAGCTACGCCTCGATAGACGACGCCGACTCCCTAGAGTTTGAGGATGATCACGCCTTCAAGGTGATGCCTAAGAGAGGAGGGTCGTTCTAAGAACGGGGAAGCTACGAGGTATATCGACACTTCGAGATACTTGAGAGGGTGGGTACAGTTGCATATCGGTTGGCGCTACTACCGAGTTTATCAGGTGTCCATGAAGTGTTCCATGTCTCCATGCTCCGGAAGTATACTCCACATCCAGCTCATATGTAGTGGATTGGGGAGGAATTATTATTGATACAAATGGACCTTCGAGGAGGGAGCAGTGCGTATCATGGATAGTCAGGATCGGGTTTTGCAACGTATGATCGTGCGGCTAGTGAAAGTGTTGTGGCAATACCGAGGAGTGGAGGAGACAACATGAGAACGCGAGGACACGATGCATGCCACCAATCCTTTCCTATTTGAGGATGAAGTTACGTTGTCTAATATTTGGAACTAGAATAACTGTTGCATATGTATGTGTTTGTGTGTGCTAGTGTGTTTGAATTTCGGGGACAAAATTCTTTTAAGGGAGGAAGAATGTATAACCCGGGAAAAATTCAATTTTTTTGAAAATTGGTAAAATGGTAATTTCTATTGGAAACCTAGAAATTTTTTAGATCTCGGATGATGAAACGGAATTCACCATTGGAATCGTCTCACGAAATCTAGTTATCTAGTCGAATTTCGTCAAATTCCAAGACAGTAGGAATTTCGCGTTTTTTTGAGGTATCGGGTGACACAAGGAGTGGTGTCACATAGCATGACCATGTAGCTGCCACATGGCAGCTTATGAGGGGTTCACATGGCATGAGAGCCATGTGGTGTGGCAATTGCCACTTAATGCATGTGTCCATGTGACACATGACACATGAATAGTAAAAAGGAAAAGATTCATGGCTCACATTAAAACATGTGTTATGTGGAGAGATAAGTCAAAACAAAAGGGGAAGGCGTGACCCATGGAGGCCATGTATCATACCCCTAGAGAAAGGAAATTCAAGTTTTTTTTTTGGATAAGGGGTGTTCGGTGAAGATAAAAAGGGAAAAGAAAAGAAAAGAAAAGAAAAGAAAGAAAATGAAAGAAAGGGCTAAAAGGGAAAAAGGGGGAAGATATTTTTTCCTGGTTTTGGTCTTGTCTACGGGAAGAGAGGAGAAGAGGGAAAGAAGAGTGAGAAGCTCTACCTTCTCTCTAATATTTACAGAGATCGGGTCATCGATTCGTTTGAGCAAAAGAGGAAGTTCATCTACGACGTAGAGCTTCGCTGTAGGTACAAGAATCTATGGTTTTCGCTAAACTCCAAGAGGTAGGGGTTTCTATCCTACTTTGGTTATTCTTGGTATAAGAGCCATTTAATGGCATGGGGTTCTTTGGGGCCATGAGTGGTCGTGCAGTTCAGTCCCAAAATTTTGGGACTTAACGTTGGAATTTTTGGGACTGTTTTCGGGCAGTCCGGGACTGAATTTCAAATTGTTATTGGACTATGTGTGCTGTTTTTATGTGTTATTGTTGGAAAAATGAATAACATGCTGGTTGTGTGAAAAAGCTCATGTTAATATATGCTTATATGATGTATTGACATGAGGTACATGATGGATGTGAATTATATGTAAAAAATATAATTATCAATGATTTATTAATGTTGCATATAGTACTCATCATGCATGTAACATGAATGAGCATGAAATGGCATTCCGCATTTCATATGCACAGGGACACCGCATAGTATTGGGTGTGAGTGCATAACATGGATTTTGAACAAAGCGGCTTTATTGGAGGATTGTCCATTAAATTTTATCGGAGGGTTGTCCAACAAATCTTATCGGAGGGTTGTCCAACAAATCTTATCGGAGGGTTGTCCAATAAATTATATCAGAGGGTTGTCCAATAAATTATATCAGAGGGTTGTCCAACAAATCTTATCGGAGGCTTGACCAACGGATTTATTTTCAGAGGGTTGTCCAATGAACTTTGATATCGGAGATTGTCCAATGAGTTTTCAAAAAAAAAAATCTTTTGTTTTGAAAACAGTTTTTCATACATGGAAAATGCATGTGTGAGGGAGTGCGATGACTCGAGACATGGGGCATGACATGTAGACATTCGAGTAGGAATGTGCATATTTTTACTTGAATGTGTGTGTGTTTGTCATTGCATGTGCACTTAGGTGGGGAGTAGCCCTAGAAGAATTCCTATCAAGTATCAAGCCACCTCTTCGTAGGGAAAACATTTTTAAAAAGTGTGGAGGTACATCGTGAGCTGACACATTTGAGGTCTTAGTTGGGAAGAAGGCCAGAATTTGGTTTTGATATGTAATTCGTAAAAAATTTCTAGACGGTTCATCCAGTTTTGTTTATGTAAATGAGAAGTTTTGCAGAATGCAAACTTATTTTGAATTTGTTAATATTGTGTTGGAAAGTTTTTCCATACTGGCACGTCTGTATAATATGTATAGAGGCACAAGATTGAATTAAATGCATTGAGAAAGAGCAGGCGCCAGAAATGCCAAAAAATTAGGCTGCCAGATACGGTTGCATAAGGGAATTCCTTGTCAATTCCTTGTCGCGACAGAGTGTAGAAAATTCCAAGAACTGGCTACTATTGGTTTCAAGCTCTATTGTGGAATTCCCAGCCACGATAAAAAGTTCTTTTCGTTCTTGTCGTGACAGGAATTCCTGTGTCGCGACATGGTTTTAGATTTTAAGCCATAAAAACTGTCGCAACATGGCTTTCCTTGTTGCGAAAGGGGTTCTAGTTCATGACGATGTCGTGACAGAGGTTTCCTTGTCTCGACCTAGATGGTCACGACGAGAGGTCAGGGTTACGACATGAACTTGTTTAGGTTAAGAGATTTCAGGTCGCAACAAAAAACTGTTGTGTCATGACAGGATTTCATGGGGTTGTGTCGCGACAGGGTATTTTTCGTCGTGACAAAGTTTGTCTAAGACGAAAGGGTTCATGTCGCGACAAAGTATTTTGTGTTGCGACAGGGTGTGGCTAAGACCAAGGGGCCTTATGTTCCACAAAGCAATTTGTGTCGTGAAAGAGTTAGGTTGAGACCAAGGAATTTTATGTCGCGATAGAGTGTGTTATGTCACGACCCAGTTGACCAGGAATAAGAGACTTCTTGTTGCCACATAAGGGTTTTATGTCGCGACAAAGTTTGTCTATGTAATACCCGTAATTTTTAGCGTGTTTTAATTGGGTTATTTAATTAATTTATTTTTTTTCAATTTAATTATATATATTTTATTAATCCTGTAAAGTATTATTTCCGACGTAAGTGTAATTACATTTTGGCTCTTCTCCTCTCTTCCCCTCTCCACGTAGTCACCCACGCACACGTCACCCACTTCCGCCACCGAACAGGCCGTCCGACACCGTGGAAAGGTAGCCCCCATCACCGCCCACCTCATTTCCCTTGGCTTCGATCCGCCTGCTTCGCCGCAATCACACTCGCCATTTTCTCTCTAACCCGCAACTCCCGCTTTCTCGCCCGCCACCTCGCCGCCAAACCTACACCCCGCATCTGAACTCCTCACCCCCAAGAACCTAAGGATCCACCCTAGATCGACGTTTCCAAGGTCGTTTGCCGGTGAACGGAGATGGTGGAGCCAGCTTTAGTGCCGTTGGGGCCGATTCGCCACCCGGCGGGTCCCTGGAGAAAACCTACCGACGACTCGACCTCGACCTCGGGCTTCGCTGCGGCATTCCTCAAAATCAATTTCGACCACCTTCAAATTTTTCCGCCACCACGCGGCGGCGACCTTAGGAAGCGCGGCTCGGATAACGCTCCGGCCCCGCTCCGTGTTCTGACGGCGGTAAATCGCTCGTGACTCGGAAGCCAGAAGAATCTATACCCTAAAACGCGTGCGAACCCTAATTGTGTATTAGTACGATAATCGATTTTAATTGTTCGTTAATAATGTCCTTATATTAAAAATGCTTTAATTATCGTTTAATTACGTATGTACGTATTTTTGGAAGTTATAAATTAAATGGTATATTCCGGCTCGATACTGTATTTAATCATATTCCGTGTGATTCGAACCGTATTAAATTTCATTTAAACGTATTTTATTAACTGTATTTATTTAATATCTAAGCTATTAATTGTATAATCGAATTTATCGTGATTCGACCGCATTATGATCGATCGGGTCGACGCTGGATTTATCTCGTAGTTTGTGGCCCGGCTAGACATCGGATTAATCAGGATATTAGAAGTGTATTTTTATCGTGTTATGACCCATGATGTGGAGCGGTCCGCTTTTGTGGGAGGTTCCCGCTCGAATTTTCTAGAACATAAGTACGCTTTATGACGGGTTAGTCCGAGTCAGTTCGGTCGAGTCTAGAGTATGTTTAAAATCTTAATCTTATTATCGACACGCTCTTTTTCCATTGTAGATTGTCCAACAAATTCGCAAGGACACCGAGGCGCAAGAGCGTTTCAGATCCGATATATTCTTTGCGGAGTTGATTTCATATATCTTATAACACATCGTCGCATGCACACAAGATTACCGACATTAAGCCACCCATCATCTCAACATAATATATTATTAAGTTATTATTATTATTATGGATTATTGCACATATTAGTCAATTAATTAATTTATTATTATAATTATATCTCGTGATATGAGTTGCTATGATGATGGATGTGAGTGTGCTATGGCCGATTGCGAAATCTTTTGTGTGTTAGATTTGGAAATGTTGTAATGGGAACTTTAGCAGACATACCACTTGACGGGCATACATCAGACCGCCATGCGCACTCCAGATAATCTGGATTATATCACGTATTAATGATTAGTGGATATGAGTTCCCCCTGGTCGAGCATTTCTTCCTGACGGAGGTAAGGTCCCTGGTTGAGCTACTCTAGGGGCGCCCTGCCATGGATTATTACATATTAGGGGACGTCGAGGTAAGGACCCCGGGTCGAAAGCATTTCCTGGCGCCTGGCTTATAAAGTTATCGGATTAAGTGTTGACTGAGTTATGACCGGTCGAGCATTCTTCTGGCGCCATTCCTTTGATTGAGAGAGAGCCGTATGGCTTATAGCATTGAGCATAGGTCCTGCCAGTGTTCTCGATTGATGTGATGTTTGTGTTATGACATGAACTATGTCAAGTGCAAAATATAATTATGTGAATTTCTTTTTACATTATGATTTTCATTACCATGTTTATATTATGAATTACTATAAGTATGTATAACATTTTGGTTGTAGATGTGGTATAAATCTATATGATATTAACTCACTCTCGAGACGACATTTCAATTTATTTTTCGTGTCTCCTGTCACCCTCCTTCCGTATCTCGCTCGATAACCCGCCGAAATCTCTTCCTTCACGGCGGTTACATGTACTATTATGATATTATTAATCCTTGTCTATTTAATCTAGGTGTCACTGCAGTACTTTGGAATATTAGTATGTTTTGTAATTCAGATAATTCTGTTTATTTTGTGTATGATGATCTGCATGTGGGATCGAGACCTTATCTCTCCCTATTGATGTTTGGCATCTGAGCATATTATATATATGTATGTTGATATATAGTCAGGTGATCGCATGATAGTCGGCATGAATATTTCAATAAGGCTTGCTACGGGTTTCGGTGGCCTTACGCCTCCCCATTCACTAGCGCCGGTCACGATCCCCGTGACGGGGTCGCGGACAGTTGGTATCGTGAGCTATGTGTCTATCACTCCTATGGCCCAGAGTCTAAGTTTCCGCATCGCGGAATTCAGGATTGAGTCTGCCCTGTCCGTCACCATTGCATCTAGCCGCTCTCTCGGGTCCCGTTAGGGCGTCTGTTGTTATCTGATAGTCTTGTGCTTACTTTTCAGTATGAGACGGAGATCGAGGGTTAATGCACGGCAACCGATGTCGCAAACACGGCAGCGAAATCGAGGCCGCACAGCTTCTAAGGATTTGAGGCCCAGGAGGCCCAAGATGAGGTCCTTCAAATTTCGATCCACCAGCCTCCCGAGAGGGCAGGAGACTGGTAGGCCCCTTGCAAAGCAGCCTAGACAGTACCGTAATGGTGAGCCACAGTCGAAGAGCCACGTGTTAATATGCCCTGTGCACGCCAGTAATAAAGAGATGCTCAAGCATCAACACCACTATGGAGGCATTTTTGGCAGGGCAGACTGGGTGCGCATTCTCCAAAGAACTTATGGAAAGCATCACAAGTAAAGAGTCGCTAATAGTTTCTCACCGGTGACCAGATTTGACCCAGATCATTCCTCGTCTAAGACACCGTGCTTAATGAGGTTGTATATTTGATCGGGTATCCGTGATCCAACGGATTTTCTCGACTTAAGTGGAGAAGAGAGCAGATTGATCCGAGACATCCGATAGATCTGATCACAGATGGCGCGTGCTTCTCCCCTCAAGGGCTTAGCATTGCAAAGGGTACAAGGATTACATCGTCGCTTCTCGAGGGTATGACATGGGCTCGGCTCAGTGGCGAGATTGAAGATAACTTACATTTCTTTGCCATGAGGCAAGAGCACCGAGACGCTTTGAGCAACAAGAGAGATGATATGTCCGTAGTGGAGTACACACCCGTTGTGTTCATGTATCTTAGCAAATTTGCTCGGGAGTTAGTCACGAGGTCAAGATTCCAGTAAGTACATCACCGGCTTCGACCACATTTCATATCCTTGATACAATGAGAAGTGTAGTTTCGGAGGTCACCGGGATGAAGGAGACGCATGGAGACCGACCTTCACCTTCATGGTATCTTAGTGGATGGTGCTAAGAAGAAGACCCACGCAGGAGCAACTAGGTACACCGCTCGCACAAGCAGCATGGTGGTACAGGTACTTCGGTGGTGTGCCTCACAGACAGAGCCGTTTAGACCAAGGGGTCACAAGAAGGGTAGACGCAACCAGAAGGGTTATAGAGGCTTCCAGATTGGACAGGGGTTTAGGCCCAGTGGGGGCTATAGTTCAAGGGGGACAGTCTGTGCCCTGGGCACAAAGAAGACTAGTTCGGGCATTCGCATGTGCCCACACAAGCAGGGCGGATGCATCAAAGGCCCTTGTGTATGGCGGCTAGTGGAGCTTGTTTTAGGTGTGGAGAGCTTCCGGCCATATGGCCAACCATGTCCTGCATCACCACAAATTCTTCCTCGTGGTTCTATCACCTACTAGTGTTGCCCTCCCGCTCATCGGACAACGCCTAGTTCTTCTCTTATCGGCGTCGCTAGCGATAGTGGATGCCAGGTCGTGGATACGGAGGCAGAGCCCGGAGGCGTGACGGTGGTAAGGGCCGTGGT
The DNA here is from genome assembly GCA_016808115.1 of Tetrastigma voinierianum. NCBI lineage: Eukaryota > Viridiplantae > Streptophyta > Magnoliopsida > Vitales > Vitaceae > Tetrastigma > Tetrastigma voinierianum. Next base: position 224,661 of record JAEQBH010003479.1, on the reverse strand, counting down.
CGCCAGCCCTACCACCGGACGTGGTCGCCGAGTTTTTAAGACCACTCCCTCAGACGCCAGTGGCGCCGTACGCCGTCAGACGTACTATTCCTAAGATGTTATGTCGAGGCTAGAGTGTTATTAGATCCTGCGCTACACACCCTTTCAGGTTCCCATGGTATCAGGCTGGTGTTCACTAAACGACTTAAGACCCCGTTATCGTCACAACCTTCCGAGTGATGCCTTGTAGGCGGATATTTACTTTCCATCGTGTCCACCGCAGTAGGCAGAGAGACCTTATGGCGACCTTATTTTGTTGAATGTGATGGATTTCGAGGTTATTTTGGGTATGGACGTTGGCCGTGCACTACGCGCCATACCGGGATTGCCGAGAGAAACAAGTGATTTTCCCATTCCGTGATTCGTGAGTTCGGGTTTCAGGTGAACAAATACTAGCCCCTTCTAATTTAATTTCAGCCATTACAATTTAGCGGATGCTAATGGGGTGCCAAAGTCCGGCTCTTGTGAGGGACACCGCAGCTGGGATGCGTTGATAATGTCCCTACTGGCCGGTGAATTTCCCGATGTTTTCCCGCGAGGAGCTTTGTCGCACTTTATGAGATGCGTAATTTTGCATCGATGTTGTATCGGGCACAGCTCCTATCTCCTTGCCACCTTATAGGATGGCACTCATGAGTTGAAGGAGCCGAAGGAGCAAGCATAGATTTATTAGACAAAGGTTTTGTCGTGCCTTGGGATTTCTCCCCCGGGTGCTCCTCGTATTATTTTGTAAAGTTAAGAAAGATTGTCACTACGGTTAAGTGTATAGATTACGCATGCCTTAACAAGGTGACCATTCAGACAATATCCGCTCCCGAATAGATGACTTGTTTGATCACTCGTGGTGCATCATGTTTTTCTAAGATTGGATTTCTTACGGTCGATATCATCACCGAGAATAAGACATGAGGATGTTCAAGACAAAGATTCTGACGAGGTACTGCCATTATGAGTTCCCTAGTGATGTCTTTCGACTCACTAATGCTACCGCCATACTTTTATGGATTTGATGAACAGGTGTTCAAACCCTTCCTCGGATCGTTTTTGTGATTGTGTTCATTGATGATATCTTAGTATATTCTCGGAGTAAAGAGGAGCATGTAGAGCATTTAAGGATAGTATTGCATCGAGGGAGCATCAGCTATATGCCAAATTCTCCAAGTGTGAATTTTGGCTGGATAGTGTAGCTTTTGGACATGTATTTATGAAAGGCATACAAGTGATCCCAAGAAGATAGAGGCAGTGATGGATGGGCAGAGACCAACCACTCGGTGATCAGGTCTCAAGTTTCCTCGGTTTAGCCTAAGCATACGCCGCTGCGCGTGATTTTTCGAGGACGCGGCAATCTTGACACGGTTAACCCGTAAGAATGTGAGGTTTCAAAGTGACGTAGATTTGTGAGGCGAAGCTGTGAAGGTCAAGGATTGTTTGACCTCTCGCCTCCGCCAAGCATTACCTTCTCGCATGCGAGGTTATACGCTGTATCAGGACGCCTCGTAGCCTGGATTGGGGTGTGTATTGATGCAAGACGGTAAGGTGATTGCTTATGCTTCTAGGCAAACAAGAGGCATCGAGCGCACTACCCCACTCATGACTTGAGATGGCGGCCGTGGATCTTTGCATTGAAGATCCGGAGACATTACCCTCGTATGGTGAGACGTGTGAGATTTTCACAGATCACAAAAGTTTAAAAATATATTTTTCAGCAGAGAGGAGCTAAATTCCTCGAGACGTAGAAGATGGCCGGAGTTGCTATAAGGACCTATGATTGTACGATCTGTCACCTGTGCAAGGCTAATGTAGGAAGATTTTTGTGCAGGAAATCATCGTGCGGTAGCTCGCCCACATTAGCGCAGAGAAGCCGACAATTGACTAAGGAGTCAGATATGAATTGTATGATCGGCTTACAAACATAGTTGCTGGAGTCCGGAGCACTTTTAGCACATTTCGTAGTCAAATCATTTGATGTGGACAAAATTAAGACAACTCAGTGCAGAGACCCACAATTGATGAAGATTATGATGAGGTTCAGCAGGGTCAGGCAGATGATTTTGTGATTGGGGATAATGGCACGTTGAGATTGGGTACTAGGGCCATATGTCCCATGTTGATGGACTTAGAAAAGAGATTATGGAAGAGGCTCATCATACGTAGCCACAGCATTCATCCCGGTTCCACTAAGATGTACTCGCGATTCAAGGGTAACTATTGGCGGAGTGGTATGAAAAGGATAGCGGAGCTCAGATTCAAGTGTCAATTTGCTAGCGTGCCGTGAAACTCTGGCACGTGGGGTCAGTCCCGGGTTGTTACAAACACCCCCATTCCAGAGTGGAAATGGGAGAATATTACCATAGACTTTGTGACTGGGTTACCTCGAACTTCGGCAGGGTATGATTCCGTTTGGGTGATAGTCGATCGAATGACAAAGTCGGCACACTTCTTACCTGTGGAAGACAAATTCTTCGCAGCCGCATGCTAGGTGTATATCACAGATTGTTAGTCTTCATGGGGATCCCGCCGATTGTGTTCGATTGCAGGGCCCCAACACTTTGGCGGAAACTTCATAAGGAGCTCGGGTAATTTCGATTGACTTAGCATTTTTCACCCTCAGACGGATGGACACCCTGAGAGGACTATTCAGACGTTGGAAGACAAGGCCGAGGATGTGTGTGATGGATTTTGGAGGCCAATGGGATTGGCATTTACCTTTGGTGGAGTTCGCGCGACAATGCTTATCATGCTAGTATCGTGGTATGGCGCCTTACGAGGCATTCATTGTATGGCGTGAAGTGTAGATCGCCAGCTTGTCGGGAAGAAGTTGGGAAAGGAAGTTAGCGTGTCCTCGAATTGGTCCAAATCACTTCGAAAGATTCCTATCATTCGAGATCGGCTGAGACCGCCACAGATAAGAGCTATGTAGACCCCAAGAGAAAACATGGAGTTTGGTGTAGGTGAGTGGCGTATTCAAGGTTTCCTCGATGCGTAGGCGTGATGAGATTTGGTAAGAAGCGGGGAAGTTAGCACTCGCTACGGACCATTTGAGATCGTGGATGAGTCGGGATGTAGCCTACCGACTGGAGTTGCCACCTAGTTTCGCGAATGTTCATCCAGTTTTTCATATATCAATGTTGAGGAAGTACGTGCCAGATCCTTCGCATGTGTTACAGGCTCAAGATGTTGAGATTAGTGAGGATTTATCGTACGAGGAGCAACCTGTATATGTTAAGGATACTCAAAGCCGCCAACTCCGTCAAGGTGATTCCAATGGTTAAAGTTCGGCGGCGTAATCATTCGACCGAAGAGTGCACTCGGGAGTCGTGAGCACGAGATGCAACGTCCCGTACCCATACTTGTTTCAAAAGAGTAAGGTATACTATTCCTAAATTCGAGGACGAATTTTCTTAAGGGGGGAAGAATGTAATACCCGTAATTTTTAGCGTGTTTTAATTGGGTTATTTAATTTATTTATTTTTTTTTCTAATTCTAATTATATATATTTTATTAATCCTAAAGTATTATTTCTGGATCAAAGGCACTATCTTTTTTCGCCCTTCTCCTCTCTCTTCTTTCTCCACTCGAAGTCACCCACCACAATGGGCCGTCACCCACTTCCACGCCACCGATCAGTCGTCTCGCTACTCGTGTAGGAAAGTAGCCCTCATCACCTCAGCCACCCTTGTCTCCCCTCTGGCTTCACCAAACTCGCCTCGTTTCGCTCGAATCACGCCCATTTTCTCTCTCTAACGCCACCCCGCCGCGCTTCCCGCCACCTCCGCCCCAAACCGACACTGCATCTCGAACTCCTCACCCCCCAAGAACCTAAGGATCCACCCTGATCGACGCTTTCCAAGGTCGCTTGCCGGCGGAACTTGAGACGGTGGGAGTCACGGAGGCGCCGTTGGGCCGATTCCGCCACTTTGGCAACTGGAAAACCACCAGACTGCGACCTCGACCTTGGGTTTTGGCGTGGTACCCCTCAAAATCAATTTCGACCACCTTCAACACCCTTCCGGCCATCGCTTCTACGGGCGGGCGACCCTAGAAGCGTGTCTCGACGTAACGTCCGTCCCTCGTCTGTTCCCGACGGCACCGGGGCTCGCATTCGGAAGCCGGTGAAAGAATCTATAATCTAAAACGCTGCGTATGCGAACCCTAATTGTGTATTAGTACGATAATCCATTTTAATTGTTCGTTAATAATGTCCTTATATTAAAAATGCTTTATTTATCGTTTAATTACGTATGTACGTATTTTTGGAAGTTATAAATTAAATGGTATATTCCGGCTCGATACTGTATTTAATCATATTCCGTGTGATTCGAACCGTATAGAATTTCATTTAAACGTATTTTATTAACCTGTATTTATTTAACATTTCCAAGCTATTAATTGTATAATTAAATTTATCGTAGATTCGACTGTATTGTGATTGGTTGGGATTGGGTCGAGCCGCGGATTTATTTTAGTTTGTGGCCCTGCTAGACATTGGATTAATCAGATATTAGGAAGTGTATTTTATCGGGGTTCCTCGACCCGTTTTTACGTGGGAGTTTAGTCCGCTTTTAGGGGAGGTTCGGTCGACTTTCTGTGAGGAACATAAGTACAGTTTATGACGGTTTAGTCTGTGAGTTGTCTGGTCGAGTCTAGAGTATGTTTAAATCTTAATCTTATTATCGATTACGTCTTTTCCATTGTAGATTGTCCAACAAATTCCGCCAGACAAATGAGGTGCAGAGCGATTTTGAGATCCGACATATCTCCGGGTGGAGCTTGATATCATATATATCTTATAACACATCGTCTGGCATGCATTGCACGCATTCATCGATATTGCTACACCCATCATCTCAACATACGATATTATTGTTATTATTATTATTATGATATTCTGGCATTATATTAATTAATTAATTTATTTATTATAATTATATCTCGCATATGAGTTGTTATGATGATGGAGCCGGGAGTGTGTTATGCCGATTGCGAAATCTTTGTGTGTGTTGTGATTTGAACGCTGTAATTTTAACTTTAGCTAAGACATACCACTTGATGGGGTACATCGACCATGGCAGACCGTATTAATCGGATTATATCACGTATTAATGATTATGGATATGAGTTCCCAAGCCGAGCATTTCTCTCGGGATGCCGAGGTAAGGTCCCCGGTTGAGCGTTACTTCCAGGGCGCCGGGCTATGGATTATTATATATTAGACGCTTCTGAGGTAAGGACCCCGGTCGAGCGCCTTCCTGGGCGCCGCTATAGGTTATTGGATTAAGTGTTGACTGGAGTTAAGGACCCTGGTCGAGCATTCTGGCAACACTTTCGATTGAGAGAGCCATTTATAGTGATTAAGGCAGGGTCCTGTTAGTGTTCTCGATTGATGTGATGTTTGTGTTATGACATGAACTATGCTGGGTGCGTGTACATAATTATGTGAATTTCTTTATTAATATGATTTTCATTACCATGTTTATATTATGAATTACTATAAGTATGTATAACATTTTGCTGTAGATGCGGTATAAATTATAGATATTAACTCACTCGAGACTCCGATACCCCACTCTATCTTTTCGTGCTCCGGGCGCCCTCCTCTTCTCCAGATCTCTTGATAACCCGCCGACCTTTCTCCTTCACTGGGCTTAAGCATTCCGTACTATTATGATATTATTAATCCTTGTCTATTTAATCTAGGTGTCACCGCAGCACTTTGGACATAGTATGTTTTGTAATCTCGTATAATTTCGCTTATTTTCAGGTATGATGATCTGGTACGTGGGATCGAGACTTTATTCTCCTTTACGATGTTTGGCATCCGAAAGCATATTATATATATGTATGTCGATATATAGTCGTGATCGCATGATAGTCGGCATGAATATTTCACAAGGTCATAATGGGTTTCGTGGCCTGGCCCTTCATTCAGCGCCGCCGACATCCCCCGTATCGGGTCGTGACAGCTTCAGACCAGAGCTTCTTATCGCGACATAATATTTTAGGTCGCATCAGAGTGTGGCCAAATGGAGAGGTTTTGTCTTGCGACAAGGAATTGCATGTCGCAATAGACCTTGGTCGTGGGAGGTTCCGGTGTCATACCGATATCCGCCAGGTCACAACCGAAGCTCGTCTTGATATGGAGGTCGTGACGCGACATAGCATAGTCGGGTCGTGATAGAGTTGCCATGACAAGGCTTGGGCGAGCGGCGACAGCACTCTGCGCGCACGACAAGGCCTGGGAACGTACACGACAACGATGTGCGCGCGACAGAGGAATTCTGCATAAAAGAGATTGTCAGATAAACTCGGGCAAAGGACCAAAAAAAAAAAAAAAAAGCACCCCCAGATTCAACATGAATATCCAAAGGTGTGGAGGTTGCATGTGAGCAAATGCTAAAATTTTACTTTTCAACATCCAATCCTTATCAACATAATGTGCATTCAAAGAGATATAACTAATATTGGTGCATGTAGTCTAACAATCAGAAGTCAAACACATTTTATCATGAATTTCGACTAATTGTTGTTTCAACTTTTCTTTTTCAATTTCATATTTCTTCATAACATCATATTTAGCCATTCTTCTGGAAATATTTATGCAATCTTCAATAAAAAAATTTGGTATTTTCTAAACACCCTCCACTCAACAATACTAAAGGGTAAATCATGTGCAATAATCAAGTCAGACAATATTTCCCGATTCATCTTAGGATCAAATTTTCTCTTCTTCAACTTCCCTTCACTATCAATTAACATATCTCCTACATCATGAAATCTAGATATCTTGTGACATCTAGGAATATGACGTGATAGGTGAGAAGTTTCTAATTTACTTGCATAAGTATATTTTTTTCCACAAGCCTTACATTTGCATTTTTCTTTGCCATCTTTATCCACCCAAATTTTCATAAAAAAATTCAACACATTAGAGGTTAAAGCCTTGACCTTTTTGGTTTTTGGTTAAACAATCTCATTAACATGTGTGTTACTCACAAAATTAGGATTTTGTGGCATTTGTTGATCATCTTTAACATCACAATTAATACTTATAGTATTTGATCTCTTTCCAATACTAGAGGAAGTCATATTGTTACTACACATAAATTACCAAAAAAAAAAGACAATTAATGGAAATCTTAATTTGCAAGTCATAACCATATTAAACATATATAGATATAGATATAGAACCACTAGCGACGATGGTATGTCAGATATCTCTCTTCTCCTTCTCTGTTTGCAATTTAGGATGTGGGGATTTTAATTTTGCAAATTGAAATTTATAGTCTCAAAAGAAAATATCTATAAAAATGAATATTTTGACAAAAATATTGATAAGTTAAAAATTATCTAAAATTTCTGAAGATATTTAAAAAATCTTCAAAAAATAATTAAATAAACAATAGTGTACATGTTAAATTGTTTTTCAAGTGTAATTAAATTTAGTATGATTAAGGATAATCTTCAAACATATTTTTTTTATGAAAAATTAACTTAAATTTCTTTGATATATATTTCTTTATTTTAAAAATTAAAAAACAGATATGTTAAAATATGTTTTGTTTCTCATTTTAAATAAAAATCAAATATTTTTAAATATTCAAATAAAAAAAAATTTATTTGGATATTTAATTTTTAAAATTTTATTAGCTGTTGAACATATATAATATTTTGTTATTTTATTGAAAAATAGATTAGGAAAGAATGTAAACAATACTTTCTATTTTCTACTTTCCAAATATGATTACAGCTTTTCTTTTCTATATAATTATATCTTTTCTATTTAAATTATTAATTTTTTACAATATTAATAACATAAATTTAATTTATGTTTGAATAAAATCAATTTTATAATAATAAAATATCCTATTTCTTTTGAAAATTCATCTTGAAGATATAATCATATTAGAAAAAAAATAAGTGTATAAATTTTTTTTTTAAAAAATAACAATTTGTTTTTTTTTGAGGATAAACAATATTTTGTTATTAACACTAGTTTCAATAATAAATTTATTGAAAATATATTGATAATTTAGTTATTAAATTTAATATAATTTATAAAGTAGTACAACTTCATTTTTATCATTTTTTAATTTTAATTTTTTTAAATTATATCTTTAATTTTAAAATAAAAAAAGGATTAAATAAAATTTAAAGGATAAATACAAAAAAAATAAATTGTAGATATTTAAAATATGATTAATGAGATAAATGAAAATATATTCAATATCAAAATTGTAATTTGTTTAATTGAAATGCATTCCGTAATTTTCTATACAAGATTTTATAAATATTAAATTATCATATAAATTATATTAAAAAGATACATTTAAAATTTAAAAGTTAAATAGTTAAAACAACAAAGTTTAATATATTATAATAATTATTATTGTTAAAACCCCTATGCTATAAAAGATTTGACTCCATATTAAGAGCCAAATATCAAATTTTGAAAATAAATCCTTGAAAAATCTCAATTGCTAAGCTACTTACTTAAAAAGATTAAATAAAGATTTCGGGATAATTGGACCAACCCGGACTAAACCCACATGAAAACGAGTCAGGCCAGTTTGGCCCGGTTTTATTCGGGACATAAATTTTACAGCCCAACCCTCCAAAAAAATCGGGTCAAAGTGGATTGGCCCATCGAGCTCAACTCATATTGCCAACTCTAATGATGATTTTCTTGATTTAGAATTTGATGCAGATCCATGAGTATTTATTTTGTTTTGGAACTTAAATTTTTTTTATCATGATGGGAAGCACTAATGATGTTTGTTATTTTGTTTTGGAAATGTTTTTGATGATATGAAGCACTAGCTATATTTGATTTTTATCTTTGGTGTGCTTTACTTTATTGTATTTTATTATTAGATAAAAACTATAGACAATATTTAGTGAAACATAAAATTTTTATTTATATTAGATAGAGTGTGCATCACTTAAAAAAACCCGCGTCTCAAGTTTGTCTTAGGCCTCAAGGCCCTAAGATGCTTTTACGGCTCGGTACGTCTTAAATAACAATGAGTTCATGCAATGGCAGAGCCAAAAAATAAAGTCAGGAGGGGCATAAAAATTTTAGACGGGGCAATGGTAGTTCAATGGTAAGGTGACTTGCTTGTAACCATGAGGTTGAGTGTTCAACTCCTACTATCGTGGTACATCACGTTCCAATTTCCAAAGATTTTAATGAAGAAAAAAATCAATAATATTTTAGTTTTTATAATCTCTTTGATGCATATGAAACAAAAGTGAAGAGAAAAGAAAAGTTCATTAGCTATTTTTTATACTAGAGATTATATTATAATGATAAATGTTTTCAATATATAGTAAATATTTACTTTATTTTTAAGTTTTTGATCATGGTCGCTTGATATACATAATAGCTAATTTTAGTTATTTAGTTTTTTTTTTAATTTTTTTAAAAATTATGACAAATTTTTATTTATTCAAACACTTCAATTTTATAAGTATTTATAATGGTATTTTCAGTAACTTTAGCTGTTATAAGTGCTTGTTTAGTAATGCATTCAAACACCTTAAAATAATGCATAAGCATTTGTCAAAATATGCATCCAAACAAAAATAGCTTATTGAATAAATTACTTATGACATAAACTCTCATGTAATAAACTGTTATAAAATAAGTGCTTAATTAAATTTTTTACCTAAACAGGACCCATATTTCTTTTCTTTTTTTTTCAATATTTCATTTGGTAGACATATTTTCTTTTTCTTTTTAAAAATAATTTAGATTTTATGATATTTTATTTGATTAAATTTTTGGAATTACTTTTTATGATAGTCAAACTTTTTTTTTTAAAATACTATGTTAAAACATAAAAGTAATATAATCATGAGTTAGAGTTGAAAAATGTGTCGCCGACCATTTCAGGCCGATCCATCCAAACCACGAAGTAAAATGGATTTAGTTAATCTGACTCATTTCTATTCGGACTAGTTTTGTCGGCCCAAAGATAGCAATTTCAAAGCCATGGCAAAACAAGCAAATCCTATGTAAATACTTTTTAAAACTGTAATTTTAAAAAAAAATTATCATTTTTCAAATAAAAATAAATAATACATAAACATTTAATAATAATTAATACATAAAAATCAAATTAAATCCCCTGTGCTTCTATTATTTACCTCATTATCTATAATAATAACATAACATTTGACTATATTAGAAAATGTTAAAATATAGCTGTGTTTACTCAGTTAAATCAAATAAAATATTTTATTTTTAAATTTTTATTATTTGTGGACCATATTAAATTTTTTGTTATTTATTTAAAAATAAATTCGTATAAAATGTAAAAAAATATTTTCTATTTTATTTCTTGATAAGTTTATATCTTTTCTATTTGAATTATTTAACTTTTTGAATGAAAATAATGTAAGTTTTATTTACATAAATATTAAAACTATCAAAATCAGTCATGCACAAGGACAATAATTGTTATCATATACACAGGGGATGGTGGACCACTGGAATCCAATGCCAGGCTTGTAGAGTAGTTAATGCTTGATTGTCTTACTATCCACATAAATCATAAAAGAAAGATTAATATTGAAAATTTAGGAGTTGTTTGGTTCATTTTGAAAACTATTTTTAGTTCAGAAAAACTCTAAAAATCTGTTTGATTATCATTTTATTGTGTTCTGAAAAACAAAGAGAACACCAAAACCCTATATTTTTAGAGAACACAAAAATGATTGTAATACCCGTAAATTTGGCTATTTAAATTATTTCCATAATTGTTTTAATATTTATTTTGATTTATTAAAATATTAATTTAAGTTGATTAAGGGCTAAAATTGAAAGGGGCAAAACTACCAAACCAAAACCCTTCTCTCTCTCTCTCCGACACCTCACGGCCGCCACCTCACGGCTGTCAGTTCGCCCATTTCCGCCTTTCAATCGATCCGGGGTCGCCCGACACCGGGAAAGGCAACCCCGCCACCGGCCGCCACCCTTTGTCCCGCTTTGATCTCGCCGAGGCTACCCGCTCGCCGGACCGCGCCGCAAGGCTCTCCTCGCCCTCGTCACGCCGATCGCTCGCCATTTCCGTGGCCACCTCAAGGCTCACCTCACCTCCAAAATGTTCTCCTCCGCAACGCCGATCAACCTCCGTTCGCCCGAACTCGCCACCACTCGCCGGAAAACGCGAGGGAAGAGATCGTCACTTTCTCTCTCTAACCGCCGCTTCCATTTCTTGCGTTTTCCGACCTCCTCAGCCCAAATGGACGGTGGAATCGAGCTCCCCACCCTCAAAAACCCCAGGAACCAACCACCTCCGCCATTGACACAGCCTGTCGACTGGTGAACGAAGGCCGCCGAGTTGAACTGGCTTCAGATCCGCCGCGGTTCGGCCGAGCTCCCGGGTGGTGCCACGCGGTGTTCGCGTTCCCGAGCCAAGGGCTTCGTGTGTGCCCCGGAAACCACCTCGACGACCGATTTCCGGCCACCGCCGGCAGCGACGACTCCGGTTGCCCACGTAACGTCGTCCCCGTCGTTGGTTCCGACTGACGCTCTCATTCGAGCCTATGAAAGAATCTATACCCTAAAACGCCGTGCGAGCTCTAATTGTATAATCGTTTCTCAGAAGGTTATTTTAATATTGAAAATGCCTTTATTTATCGCTTAATTAAGCTCATGTTTGTGTTTTTGAAAGATGTAACTTAAAAAATATATACGCCGGTTCGATATTGTGTTTAATCTTATCCTATGTAATTAACCGTTGATTTTTGATTAAACGTATTTTAATTATATCCGAAAGCATTCATATAAATATAATGATTTATCCGGCTATAAATTGTATCAATTGTATTTATCGCGAATTGTTGACCTTTTGTGTTGATTGGCGCCGAGCCGTGGATTTAATCAGAAGCTGTGGCCCGCTTCTGCATTGATAAATTTATACTAAGCTGCATTTTTAATGCTCCGACCCATTTTGCAGGAGTTAAGTCCGCAGGAGGTTCTCACAATTTTCGTAGAACGTAGTTACGCTTTACGCCGGTTTAGTCTCGTGGAGTTTTCCGTCGAGTCTAGAGTATATTTAAATCTTAATCTTATTTTATCATTAACGCTCTTTTCCATTTTAGATTGTCCGACAGCCTCCTGGCCAGATACCGAGGCGCAGAGCGACTTTGCATCCGATATACTCGTGAGTTGATATCATATATAGTTTTGTTTACATCGTCATCTCGTATGCATTTCATAGCATTTATGGCATTAGGCTACACCCATCATCACGACATGATTATTATCATTGGAGTTGTAATTACTATGGTGACTAAATTATTTAGTTCGTTATGAAATATATCTGCATATGAGACAGTTATGATGATGGATGTGAGTGTGTATTGTCAAGCGATATTGTCAGGCATTGTATGTGAACTGCTTGTAATGGGAACTATAGCAGACATACCACCTAACGGTTATATCAGATCAAGGTATGCACCTGGGCATTAAATCGCACTATGATACAGATTTATGTTTATGTATATGAGTTCCCCGTTGAGCGTTCTGTGTGGATGCCGGAGGTAAGGTCCCCGGTTGAGCCGCTACTCTCGTGGCTGCGCCGGCTATGGATTATGGTAGGATAGTTGCTGGAGTTATGACCCCGGTCGAAAGCATTTCTCTCGGGGCGCCACAAACTATAGTTTGTTGGTTTAAGTGTCAATCGGAGTTAAGGACCCCGGTCAGCCGCTTCTCTGTAGCGCCAATACATTGGATTTGAGAGAGCCGTATGGCTTATAGTATTGAGACAGTGGTCCCGGCTAGAGTTCTCGATTTTTTTGTGATGACTATGTGATGATATGAAACTTAATGTGTGTGCATGCATACTTATGTGAGTGTATTATTATATTGTAATCTCTTAGTATGTATGTGTATCCGTCATGTAGATGTATGATTATATGATATTAACTCACTTTCGAGACCGACCGGTCTCAATTTATTTTTCAGACTGCGTACCCTCCTCCTGCACTCCCAGATAAACGCCACCTCTCTTCCTTCACTGGGCGTTACATGTGCCTATTAAGCTATTATTAATCTTTGTTCATTTAATCTAAACATCAAGAAGATTTCGAATATTAGATATATTTTGTAATCTTTATAATTCCCGTTTATTTTGGTGTGGCGATGATGGTGTATGTGGGGAAACGAGATTTCATCTCTCCTATTGATGTTCCCTTTAGTGATGTTTGCATCCGAGTGGCATATATAGGTATGTTGATATATTATCGTGATCGCATGATAGCTTCTGGTATGAGTATTTCAGCTTAGGGTCTGTTGTGCTTGTGGCCTTTACTCTTCCCATTCCTGGGCCGGTCACGATCCCCGATCGGGTCGTGACAAAGTTGGCATCGTAGCGATAGGTTCATTTCCTATGGCCTAGAGTCTAAGTTTCCGATCATGAGTTGGGATCGAGTTCGCCTTCGCTCGTCACCATTGCATCTAATTTCGTCGGGTCTCGTTAGGGCGCTCATGTAATCTGATAGCCTTGTGTTTACCTTCTGCAAGATGAGACGGAGAACGAGGCGACGTAAATAAGAAAGAATGCCAGGCGATGACAGCTTCTATGATGAGGCCCAGGAGGCCCAAGATGAGGTATCTCTTCAGCCCATCCACCCGCCCGGAGAGGGCGAAGGAGACTGGTAGCCCCTGCGGCAAAGAGCCTAGATGTGCACTGGCCGATGAGCCACAGCCGAGGGAGCCATTGGTGCCATGCCCCAGCACGCTCAGCACAACAGATGCCCGTGGTCGCAGCCCACTATGGAGGCATTTTGGCAGGTATGATCGTGCGCATACCTCTCCAGCGAACTTATAGTGATCACGCAAAGAAGTCACAATAGTTCTCACCAGTGGACCAGGATTTGACCCGCATCACATTCCTTATTCCAAGACACCAAAGCTTAATGAGGTTGTATTTGATGGGGTATCCGTGACCCAAATGGATTTTCTCGACGGCGGAGGCGAGAGCATTCGACCTGAGAGCATCCGATAGACGGACTATCGAGATGGTGTGTTTCCCCTCAAGGGCTTGGCATGCAAAGGGTACAAGGATTACATCAAGCCGCTTTTTGAGGGTATGACCCGGCTCGCCCGTGGAGAGATTTGGAAGATAATTACATTTCTTTGCCATGAGGTAAGAGTGGTCAAGACGCTTTGAGTAAATCAAGAGAGATGATATGTCTCAGAGTGGAGCACACCCGCAGTTTATGTATCTTAGTAAATTTGTTCGAGTTATTGCATGAGGCTGCAAAGACGGTTACATCACCGGCTCGACCCCATTTGCTATCCTTGGTACAATGAGAAGTGTAGCTTCGAGGTCACCGATGAAGGAGATTGCATGGAGACCGACCTTCGCTTCATGGTATCTTAGTGGATGGTGTGCTTGCAGAAGAGGTACGGAGGAGCAAACTGGTGCGCACTTTTGCAGGCGCGATTATGGTGGTGCGGGGGTACTTCGGATGCAATTCGACGAGACGGGCGGGTTTAGACCAAGAGTCACAAGAAGGGTAGGCCGCGACCGGAGAGGTTATAGGAACCGGATTGGACGGACTTAGGCCAGTGGGAGCATAGTTCAAGGGGCGAGTTCGGGCTCGAGTGCAATGTGTGGATTACGGCACCTGTGTGCCACGGTGTGGGCGGATGCATCGGGGCCTTGTATGGCGGCTAGTGGGCTGACTTAGGTGTGGAGAGTTGGGCCATATGGCCCGAATCATGTCTAGATTTCCCGGCCGGCCTTTTCCTCGGGAGTTACGCGGCTAGTGTTGCCGCCCGATTCATTGGGCAGCGCCTAGTTCTTCTCGGGCGGGTGGTATAGTGGCCGACGGGTGGTTATGGAGGTAGAGCTCCGGGAGGCAGATTTGGTGGTAGGAGCCAGGGTCGGGTTGACTCCTACCCGGTGCGGGCGTGGTCGGGCGAGTTTTCGCTCACTCCTCGGGCCCTTGAGCGTCAAATGCTGTTGTATCAGGTACTATTCCGGTCTGTATATGCTAAGGCTAGGGTGTTATTAGATCCAGGTGCCACGCTCCTTGCCTCCTAGTTTTGCATTTAAGCTTGGTGTTCAGCCAGCCAGACTTGAGACTCCGTTGTCGGTCACTGCCTACGAGTGATGCCTTAGGCGGTCATTTACCTTCCATCGTGTCAGGTTACGCTAGTAGGCGGACCATGCAGGCGGATCTTATTTTGTTGGATGTGATGTTATTTAGGTATGGATTGGTTGGCCAGGCACTACGCCACCCTGGATTGCCGAGAGAAACAAGTGATTTTCAGTTCAGAGTTCGAGGTTTTAGGTTTTATTGGTGAGCGGATGCATTGCCCCAATTTAATTTCGGCCATTACGCAATTCCAGGTTAATTACGCCCGAGGTACGGGGTTATCGGCTCTTGTGAGGGACAGCTGCGGTGGATGGGTAAGGTTGATAGTGTCCTGACATTGCTTGTAGATTTCTGATGTTTTCCCGTAGGAGTTGCCGGGGTTGCCACGACGGGGAGATAAATTTTGCATTGATGTGAGTGCGGGCCTTGACCCTGTATCTCCTTGCCGCTATAGGATGCTGCGGAGTTGAAGAAATTTGAAGGAGCAATTACGAGGATTTGTTAGACAAAGGTTTTGTCGGGCCTAGTACTTCTCCACTGGGGTGCTCTGTCTTGTTGCTTAAAAAAAAGAAGAAAGATGGTTCCACTCGTATGTATAGACTACGAGACGGTGAACAGGTGACCATTCGCAATAAATACCGCTCCGAATAGATGACTTGTTTGATCAGCTTGAGTGCATCATATTTCTAAGATTGATCACGGTCGAGGATATCATCGGTGAGAATAAGACATGAGGATGTTAGAAGAACTGACATTCGAGGACGAGAATGCGGCCATTATGAGTTCTAAAGTGATGTCTTTTGGACTCACTAATGCGCCGGCAGCCTTTATGGATTTGATGAACAGGGTGTTCAAACCCTTCCTGGATCGCTTTGTGATTGTGTTCATTGATGATATCTTAGTATATTCTCGGAGTAAGGAGGAGCATGTAGAGCATCTAAGGATAGTATTGCAGACTTTGAGGGAGCATCAGTTATATGCCAAATTCTCCAAGTGTGAATTTTGGCTGGATAGTGTAGCTTTCTTGGGACATGTAGTATCGAGGGAAGGTATTCAAGTGGATCCCAAGAAGATGGGCGATGGATTAGAGACGACCACGGTGACTGAGGTTCGAAGTTTCCTGGGCTTAGCCGGATATTATCGCCGTTTTGTGCAGGATTTTTCAAGGATTGCTGCACCTTTAACTCGGTTAACCCAGAAGAAAGTTAAATTTCAGTGGACAGAGGCTTGTGAGGCGAGTTTTCATAAGTTGAAGGATTGTTTGACCTCTGCTCCAGTGCTGGCATTACGCCCCACGGCTCGGGAGGTTATACGATTAATATTGTGGCAGCTTCCAGTCGGGTTGGGGTGTGTATTGATGCAGCACGGTAAGGTGATTTCTTATGCTTCTAGGCAGCTGAAGAAGCACGAACAGAATTACCCCACTCATGACTTGGAGATGGCGGCTGTGATCTTTGCATTGAAGATCTGGAGACATTACCTGTATGGTGAGACGTGTGAGATTTTCACGGATCACAAGAGTTTGAAATATATTTTCAACGAAGGAGCTAAATTTGGGAGACCAGAGAAGATGGCTGGAGTTGCTTAGGACTATGATTATGCGATTCAATATCACGAGGAATTAAAGTGCAATGTGGTGGCGGATGCTTTGGTAGAAATCATCGGTCTCGCGCGTTAGTGCGGAGGAAGCGACGATTGACTAGAATTAGGTATGGTGTATGATCAGGGTTTTGGCTAGAGGTGTTGGAGTGCAGGCACTTTTAGCACATTGAGTCAAATCGGTTCGATGGAATGAAATTAAGACAACTTCGGTGCGAGACCCACGGTTGATGAAGATTATAGATGGGTTCGGGGTCGGAGCGGGGGGATGACTTTGTGATCGGGGGATGATGGCACGTTGAGATTGGGTACTAGGTTATGCGTCCCGATGTTGATGGACTTAGAAAGAGATTATGAAAGAGCCATCATGCGACACAGTGTTCATCCAGGTTCCACTGGATGTATCATGATCTTAAGGGTAATTATTGGTGGAGTGGTATGAAGAAGGATGTAGCGGAGTTTGTATCGAGTGTTTTGACTTGTATTGGGTCAAGCCCAGGCATCGAGAAGCCGTGCAGGTTGTTGCAGCCACTCCCCATTCAGTGGAAATGGGAGAATATTACCATAGACTTGTATTTGGGTTACCTCGAACCGAGGTATGATTCCATTTGGGTGATATTCGATCGAATGACTAAGTCGGCACACTTCTTACAGTAGAGACAACTTTTCCCGTGGCAGGTGCTGCTAGGGTGTATATGATAAGTTGTTTAGTCTTCATGGGATCCCGGTTTCGATTGTGTCGACGGAGGGCCCCGGTTCACTTCTAGGTTTGGCGAGCTCGCGAGGGCTTGGTGCTCGATTGGACTTGACCACGACTTTTCACCCTCGAGACGGATGGGCGGTCGAGAGGACTATTCGGGCGTTGGAAGACATGTGGGATGTGCGTAATGGATTTTGGGCTTGATGGGATTGGCATTTACCTTTGGTGGAGTTCGCGTACAACAATAGTTATCACGCTAGTATCGGTATGGCGCCTTACGAGGCATTGTATGGCAGGAAGTGTAGATCGCCAGTTTGCTGGGAAGAAGTTGGTGAAAAGAGAAATTAAGCGGGTCCTGCAGATTGGTTCAAATCACTTAGAAAGATTTATATCATTGAGATAGGTTGGGCGCTTTCGTGACAGAGCTATACAGTTGAGAGGAAACATATGGAGTTTGGTGTAGCAGGTGAATGTGTTTGAAGGTTTCCCGATACGGCGTGATGAGTTACTGGTAAGAAGAAATTAGCACCTGCTGATGGGGCCGACCTGAGATTAATGGATAGAGTTGGGGATGTAGCCTATCGACTGGAGTTGCCACCTAATTTCGCCAATATTCATCCGGTCTTTCATATATCTATGTTGAGGAAGTACGTGTCAGATCCTTCACATGTGCTACAGGCCCAAGTAGTAGAGATCAGGGAGGATTTATCGTATGATGAGCGACCTGTAGCTATTGTGGATACTCAGGTTCGTCAACTCCGATCGAAAGTCATTCCGATGGTTAAGGTCCTATGGCGGGATCATTCGATTGAAGAGTGCACTTGGGAATCCGACGAGATGCGGCAGTCCTTACATGTGATGATGATAGAGGTATGTTTTATTCCTAAATTCGAGACGAATTTCTCAAGGGAGAGAATGTAATGCAGTAAATTTGGCTATTTAAATTATTTCCATAATTGTTTTAATATTTATTTTGATTTATTAAAATATTAATTTAAGTTGATTAAGGGCTAAAATTGAAAGCAAAAAACTACCAAACAAAAGCCATACTCTCTCTCCCAGGCACCTCACGGCGCGCCACCCCTTACCGGCGTCGATCAGCCATTTCCGGCCAGTCTGGCCGTCAGACACGGGAAAAACCTTGATGCAGGCCTGTATCTGCTTGGATCTGCTGAGGCTACCCGTCTCGCGAATGTATGAGCTCTCTCCTCGCCCTTCAGCCTTGCATTTGTTCGGCCGTTTAGGCCGCCTCGAGGCTCGACCTCACCTCCAATGTTCTCACCCAAAAATGTTCCTCCTCCCAAGCAACGCCGACCAACCTCCGTTTCGCCTCAAACTCGGCCACTCACTACGAAAAACGCGAGGGAAGATCGCCACTTTCTCTCTCAACCGCCGCCCATTTCTCAAGGCCCACCTCACCTAAAATGGGACGGTGGAATCGAAGCTCCCCACCTCAAAACCCCGTGAACCAACCACCTCCGCCATCGGGATACGCCGCACCGCCGACCGTGAACGAAGGCCGCCGAGTCGGGAACTCGGGCTCCTAGATCCGCCGTGTTCGGGCGAAGCCCTCGTGGTGCCACGCACGGCACAGTTCCCGGAGCCAAGGGCTTTCGTGTGTGCCTTGAAACCAATTCCGATGACCTTGGATTTTCCTACCACCGTCGGCTGGGCGACGGACCTCGAAGCTGCGCCCTCGATAACGCTCGGGCCCCCGCTCGCTGGTTCCGACGGTGTGATCGCTTCATTCGAAGCCAGAAAGAATCTATACCCTAAAACGTTAGTAAGGTAGCTCTGAATTGTATAATTGTTCGTAGTTGTTATTTTAATATTGAAAATGCCTTTTATTTATCGCTTAATTGCTCATGTTTGTGTTTTTAAAGATGTAACTTAAAATATATACGCCGGTTCGATATTGTGTTTAATCTTATCCTATAAAATTAGAACCGCTGATTTTTGATTAAACGCATTTAATTATAACCGAGTTATCTATGTATAAATATAATGATTTATCCAAGCTATAAATTGTATCACCTGTATTTATCGCTGTAATTGTTGACCTTTGTGTTGGATTGCGCTGAAGCCGTGGATTTATCTCAGAAGCTGTGGCCGTTCCATTGGATAAATGGGATATTAGAAGTGTATTTTTATCGTGTTCTGACCCATTTTACAGGAGTTAAGTCCAGCTTAGGAGGTTCACGATTTTTCTAGGAACTAGTACGTTTCTATGTTGCTCGCTTAGTCTGTGAGTTTTCTGGGTCGAGTCTAGAGTATATTTAAATCTTAATCTTATTTATCAATAACGTCTTTTCCATTTTAGATTGTCCGACAGCTCCGCCAGGACAGCCTGAGGCGCAGGAGCGATTCTGAGATCCGACATACTCTGTGAGTTGATATCATATAGTTTACGACACATCATCTGCATGCATTTCATAGCATTTATGGCATTAGGCTACACCCATCATCACGACATGATTATTATCATTGGAGTTGTAATTACTATGGTGACTAAATTATTTAGTTCGTTATGAAATATATCCCGCATATGAGACGCTTATGATGATGGATGTGGGAGTGTGTATCATTGCGCGAGTATTGTCGCGGCATTGGTATGAACCTGTTTGTAATGGAACTATAGCAGACATACCACCTTAACGGGTTACACGATCACAAGGCGCACCTGGGCACAATCGACCATGATACGATTTATGTTTACGATATGAGTTCCCGGTTGAGCGCTTTCCCGGGATGCCTGGAGGTAAGGTCCCCCGCTGGGTCGAAGCCGCTACTTCGGCGCCGGCTATGGATTATGGTAGATAGTCATTGGAGTTAAGGACCGTCGAGCATTTCTGTGGCGCCTGGCCTATAGTTTGTCGGGTTTAAGTGTCAACCTGAGCTAAGGACCCCGGTCAGCTTCTCGGGGCGCCACTACATTGGATTTGAGAGCCGTATGGCTTATAGTATCGAGTATGTGGTCCCGCTGTAGTTCTCGATTTTTTTGTGGACATGACCGTGTGATGATATGAAACTTAATGTGTGTGCATGCATACTTATGTGAGTGTATTATTATATTGTAATTCTATATGTATGTATCCCGTTGCGTAGATGTGGTATGATTATATGATATTAACTCACTCGACCGACCGCCTCACCATTTTTCTGCACGCACCCTTCCGCACCCCATACAACCGCCGAATTTTCTTCCTTCACGGCGGTTATATGTACTATTACTATTATTAATCTTTTGTCTATTTAATCTAGGTGTCACCGCAGCATTTAATATTAGTATATTTTGTACCCGGGACACTCGGTTTATTTTGTGTATGATGATGGTGTATTGGGAAACGAGATTTCATCTCTCCTATTGATGTTCCCTTAGTGATGTTTGGTATCCGGTTATTATAGGTATGTTGATATATTATCAGGTGATCGCATTTGATAGCTCAGATGAGTACTTCAATAGGCTTGCTACTTGCCTCGTGGCCTTACGCCTTCCCATTCAGCGCCTGGCCACGATCCCCCGTGATCAAGTCGCACAACAGATGGCGGACGCCTAAAACCCGATGGTCCATTAACCAATCGTCAACCCATGAAAAATCCTAAGAACGCTGCAACTGATACCATACTATTGTGTCCCTTTAATGACTCATAATTTAACAAAATCGACAGTCTCCTTCGTACATGTAGCTCTACCAAAAATCCAACTTCAGACAACGCATATCAGCATGGTCCATCCGGGGCCAACATTTTCATATCATGACTCCTCCGGTCCATCTACGAGTAAAAATGACCACATAAGGTCTATTTATCCATATTGAATAAACCTGTCACACTTCACCCCTACTAGCGGTAAACGCAACCCTCAATCGCATTTCCACCAATAGAGAATCTCGTAGCCGGAAGCCGTGTTGTTACTTAAACCCAGATAAAATTTTTCTTTTCTAAATTCGTGATTTTATAAAATTTCGATAACATAACAATCGTATACTGTGACATATCCCAAAACCTGTATATACAATTTACACTTTAGAAACATGGCAACCAACAACACTTCTTCAAAAGAGCCTCAGGCTCATCACATTTTCGCAAAACAAAACTATGTACATACATATGCTCAACTGTACAAATTCAAAGTATTTCCTTACACAAGTTATTTAATATCACACTTATACTAGAAGTCAGGAGAATCCTAATATGTACCACAACCGAATGCGTCTGCATTCGAAAATAGTTTTTTAAACAGAAAATAATTAGCTAAACGAAGTTCTGAGTGTATGCTTACTAAAATGTTTGTTTTTTTCCCGGTAAATATTCAAACTGTAAACTATATTTTACAAGACATTTTCAAGAAAACCTTGCTTGCTTTTGCTATAAAAGTTTCTAAAACTTTTCAAAATTGCTTGTCATTTGCTTTAAAGTTTATAAAAACTTTTCAAAATCGTTGCTTGCTTTTTTTAAAAGTTTATAAACTTTCATAAACGCTGGAGCTGGCTTCGATCATTACTTAAAGTTTCTAAAAACTTTCATAAAATGCTTGCTTGCTTACCGCTGGTTGATTTTAAACTGCGGTAAAAATGCTTATAAATCAAGATCAACCACCTGAGGCCTTTTCGCTTGTCAGACTTAGTAAACACGGGAGCCTGGGCTTCAACCGTGCCGATGGAAGGACCTGGGTCCACATCACCTAGGTGGAAGGGCCTTGGCCCACATCATCTTTTCCGGTAAATATGATGGAAAGACTTCGTCAACGCCACCACCCAGCTGGGCGCCGCTAACCCCATATACTCCAAGACGCACTACGCCCTTTAAATGTCATGATGCATGAACTAAGTTTGCCGACCGTGCAAATCTAAAATGCATGAAACGATGTCCTAACACCATCAGGCATCGCATTTTAATACCTCTAACCGGCGTTTGCTTAAAAACTAGGAATCTCTTTTGTTAGGCCTGCTTTTATAAAATATACTTTGTTTGCTTTGAAAAAGTCATTTTTTTGGTTTAACAATTCAAAACCATTGTTTGCTTGAAATATGGTTTGATAATTCAAAACCAATGCTTGCTTACTAAAACTCATTGCTTGCTTTTTTTTCAAATATGGTTTAAAATCAAACCATTGCTTGTTTGCTTACTTTCTAAATCACATTGCTTGCTTGCTTTTCAAATATGGTTTACAATCAAAACCATTGCTTGCTTGAAATATGGTTTAATACTTTAAAACCATAACATACCAGTGTAAAATGATTTATAAATAATACACTAGTATTTAAAAATAGAGTATAGAACACTCTGTTCCTTCCTTTACACTAATTACATCGACTCCACACCCTCCCGCCTCTGCTATTACCCTACACATTCGATGTATTAGATCACACACATCAGCACAACCAAGCAATTTGCACACTTGGTGCTAAAATTAAAATTTTCAGAAAATATGTGGGTCCCAAATGCCATTCACAGACATATGGCTAGATTCTAGACTCAAGGGACTTTCCATAGAATCTAAAAACACCCAAAAACATTTCTGAAAAATTATGTCCGGATACAATCCTGAAAATTCAACCCGAACTGTCCGAAAACAGTCCCAAAATTCAGCCCGGACTGTCCAAAAATTTCTAAAAATTCCTAAACTCATTCCAAAAATTTTGGAACTTAAATTTACGGCCTCTCACGGGTTCTAAGAAAATTTCAAGTCATTACATAGCCTTTAAGGTAGAAATAACACAAGTAGGAAAATTTCCCACCTCTTGATGTTTGAAGAAATGCTTAGATACTGGTACCTACGCGTAGCTCTCGTCGCGTAGTCCAACTTTGCCTTCTGCTCCGATAAAAATCTACGATCCAATTTCCATAAATCTGATAAAGAAGCGAATAGAAGAAAAAAATAAAAAAATATCTCTTCACTCTCCCTCCATGTAATACCCCGTCTTAGTTGGTGTACAATACATGGGAATCGTGGCGGCGCATATATGCACCAAGTTCCATTAGAAGGATAAAATTGTAAAGCCAAAGAATTGCACTTTTTACAATTAAGGAAAATGGAGGGTGAAAGTATAATTAATGAAGTTTAAATAGTAAATTAATAATAATAAATTGCCCTAATAATTCAGTAGTCTCGAAATTTCTAGATCTCGATGACTAAACGACCGCGCCGTTAAGTTCGCCTCATAAACTAGTGACCTAGAAAAAGTTTCGTTTAATTCCGAGACAATAATATTACCAATTTCTAGCAGACGGATATAGAGTGAAACTGAAACGTGATTAAAATTCGAAAATTGAGATATATTTAAAGAATATTCAATTAAGATAAATGAAATTGAAACCGGGACAAAATAAATTGTTTCGGAACTAAAACGGACAGAGAAAGAAAGAAAAAGGGGCATGTGGGTCCTACTTAAAGAAAAAGAAAAAAAAAAGACAAAAGCAAAAACGAAAGGAGATGGAATGATGCAGAGAGCGTGAGGTGAGAGTTTTTAATTTTTTTTCTTTATTCGTTTCTTTCTCAAATTTACGAAAATCTGACCGTCGGATTTCGTCGGGATAAACACGAAAAGTGCTCTATGACTAGGTTACGCGTGATTCAAAAACACGGGATTTCTCACCGAGAATTGTGTCAAATTAGAAAAATCCTAATTTTTTGTTTTTCTCGCATTTACGGCGTTTAACTGCTAGGAATTTTCGCACTCCGCACTAGTAAAAGCTACTCTAGCGCGACGAGAGCTACGGGGCAAGGAGCACCAAAATCACTGATTTACTGGATTCTCACGTGAAAGAAAGCGAACACGTATAAATACATATAAAATAGTAAATATAAATACATATGCACAGTGCATAGTGCATAGTGCACAGTGCATAGTATATAGTGGATAGTAAATATCGAATAGTGTATAGTGCATAGTGCATAATGCACAATGTATAGTGCATAGTGCATAGTAAATATCGAATAGTGCATAGTACATAATGCATAGTACATAGTGTATAGTAAATATCGAATAGTACAAAGGTATGTTATGAGTGCATAGTGCATAGTGAATATCAGAATAGTATTTAGTCATTAAATGATACACATGTGGTCTAATATATCAAATGTGTAGGCTAAAAGCAAAGGCAGGAAAATTGTGGAATCGTGCTCAAAATTTTAGTAAGCAGAAAAAGGTGAGTGTTCTAAACTCATTTTCCAAATACTAGTGTATTATTATTATTATTATAAACCGCTTTGGTAATCGTATAACGGTTTTCAATCAGAACCATTTTTCGTTAGCAAAAGAAGCAATGGTTTTGAATTGTAAATCACCTTCAAGCAAGCAAACAAATAAGTAAATGGTTTTTGAATAATTAAACCATTTTTTAAGCAAGCAAGCAAATAAGCAAGTAAGCAAATGGTTTTGAATAATTAAACCATTTTTCGAGCAAACAAGCAAGCAAATGGTTTTAAATTGTAAAACCATTTTTCAAAAAGTAAGCAAGCAAGAAAGCAAAGAATATTTGCGAAAAACAGGCCTTCCCTAGTACTAAGCAAGCAAACCGGTAAGAGGTATTCCGTACATGCACGGTGGTGTTAGGATCTCATACATGCATTGTAGTTTTACCTGGTCGACAAACTTAGGTCATACACCATGCATTTAAAGGACACTGACACGCATGAAAGATATATGTTATGAGCCTTAACTAAATTATGGTGATGTAATGGCTCGAGGTCAAATTCCACCATATTCACCGAAAAGGTGATGCGGATTAATAGGTCTTTCCACCGCACCTACCGATGCACGTGCTCCCGTGTTCACTAAGGTACAGCAAGCAAAAATAGGCCTCCTATGGTTGATGTTTTATAAGCATGATATATAGTTTTGAAAAATCAACCATTGGTTCACGGTCACCAAGGCTTCCATAGAGTTTTAAAGCAAACGGTCGAGCCCAGGCTCCCGTTTAGATTTCAAAATGATCGGTTGAGCCAAGCTCCCGTGCGATTTTAAAGCAACGGTTGAGCCCATGCTCCCATTTTATTTTCAAAGGATGTAGTTGAGCCCTAGGCTCTCGTTTTTATGAAAAAATTTTGAGAAACTTTTAAAGCAAAAGGTTTGTGAAAGGTTTTAAGAAACTTTTCAAGCAAGATAAAGCAAGCAATCAAAAGAAATTTTGAGAAGTTTTATAAATTTCTAAGCAAGTAAGCAATAAGAGTTTTATAAGCTTTTAAAGAAAAGCAAAGCAAGCAAGCAAGCAAGTATTAAAAGTTTTATAAACTCTTAAAAGCAAGCAAGTATTAAAAGTTTTGTAAACTTTTAAAAGCAAGCAAGTACAGAAAGTTTTAGAAACTTTAAAATAAGCAAGCAAGGCTTCTGGAAAATATCTTGTAAAAGAGAGTTTTGCAATTTTGAGATGTTTTCAGGAAAAGCAAAACCTTTTATAAAATCATACACTCACTGAGCTCGTTTAGCTCATTATTTTCTATTTTAAAACTATTTTCCGTGCACAGTACGTTAAGACGCTGGAGCACACAGATTAGTCCTGACATCGTGATAAGTGCGAATTAATATTATGTAAGGAAAATACTTTGAATTTGTATATTGGAAACATATGTATGTACATAGTATAGTCCGCGGAGAATGTGTCAGTCATTGGTCGCCATATTTGGAAAAATATAAATTGTGTATACGTAATTTGAATTGTCCTATACGCACTGGGCCATGCTGCTGAGGGTTTTATCACGCCAAGATTTTACCAAATCCTAAGTTGGAAAGTAGTTAAAAATTTTTATACGAGGTTTAAGTTAGTTATCACGGCTTCGCTTCATTGGGAGTTTCTAAATGTTAGAGGTAACGACTGGGTATTTCTGTGGAGTAGCAGGCACACCTGCCGCTAGTAGGGGGTGGGGGTGTGTCAAGGTGGTATCAGAGCAGGTTGTATACAATAACCTAGGACATGAGGAGAGATGATACTACTCAAGGTGGTATTAGAACATAAGTGGTATAACCTAAGGCTTGAGGAGAAATGATCATAACACAAGTTGGTAATAGAACCGAGTGTTAGGAAAACTTGTGTTATATACAATTTACACTATTGGCAACCATGCATTTTCAAACTCAAAGTACATACATATCAAGTGATTCAAAGTATTAAACAGTTGATATTTTTGGCAAATACAACACTATTATGTCGAAGAGGTGACGTAGTGGTCAGCCCTAGGAGAGTCATTCGGGTTTCCTAGCCCCAGCACTGAGATGATACTATAGTTGGTTCCACTACCGCCTATATGAATTAGCCTCTAGTAGCAGGTCAGGCTGGACCATTTGGGCCACTAGAAGGAGCTCAAGTGCCAGGATTGTTTACGGCAGAGCAAGTGGCACAATTTCAGGTCAGATAGTAGCCATACGACTGTCATTAGCCGTAATCCCACCGGGTCACCTAGAGAGGTTGGTGAAGAACCGGGAGGTTGATAGAGAGTACAAAAACTGGCGCCAAGCCATATGACGGCAAAGGGGCAATCCGTATGTACCTATGGCTAGGAATCGAGTAAATAAGGTCTACGGAGCATGGGTCGCACCTGGCGAGCAAAGGGTCTTGTTTTCCGCTTTCTAATGGAAGACAGGCTAAGGATTGGTGGGATGCCGTAGAGAGATGTATCCCCGGTGGCTAACATGGACCACTCTCAAGAAGAATCTGGCTGACGCACCTTTCCTCAGTCATAAGGATTCAAAATCAGGAGTTCTTCAAGTTAGAACGTAATAAACATGCCTCGGTATCCGAGTACGAGTTAAGTTCTCGAACTAGTTAGATTGGTTCCTATGTTCATGCATGAAGTCCTCGGGCGTGCATGTTTTATCAGACTACAACACCGTGATTAGAGTGCATTTATCAAGGTCCCTCGTAATAGATTGGGACTTAATAGAGGCCGCCTGAGAGTTGAGCAAAGCACTACAAATGATGTATCGTAGAAAAGGGTGAAAGCAAGAGTAAGAGGAGCGCACTGTGCATTTCAAATGTAGCTCCGACAAGATGCCAGAAAGAGGAATAAGGGCAGAGGTTATAGAGGCCGAGGTGCAGGTCGAGGAGCTATCTCTAGTAAGGGATCAGCGAGGGCCCTGTCAAGCAAGAAAGAAGGGCACCTGCAGTATTCCTCCTAGTCATTACACGTGTCGAGGAGACACCACGGGAGTGTAAGAGATATAGCATGTGGTGTTTCCACCAGGCCAGAAGGCCATTTCAAAAGAGGTAGTGCCCTAGTGGATACTGCATGTGAGTCCCGCCGCACTCGTGCCGTAGTTTACGCCGTGGACTCAAAGAAGATGCATGCGTACCCAGAGGTGGTCATCGGGTATTTCTATCTCTGGATCATGATGCATACATTAGTGTACCCGTGAGCTACGCATTCATTTGCATCCAAGAATTTTAGATCGTCAGAAGAGACCCAACCATTGGGAGGGTCGGGAGGAGAGTTTCCTTCTACCGGAGATCCGTTATTCCTACGCGAGTAGTAAGAGATAGTAGAGTTCGATCGGGGGATAGGAGTTCTCTACGCATTCGTAGCTTTAAATACGAGGGACTTGATGTGTTCTCACATGGATCGATATCTCACTACAGAGCCACATTAGATTGTTATGAAAGGAAGAAGTTTCATAGGCCGTGGAAATTGAGGTAAAGTTTAAGGGAATACGCAGAGAGTTATCTTCCAATATGATCTCTGTCATGGCAGCGCAGAGAATGCTACGTAAGGGTTGTCAAGGTTATCTAGCTTATGTGGTGGAGACAGGGAAGGAGGGGACTCTAGTGGATGAGATTCCAATTTGTTGTGAGAGTTCCTGCATGTATTCCTGATGATATTGAAGGCTTACCTCCGCATAGAGAGGTGGAATCTCACGCTGATTTGATCCTAGGTAATCGAGCCCATTTCCACCTCCTTATAGGATGGCTCCTCGCAGAGTTGAGAGAGCTTAAGGCTCAAAGCAGAAGAATCATGATAAGGGATTCATTCGACCGAGCATATCCCCATGGGGAGCTCCAATTCTCTTCGTGAAAAAGAAAGATGGGAGTTTGCGGTTGTGTATAGATTATAGGCAGCTGAATAGAGTTACCATCCACAATAAGTATCCACT
Organism: Tetrastigma voinierianum; assembly: GCA_016808115.1. NCBI lineage: Eukaryota > Viridiplantae > Streptophyta > Magnoliopsida > Vitales > Vitaceae > Tetrastigma > Tetrastigma voinierianum. The sequence goes on along the minus strand of JAEQBH010003479.1, from coordinate 196,125 downwards.
CCCTAGGATCGATGAGTTATTTGATCAACTCCAAGGGTCTCGAGTATACTCCAAGATAGACTCGAGGTCAGGGGTATCATCCGTGAGTGTGAGAGTGATGTTCTCGCATCGCATTCGTGACACGCTACTTCATTATGAGTTTCCTCGTGATGCCATTTGGTTTGACTAATGTCTACACCGCTATGGATTTGATGAACCGGGTATTCCTTAGTATTTAGATAGGTTCGCTATAGTTTATTGATGATATCCTAGTGTATTCAGTAGTTCAGAGAACATTCAGAGCACTAAGATTGTGTTGCGTAATTCCTAAGGAGCGGCAATTGTACGCCAAGTCGGCAAGTGCTAGTTTCGCTTGACAGGTGGCATTCCTAGGTCATGTGATTTCGCTGAGGGGTGAGGCGATCCCTAGAAAATGTATGAAATGGGTAAATTGGAAAAAACCACCAAAGAATGTGTCAGAGGTCGAAGCTTCCTTTGGTTTAGCAAAGTTATTACAGAAGTTTGTTGAGGGGTTCTCCAGATAGCAATTTCCACCGACTGCCGACAAGAAAAGAGTGTCACATGATTGGGTAGATGCTTGTTAACAGAGTTTCGAGGAGCTAATACAGAGCCACTTCAGCTCCAGCTTTAGTTTCGCTTCAATGGGAAAGATGGATTTATGGTTTATAGTGATGCCTCCGTGCAAGGCCTTGTCAGGTTTTGATGCAAAATGATAGGTGATTGCATATGCCTCTAGACAGCTTAAAGAAGCATGAGGAGAATTAATCTTACAATACCGACTTAGAGTTAGCGGTGCCAATGTTTATTCTAAAATATGCAGACATTTAATATATGTTCCTGTAGGATCTTTACCGATCATAAGAGTCTTCAATATATTTTCACCCAAAGAGTGTTCCGAGGCAAAGAAGATGGCTTGAGTTGATTACACCACATTGTACTATTGAGTACCATCCAGAAAAGCTAATGTCGTGAGCGTATGCCTTGAGTAGGCGACGAGAGTTCTATTCCCATATGAGATCAGGTTATCTTCCACTATTGGTAGATCCGAGCCTTTAGGTGATATTGGAGGTCGAGATCAGGAGCCTTATTCAGCCACATTTCATATTAGACCTCCTAGTGGATCACATTCTAGTAGGGCAAATGGCAGGATCCACATACATTGCTTTCATGAAAAGATAGAAAAGGAAAGAAAAAGCAGAAGTTTTAAATTAGAGATGACGGCATGATAGTGAAATGGATGCAGAACGTGGTAAAGCCGTAGCATGTGAGTCAAGAGAGACATTATGGAAGAAGCACATCTATCTCACAGATGCTATGCAATCCAGGTAAAGCACTGGGATGTACAGGACTTGAAAGAACATTACCGTGAATGGGATGAAGAAAGAGATTGCAAGTTTCCTAGATGCCTAACCCGCTGCCAGTGAAGGCAGAGCATCGGCCCGCGGGAAGATACAAGCAGCTCCCTATTCCAGTATGGAAATGGGAGAAGATCACTATGGATTTTGTGACAGGTCTTCCACGGACTCAGAGACAACATGATACTACTATATGGGTGATAGTTGATCGATTGACGAAGACTGCTCATTTTCACCGCCACGTTGGTGATTCTTGGAAAAGTCGCCCAAAGCTTGTATGTGGATGAGATAGTGAGACTTCATGGGGCCCCCGCTTTGATAGTTTCTCAGACGAGACCCCATGTTCACATCCAGGTTTTGGCTCAGTTTGCAAACAACTTTAGGTACTCGCCTACATTTTATCACACGCATTTCACTTCTAATGTATACTACCATGAGGACTATTCAGACGCAGAGGATATGCCGAGAGATTATGTGATGGAATTCGCGGGAGTTTGATATCATTTAGCACTAATGAGTTCGCCTACAACAATAGCTATCGTGCCAAGATAGAAATGGCTTCATTTGATGCGTAATCGTATGGTAGGAAATGCAAACTCCGCCAAGGCCGGGATGAGGTTGGTGAGAGAAGACTAGTAGGCCCATAATTAGTGCAGATCACTTCAGAAAAAGTGAAAGTTGTTCGTGATAACTTGAAAATAGCAAGAGATAGAAAGAAAAGTTATGCGGACAACTATCGTAGAGAATTACAATTTGAGATAGGTGATCGGGTCTTTTTGAAGATTTCCCCTTGGAAAGGTGTTTTGAGATTCGGGAAGCGAGGCAAGCTTAGTCTGAGATACATAGTACCTTATGAGATTGTGAACAAGGTGGGGCCAATAGCTTATAAATTGAAGTTACCCCTAGAGTTATCAAGGATTCATGACACATTCCATGTGTTGATGTTGAGGAAATAAGATCCAGATCCTTCACATAGGCCGAGAGCAACAAGGTGCCTAAAGGAGAATTTAATTTTACAGGAAACACTTGTGCGTATTGTAGATCCATGAACAAAATGAGGGAGAAAGTAATTCCTTTGGTTAAAGTATTGCGGAAGAATCATGAGACGGAGGCAACTACTAAACCGCAGGTTCGGGATGCACCGTCGCATCCTCAATTATTTTCTGATTAAGGTATTTTCCTTTCCTTTGAGTTAGTTTGTTCATTTCGAGGACGAAATGTTCTAAGGAGGGATGATTTGTAACACCCCGTCCCGAGAAGGTGCACAGTACATGTAACTGTAAGAGCGCATGTGTGCACCAAGTGCCATTGTAAAGGATAAAATTGTAAAGTTTTCAAAGAATTGTGGCACTTTTGCAATTAAGGTAAGTGGAGGGGATGAGAGTATAATTGGGGAAGTTTAAATAGTAAATTAATAATAATAAATTGCCGTATAATTCGTGTAGTCTCTCGAAAATTCTAGGTCCTGATGACTTAAACGATCTCCCTGCTAAGTCTGGCCTCACAATCTAGTGACCTAGAAAGCTTCATGACTTGCATAGCCTAATATTTTACTTAATTTCAGGCTAATTTGATATAGAGTGAAACTCAAAACTGAGATTTTGAAAATTCGAAATGGCAATATTTAAAGAATATTCAATTAGATAAATGAAATTGAAACCGACAAAATAAATTGTTTTGATCAAAAACCACCTGAGAAAGAAAAGGGGCATGTGAGTCCTACTTAAAGAAACAAAAAAAAAAAAAAAAGACAGAAGCAAAAACGAAAGGAGATGAAATGATGCAGAGAGCGTGAGGTGAGAGAGTTTTTAATTTTTTTTTTCATTATTTGTTTCTTAAATTTCATAAAATCACCGCTTCGATTGGCCGAGATAAACACGGTGCCGTTTCACGCGACGGCGCCACGCAGCATCAAAACATGCGATTTACCGTTAATCTGGCAGAAAATCTCAAAAAAATCCTAATTTTTGGTTTTTCTCACATTTACGCCGTTTTAACCATTAGAATTTTCGCACTTTAATTAAAGTTACTCTACGCGATTTAGAGCACAAAGGTGAGTACCAAAATCACGGATTTCGCTGATTTTCACGTGAAATAGTGAATACGCATAAATTTATAAAGAAAATACGTATAAGATGCCATAACACGTATACGTACGTTGCATCAGGTATAGTATAGCGCACGCTGGCACTGTATAGTATATAGCATAGTAACATCAATAGTGCATAGTATAGTATATGCATATCGAATAGTGCATAGTGCATAGTGCATTGTAAATATCGAATAATGCATAGTGTATAGTATATAGTAAATATCGAATAGTGCATACTTCATAGTACATAGTGTATAGTAAATATCGAATAGTGCACAGTGCATAATGCATAGTGTATAGTGAATATCGAATAGTATTAGTTGGTTGTGCTGACACATGTGGTCTAATGCATCAAATGCGTAGGCTAAAAGCAAAGGCGGGAAAATTATGGAATCGTTCTCAAAATTTTAGTAAGCAGAAAAAGGTGAGTGTTCTAAACTCATTTTCCAAATACTAGTGTATTATTATTATTATTATAAACTGTTTTGCACTGGTATGTAAATGGTTTTTGAATTGTAAACCATTTTTCAAGCAAACAAGTAAGCAAATGGTTTTTGAATTGTAAACCATTTTCCAAGCAAGCAAACAAATAAGTAAATGGTTTTTGAATAATTAAATCATTTTTCAAGCAAAGCAAATAAGCAAGTAAGCAAATGGTTTTGAATAATTAAACCATTTTTCGAGTAAACAAGCAAGCAAATGGTTTTAAATTGTAAACCATTTTTCAAAAGCAAGCAAGCAAAGAATATTTATGGAAAACAGGCCTTCCTAGTTCTAAGTAAGCAAACCGTCGAGGTATTCCGCACATGCACGGTGGTGTTATGGGACCATACATTTATTGTAGTTTTGCTCCGGGTCGACAAACTTAGGTCATACACCATGCATTTAAAGGAGACCGTGACACGTACATGAGTATATAAGGTTATGAGCTCTAACTAAATTATGGTGATGGCGACACGAGGTCAATTCCACCATATTCACCGGAAAAATGTGATGCGGACACAGGTCCTTCCACCGCACGGTCGATGCACAGGCTCCCGTGTTCACTAGGGTACAACAAGCAAAAATAGGCCTCCAATGGTTGATGTTTTATAAGCATGATATATAGTTTTGAAAAATCAACCATTGGTTCACTACGCTGCCTATAGAGTTTAGTTAAACGGTCGAGCCTGTGCTCCCGCTTAGGATTTCAAATGATCGGTTGAGCTAAGCTCCCGTGGATTTAAAGGCAACGGTTGAGCCCATGCCCCGCTTTCTTTATTTTCAAAGGATGAAGAGCCCTAGGCTCCCGCTTATTAAAAATTTTTGAGAAACTTTTTAAAGCAAAAGGTTTGTGAAAAATTAAGAAACTTTTCAAGCAAGATAAAAGTGCAAGCAAAAGAAATTTTGAGAAGTTTTACAAATTTCTACAAGTAAGCAATAAGAGTTTTATAAGCTTAAAGAAAAAGCAAAGCAAGCAAGCAACAAGTATTGCAAAGTTTTATAAACTTCAAAGTAAGGCAAGTATTAAAAGTTTTGTAAACTTTAAAAGCAAGTACAAAAAAAGTTATAGAAACTTTAAAATAAGCAAGCAAGGCTTTTGGAAAATATCTTGTAAAAGAGTTTCCATAAAGCTTTGAGATGTTTTCAGAAAGCAAACCTTTTATAAAAGATACACTCACTCGAGCCCGTTTTTAGCCTATTATTTTCTATTTTAAAAACTATTTTCCAGGTACAGGTACACAAGACGCTAGAGCACAATAGGATTAGTCCTGACATCAGTATAAGTGCTGTGAATTAATATTATTATGTAAGGAAAATACTTTGAATTTGTATATTGGAACATATGTATGTACATAGTATAGTCTTGGGGAGAATGTACTGGGTCATATCGCATATTTGGAAAAATGTAAAATTGTGTATACAGGATTTGAATTAACCCTATACGTTGCTAAACATGCCGCCGAGGTTTTACTACGCCAAGATTTTACCAAATCCTAAGTTAGAAAAAAGTAAAAGAAAAATTTTATACCAGGTTTAAGCAAAGTTAAATACGGCCTCGCTTCACAAAGGATTTCTAAATGCTGTATGAACGACCGGCGATTTCTCAGGTCATGCCTCACACCCGCCAGTGGGTGGTGTGTCAAATTCACGCCCTCCGTCATTCCGGGCCTCGTAGCTTCCTTTTTATTTTTATCTTTTTTTTAATTACTATTATTATTATTATTATTATTATTATTATTTGGATACATAACTTATATTGTCTTATTCGGGTCCGTTTCTATCCTAAAAATTTTATTTCTTTTTAGTTCACTTATTTTAAATGAACTTTAACTCAAGTCATTTTCTCTCGACTTTCGAGATTTTCATAAAATCTCAGTCCCTAAAGTCACTATTACGATTTATCACCCGTAAATTGCAAATATTCGACCGTCTCGTAATTCCGACGAAACTTTTTCTCGGGTCACTCAGATTTCACATGCATTTAAAAATCTAGACGGCACTTAACTACACCGCTTCATCATCCGAGATTTAGATAATTTTCTGCGCTTCCCTCGAATCCTGGCTCTCGGGGCAATTTATTATTATTATTATCCTTTGAAATTCCATAATCGTACTTTTACCCCTCCACTTTCCTTAATTGCAAAAGTTCCACAATGCTTTGAAAACTTTATAATTTCATCCTTAAAAACAACTTTCAAAAATACTACTAAAACACTCAAATAATTAAGGAAGCCTTTGGTGCACATATGCGACCCTACGGTTACACATACCGTACACCCTCTTGGGACGGGGCGTTACACAAACATAATGCATAAGGCTATAATACCATAGTCCTTAAGAGTTTAATTGCAATACTCTTTATACAAAAACATATATCAAAACAGTTTGTTCTAATATATTTTACAAAGTAAGAACCAAAGTCACAACCCGGCTTTCTTCACAATGGAGGCCTCGTTGAACACCATCTCCTCAGACACTCCCTTGCACTCCGAAAGCGGGTCCACGACGGCCAGAAATGCTCAAGAAAGTAAACCCTACAGAAAGTGGCTTCCCACCTAAGTACACAGAACGGTCATGTGACAAAAAAAAAAAACACATTCTAATCAAGATTATGCAAACCTAGAATGAAATTCTACATGCCATGAATGAGATGCGACTCACCATATCCCATATACCGAGTCTTCACCGACTCCATCAAACCCGAGTCCCAACAAACTCCTATCACACAATGTCAAAACCCAATCGTGATCAAATCCATCATTCTTGGATTACATCTAATGATCATTTTACAAAACAAAATTTATTTGTTTTCAAACCAAAAGTGTAGCGACCCCCGAGCCCGACCCAACCCGGTTGGTGGATCCGAACCGAAACCCCGGGGACGCCAAGTTGAAGCCTTTTATCAAATGCATTTATCAAATACATTTCATTAGCATAAGTGTTTTCGTTCTCAAATCTCGCTAAGCGATTTCACTCAAAGCGCCCATAAACATTTACAAATTCAATGCAATTCCTTTACAAAATATGCATTTAACAAAAAATGTCATTTAACAAAAAATGGCATTTTATGCAGTTTACAACATAATATCCAAAATCATAATCAATTATAAGTACAAAATAATTTTTGAAGAACTCTTTTGTTTACAAAACAATGTCGCGGTTCAAAATGCTGAGGATGCATGTAATCTGAGCATACCCGCGGATCTTTCCGGATGACTCGGAGCCCTCGACCTGGGTCCCCTTTATCAACAAGGCTCATCAATCGGTACCCGCGCATTGGTTAAAATACGCTAAGCATTTTCATGCTTTAGTGGTTCTATACAGTTCTCTATTCCATTTCGCCGCTGACAAATCATGCATTTATCAAAATAATTTCCTTGATAATAGTCATACTATGTATAATGAAAAATATACTTATACAAATACACTTTTCAAATCATTTTTCGCTTTTCAGTTTGATTTTTAACATATGGCTATAGAGTCAACATTCACGACGCATTTAATGGGCGAATCCGTCCCGTTTTTGTCATTACAACACTACCGTGATTTCACATTCAATATTGCAATCTCACCTATGACTATAGAAGCTCCATATCTTCCACAGATTCGCCGGTGAATCATCGCGTTTCGCTATCCAAGAGTTAATGTGATTTCACATTCAATATCGCAATCTCACATACGACCATGTAGTTTCATTATCTCATGACAAATCTGCTTGGTGAATCTTGTATCCCTCGTTTGTCAGTCTGTAAGAGCAATGTGATTTCACATTCAATATTGCAATCTCACATATGACTATAGAAGTCGACATTCACGGCTGTGTATTCAATGGCGACCATTCTATTCATTATCTCGCATTTAATGTGATTTCACATTTAACAAATACTTACACCTTCATGACGACCACAGAATCCCAGCCATGTTGGTCGCTCAATACATTTCAAATCAATTTATTCTCATGCGGTAAATTCACTTATAGTTCAAATACGTGCACACATGCAGATATTTGACAAAACATTTCGAATGCTAATAATTCAAATCAATGTATACATTTATTTCATAAATAGAGCTTGAAATGAGAATTGAGTCACAGAGAACAGACAGAGAATAGAGAACAAAGAACAAATAGAGAACAAACCAAATTATCGATCCTTTTTCTCTTTCGATGTCAATCCTAGATCGGGTTGTCGTCTTCACCCGTACTTAGTCAAATGCGCATTCTCCACTCTTAGTGGTTAAACAAATAATTGTGCTAACCGAATATCGCCGAGGCGAAGCTTCAGTGGCAAGGTACGATACGTTTTTCACTTAGTCTCATTCTTATTTGTACCCCCACTAGTCATTTATTAGGGTCCCTAAACAATCGGTGTACAAATACAGGACTTAAAATTGCACAACATGCAAAAACAGGTCGTAGGAAAAGCAAGCAGGTACCGGTACCACTTGACCTGGGTACCCGCACAAGTCCTTTTATCATCGCCAATGGGTACCGGATAATACTTTGAAAGGGTACCGGCATTCACTTTGCCTTCTATACAATGGGTACCATTATCACTCTCGGGTACCGCATCACTGCGGGTGTTTTGGCCCAAAAATGGCATTCCGCCATTCTCACCCGCCTTCAATATAACTCCTCCAATTCATCCCATATAAAAAAATCCACCATGGAATCCACCCAAAACAACCCCAAAAGTGGTTTAGAATCAATGAAACCCCTTTTTGTTGAGATAGGGATTTTCCCCACAATCAAAATCATAAAAGTGAAGTTAGGGTTTTGTTTTCTTACCTTGAATCTCTTCAAATCATTCTCTTTATGTGTTGCTTCGACTCTTAGAAGCAAAACTGAAGGAATCATACTCAAAGCTTTTATCTCTCTCCCAAGCCCTAACTACTTCCCTTTCTCCTCTCTTCTCGGGTCTCAAAACGTGATTCGCCAAATGAGCACCTGTAATTCACTTCGGGTCTCTAAATCTCCTTTTGCCGTGTAAGGCCTTGTTTGGCCTACACACCCATTTCTCTTTTCTTTTTTTCTTTTTTTGTCTTAAGTTACTTATTCTTCATAAGGCCTTGTTTGGCCACAAAAATGCATTCTTGACTTAAGTTTCTCTTTAATTGCTATATAGCCCATAAATATCTCAAATTTGCACTTCAATTTTCGCATTTACACTTAGACATATAAAACTTATTTACAATTGACCCTTAGGTCCTTATTTTACAAATTTCCCACTCTGCCCTTTACACTGTGGGGTAAATTTTCTGGTCCAATCAATTCTTATTTAACATATATAATATTCTCAGATTCGCCCTTAGCCATATAATCATTTATTCAATATTAATTTAACAAATTCCCGGAAAATACCCAAGTTGGCTCAATTTATACCCGGAATATGTAATAATTTTTATTACAAAAATTCTAGGGTATTTTTAGGGCGTTACAAAAAGCTTTTTGGATGTTCACCTCAATGATCATTTGTTTTCAAAAATCCATGTGTCTTTTATGGTTGTCGAATTTTCCGGAGTCCCACCTCAGGCTTCGCAAACCTTTCCACACTTTTACGAGCATTCACCGATGGATCCATATGTGTAACCAAAAAGGTAACAGAGCTTTCACCCGACACATAATTTCATTTTCCATTTTCAAACCATACGACTCAATTTAGACGTTGTCCCATATTCCAAGCTCGCACAATCAACACCAAATGCAGTGTTAATTTACAACCATGCAAACTGTGGAACTCTATCGACGCCGTCTGGCTGCACCGAGTCCACTACACTCCATTCACTAAGAATGGTGAATGACAAACAACCATGCACACACACCCATTTCATGCGATGTCCCCGTGCATATGAAATGCAATTATATCATTTTATGCTTATGCCATGTCACACACACACACACACACACACACACACACACACACATATATATATATATATGGACAATTTCATTCATGTATTACACTCATGCATCATTTGGATAATTATATCAATCAACATACAATTTCCAACTAAATCACACAAATCATGTCAACATATTCATACACACATACTATTTTCGCTTCAACATCAATACATTAGGACACACATATTGACATCCAATCAATTACTACCAAGCATGTCATTCAAACTCAAGCAATGACAACCTTATACTCAAGACCAATTGTGGAATAGAGATGCCAACAAAACATTCCACACAACAAGCCACAACATACCACATGATAGTTCTAAACTCGGTATAGAAAACTAGCCCCCTAACAGTCCCAAAATCTGAACACAAACCATTAAACAACCTAAGCTGTAGCAGTCCCGAAAAACAGACCATAAATTGAGTTATAGAGGTTCGATTTTGGTGATTCAAAATCCTAACATTAAGTTCTCAAAGAGATCTACAATTTCCTTGAAGGATACTAGTCCAAATTCTCATTTTTTTTCTCAACCGAAAATCAGTTCCAAAAATCTGGTTAGTAGGTTCGGCCAAAAAAGGGCAGCTTGTGGTAGTCCCGAAAAACAGACCATAACCTAGGTTATAGAGGTCCAATTTGGGTGATTCAAAATACTAACATCAAGTTCGCATAGACACATTTTCCTGCTGATACTAGTCTAAATTACTTTTCTACTAGAAAACTAACCCTAAAAATCCTGACAAGAGGGTTTGGCCAAACAGTGCAAATTGCGGAGTCTCCTGAAACCCACCATAACTTAGATTATAGAGGTCCAATTTAGTGATTCAAGCCTAACATCAAGTTCTCGATAGCCACACTTCCTCGATGACACTGGGCCTACCCTCCATTTTCAAAACCAAAACTACCTAAAAACTCAAGGCATCATATAGATCAAAACACAGACTATTCTCATAACCCATTATTTTCACAAAAATAAATTTCCCAGGAAAAGGGCTGTAAACAAATTTGTGGCATTAAAAACTCAACCAAACAAAATTTCTGAATGGAAAATAAACCAAAGTAGGAAGAATCCCTGGCAATTCTCGCTACATCGAAGCTAAGTCCCGAGACCGAACTCCACGATCTCCCGCTCTCGTCAATCTTCTATGAAATCCTTGCTTTCCCAGACCCACACATATCTCTCGTCACAGAGATGGATCCTTTTGTTCTACCATGAAAATCGAGCACCCAGCTCCGTAGATCACAAAGAGTAGTCGGAGCTCTCTCACTCTCTTCTCCTATCTCACTCTCTCTACCGGTCTTTTGCCGCCAAAGATAAATTGGCTCCTTTCCCTCTAAATCTGATTTCTTACTTTGACTTAAGTCTTAAAGACTTGCTCACATCGCGCCACGGTCCGTGGATCGGTTCTAGTCTCTGCTTTTATCCCGAAACAATTCTATTTTCGCCTCTGCTCAAAGTCCAATTTATTTTTTAAATGAAGCTAACTTGAGTTATTTCCCTAACCCGAGATTCTCATAAAATATGTCATCCATGTGAGTCTAGGACGCCTGTTAATTTAAAATCGTGAAGAAAAAACTGAATGGTCTCTGGACCGACCGAAAAATTTTCCTGATAACTGTATTTCGCGCATCTAATCCAACTTAGCTTCATTTCGGGCCATTCGAGATCTATAAAAAATTTCAAGTTTCCCTTAACCATTTCGCATTTCCATCGCTTTTTATTATTTTTTAAAAATTAAATTTTTTTTCTCGAGTTTGTTCCCTATGGTCTGAAAAAATTGTTTTCTGTAACACTTAAAGAGCAAACACAGATTTTTGCGAGCATTAACATGGTTCGAGGCAATATCATTTGCCAAGATATATTCTGATCGTACCTGGTTGATACATTTTTAAAACTACAGAGGTTCATAAACCAGTAAAGAAAAGAGCACAGTCATTTTAGACATAATTAAAACTGTGTAGAATTGGAAATATTTTTTAAACATCATATTTTAGATATTATCTTTTAATGAAACCGTACTTATAGGAAACCCCCCAACATCAACTCACGTCTTTATTTTCTTTCTTTTATTTTCCACCTCAACTGCCTTAAAATAAAACATCAAAACTCAAAATACAATAAAAGGTACAAAAAAAAAAAGAAAAATAAAACTTAGAAAAAAAAAGAAAAAAAAAAAGAGAATGACAGAAATTAAAGAAAATCGAAAACTGGGAAACCTCATTCAAGAAGGGGTAAATATAATTTAAAGAAAAATTAATTTATAAACTACTAGTTGAATGTTGAATTGCAATGATCAGTTGAAATTATAAAAATGATAAAGTTAAGACAAATTAAAGGATAAATGAGTTCCATATTTTGAAATCAGAAATATTAATGGTAAGAAAAAATCGGTTTTTATTGTTAGGCTTAATTTAATTTTCTTTATTTTCCTATTTTTATCAATCAAACAAAGCATCATCTTGCAACGCATGATAATCAAAGAAAAACGAAATGAGGGAATCAAAACTTAGAAAAGAAGGAATAAAAGATAATGAGAGAATTAATTCAAAGAAAAACAAAAACAGGGAAACATTTATTCCAAAGGGGGTATGGATCTCTTAAGTCTTACCCTTTCTTTAATTCAAACAAAGCAAAGAAACCCGATGGTGACTCTTTTCTTTTTGTTTTGTTGTTTCGGCTACTCTCCAAAATCTTGCATAATGATATTATCTTTTAATAAAGCTGTACTTATAGGAACCCCCAACATCAACTCTCAATATCTTTATTTTTCTTTCTTTTATTTTCCACCTCAACTGCCTTTTAAAAAACATCAAAACTCAAAATATAATAAAAGGTACAAAAAAATTCAAAACTTAGAAAAAGAGTAAACGACAGAAAATTAAAGAAAACTGAAAACTGGGAAACCTGTTCAAGAAGGTAAATATAATTTAAAGAAAAATCGATTTTATTGCAGCCAGGGTTTAATTTAATTTCCTTTTTATTTTCCTTCATTTTTCTCATCAATAAACAAAGCATTTTGCAACTGATGATAAACAAAAAAGAAAACTAAATAAGGAATCAAACTTAGAAAAGAAGGAATAAAAGATACCTATAGCATCAATTGGTTAAAAACGAAAACAAAGAAACATTCATTACAAATGGGGCATGGATCTCTTACCCTTTCTTTAATTAAGATCTCTCTTTCGACTCTTGTTCAAACTAGCGTAAAGGGGAGAATTATATTGGCATGTGGAGGGTAATATGAGTCTACAAAGGTGATACATGAATATCCAAATTTCATATACCCAACTGAACCTTCCCTCTCTTCTTGTCTTTTTTTCTTCGACAACACCTACACACCTCCCTCCCTCCGCCTCCCAGCGTGGCAAGAACCCCACGACTCCGCTTTTCTGTCATCGGGGGTCTGGTCGTGGCTCTAGTCTCCACCTCCCTCCCCATTAAACCACCTAATCGGGCCGGACTACCTCCACCTCACTGGTCTCGGGGCCAACTTCCTAGACAGGACCCGAGCCCGTCGTCCCTCCTCGCAGCCTCACCCACCAGCCCCTGCGCCCCCATCGGGTCGGGCCTAACCCACAACAGACTCCACACTGGGGTGGCTCCTACTCACTTTAACCACTCCCGCCCGGGCCTGTTTCCTATCCCTCAACTTTTTCTCTTCATCTGCCATAATCCACAGGAACCATGTACGGGGGTGGGCATCCATTAAATATTTTATTGAATATTTGATTTTTAAAATTTTATTATTTGTGGACCATATTAAATATTTTGTTATTTATTTAAAATTAAATTAGTACACAATGTAAAAATATACTTTATATTTTATTTCTGATAAGTTTATATCTTTTCTATTTGAATTATTTAAGTGTTTTTAAATTTGAAACACAAGTTTTATTTACGTCAATATTTAAACTATCAATCTAAGCTCATGCCATAGGGACACACTGTTACCATACACAAGTGGATGGTGGAATTGGATGATAGACCCCTAGAACCAATGCCTGCTTGTAGTATCTAATGCCTCGATTGTCTTTACTCTCCACATAAATCGAAAATAAAAATTAACATTAAAATTTAGGAGTTGTTTGGATAAAAGAATTGTACTTAAATTATTTTTGACTCTATTTACAAATAATGTATGATATAATTACTGGGTAGCATAACGTGACGGACTCTTACTGACACTATAATCGTTGTTTTGTTTTCATATTTTTAAGTATTTAAATATAAATAAAATGGAATGACGATATGAGGCTGATAACATCAAGTATACGATGATACGTAAAATGTCGATAAGTACGTTAACAAAACATAAACGAGCATTTGATACGAACGAAAAACATGATAAGACAAATAAGTATGATATATGTAGAAGCATATCTATAAATGATATGTTCAAAACATGAATAAGCATGCGTATATGTAAATGAATGTTAAAGTTATACAAGCTTGTTCATACGGTGATTTACTTTGATTAGAGGTCGCTTCATATGTATTTATTCCCATTAAACTATGTTTCAAGACGGCTGCTTTCATCCGCTGCAGGTGACAGTTATTAGAAAACCAGAGTGCCAAGACACCGTGACACAAATAAAGTCAACACATCACTGCAAGACCTAACGAGTTAATTACTGGTCTAACGCCTACGATATTTCGTTTCTTTGCAGTTAACGTAAATATCGTAAATATCAACACTTCCATATACGTGAGCTTTTGTATATATTTTTAATCCGTTGTTACGTATCGATACCACAAGTTAAATGTTTAACATTATATAAACGAATGTCTAGTTTTTTTTTTATGTTTTATCAGAACAGAAAAATGACACCCTTGCTTGACACCGTGTGTCGAGTTGGGGGTGTCACATAGTAGCTATCGTGGTGTAGCATCGCTTATACGCGACGCAGCTCCGCCAGCCGTATCCGAGGGGTGCCAAGTTTGATTCAATTCGCACTCGATATATATAATAAAATTGGTTTAAGGTAAAAATTATATGATTCAACATTACAAAAACAATGTAAGTTTTATTTTTATATAAATATTAAAAACTATAAAGATCGTACCATGTGCCGACAATAATTGTTACCATATACATGTGGATGGTGGAATTGGACTATGGACCGGAATCCAATGTACCTGCCAGGAGAAGCAATGCTTGATTGTCTTACGAAAAGAAAGATTAATATTAGAAATTTTGGAGTTGTTTTGTTCTTCTTTTGAAAACTATTTTTAGTTCAAAAAAACTCTGAAAATCTTTTTGATTCTTTTTTTTTTTTGTGTTCAAAACAAGCGTAACACCAAATCTCTATAGTTTTAGAAACACCAAAATAACGTTTTTTACGTTCAAAATCAAGCTTATTAAATATATATATATATATATATATATATATATATATATATATATATATATATATATATATATATATATTTTAAAAGCAACCAAACAATGCTTTAAGCTCTACATGATTATGCAACTTGTCATTTTCATTAATCTCATATTCCTTATTTCTGTGCCGAAATTGATACTGACTTTTTCTTGGGGAAAAACTTAAGAGTTAATAAACTAAAGAAGGAAAAAGGAAAATGAATATTTTAGATATAATTAAAAATGTCGTAGAATTGAAAATATTTATTAAATATCATATTTTGGGGAGGTACACTCTTTGCAACAGACCGTACTTATAGGAAAACCCCCAACACCAACTCACATCTTTATTTTCTTTCTTTTCTTTTCCACCTCAACTTCCTTAAAGAAAACATCAAAACTCAAAATACAATAAAAGGTAAAAAAAAAAACACTTAGAAAAAAAAAAAGAGAATGACAGAAATTAAAGAAAAACGAAACTGGGAAACCTCGTTCCAGAAGGGGTAAATATAATTTAAAGAAAAATTAATTTATAAACTACTAGTTGAATGTTGAATTGTAATGATCAGTTGAAATTATAAAAATAATAAAGTTAAGACATATTAAAGGATAAATGAGTTCCATATTTTGGAATCAGAAATATTAATGGTAAGAAAAAATCGGTTTTTATTGTTAGGCTTAATTTTAATTTTCTTTTTATTTTCCAACATTTTTATCATCAATCAAACAAAGCATCTTGCAAAACATGATAATCAATGATTATAATCAAAGAAAAACGAAATCATGGAATCAAAACTCAGCAAAATAAGGAATAAAAGAGAATGAGAAATTAATTCAAAGAAAAACGAAAACATGGAAACATTCATTCCAAAGGGGGTCTGGATCTCTTACCCTTTCTTTGATTCAAACAAGTAGAGAAACCCTGTGGTGACCCTTCTCTTCTTGTCTTGTTGTTTTGACTACTCTCCCAAATCTTGCATAATGATATATATTTCACACTTCACAAGGGTTCTTTAATTAAAATCTCTCTCTTTCAACTCTTTAATTCAAACAAGCAGAAAGGGAAGAATTACGATGGGTCGATGAGGGTGGATATATATATATATGGGGTCTACGAAAATGATATGAATATCCACCTCTTCTTCGTAGACCCTACAAAAATCCTCCTATTCTTCTTGTCTTTTTTTTTTTCAAGCTTCTCTCCAAAAGCTTGCCATAATCATATTATTAGAACAAGTCAATCTAAAATATTTTCACCTAAAGAAAAAAAAAAAAAAAAAAGGAAACGATGATCTCAGTTCCCCAAGAAAATGTAAAATGGCTTCCATACATATCAGAATCCATGAAAAGTAAAATTAAGAGGGGATTCTTTAATTTTCTTGGGAACCAGCCAAGGTTATATCCTAAAATTCAGGATTAGGCTTTATATGCTCACCCAATACCTATGTGCGATTCAACTATTTTCCATTTTGGGCTTTTGCCTACTCTACCCTGGTCCCAAAAAGTGAATAGGTGGAGAACATCTACCTAAACCGGTTGTAATTCCATCTTCTGATAGAATTAATTTTTTAAGATTAATTTTGGATTAATTTGGCAAGTTAAACAAGAATAGATATAATATTTTTACAAAAAAATTCTTTTTAGATTATGGGTATGTTTGGAAATCTTGTTATAGAGCTTTATTTTGAGTTTATCTTGCAATAATATGTATGTAAAAATTAAGTGTTTTTAGAGATGTTATAAAAAATAACATATAAACCCATCTGTGAAACTCTTTAGCATATTTAAATAAACTACTTGGAAACATCAAAAACTATGACCCTCTATAAGCCTATTTTAGCTTATTTTAAAAAGCTTAATTTAGAAGCTTATCAAAAAGCTTATAAGTATAAACGTTTAAAATTGTCATTTTAAATGCAATAGCTGTCATTATGATAAGTATGTAAAGCTAGAAAAATTTAAAATTAAAAGAAATTTCAAAAAAAAATGTGAAAAATGGTAAATTTTTTGAAATTTTTATAAAAATAGGAAATTTCTTAAAAATGAAAAAAATCCAAAAAATTATGTAAAAAATAGGTAAAAATTTAAAATATAATATATATGTAAAAATAGGAAAAAACATTGAAAATTAATAAGAAAAAATAGAAAACAAATTTGGAAAAAATATGTAAAAAACAGATAACATTGTTTAAATTTATGTAAAAATAGGAAAAAAATTCTGAAAAATAATGAAAAATAGAAAACAAATTCTTAAAAATTATGTAAAAAATAGGTAAATTTTTTGAAAAAAATAATGGGAAAAATGGGAAAAAAATTCTAACATATAATTAAAAAAAAAAAAAAATCTATTGATGGGAAGAACGATATTATTGATGTTTTTGATTTAGAATTGATCTTGGTCAGTAAGTGTTTATTTTATTTTGGGCTTTTAAATTTTTTCATAATGGGAAGCACTAATAATGTTTGTTATTTTTTTTGGAAATGTTTGTGATGATGGGAAGGAGTGGCGTTGTTTGATTTTTATCTTTGATGTGCTTTCTTTGTGTATTTTTTATTATTAATAAGCATAGGCAAATATTCTTGAGCTATATAATTTTTATTTATATTAGATAAATTTGCAGATCAGCTTAAAAGCCTTGTCTTGCCAGTCGCCTTTCACCTCAAGGCCCCACGATGCTTTTACGCGCGGTATCGCAGTATGAGTTCGTACGGTGGTGGGCCCAGGAAAATCAAGTGGAGGCGTGAAACTTTTCGACGGGGCATGGTAGTTGATGGTAGGTGACTTCAGCATATGATGGTCCCCCAGTGTTCGACTCCTCTTGTCATGGTATATTACGTTCCAATTTATAGAAAGCGTCTTAAAGATTTTAATGAAGAAAAAAACTTAGAATATTTTAGTTTTTTTAATCTCTTTGATGCATATGTAATTTTAATTTTTTGTTATTTAGTTTTTAGTTTTTTTAATTTTTTTTAAAATTATGACAAATCTTGTTATTGGCTTGTTTGATTTTATAAATCTTTATAATGGTAGTTTTAAGCCTAATTCCTTTTAGTCTTATAGTATGCATCATGACTTTTTAAAATATCTGTCCAACGAAAATAGACATTGAATAAAATCTTATGGCGCGAGTTCTCATGGAATAAGTTATTATAAAATAGGTGTTTAATTAAACTGTTTACCCAAACAAGGCCTATATTTATTCTTCTGTTTTCAATATTTCATTTTGCGGACATAACAAATTTGTTTTTCTTTTAAAAATATTTTAGATTTTATGATATTTCATTGAATTTTTGGAATTACTTTTTTATTATAGTCAAACTTTTTTTTTTAAATACTATGTTAAAACTTAAAAGTAATATAATCATGGGTTAGAGCTGGAAAACGGGCCAGTCCAACCATTTTGGGCCGATCCATTAGAACCGCGGACCAAAATGAGTTAAATTTAATTTTGTTAAATTTACATTAAACTAGTTTTTAGTCGGTCATTACAGCGATTTTGGGTTCTTGGGAAAAGCGGTCGAAATCTTAAAAATCTTTTCGTGATCAAATTTATAAGTATATTTTAAATCACATCAATAATACATACAGCGTTTAATAATAATTAATCACGTAAATCAAATTAAATCTGTATCTTACATTATTTTCCTCATTATCTCTGATAATAACATAACATTTGTTTGGCCCATGTTGTGACGTCAAGACTTGAGGTCAGTTGACAGTGACTGTGAAAAGCTCGTGGATGTCGGTGACCCAGATATCGCAGTGTAACATTTATGGGATCAATAATTTATTAAAAAAAAAAGGAATGATCTGCTTTTATAAAGATTTCATCAAAAAACCCAGCTTTATCACGACATATGAGACATGACCCATCAGGACGATATCTGTGTATTGTCAGGTGCATTTATGAGTAAAAGGCCCTACCATGCTCATTTATCCATACTAAAAAATATCTGAAGTTTATCATGATAGTCGCTTAAGAGTTTAAATACAACACTCTTATACAAAATATATATATATATATATATATATATATATATATATATATATATTAATGATTTGTTCGATATATTTTCTGAAAATAGGTATCAATAGCGTCAGACTTTTCTTCATAATTATATTTCGAATGAAGTGTGGATTACTTGATGTCCGCCTGGCAGCAAAATGCTTTCTCATAAAGGGTGGTAGCGCACGGTGAGAATGTTGCTGTAGGAGCTCTTTCGCAAGTAAGTGGACATGCAATGTCATGTTCCACATATTCACATTCACATTCCAAGTAAAAATATCTGATTTCTCTTATGGAATCATACGTTTATTTTACGATGAGATGAGGCTGATCGTATAAAGTGTCCGAGTCTGTATCGACTCTTATCACACTCGAGTCCTTCTTGACTTACATCACACAATGCCAAGCCTATGCGTGATAAAATCCATCATTTGATTACGTCGATGATCATTTCTAAAAACAAATTCATTTTTTGAAGCACCAAAGCTTTTGGATATTATACCTCAATGATCATTTGTATAAAAAAACTCATGTGTCTTTTCGTGGGTAGCGAATTTTTGAGGAGTGTGGAAGCTCTATGAGCCTTCAAACACTTTTATGGCCTTTCACCACACTAGGGTATGTCTAACCGCAGTGCTGGGTCTTTCACTTGAGGGGTGTCCCATCCGCTAGCGATACCCAGGCCTGAGTTTTCTTTACCACATTATCACGCACATATATCAACATCTTATCACACTGTATTGTGGCCTTGGCAAGGTGTGGTTAATATTACGTCGACCATGAATACTTCATTGAATGTGAATTTAACTTAGGCATGCTTTTGAAAATCGGGCGAGAGTCTCAGCACATGCAGGGAGGCTCTCACACAGTCATAACCTGTCCGACAATCATTTTATGACATGTCGGGTTTATATACAATTAAAATGAGTAAAAATATTAACTTGGGGCGCAGCATTATACTATAACAAGCGTGTCAGCAAAATATCTTACCTTGGTTCGAGAGTTTTTTATATTACTTTTAATTCAACATATATTAAAATTTACCATTAATCGTGTTATACAAAATCATTACAATGCGATTTGAACTTTCTTACAAATCTTGACTCTGTGACGCCATCCTCATTTTGCTACTGTCGCGAAATGGTGATCACTCGACCGGGGTGAGCAAAGCGATGGGAATAATTTATACGTAGTTTACTCACTGCAGTCTTGGCATGCGTAGCAAACAATCCGTTCAGTGATTTCATCAGCTCTTCGAGATATCTGCATCTTGAAGCCCATGTCTCGAGTCCTCACCTACTCTTCACATATCTCTGAAACCAATATCTGAGTAAAAATATCAGTTTTTCTGACAAAGGCTTTTGTTCTTGAAAACTTACTATAGAGTTTAGGTAAAAATATTGGATTACTCTGAGTGGTGTTTGATAACTCTCAACGGTCGTAGTCATAAATCCAGTGATCGTTGGGCGTCTCGGGCAATTCTTCGGAAAATCTTGATCGAAATTCGCTTTTCATGGCTTGTTTTCGTTTTGTTTCGTTTAGTCGTGCGCTCCTCACAATATTAAAGAGATGTACCGGTCATATGGAATAAATGATGTCGATTAGCATTCGTGTTAATATATTCGCATGCATATATATTAACATAATTAAATCACGTAAAGCATGTTATGAAAACCACATAAAGCATGTTATGAAGTGCAATCAATTACACGAAAATTAGCTGTGTGAATTCAATTAACAAGCAACCCGATTAGAACTTGAATCACTCGACATCATAAAATTCACAAAAAAATATTCATGTTACTATTCCCATGAACAATGAACCCTCGGGTGGCCTTTGTTGCGACCACACAAATAAAATTTTCTCTCTTTTGGGTTGAAAACTTTGGAGCCAAGATTCTGATTCCAAAAACGGCGCCGGGAACATTGCGGCCGTTCACGTGACTCTTGCGAAGATTAAAAGGAGTAGGAAAATATCCACCTCTTGGATTTGTCGACTCCTGTCGGTGCCCACCGTGGCCCTCGTCGTGTAGAAACGGCTTTCTTTCTTGCTCGTCGACGAAGCCCGGTCGAATGGCGAAATCTAGAGAAAATGTGCTTTCTCTCTCTCTAAACTCAAATATCTGACCCTTTAATAGTTTCATAGCACTACCGGTTTTGGTGTTTTGGAGAAGAAGACCTTGTCCGTGTTTGTTATACCGTCTTTCGATTCGGCTTTCATTTAATACCATCCGTGTCCTCAAGTCTTGGATTTTTTGGCAAATGCTTATCTCGACCATCCATTTCCATCCCTCTCTCTATATCACGACGTGTGTCACATGAGTACATGTAGTAGGTATTTTGTGCATCGCATGTCTCTCGAACGTTTTACATTTTAGATACTACGGTGCCTCAGCGATGAAATTGAAACGTCTCGATTGACGAAATTAGGCGTGGTAACTGAGTTTGACGATTCCAACGGTGAAATCCATTTTGTCATCCGAGATTTAGAAAAATTTTGGATTTTTACCAAAATGACCATTTTACCCTTTAGAAAGTGAAATTTTCTCAGATTGCACATTCTCCTCTCGGCCCAAAAGGAATTTCGTATCGAAGTACGTACAATCTCTGAATCATATGCATATGCAGCGGTACTATCATACATGTAAAGCCCCAATTCGTTTAAAGTAAAGCATTGGCAATGACTCTTCATCCTAAACAAAGAAGGAATAGGTGGCCCGCATCGTGTCCTCGCGCTCCACGTTATTTCCTCCACTCCTGGTGCGCCATACTTCCCTCACTAGCCTCACGGTCTTTGCGTCGAAAAGCGCGTCTAGGCTATCCATAATGCACCGCTGATTATCATGAAGGTCCATTCGTGTCAAGCCATCGATCTCTCCCCGATCCCACTTCACGTGAGGTACGGATGCAGGTGTCACTCCCGGAGCGTGGAGCGTGAAATACCTCGTGGACACGACATCGTGTTTGTTTTCGGCGTGCGTCCCCACTTTCGAATGGCGAACTAAGCTTTTAGTTTTTTTTTTTTTGTGTTGGGAAAACCATTTAAAATGGTTTAGTCTTGGCTTATTTTGTTTTATTTTTAAAAGGGAAAAACAAAATAAGAAGAAAAGGCTCCCAAATATGACTCCCGATAAGAAAAGGCAAGTGCGGGAAAGCAAGTGCAGGTTCGGAGGTCAGTTATATCGGGAAGGTACGGTGGTGAGGCGTAGCACCCCTTTAACAAACAGCCGATCTAAGCGGTCTCTACTAAACAAGTTTAGGAAAATCGACTTTTATTGTCGATCGATGAATCAACAGTAATAACAATGTAATATATATTTGAATAAAGCGAGAAATTAGATGAGAAAAATGTGTACTGGGTGATATATCCAAAAGCATTTCTTAATTGGTAAAGTGATATTAGTGTAATATAAATATGAAATATTCGAATTTAATTAGGTAGTTGCAGATTAGAATCAAATTATTTGTTAAAAGGATACATGAGATGTCGGGTCTCACCCAAACTCATTTATATGTACACAAAAATTAACTCCACGAGGATCATTTATAGAAGTATAAATTAATCGTGTGTTTGGAAATTTAGTGATTTGGAATTGAAATTTTGAAGTTGGTAGTTTAAATATTGGGAAGTGGAATTATGATGAATTTGAAGGCAGAAATTTTGAATTGAGATTTTGAAATTAGAAGCTTGAATTTTATAAATTTGGGAGTTTGAGATTTAGAAATTTGAAATTAGAAATTGAGATATTCGAATTTTGAAATTTGTAGCATTTGAATTTTGAAATTAGGAAATTGTAAATTTAAAATTAGCCAAAAATGAAATTGAAAAATGAGGAATTGAATTTTAAATTGAAAACTTGAAAAAGAAAGAGAAAATAAAATAAATAAATAAAATAAATAAAGAATAAAATAAAATAAAAGAAGAAATTGTAAATTTGAAATTGAAACTAAAATGAAATTGAAAATGAAATGAGTAGATTTTAAGAGTGAAAACTGAAAAAGAAAGAGAAAATAAAATAAAATAAAATAAATAAAGAATAAAAATAAAATAAATAAGAAAGTGTAATTTGAAATTGGCTTAAAAAATGAGAATTGAAAAATAGAGCGTGAATTTTAAAATTGAAAACTTGAAGAAGAATGAAGAAAATACAAATAGAATAAAATAAAAAAATATAAAATATAGAAATAAGTAATATAAAATATAAAATAAAATAAATAAAATAAAATAAAATAATAATAGAAATAAATAAAATAAAAATCGTGAAGTGAAACTTTTAGAAATTAGATTCTTGAATTTTGAAAATTTTAAAAAAATATTATTTTGAAATTAAAAAGCACTAAAAAGTAAGTGAAAATTAGGAAAAAATGAAAATTTAGGAAATGATTTTTTGAAGACTTTTTTTTTAAATGATAAATTAGAATAAATTAAGGTGGAATTTGGCCAGAATTTGAAACATCGGAATCGTAGCCAGGTGCTTGGAGTGAATGACCTAAGGGTCGATAAATTAACTTAAGGGGATATTATGTTGGGCTTTTAAATATGGGGTTTAGAAGTTAATAGAGGGTGGACTAATTGGATGGATTTAAATATGGGGATGAGCCTAAGTTATTGGGCTCAAGGTAGATGGATTTGGTCTAATGGGTTGGAGTTAGGCTGAAAGTGGAGGTGTCTAATAGGTTGGGTTGAGCGTAGGAAGTGAGGCAGTCGTAATGGGACAGATTGAGGAACCCAAGGTAAAATGGGTTGGAGCTGAGAAGTGAGCTTGGTCCTAATAGGTTGAGTTAGACTGGGTAAATGGGTTGTCTGAAGTGGGCTTTGGTCTCACCAATAGAGTTTGGGTTGGGCGTAAAGGTAAATGGGTTGGACTTGAGTGGGCTTTGATCAGGTGGCGGAGGCCTTACAGGTATGAGGTTGAGCCTAATTTAATGGGTTGGACTTAGAAAGTGGGTTTGATCCAATAGGTTGGGTTGGACCTAAGGTAAATAGGTTGGACCTAGGAATTGAGCTTGGTCATATTGAGTTCAAGCAAATGAGTTTTTTTTTCTTTTTTTTTTAAATTAGACAGATACGATCAAATTCCTAATAATAATAATGTTGACAATAATGGTGCATAATATTAATATTGATAGATAAATGAGATAATATTATAAACAAGGAAGAGTAATGAAAGTAATTACAATAATTTGAGTGAGATAAAAACGAATGAAATAAATATGAGACATTATTTGAGTGGATATTAATGGCATAAATGATATCAAATTATTAGTGTCATGAATGTGTGCAGTATGTGGGAGTGATTGAAATAAATAATAACAAAGAAAAATACATAAAAATATTGAAGTGATAGTGTGTGCTAGTGAGGAGGGCAATAAAATGATGTGTGTGAATGTGAGTAAAACAAATAATAATAATAATAATAATAATAATAATAATAATAATAATAAAAGACATTAAAATAATAAAATATGTGATAGTGTGTGCTAGTGGGCCCCACCATTAAGAACATGGGAGCACTTCACCCCTCTTCCATTCTTTCTTTTCATCCTCACGTTTTTTTGCTCACCCTCTTTTTTTTCTTTTTCTTTCTTTTCTCTCTCCACTTTCTCTCTTCTTCTTTTTTTTTTTTTCCTTTTCCTCTTGTTTGTTTCCTACTTTTTTTTCTTTTTATCCTCCCGCTCCCCCTTATTTTTGGCTTCTTCTCTTATAAAATCTCCTCAAGACATGGGAAAGTAGGTGTGTGGGGGGGACCCTATGTCCCCCACTATTTTTTTTTATTTTTTTTATTTTTTATATTTTTTTAACGATTTTTCATTTTTTTCATTTTTTGTTCTTTTATTTTTTATTTTTCTTAATCAGCTTTAAATTAAAAAACAATAAAATAATAAAATAATAAAAAAACACTACATTTTTGGGTTCTACACATTCACTCCACACATTTCATTATCCAAGATCAATTTCATCCAAAAAAATTCCCAACAAACAACAAATACCAATAAAAATCAACTGAATTAAAAACATAAATTTCTCATATCACACTCCTAAATAATCAAAAGATCCACCAAATTGTGGCCTGAAAACTACCACTTGCATCAATCCACAAGTTATATCCAGAAATTTCTCAACAAATAACAAATGTCAATTAAATCAATGAATCAAAATCCTGAATATCTCTCGTCACACTAACAAATCTTCAAAGAAATAAACCTATTTCATCTGAAAAAAGGGGGAAAAATCAGCAAAAAAACAAACAAATACCCATTAGATCAATTGAACAAAAACATGAAATTATCATTCAACACAAACCAATATTCAAAGGAAAAAATAGGATTTCAGAAGAAAATGATGACCACAACAACAACGAAAATCAGATCCGAAAATTACTAATAATTTAAAAAAAAAACAAAAAAACAGAATACACATCAAATCAATTGAACAAAAATTCTAAATCTCTCTAACTCTAAACCTAGAAATCCTCCAGAGAAAAAAAAAAAGGTATGCAGAATCATTATCGCATAAGAGAGATAGAGATAGAGATAGAGAGAGAAAGAGAGAGAGAGATGGGAAGAGAATTCACCTCTTCTGGTCGTCATGGCGGCGGCAGACGAAGAAGGAAGGATGAAAGCGGCATGAAGAAGGGTCGTTAGAGGAAGAACTGTAAATCTGTTTGCATCTTTTGCATAGCTTCTCTTCTTTCTCTTTCTCTTTCTCCCTCTCTTTCTCACCTTCCCCGTTCCTCTTCTTTCCCCTTCCTTTACTCACTCCTCCTTTTCTTTTTTGCCCTTCCTCTACCTTTTTTCTTTTCTTTTTCCATGTTCTAAGCACCATGTTTTAGTGCTTAAAACATGGAACGTAGATATTAAGGGACCCTATGTCCCACTATGTATTTTATTTTTTATTTTTGATTTTTATATTTTTTAAAATTTTTTTCATTTTTATTTTTATTTTGTTCTTTTATTTTTATTTTTTAATCATTCTAAATTAAAAAACAATAAAATAATGAAATAATAAAAATTAAAAGCAATGCAACTGAGTCTACACACATCTTCCAGGCGGTAAACCCAGTGTCTGACTACAGTCTCTGCTCTCGAGTATCTCGAAGGGCGATAAGCGCCGGCGATGAAACCCCACGTGTTTCACTGAAACACAATGGCCTAAATCTCTTGGCGTCGCGCGAGAATACGTGATCGCGGCCTTGAGCTACAAAGGGTCGTCGCGCGTCGGCGTATCTCTTTTGCGGCTCTGGTGTGAAAGCCATCGTATCAAGCTCGCTTCTCGGAGGGTGTCTCTAATCGGTCGGAACCGTGTGAACTCTCCCACCTCGGTCAGACATATCGGTGATCGTGGCGCCATCTGATCATAAATGTAGTGCTAGTTTGTATACTGATAAGCTGTTGTTGTGAGCGAAGATTAAGCTAAAAATGATGCTCTTCCTAACTACCATATGATCAAGGGACGCATGCTCGCGACATAATCTCTAACACTTTATATATAGTCCGCAGCGACATGTAACCTGACTACTTGGTGTGTAGTGACCTTAAAGGTCGCGTCATTAACAATCCCGATGGATAGTCAGCTGTCAGTATGTGGAATGACGGCCAAATTATCTGCAGAACCCTTGGCCGAACCAGGCACGATACAATTTCGAAGGGTATGTCTCGAGTCGGCTCACATTCTGTCGCTCGACTCTAAATTACGTGATAACTTGTGGGTGTGTTTTCATCTCGAGTCACTCAGATCACATCCTTTCGACTCTAAGTCTTCATGATAACATGACCGTGTATTTTCTCTCGGGCGACGGAACTTTTCGGCTGCGCTGAGCCTCTTACATCAGCGCGGTATTTCGGATATCTCGTAGATTATGCCAGCGCGCTTGAAATTTTGGATAGCTTCCATAGTCTCTTACACCCTACACAGTATGATTTCTCCACGGGTCCTCTTACACCTGCGAAATTTGGGATATCTTCTCGGGTCTCTTACACCCACAGAAGTCGGGATATCTCACGAATTCTTACACCCACGAGTGGGATAAGCTCCTGGGTCTCTTACACCCACGAAGTCGGGATATCTCATCGAGTCTCTTACACCCGCACGGGACCTTTTTGGATACTACGCGAGGATCTCCTTCACCCCTAACTCGGGCTTTTTTTTTCATATGGCAGGATTAAGCATTTTTCTTTCTTGTGTGCGTTAATTACTCTTACGTTCTTGATTTGACCTTAGTCTTAGTTAGGCGTAGTCGAGAACGAGCCATTACAGCTCGGTAAGAGTGGTGAATGGCTCATCTGCATCTTGGCGCGCTGGGCTCGATGCGATGTTACCATGCGCATAAGGCATGATGATGTAATCTTGTGACACCCCGATCCGGGGGGGTCCACCATGGGCGAGATCTTAGAATCTCCCAGCCACGATCAGGCATCCGATTGACTCTTACCTCCCCAGGAAGAACATCCACCTGGCTTCTCTGAGGCCTCGACCTCACAGCCGGCTTATCGCGCGAAGATCACGGCCATTGAATGAATTGATCATCGATTTCGCCTTCTCTAGTCATGAAATGCAAGGGTAAGGAAATCTGCATATCGGAACTATCTGAGCATACGGTCTGTTGTACCATGAGATCTCTGCCTCTTAGGACAATCTCGCTTCATATGCAGTGGCAATGGTAACCGTCATCCACCACATTTTGACACGGCTCTCGGCGCAGATCTGTGCTCGACCTCGACCTACGCTTTGGCCACAGCCTGTCTGACATCATGTACTACAGGTGCTGATGGCATTTGCTGTCGTGATACTTGTTCCCCTTACCCATCTTAGGGGTGAAAGACTCAAGCGTGTCTCTCATGTCTTTACTGTCACGCCCCTGAATCCAGGTCCAACTTGGGTGGCGGATCGGCCGAGTTAGGTGCGGTTCATATCTTTTTGGGACTCTTTACATTTTTCCAAAGCCGAACTTGTACACAGTGAAGGTGCTGGTCCCGTCTTATAACATAATCAAAATATCATATACATATAAAAAGAACTATCACCGGAGTTGTGTCCATCAAAATCTATACACATATACCGAGTCCCGTTTACAAATACAAAATTGTGCTTTTACATTTACAAATCAGAGCGCGGAACCTACATGTAGTGACCCTGCAATGTCTTTGGCCCGACCAGTATCTGGAGAGATCAGACGTATCCTCCTGTACCTACACGGATTAAAAACCCGTGTTAAGCTTTACGCTTAGTGGGAAACATATGACTTATATAGAAACACATGCACTTATACTGAATCATAATAAACATATAACAGGAACATATATCAAAATATTTAGGGATTCATATAACAGATTTACATACATAATTATCCTTATAACCAACTTATGCTTGTTCAAATGTATACTTATTTAGGTCTCCCAAAGGACATATATTTATATATCGAACTTATACTGATACTTATCCACATACTCCTATTTATCACAAGCTTATACTTGTTTCGATCTCCCGTAGGAGTTACAGAACTTATGCTTATACAGAGGTACTTATACCGTCTTTTGGTACTTATCTATACGGATCTCTGTTAAGGAGTTTACAGGCTTATACTTATACAAGGTACCCTTAGGTACTACAGAAGTGATACTTATACCATAGGGCTTATACTTTTACTCACGGAGATTACACTTGTTTGCGGAATTAAATTAGGTACTACGGAGATATTACGGGCATTATCACTGGTGATATGGAACTTATTCTTATCACGGAAGTACAGTAAATTACTACAAAACTATCTTTGGTACTTCGTATCTTATACTTAATACTACGAGTATATCACAGTCTTCTGAAACTTATACTTGTATTATTGAACTTATTTATTCTTGTATTTTAGATCTTATGCTTGTATTCTGGAACTTATACATGTATTTCGGATCTTATACTTATCTTCACTAGAGCATATCTTGTATACGGATCTTATACTTGTGTCGAACTTATTCTTGTCTTCTGAGATCTTATGCTTGTGTTCTGAGGCGGATTCTTGTATTTGGATCTTATTCTTGTCTGCGAAGGTACGTGAATCACGATAAGTCATAGCAGTCGAGTCATATACATACATGGTTAGATTATACTTATATAAAATCTGAACATTAATGATAAAGTCGTAAGTCTGAATCCACATCAAAGCAGTCGAGTCATCTTTTAGGTTATGCAATTTCTTATGCTTATACTTGGGGCTTATGCTTATTAAGTCTCAGTGGGAGTTTGAGCTTGATCGTATACAAAAGTACTGTACTAGGTACTACCCAGTTCATTATGCGTGCAGTAGGTACTCTTTGGACTTATCTTATATTCTGAGGAACTTATGTATTTTACACGTCTGAGGTACTAGTGGGTACTATGGAACTTATCTTATGATACGGAACATGCTTATTTTTGCGATGCGAGTGCGAAGTAGGTCTTCTGATTAATCGGATATGGGTGCCATTGGTACTCTGAACGGGATCTGATCACGTTCGGATGCATTAACATTGGTCTTTATCGTATCTTGTTTGATACCAGGACCCGATCATAAAAGTGGTGGGATGAAGCCTGATAAGTACCGAAGGTCTGTCTGATCTTGGTGCGTGGCCACGCCGAAGTGCGAAGCACCAATGTCGGGACGTGCACCTTGCATTAGCAGGAGTGCCGTAGCACCCGGCGAAGTCTTGAAACCGCCGTCGGGGCGTGCGCCGCAGCAGCCCGAGTCTTGTAGCGTAGCGCGCGAGAGTCTTGCGAAGCCTTAGATGGGGGCG
Organism: Tetrastigma voinierianum; assembly: GCA_016808115.1. NCBI lineage: Eukaryota > Viridiplantae > Streptophyta > Magnoliopsida > Vitales > Vitaceae > Tetrastigma > Tetrastigma voinierianum. Next base: position 166,152 of record JAEQBH010003479.1, on the reverse strand, counting down.
TGCACGCCCGCGTAACGAAGTCGCGTAGCCTTGCGTGGCGGGTCGCCGACGCGATGGGAGTGCCCGACACCGATCAAAACACCATGGCTACCACGCTAGCGGGTGCCGTGGCACTGCGAGGTGCAGGAAGCACCAGCGAGTCTTAAAGCACCCGACGGGGCGTCCATCATTCATTCTTCGGTCTGGTAGTCATACGATTATATGTCTTCAGGAACTCACCAACTATCTTAATCGTGCATGTTCATGACATATTAACCTTTCATGTTCATGTTCATGTTCATATCATATTCATGTTTCATGAACACATCTATCATATTTCATTTCTATATATTTCCTTGTTTCATACCCTTACATATGGAATTTCATATACTTGTAAAAGTATGATGCCTATGTGATACATCATTCGTATTCTTATTGCCACAATGAATCTATTTTACTTAGAAATTGGAATCATTCCATGGATCATCCAAACTAAAAAATTATGGCATTTTCATGCCAAACTAGTCAATTCTGGAATTACGCTAGGGGACAGTTTGTAATACTCATTTTTTTTGGGGTCTTAACTTCATATTGACACTGTCTGTGTACTCTTTAAATCCCTAAGGTTCTAAGGGTTCTCCTCCAACTGGAATCACCCAATTGGAGCACTAAAACTCAAGTGCGATAAAACAACCGTGACTTAGTGTATGTTAAAGCGAACGAGAGAAATTGGCGAACACTGCTTGATTTGAGTGAATTTTTGGGCCACATAGAGTCGGAATTATAGGGTACCTATTTCAGGATATTTGGTTCGCCTTGAAGTCTAATTTAACCAGAAACTTGAATCACTCAAATAGGATGATAAATGAGCAAGTTATGATTTAAAATAAAACGTATTTGGTCAAAACGAAAAACGAGCACTACATGCAGGTACAACTCGACTGTATCGGTGCATTACAGAATTTGCCCGAGTGTGGGTTTTTCTTCCTTTTTTCCATGGTGCTACCCAAATCAACTCAATACTCTATGTACACTTCAAAACCACTCCAAATTCATCTTGTAACTTCAATTCTACTCAATTCATCTTTCATTACATGTGTATCTTCAAAAACCTTTCATGAATTACTTCCAAACAACTCTAATATGGGTCATAACCCATACACAAACCAAGAACAAAGATTTGTTAGGGTTTATTATAAACCCTAGCTATATTTCTTTCCATTTAACCATGAATCCAACATAAAAGGGAGGATTCTATACTCTTGATTCCAATTAGGGTTTTACAACCCCTATTTTCAAGAAATCTAGGGTTGGGATGAAATCTGTAACAAAACCACAGGTTTAAGGACAACTATTACCTATATACAATTGCATGGAACTTCATACAAACTTTAGAATTCCATAGAGTTCCATACCAAAAATCATAGAAATCCATACTAGAATCCATACTCAAGGTTAGTTTCCATACCTTTTTGCTTGACTTCTCTTCTTCTTCCTTCTTCTTCTTCTTCTTCTTCTCTTCCTCTTCCTCTTCTTCTTCTTCCTCTCCTCTTCATCTCTCTCTCTATGGTTTTGCTCTCCACAAATGGGAACAAAAAGACGCTCTGGGAGACCAAATTGGTCTTATCCCTTTTCATGGAGTAAGGCTATGTTTGAGCTACAAAACCTTTGCTTTTAACTTTCTCATTTTGCATCTTGGTCCCCCGTTTCTCTGTTTGCACCATAACTTATTCTAAATTCTAGTTTGGCATATTATCTTTTGGCTTTATTACATTTGGGTCCTCAAGTGGTAAATTACCACTTTACCCTTGACTCTATTATTAATTACGGGTCTCTCGTTTTATTTTCGAAAAAATTCCATTTAGCTTATAATATACCCTAAACAAGTCCGAAAACTACTAGAGTACATTTCGGGATGTTACTACGCTAAACTGGGATTTGCGTCACGAAACAGCAGGATCCACGATGGGGGCAATCCTCTGATATGTCATTTGTTAATGGTGGCACACCGTCGCGGCTTTGACCGTGACCATGATTTGTCCACGGCGGATGGATGCGGTCACAGAACCCAGTAATTAAAAGCCCTACGCTTCACTTTCCGAACTAGAAGAGAAGTAGCTCTCTCCTTCCTCTTGCTACTAACACGCATCACGAGTGCTCAGAGCATCCTCGATCTCTCTATGGTGGGCGGTCGACCATAGAGTGCGTGTCACGTAGGTGAAGTCCTCTGATCCGCCTGAATGGACAACTTTTGGCCCATTCTCGAATCTCCACGACTTTGGCCATGCGTGGCCGTATGATCATCGACAAAGCGAGTACAGCTCAGTGAATCTAGCCACATACTCCATCACAGTCATCGTCCACTGCCCGAATTTGTAAGGAACCTCTGAACCTTCATATGCCTCATGTGTCGGAAAATACTTACTGTGAACCTTGACTCACGGGACTCTTGTCCACGTCATTTGCCTTTAGACCTCTGAGGTCTTAGCGATTCCACCATACTTGGGCCTCACCCTCTAGCTGGAACGTAGCTAATCTAATCTTGGTCGTGTCAAAGGTAATCTCCATAGCCTCCAACTCCTTCTCGACCTGCATAAACCAATGGCCTGTCACCATCGGATCTCCTCCCCCTGTGAATGTCGGAGGATGATGTGCCCTAAACCTCTGGAGGTTACTCGGACCTCCTTGGCTGCACCTTTGCACTGGCACGTGCAATAGCGGCGTGCACTTGATCCCTACGGCCTCATGAGCACATTGGTGAGCAACGAGTGGTGCTGTTGATACCTGAAGTGGACGACCTCCTCGTCCTACGCCTTGACCAGCCATCCACACATGTCAAATGGCAAGTTAAATTCTAATACAATATCTCTAAGGCGTAAACACAGCCTCAAGACACTATTCACACGCAAAAAACATTTTATACACAATGTCCTTGCATTCATAGTTAATGCAAGACAATAATTCAATATATTAAATCATATGCAACAAAATTTTATTTCATAAAATTTTATTTTTTGAAAGATTTTATTTCATTTTATTTCATTTATTTTATTTTATTTTATTTTATTTTAACAAAAATTTTATTTCTTTTTTTTTTTTTTTTGAAAAATCTTGTGTGTGAACAAGGTTCATGAACAAGGGTCCAAACAGTTGACACTAATAAGGTAATCACACAAATCGGGTCAGAGCACAAGGCGACACCTGCATCCAGTCAAGGAAAAGGTTTCAGTCATGTGTTGCTGCATGCACAAGAGTTTGCCGTGGCAGCGTTGTCGCGCAATAAGGCCGCCACCGCCACGACCGTAAATCCAGGTCGTGACCAAGGCTAAAACCACAGTCGCAACCCGAATCCATGTCGACGCCGCTTTCCGCCAAACAACAACCTGTCGCGACCTCAAACTGGTCACGACACCAAATCCAAAGGTCGGCCACAATCCTCACTTCAGTCGAACCCAAAAGGCAACCCATGTCACGACTTCAACCATGTCATAAACCAAATTTCATAAGGAAGCCGTGATCGCGCGGCTGCTTCAGACCTCGCCGCGGCTAACGCCGCGACTTCAAGTCTAACCCAACTGTGTCGCACCAATTCGATGTCGACTTCAACCGGTCCTAACCTACAACGACATATTTTCGGGTCGCAATCTCCAACCGTCACGACGTGAAATCCCAGTCGCGGACCTGCTAATCCCCTGCTAGCTTCCAACCTCGTTGCAACCTCAAAATCCAGTCGCAACACTTAAGACTAAATCAGTCGCGACTTCAAACCGTCTAAATTGAACCTCCGCTGTGTCGAGACACTAAAAGCGATGTCGCGACCAACCCCCAAATTTCCAGGGTCATGACGCTTAAAACGATGTCGCGACCCTCGCTCGTCCCGACCAGCCGCGCCACGCACAGTCGCGGGCGATACGCCACAGGCGAGCCACCGTGCGCGTAGCCGCCCTCGCCCCGTATCCGTGCCTCGCCACATCCGCAAACTAGGTTAGACTCCAGAAATGGAAATCGCAAGAGCCATTCCACTTCTTTTGGCCTTACGTAATTTTTTTTTTCTCAATTTCTTCCAAGAGCTTTCACCCACCTCATGACGCAAAGAGCTTCAAACAAATTCTCAGAAATAAATCTACCAATCTTTTTTAAGAGAGTTTAATTACAACTCTTTTTTTTTTCAGCAAAACTAGAGTAATTTTCCTGCACTCACAAAACTCAAGCTGCTCATGTTCAAAACTCGATAATTATCTGCATTATATATATATATATATATATATATATATATATATATATATATATATATATATATATATATTTCTATTTATTTCTTTTGTTTATTTCTGGACCATTCTGCCCAAAAATTCTCGAACACCTAAGGTTATATTTCTAGGCCCTAGTGTTCAACGTTCTCCTATGCTACCCACCAAGCATATAAATCACACACAATTCAACTACACATCACATAATCAAATCACAAATCACATTTCATTCACCAAAATGCACAAGGATGCATGATCTATCCCGTTTCCCATCAAGTCCTAGGTAAACTGTATACCTAACTTATTGATACTAAGCTATACTCTAGTATCCAACATCGAGCTATACTAAGCTGTGATGTTCTTACACCTTATGACCATGGCCTAAATCCAAGTCCCTCAAGCCCTAGGTATTTGTATACCTAAGCTCGCCGATACTCAAGTCGTGACGCCCAAACCGGTGTCCGTTTGACAACCGTCAACCCGCTAATACTGTGGAATGCTCGTAACCGACACCACTAAAACGGCAGAGTCTCCTTTGATGGGTAGCTCTACCTAAGGTACAAACCTGTCCCAACAATCAACTTATGACCACATTGGGTTCATATACAATTAAAATGAGTAAAAATGGTCACTTAGGCCCCTGCATTAATACTCACAACAAACATATCCCAACCAAAATATACTACATGGTTCAAGAGTTTTTATATTATTTTAATTCAACATATATTAAAATTTACCATTCTAATACATGTTATACAAAATCAAAGCCCAAAGCCACAATCTGGATTTCTTCTAAAATGCGGCCTCTAGCGAGCGTTGTCCTCGTGCAAACTCCCTGTACCTGAAATGGTGATCCCTCGACAGGGTGAACAAAGCCCAGTAGAGATAATTTCCTACAAGGGTTACTCCCACCTATGCATTATTGATGACAACTCACATTCAAGTAATTTCATGAACTCCACCAATGTCTACATGCCCAAACCCATGTCTCGAGTCCTCACCGACTTCACACATGCCTAAGCCAATATGCGAGTAAAAATATCCAGTTTTCATAACAAAACTTGTCACTCTCGAAAAACACACTACCGAATTCTGTGAAAAGTATTGTACTACCCTCCGAGGCGAATGTGTTGAGAACCTTCCTAAACACTCCATGGGCTCCGACGTGCAATCATTGACCATCTCCCAACACAATTCTTCGGAAAATCATCCATTGAAATTCCTTTCGCAACCATGTTCGTTTTTGTTTCATTCTCATGTCATGCACTCACACCTAATATTCTAGGCTGTCCCAGTGCATATGGAATGCATGATGCCAATTCCAATACATTCATGCTAATATATTCACATGCATATATATTAACATAATTAAATAACATAAAACATGTTATGCAAATTCACAATCAATTACACCAAAATTAGCTCACATGGGCAAATTAACAAACACAAACAATTCATTTTGAATCACTCAACATCATGTAAAAATTCACAAAATATTCATTTATTATTCATGTGAACAGTTGAAACACCTCGTGTTACTGCTCATGATCACACAAATAGAATTTTCTCCACTCCTGCCTGCTTTCTTTGAGACCGAGTTTACTTCGCTAAACAAGCCTCGTAACATTCCTAACCATTTACATGGCTCTTAGCCAAAGATTAACACAAGTGAAAAGATCCCTACCTCTCAGCTTGTTGGAAACTCCACTAAACTGGTGCCTACGCCAGAGCCTCTTGCCGCGTAACAATCTCTTCTTCACCCGTCGAGAACCGACGGTCCGAATGGTCAAAATCTGCAGAGAAGGTGCTCTCTCTCTCTTAAACTTAATATCCTACCTAACCGTCCATTTCGCTGCTTTCATCGCTTATTGCGTTTCGAGAAGAAGACAATTATTCCATGTTTGTCTCATACTCATTAAACCCTCTTCATTTAATACCATCCATGTCCTCAGTCTCGATTTTTGACACTTGGCACTATCTCGGCCATCCATTTCATCCTCTCTCTCTACTCATGCAACACGTGTCGGCATGAAGACACGTAAAGAGGTGACTTTTGTCACATCACATGTCTCAACCTCGTTTTTTATGGCACCCGATACTGGCACAAAAACGCGAAATTACGATCGTTCCTGCATCTCGACGAAATTCGACGTGATAGCTAGATTTTGCAAGACGATTCCAACAGTGAAATCCATTTCGTCATCCGAGATCTAGAAAAATTTTGGATTTTTACCAAAATGACCATTTTACCCTTTTTCCGAAAATTGAAATTTTCTCAGGTCTTAAGGCATATACTATGCCCACAAAACGGCCTCGAGACAAGCCATAAACAGGACCAAACCATCCATCCCTAGGCCTCAATCATGCCCTAAACAAGACGTGAAACCAGTCCCAAATTCAGTCCCATAATAGCATCAATCTGGGCCTTAAAATCCGACCATAACTCAGCCTCAGGTCCACTCGGGGTGATTCAAAAGCCTAACATCAAGTTCACTGATGCAACTACATAGTCCATGGAGGACAGGAGTCCAAATTCCTCTCAAGCTTCCAATCAAAACCGGGCCCCAAATTTCGACGCTGTGTAGGGTCAAAACACAAGTGCCGAGAATGTAATGGACTACACCAGGTGCAGTGGTCCACCTGGGTGATTCAAAAGCCTAACATCAAGTTCACTGATACAACTACAATTTCTATTAAGAACCTGAGTCGAAATTCCCTTAGTTTCCCAATCGAAAACCAGTTCCAAATTCTGGACAGTCTGTAGGGTCAAAACAGGGCAACATTTCCATAATCCCAAAATGCGGCCAAACAACTCCTTAAGGCAAAAAACAGGGCCAAACAGCCCCTTAGGGCAGAAAACACAACTAAACATCTTTTAGGGTGGAAAATAAACCAAAGTAGGAAGAACTCCTACCTCTGTAGCGTATAGAGCCGTGTAAGAAGTCCACCCGTGAGAAACTTCCAAACCCAAAACCTTTGATTTCCCTAAACCCTTGCTTGATCCTCAAATAAACTCGCATTTTCTGCACTCCACGCGTAGCCCTCACAAGTAAATGAACTGCTTCACTCGATAAATTCCAACCAACTAACTCGTGGATCAAAGAGAAAAAGTTTGAATTTTTCTCTCCCTCTTCTCACAAACTGCATAAATTAAATCAAATTTCTTCCCCAAAAATAATTTTAACTCCTTTTTCCAAATTTTAAACACTTGGCTCATATCGCGCCATGTGTCCCCTACTGCTCTATCATTTTTATCAAAATACTTATTTCGCTCCAAATAAATTCAATTTATTTTAAATGAACTTTACTTAATTTATTTTTCCACTGAGATTTTTTTCTCAAAATCTGCATTTTTGGGTCCACTAAAGCATCCGTCGCCCGAAAATTGTAAAACCGACCGTCTCTAATTCTATGAAATCCGCCTGAAACTAGGATTTCATGCATTTAATCCAACGTATTTAATAACCGCCATCCGAGATCTAGAAAAATTTCAGATTTGCAACATGTACTGTAGTGACAATTTACCGTTTTGTCATTTTTCGAAAAAATTCAAATTTACCCGGGTTTTATAATACATTAGAAATGTTAAAATATATTGTGTTTTATTTAAATAAATCAAATAAAATATTTAATTAAATATTTTATTTTTAAAATTTTATTATTGAGGACCATATCAAATACTTTTGTTATTTATTTAAAAATAAATTAGTACAGTAATGTAAAAATATTTTCTATTTTATTGATTGGATAAGTTTATATTCTTTCTATTTGAATTATTTAAATTTTAAAATGAAAACAATGTAAGTTTTATTTACATAAATTGTGACGCCCCAAAACCCGAGGGTCCGTTGACAACCCGTCAACCCGCTAATATTCCTGGAAGCTGCAACCCACACCACTCATTTAAAATCGTAAGAGAGCCCCTTTCAGACGGAGCTCTACCCAAGGCACACAACCCGTTCCCAACAATTAACAACGACCACACCGGTCCATATACAATTAAATGAGTAAAAATGGCCACGTACGACATCAATACTACTAAATACATATCAACTATATATCATAGTTCAAGAGTTATTACATTATTTTAACTAAAAACAAATATCAAAATTTACAATTTTAATACATAATTCTATTAAAATTAATACCAAAGCCATTAACCCGGCTTTCTTCTAAATGCGACCTTTACTGAGCCATTGCCCTCCTCGTATACTCCCGCACTCAAGCTAAATGCCTAAGAGATAATTTCCTACATGGGTTACTCCTCACCTATGCACATGTCATGACAAAAGAATCACACTCAAGCAAATACATGATACTACTAATGTCTACATGCCTAATCCCATGTCTCGAGTCCTCACCGACTTCCCCACACATGCCTAAACCAAATGCGAGCAAAATACGCCAACAAAAGCTTTTGTTCGAAAAACTTACTACCGAGATCTCTGTGAAACATATGGACTACCCTCCGAGGCAAATATGTTAGATAACCTTCCGAAACAATTCATGGACCCCTCCGACGTAAATTGTTGGACAATCTCCCAACACAATTCTCCGAAAAATCTTCCGATCGAAATTCCTTTCACAAACATTTTCCTTTTTATTTTCTTTCATATCATGCACTCACTCCTAATATTCTAAAGTGTCCCAGTGCATATGGAATGCATTATGTCAATCCCAACAACTCATGCTAATATATAAAACATGTATCTATTAAAATAATTAATTCACACAATTCATGATATTAAATTCACATCGATAACACCAAAATTAAATTTCATACTGGCTAATTAGCAAATACAAAACAATTCATTTCAATCACTCAACACAAAAATCATGCCCAAAATCATTTCTGAATAGTGAAACCCCTGGCACCGCTCACTACTACACAAATTTGTAGATATTCTTCCACTGCTCAAAATGTTTCGGTGACCGAAATTATGGCTAAATCGCCTCAAAATATCCCTAACATTCACATGACTCTACCAAAGAATAAATACGTAGAGAAAGACCCCTACTCTTTGAGTTGTCTGAACTCCACCAAATCGGTGTCCACGCGCAGCCCTCTCCATGTGGTAGAACAACTTTATTTCTTGCCTGCTTAACCGACTTGGTCCGACCTGGCTGGAAATCTAGAGAGAGAAGTATCTCTCTCTAAAAACCGAAACCCACTGCCCCTCACCGCGATTTGTTCTTCAATTTTGGAAAAGAAAGCTATTTGCTCTTTTGTATTATACTCATTTAACATTTCAATAATTCTCATCTTGTCCTTTTATCTTGATTTTTGACACATGGCTTAATCTAAGTCATTCATCTCCATCATCTCACTAATCATGCAATATGTGTTACATGTGTACATGTAGTAGGTGAGTTTTGTCACATCACATGCCTCTCAAGTTGTTTTGATTAAGACCACACTCCTGGCCTCGAAAAACGTAGCTCACCTGCCCCACCTCTATAAAATTCGACGTGGTAGCTAGATTTCGCAAGATGATTCCAACGGTGAAGTCCGTTTCGTCATCCGATATCTAGAAAAATTTTGGATTTTGACCAAAATTACCATTTTGCATTTTTTTTAGAAAATTGGAATTTTCTCGGGTCTTACATTCTCCCCTCAAAAGGAATTTCGTCCCGAAATTCTGTACAATCACTACGAATCACATGCATATGCAACGTGCACTATACCACATGTAAACCAGTCATTTGGGCATAAACGACTAAACCACGTACCTTCATCCCTAAACAATATATGATATGTGGCCCGCATCGTGTCCTCGCTGGGCCTCCCACACTGACCTCCACTCCACCTGCCATAACACCCTCACTCACCCTCACTGCCTCAGGTCGCAAACCCGATCCCCTGGGCGATCCACGTAATAATCGGTCCCTCCTGGCTGGGTCCATCCGTCAACCTCAATCCCTCCCCAATCCACTACATGAGCCGGATCCGGCGGTACCTCCTGAGCATGGAGACGCCAAACGACCTCGCGACACCGACACATCAGCCAATCTGCACGCTACAAAGGCCTACCCTCTCGAGCATCCTCGAAGGGCCCAATAAACCTCGCGATACCCTCGTCCGAACCCGACCACTCCCCTAGACATCACCTTCAAGAAGACGTGATCTCCAACCTCGAACTCTAAGGGTCGACGTTGTACACGCTGATATCTCTTCCGCCATTCGAGCCGTGAGAAGACGCCCGTCGTACTCAAGCTCACCTTCCTGAGGTGTTTCTATCGACGTGACCAATGATGAAGCCTCATCCATCTTGGTCCAAACACATAACGGTGACTCAAGGTGGACCTCCCATACAATGCCTCATATGAAGCATTCAGATACTCGCTCGATAACCTGCTTGTTGTAGGTAAATTCCACTCAAAGGCAAATGCTCCTTCCCAAATTACTCCCATGATCCAGACGATGCCTCTCGCAGCGATGTCCCCAAGACTCAGATGGTCATCTCTCAACACCACTATCCGTCTCACGTGGGTGGAAAGCTACTCACATGGTCACTGTAGCCCATAGCCTTTGAAACTCTTCCAAAAGTGCCGTAAACCCTGCCCTATCCTAATAATTATGGATACCGGTATTCCATGTAGCCTGACTATCTCTCAATGTATAACCGCATAATTCCTCCAATGTGGCACATCCCAGATAGTTAAAAACAAACACTTTGAGTTTAGCCCATTATCACCCATATCAGATTGCAAAGTCTCCATGTGTCCGTGGCAAAGTCGGGTCACAAATCCATCGTGACGGCTCCCCACTTCCACTCAACCACCCCACCGGGCCGGGCGTAGCCCACCGGCTTCGTGCTCTGCCTTAACCTCGTCGACACGTGAGACATCAGCCGAACAAAGTCTCCTACGTGTCTCATCCCGTCCGCAGATCGGGCGAGACGAAGATCCTAAGACACTTCGTACACCGACGTATAGAAAATCGAGCAAAGAAACTCCCCGAGAATCTCCTCTTCAACCTGGCCAACCGGGGAAACTACCACCGGCCCCTCTATACCCAAGACTACCATCCGCGTGGACGGTCCAAACCCTCGTCACCCATACTGGTCGTACCCATCCCCCGATGGACACTATCTCCGAAGGCCCCGTCCCCTGACTCGATCATTCCCGCTTCAACAGACGGTGGCAACTAAACTCCCAACGTAATTTACGCCTCAGCCACGACATCAGACTAAACCGGTCCTACGCTCAAGCATCCGCCATACTCCCCGAAGCTATACTAGCTAATTCCTCCTGGCCACTTCCGACCGAAGGCAAGATTGACCACTACATTTTCCTTACCAGATGGTAAATGCAAAGGAAGTCATAATCCCCAAGGAACTCCATCAACTTCATAAGCCGTCATATCGAGGTCCGTCCCGCCAAGGTGAAAATATACTTAAGACTTTTACGGTCTAAGTACACCCCGAACTCCCCACCATATAAGCAAGGGCGCCTAAATCTTCATATGAGACTACGACCGCCCAACTCTATGTCGTGGTGTGGGGTAATTCGCCATGATTCTTCAACTGACGGAACTATGTTACTACCCGCCCCGTGATCGTGACAAAACACATCCACCCGCCTCGAGGCATCACAATAATCACTCGTCCCCGTTCTCGGACTATCAAGATAGGAGCAACAGTGCTCTCCCATTTTCAACTCCCGAATGCCTCAAGACGGCTATCCTAATCGAACTCACTTCCTTCCGGTCAATCTCGCCATAAAGCAATTAACGGAGAAATCCTCAATGAATCTCCGTAGCACTCCAAACTAATCCCAAGAAACTACGTATCTCAAAGACTCCGACTTCGACTTCCTCCCAACTCATCACGGCCCCGACCTTCTCCGGGTCCATCGACAAGCCTGATGTCGACACCATACGTCCCAAAATCCACCTCGTTAGGGCTCAAAACTCACCTCTATCGACCGCGCACACCGACAGGTCTCTCATCAACCTGTGAAACAATCCTCAAGTGATCCTCATACTCCCTATCTAACTGGGAGTATATCAAAATGTCATCCACAAAGACTACGATAAACCGATCTACATGATCAAATACCCTACGATGAGGTCCATGAATTGCTGTGCATTCGTTGACCAAAGGTGGCAACAGATCTCTTCCCGGAAAGTGCCCATAATAAGTCCCGAACGTTGTCTGGGGGTGGATATCTATCTCCCTAACCTCACCATGGTAATCGCACGAAGGTCTATCTCGAGTAGACTCTCGGGCCTTCAATTGATCGAACAAATCGGCTAATCCTCGTGAATGGGTTCTGATTCTTGATCGTGAACCCCGTTTAACCCGCTCTATAATCACGTACGCCTCGAAGAGTCTGCCTTTTTCTCTTCGCAAATAGAACTCCGAGGCCCCACGGTGAAGTGTCACCGATGAACCCCTCAGTCCAGCAGCCTCCCGTAGAGCCGACTCCGAGTTCATGCAATCCCCAATCGGGCGCCACCCTACGCGAGTCATGTAGACGTGGGCAAAGTACCAGGTGTAACTTGGATACAAAGTTCACAACCCTCTACGAGGCAATCTCGTAGCTCATCCCGAAAACGCCCCCATACTCGGTAATGTAAACCACTGAGGCAGAGATCTAAGTCCGGGTCTCACCTGTCCCTGTGGTAAGGCCTTCATGCTAGTCAACTCACCAACCGGTCCCGGAAGCACCTAGACTCATACATACACCCGTTCGGGGCAAAACATCATGCCGTCTCAAATACAACACGAGTACCGGCCTCTCGCTGTAAGCCAGAACCTCCCTACGCCACAATCGATGACGAACCTGTGTTGCCACCAATCCATCCCTAGGATGACGCCGAACTCGACATGTCCACGCACTTCGTGTCCATCAGGAGTAGAATCCCCGAGATCTCTATCTCGCACCCATGACATATCATCTCTATCCTCGCCCTAATCCCTAGGGGAGAACTCACATACAAGGGCTCCTCCAAGGCCTCAACCTCTAAGCCCAACTCTATGACAACTGATGCAGCAATGAATGAATGCGAAGCACCATAGTCAAATAACACTCTTCCCCATGAAAAGATCAAGGAACTCTGCCCATGTCATTGCCTAGATCTCTAAAGGTCTTTGCCCAATTCCACCATACTTAGGCCTCACCCTTTAGCTGGAATACAGCTAGTCTGATCCTGGTCATGTCGGAGGTAATCTCCATAGCCTTCAACACCTTCTCGACCTGCATGAACCAATGGTCTTCCACCATCAGATCTCCTTCCCGTAAAGGCTTCATCTATGACGACGGGCCTCGAACCTCCTGGGAGTGCCACTTCCTGACCCTCCCTAGCTACTCCAGCCGCACCATCAGGTAATAGCAAAGAAGAAGCACTCTACAATTTCAAATAGAAAGGCCCATGTCAACAATGGTGATGTTCCGACTAAGACCCCATGGACGACCTCTACGTCCTCTCCCGCGACTAGCCATCTACACATGTCAAATGGCAAGTTAAGATTCAATGCAGTATCTCTAAGGTGTAAACATAGCCTCGAGACACTATTCACACACTAAAAAAAAACATTTCATACACAATGTCCATGCATTCATATGCCCATTCGTATCACGACACAATCCCCCAAAGAACAAGACCTCGCAACAGCCGTCGCTCAAGGCGCGCCGCCGATCATGGCCCGGTCTCTACCAGATCGCGGGCCCTGTCAACATCCACGCTGGTCGCGCTGCTCTATGTCACGATACAGCTGCATCAGACGTGACCAAGTGCAAATGGCACAGCTCACCTCACGTCAGACTTTTTATTTTTTCCACTCAATTTTTTTCATTTGTCTAATTGGAAGAATTACAAAATTATATTATTTTTTTTTCTTTTTTTTTCCAGTAGAACAAAATAAATTCAATAAAATTTATTTTATTTTATTTTTCCACTTTTACACAATGTAAAACCTCAGAAAAAAAATTTCTTCAATACACATTCTTTTTTTTTTCCTATGTGTTATTCACCAAGCACACAAATCACACAACATGACACACAATCACACATCACACAACAATCATCAAAGTGCACAAGGAACGGCATTATCTAAATTCAGGCCCATCAAGTCCTAGGTAATCGATACCTAATCCTATTGATACTGTTATACTTAGTATCACATTAAGCTCTGTGTATTTATAATACTAGACTCGATACTGCTTCCTCGACGCCCCAAACTCCGGGGTCCGTTGACAACCACAACTCATGACATTCGTGGATGTCGTAATCCACACCACTCATGAAAATCTGCAGTCTCCTTTGTACGGAGCTTCACCCAAGGTACACAACCCGTCCCAAAGATTAATAAATTCACCACACCGGGTCCATATACAATTAAATGAGTAAAAATTGCCACTGTGGCCCATACATCAATACTACTAAATACATATCAACTATATACCAGTTCAAGAGTTATTACATTATTTTTAAAACAAATATCAAAATTTACAATTTTAATACGTTCTACAAAAATGAATACCAAATCCACAACCTCATTTCTTCTTCTAAAATGCATTTTTAGTGAGCACCCGTCCTCCCGTACACCCCAGACCGAACAATGATCCGGACAAAAGGAAGAATGCCCAAGAGATATAATTCTTACATGGGTTACTCCCACCCAAGGGCACATATCAATGGGCAAACAATCACACTAAGTAAATACATGATCCACTTGAATGTCTACATGCCTAATCTCATGTCTCGAGTCCCACCGACTCCTCTGCCATGCCTAAACCAAATGCGAGTAAAATACACCTTTTCAAAACAAGTTTTTTGTTCTCGAAACTTACTACCGAGATTCAGAAACATATTGGACTACCTCCGAGGCTTAATATGTTGATAACCTTCCGAAACAATTCACGGCGCCTCCGACGTGAATTGTTGTAATAATCTCCTAACATAAATTCCTTCTAAAATTCCGCTTCGAAATTCCTTCACAACATTTTCCTTTTATTTTCTTTCATGTCATGCACCTACTCCTAATATTCTGGTGGTGTCTCAAGGCATATGGAAAGCATTATACCAATCCTTAAATAACTCATTCTAATATATAAACATGTATATATTAACATAATTAATTCACAATCTATGATATTAAATTCACATCATTGGCCAAAATTATTCATGGGCTAATTAGCAAATACAAGCAATTCATTTTGAATCACCAACAACACAAAAAATCACACCAAATCACGGAACAAAGGAACCCTAGTTGGCACCTCACGACCACACAATTTAGATTTTCCACTATGTTCAAATGTTTCTGAGATCTGAAAATTACGCAACCAAGCCTCATAATATCCTTAACCATTCACATGACTCAGCCAAAGAATAAAGACAAGTAGGAGAAGACCCCTAATTTCTGAGTTTGTCTTAACTCCACCAAACTGTCCACGTCAGAGTCCCGCCTCAGAGAATAATCCCATTCTCGCCTAAAGCGAACCGACCAATCGACCTGAAATCTGTAGAGAAGTCTCTCTCTCTCTCTAAAAACTGAAAACCCAATTCATTGCCCTTACTGCCGATTTGTTCTTCAATTTTGGAGAAAAAAGCTATTTGCTCTTTTGCTTATACTCATTTAACATTTCAATAATTCCCATCTTGTCATTTTGTCTTGATTTTTGACACATGGCTTAATCTAAGCCATTCATCTCCATCATCTCACTAATCATGCATATATTATATAAAGAATATGTAAGAGGAGACTCATCATTTATATCACTATGTTAAATGGATGATAATCATTTACTCATTCAGAACGAAATTGATCATTTTAATTATTTCACTTGACGGTGGAGGATTTTGATCTCACGGTGAGTATCGCATCTGATTCAGGTTTTATTTTATGTATTTATGATTTATTCAAATTGCATTGAGTTCATATAGTTATTTAAAACTATCAAGATCGGTCATGATGGACAATAATTGTTACCATATACACAAAGGATGTTTGACCACTAACTAATGTCATTTCTGTAGAGAAGTTAGTGCTTGATTGGTCTTACTATCCACATAAATCAGGAAAAAAAGATTAATATTGAAAATTTAGAGTTGCTTGGTTCTTCTTTTGAAAACTATTTTTAGTTCAGAAAACTCCAAGATATTTTAGTTTTTTTAATCTCTTTGATGCATATGTAATATTAATTTTTAGTTATTTAGTTTTTAGTTTTTTTAATTTTTTAAAAATGATGACAAATGCTTATTTATTCAATCACTTTAAGTTTATAAGTGCTTATAATGGTCTTTTCAGTAATTTCAATTGTTATATGTGCTTGTGTAGTATGCATAAGCGCTTTTTAAAATATGCATCCAAATACAAAATAGCCTATTGAATTAAAGTACTTATGACATAAACTCTCATGCTGTGATGCCACATTTCCCAAGGGTCCGTTGACAACTCGTCAACCCGCGGAATATTCGTGGATGTTGGGTAACCCGACACCACTCATGAGTTCCAGTCTCCTCCTCGCACGAGCTCTACCCAAGGAACAAAACTTTGTCCTTAACAATTAACAACGACCACACCTGTCCATGTATGGTAAAATGGCCACTTGGGCCCATGCATCAATACTCACAAAATTATATCAACTATATACCAATAGTTCAAGAGTTATTACAATATTGTTAACCAAAACATATATCAAAATTTAAAGTTTTACTACATGTTCTACAAAACGAATACCAAAGCCACAACCCGGATTTCTTCTAAAACGCGTCCTCTATGATGGCGCCCTCATGTACACTCTCAGACTAAATTAATGATCCCTACAAAAAGGAAAGAAAGTTCTCATTAGCTGATATTTCTACGCGGTTACTCCCCACCTAAGTGCACATGTCATGACAACCAATCACACCTCAAGTAAATACACGATCCCACTCAACGCCTACATACCCAATCTCATGTCTCGAGTCATCACCGACTCTACACATGCCTAAGCCAAATGTGAGAAAATACGCTTTCAAACAAAATCTTTTGCTCAAAACTCACTACCAAGTTTTGATAAAATTCTATCACAACCCTCTAAACAATTCACGCCCTCCGACGCGAATTGTTTACACCCTAACACAATTCTCCTGAAAATCTTCCGCTTCGAAATTCCATTCACAAACATTTTCCTTTTGTTTTCTTTCATGTCATGCACTCACACCTAATATTCTGCCATTTTACGCATATAATGCATTATGTCAATTTGAAAATATTCATGCTTAATATATTTTTTCATGTATATATTAACATAATTAAATTCACATAATTCATGTTATTCAATTCCCATAACACACACCAAAAATTAGCTCACGGGCTAATTAACCAATAAAGCGATTCATTTTGAATCACTCAAACCACAATAAAATCACACAACAAAATCACGTGGAACAACTTAAACCTCTTGGCCTGCGATCAGTTCACGTCACACAATAAAGGGTTTTCTCCACTTGCTCAATGTTTTCTGGTGACCGGGAATTAATACTTCAAATCAAGCCTCGTAATGTCCCTAACCATTCACATGGCTCTTAAGGCCAAAGAATAAACACAAGTAAGAGAAGACCCCTACCTGGAGTTGTTGAACTCCACCAAATCGATGTCCACGCGCAGCTCTCGCCTGCGATCAACTTCTTTGTCACTCTGGCTTCTAACCGACCGCCCGACCTCTCGAAATCTAGAGAGAATTCACTTCTTCTCTCTGTAATCTCAAACCCAATCCCACTCGCACGTTTTCTCCACTTTGACAAGAAACTATTCCTATCTTGTCTTATTCATTTAACTTTCCAATAATTCCATCCATGCCCCTTTAAGCTTTGGATTTTGACACTACTTAATCTAAGCTTATTCATTTCCATCATCTCACTAATCACGAACGCGCCAATACATAAAGTACGTAGTGAGGTGACCCTTTGTCACATCACATGTCTTTCACAAGCCGTTTTATGGCACCCGACACTCTATGTCTTAAAACGTGAAATCTCACTATCTCTGACCAAACGAAATTTGACGTGAGAGCTAGATTTCAGAGACCCATTCCAAATCTGAAGTCCGTTTCAGCCACATCCGAGATCTTAGAAAATTTTCATATTTTCAATCAATTACCATTTTACCATTTTTCAAAAAATTTGAAGTTTCCCTGGTTTTACACATGTAATAAGCTATTATAAAATAGGTGCTTAATTAAATCATAATTCCAAACAGTTTCTATATTTCTTCTCTTCTTTTTTCTAATATTTCATTTTTTAAGTGACATAACAAAATTTTTTTTTCTTTTTTAAAAATATTTTATATTTTATGATATTTTATTCTGATTTAAATTTTTTGGAATTACTTTTTATTATAGTCAAACTTTTTTTTTTTTTGAAATCCTATGTTAAAACTTAAAAGTAATATATCAACAGATTTGAAAGCTGTCAACCCGATCATTTTGGGCCTATCCATCTTTAACCAAGAAACTAAAATGGGTTGGGCTAATTTGACTTATTTATATTTAGGCTAGTTTTAAATAAGTTCAGCCTAACAATTTTAGGTTGCGGGCAAAACTAGGTCAAAATATTAAAAAATGCTTTAAAACAACAGTAACAAAAGTTATCATTCTTCAAATAAAAACAAATAATACATAAACATTTAATAATAATTAATAAATAAAAATCAAATTAAATCCCCTATGTTTCTATTATTTTCTATTATCTACACAATAACATAACATTTGACTATACATTACAAATGTTAAAATATATTGTGTTTGATTTTAAATAAATAAAATAAAATATTTTATTGAATATTTTATTTTTAAAATTTTATTATTTGTGGACCATATTAAATATTTTTTTTATTTAATTAAAAATAAATTAGTAACTAATGTAAAAATTATTTTCTATTTTATTTCTTGATAAGTTTATCTTTTCTAGTTTGAATTATTTAAGTTTTTTAGAATGAAAATACGTAATTTTATATACATAAATATTAAAACTTATCAAGATTTCAACTCACGATGCGACAATAATCAAGTACTATAGATATGACATGGAATCGACGGTGGACCCCTGGAATCCAATGTCGGGCTTGTAGAGTAGCTAATGCTTGATTGTCTTACGAAAAGAAAGATTAATATTGGAAATTTAGGAGTTGTTTGGTTTTTCTTTTGAAAACTATTTTTAGTTCAAAAAAACTCTGAAAATTTGTTTGATTATCATTTTTTTGTGTTCTGAAAAATAAAGAGAACACTAAAACCCTATATTTTTAGAAAACATAAAAATAATGTTTCCTATGTTTTCAAAAATAGTTTTCTATAACAATTTAAAAAAAAAAAAAGAAGAAATCCAAACAGGGCTTCAAGTAAGGCGGGTTGAGGCAATTTGTCATCTTCTATTAATCTCATATTTCTATTTCCATGCCTAAATTGATACTGACTTTTTCTGGCGAAAAACTTAAGAGTCTATAAACTAAAAGGCAATAAGGAAAAAGGAAAAAGAATATTTTAGATATAATTAAAACTTAGAATTCAAAATATTTTTTAAACATCATATTTTAGTATTATTGTTTATATAAGCCGTACTTAGAGGGAAAGCCCCCAACACCAACTCACATCTTTATTTTCTTTCTTTTCTTTTCCACCTCAACTGCCTTAAAGAAAACATCAAAACTCAAAATACCATAAAAGGTAAAAAAATAAATCAAAACTTAGAAAAAAAAAAGAAAAAGAAAAAAAAAAGAGAATGACAGAAATTAAAGAAAAACGAAAACTGGGAAACCTCATTCCAGAAGGGTAAATATAATTGAAAGAAAAATTAATTTATAAACTACTAGTTGAATGTTGAATTGCAATGATCAGTTGAAATTATAAAATTAATAAAGTTAAGACAAATAAAAGGATAAATGAGTTCCAGTGCTTGGAATCAGAAATATTAATGGTAAGAAAAAATCGGTTTTTTATTGTTAGGCTTAATTTTAATTTTCTTTTTATTTTCCTACATTTTTCTCATCAATCAAACAAAGCATCTTGCAACGCACGATAATCAAGGATTATAATCAAAGAAAAATGAAATCAGGGAATCAAAACTCAGAAAAGAAGGAATAAAAGAGAAAGAGAGAATTAATTCAAAGAAAAATGAAAACAGGAAAACATTCATTCCAAAGGGGGTCTGAAATCTCTTACCCTCTCTTTGATTCAAACAAGCAAAGAAACCCAGTGTTGACCCTCCTCTTCTTGTCTTGTTGTTTCGGCTACTCTCCAAAATCTTGCATAATGATATCTCACACTTCACGGGGGTTCTTTAATTAAGATCTCTTTCTTTCTCAACTCTTTAATTCAAACTAGCAGAAAGAGGAGAATTACGTTGGGCATGTGAGGGTGGATATGGGTCAATAAAGGCTATATGAATATCCTCCCTCACATACCCAATGGAAATCCTCCTCTACTTCTTGTCTTTTTTTCAGGCTTCTATCTAAAAGCTTGTCATAATCATATTATTGCAAACATTGTAAAACCCGAGAAAATTCAGATTTTCTAAGAAAAAGGTAAAACGTACTTTCGGTTGAAAATTCGGAATTTTTCTAGATCTCGGATGACAAAACGGACTTCACCGTTGAAATCAGACCAACGGAGAGAAGCTCTACCTTCTCTCTAAATTTCCCGACGATAAGACTGGTTCCGCTTCCCAAAACAAGAGACAAGTTCGCCCGCCGCAGAACTTCGCACGATCGAATCCAGGGAGTTTTTGACAAACCTGGGCTGTGCGGGCTTTCTTCCTACTTGCCGAAGCCTTTGGATAAGAGTCATCCAAATGGTTCGTGGAGTATTTAGGCTCCCGGCTGGTTGTGTACTTCAGCCCCAAAGATATGGGACCGAGATTAGTTTGTGGACTGCTGACAAATTCCTGATTGATTTGTTTCTGGGTAATTCCAAGATGAATCTTCTGTCACTCATTGATTGGGCCCATGTGCTGTTTTTGTTATTGCTAAAGTTGAATAACATGTTTGTTTGTGTAAATTATATTAGTATATGCATGCTTAATATATTAACGTGAATTGGTATGGAAATGGCATATTACATTTTATATGCACGGGGACATCATAGAACAGTAGGTGTGAGTGCATGACATGATTTCGAGAGTCACCAAACAATTATTTATCTGGCATGTCCACTAAGGTAATATATCGAAGGGTTGTCCATACTATTTATCCGGTATGTCTACTAATATATATCGGAGGGTTAATCCCACAACTTAAAACAGTCATCTCGTTTTGAAACAATTTTCATATACATGTATAAATTGCAGTTTAGTATGAGTGAGGAATCGAGGCATGGATCTATATGTAGATATTCAAGTAGGGATATGCATGATTTACTTGAATGTTTGTTTGGTTGCCATTGCATGAGCACTTAGGGTGGGGAATAACTCATGTGTGGAGCACCAATCATCGGGCATTGCTCACTCTGTCAGAACACTTTAGGTACTGAGGTACATCAGGGGATGAAGCTCATCTGAGACCTTAGGAGAGAAGAGAAGGCCAGATTTGGCTTTATTCTATTTTTTTGTGAAAATTTGGGTAGAAAACCTAGTATTGTACTCTTTAAAGAACAAGAGTTGTAATTAAACTCGTTTTTGTATAATAAATACATTTTCGCAAGTTTTCCAGGTTCCTGTAACGCCCCGGTCCCGAGTTAGGTGTACAGTACATGGAACTGTAGGGGCGTATACGAACACCAAGTGTCACATCGTAGTATTTTGGAGACTAAATTGGGAAATGATAAATTATAGAACCCGAGATTTGTGTATGAGGATAAAGGTACAATTATCATTTAACAAAAAGGATATGAAAAGCATTAAACAAGTAGAGAATGTGCCATAATAGAATTTCAAAAGTTAAGTTGCAATATTAAAGAGATGAGGATTTAGTTGCAATTAATGGAAAGTTGATATTTTAAAAAGAGGAAAACAAAAACCAAAATTTCATTTTGCTCTCAAAGTTTGCCATAGCAAACCCGTAGGAGAGAAAAGAGAAGGAGAGAGACAAGAGGAGGAAGAGAAGAGGAAGAAGGAGGAGGAGAAGAAGAAATCCAAGATCAAGGTATGTTTGTCTTGGAATTAAGTGTATTTTGATGTCTAGGCTTTGGGGTATGAATTTTCCATGAGATTGTTCCAAACCTAGGTTTTGGTTGAGAGATCACACAAACCCTTGATTTGTTGGAGGTTTTGTGATAAAACTCCCAATGGGGTATTTAAGGCTGAATCATGATGAATTTGATAGAAATTGAGAAAGAAATGGATTAGGTTAGGGTTTGAAAAAAAAAATCAAGTGAGTGAATGGTTAGGGTTTGATGTTGAATTTTGTATGATATGTTGAAATTTGTTAAGTATTTATGAAATTGAGGTATAATGCATTGGAATTTATTAGAAAAGAGGGCATTAAGATCATGTTGTAAAGTAAAGGGAATGCTGTCAAAATTTCTGTAAACCTCATTTATTTTGGCTATAGATTGCCCAGAATCATCCAAATGAATTTATTCCAATTGGTAAAGAACCATAAGAGATAAGGCTACAAATGTATAGAAGGGAACAAGAGCAAATTATAGCTCTAAGGCTCCCAAATACGGACTGAAAGGTGAGCTCGTGTAGCTCATTGATTTTGCTCTGTTTTGGGTATGGTTGTAGTGTTTTGGCCATAAGTGGATTTTCACTCATCCAAATTGAGTGATTCAAAATTATGGGTAAAATAGAATTCTAGGCGAAAAAGTTAGCTGAAGGAAAGCAAATTTTAATCCCAAAGTGCCCAGAAATAATTCCAAGTGGAGCTATATGCAGATTTTGTTTTGCCAATTTGAGTAATCTAGATACAAATGCCAAGAATTCAGTTTTGGGTGATTCAAATTGGGTGATTCCACTCGATAAGAAAACCTTAGAATCATAGCTAAAATAAGTGAAGAAACAAATTTGAATTTATGGAGTTAAGATCCCGTAAATAAGGATAACAGTAGGTGTTTAAATGAGTTTGGGAATCAAAAAACATAAGGTAAACTTGTGTTATGTGGTTGGAGGGCCTTATAGAAGGAATTTCATTGAATTTTAAAGATGTCATTGATATATAAAGGACTGATCTGAAGAGTTTCACTTTAAAGACCTTTGAATAATTTTAAGTAATAAAGTCCATAGAGTATTGTTGGAAAGTGCTACCAAAATGAGTGGTTTTTTTTTGTTATGGGCTTTTAGTGCTCAAGGGTAAATTGTTAATTTGACTTTATACGAATGCCATAATGACTCCAAAGTTGATCACAAAGGGCGTAATGCTGTTTATACGCTATACGAGGTGATTAATACGCTGCCGTATTCGCTAGAGTATGCAGGCTAAAAGCAAATGAGCAAAGTAGTGGATTTTGGCGCCTACGTTTGGGAAACAAAGAGGAGTTTTCTAAACTCTATTTCAATATTATGTGTATTATATTATAAAATGTTTACACTAGTATTTAGCCATTTTAAATTGTAAACCATATTTAAGAGCAAGCAAATGGTTTTGATTTAAACTATTTGAAAAGCAAGAATGAATGGAAGTGTGCTGTAAGTAAATGGTTTTAATTTTAAACCATATGTTAAATAAATGGTTTTGATTTATTCAACCATATTTGACAAGCAATGAATTTAGCAAGCAATGGTTTTAAATTGTAAAACCATATTTCCAAAAGTAAGCAAATGGTTTTGAATAATTAAACCATTTTTCAAGCAAGCAAGCAAGTAAGCAAATGGTTTTAAATAATTAAACCATTTTTCAAGCAAGCAAGTAAACAAATGGTTTTAAATTGTAAAATCATTTTTCAAATAGCAAGCAAGCAAGCAAAAAAAAAAAAAAAAAATTTGCGAAAATAGGCCTTCCCTAGTTCTAAGCAAGCAAACCGGTCAGAGGTATTCCGTATGTGCACGGTGGTGTTAGGATCTCATACATGATTGTAGTTTTGCCTCGGGTCGGCAAACTTAGGTCATACATCATACATCGAATCTGAGACCGTGGCACGATGTAGGAGCAGGCAGGTTATGAGCTTTAACTAAATTATGGTGATGGCGACATCAGGTCAATCTCCACCATATTAACCGTGAAAAAGTGACGCCGACACAGGTCCTTCCACCGCACTACATGTGTTCCCGTGTTCACTAGGTATAACAAGAAAAATAGGCCTGGCAGCTGGGTTGATGTTTTATAAGAATGATATACAATAAAACAACTATTTGTCTCTGGCCGCCCAGCCTCGAAAGTTTTAAAGCAACTGAGCCTGTGCCCTGCTAGATTTCAAAACGACGGCTGGAGCTCAAGCTCCCATGGGATTTTAAAGCAAACGGTTGAGCCAAGCACCCATTTTATTTTCAAAGCATGCAAGCCCTGTGCCCTGCTTTTATGAAAAGTTTTCGAGAAACTTTTTAAAGCAAAGGTTTGTGAAAGGTTTTAAGAAACTTTCAAGCATGAGGAAGCAATCAAACAAGAAAATTATGAGAAGTTTTATAAACTTCTTGGCAAGCAAGAAATAAGAGTTTTATGCTTTTAAAGAAAAGCAAAATAAAGCAAGGCACAAAAGGCAAGCAAAGAAAAGTTTTGAAAACTTTTAAAGCAAGCAAAGCAAAGAAAGCTTCGAAAATAATTGTAAAGAGAGTTTTACATTTTGAGATGTTTTCTCGAAAGAAAACGTTTTATAAAAGCATACACTCACTGAGCTCGTTTAGCTCATTAGTTTGCATTTTTAAAAACTATTTTCCAAGTACAGGTACGTAAGACGCTGGAGCTCAATAGGATTTCTCCTGACATTGTGCAAGTGGTGTAATTAAGAATATTATGTAAGGAAAAGACTTTGATTATGTATAATGGAACATATGTATGTACATAGTTTAGTATTGTAAGCATGTGGATACGTCAAGGCTATATATTTGATATAGTGTAAATTGATGTATACAGATTTGGAATTATCCAATATGCCCAAGAGGCCGGAATTTTTCGCCGCTAAGATTTTACCAAATCCTAAGTTGGAAAATAAAAGAAAATTTTTATAGGAGGTTTTAGCAAGCAACACTGGCTTAGTTTCATTGTGAGTTTCTAGTCGCGAGGTAAATCTACTGATTTCTATGGAGTGGTTGCACACCCGCCGGCAGGGTGTCAACGTGTATCGAGCATAAGTTGGTATAAACTAAGCTCGAGGAGAAATGATCCCAACACAAGTTGGTAATAGAGCCAAGCTCCAGGAAACCTATGTTAGTGGCGATCGTGAGTTTTTGTATACACAAGTTTACACTATTGGCAACCATGCACTAAATTCAAAGTACATACATATGAAGTATCCAGCATTAAAACAGCTTGATTTTTTTGAAATTGATAAAAGACTATGTCAGGAAGAGGATCGTGAGATAATGTCCCCAGGAGTCATTCCAACTGCCCCGAGCCGTCCCGTGACCTGTGTGGAGAGACGAAACGTAGCCGGTCCTTACTACCAATCTCTATGAATCAAAATTTCCGTGCCACAAACGCCGGGATCTCATCTGTGCCACCAGCTGTGAGGGAGCCTATGCCGTGATTGTTTATTTGCAAAGGTGTGGCACAGATTGCACAGATATAGCCATAGCAACTCACTAACAACAGTAGCCTACACCGCTACCTAGAGAGGTTATCAAGAACCCGGAGGTCGACAGAGAGCATGCAGGCCTGGGCGCCAAGCCATATGGACTAAGCAGTGGGTGATCCATGCCTTGGTTATGGCTAGACCGAGTAAACAAAGTTTACGGAGTTATGGGCTGCACAGATGAGCAGAGAGTCTTGTTTTCCCCAGCTTTTCATGGAAGACAGGCTAAGGATCGCGGGATGCAAGAGAGAGGAGGTATCTCTGATGGTATATCACGGGACCAATTCCAAACAAGAATTCACGGAGCAGGTTTTTCCTCGAGCCATGAGGACTAAAAAATTGAGGAGTTCTTCAAATTAGAAGCAAAAGAACATGTCAAGTGTCGTAATATGAGAAGAAGTTCTCAATTAGTTAGATTGGTTCCCTACATTCAAGATAATGAGGTTCTTAAGGAAAAGGTTTTTATCAGACTACAAAGACTGTGATCGTGAGAGTGCATTTTTCAGCTTGTTCCTCATGATTTGGGGACTTAGTTGAGGTCGCTCTGAGAGTTGAGCAAAGCACTACAACCATGTATCAGAGTAGACAAGAAAGAAAGAGTAAGAGGAGTGCACCAGGCACTTCCCAACAAAGCTCAAAGACAAGACAGCAGAAAAGAGAAACAAGTGGCTGAGGTTTATAGAGGTCGAGGTTCGTGTCGCAGGAGCTACCTCAGTCAGGATCACAGGCCCTGGGGCTAAGGCAAGTGGGTACCTAGAGCATTCCCGCCTATCCGCTATATGCGTGTCTAAACGACACCACGGGAGTGTGGAGATTCAAGATAGAAAGCCTTAATCAGGGCTGTGAAGGCCATTTCATTAGGGAGTGCCTCGCTGATCGTGTGGAGACGCAGCCGGCCTAGCTGCTCCCAGCACGTAGATGAGCACACATAAGTCAGTCAGAGGCTCTCATGAAGAAAAACCAGGGAGGGCGGTCGGGTAGAGGCAGGTGGGCTCAGGATGTTGACAGGCCCACTGTTATTTATGTCACCCACAGATGATGTGCCTCTGATGGTGTCACTGGTATTAGAGCTGTCTGATCATGATAACACATTGAAACTGTGAGTCATGTACTTAGATCCTTTCTGGGATGAAGAATCAACTATTAGAGGCTGAAGAGAGTTTCTTCCACTGAAGATCCATGATTTTTGTACAGTAGTTTAGATAGAGTTCCCAATCAGATGATCTCAAACAACTGTGTCTTGATATATGGACTTGACATTAATTCTAGATGATCATCGTCTCCAATATTTCACATTAGTTGTTATGTGCACAGCTTAAAGCCTCTTACAGCTATGAACTGATAAAAAGTTCCAATACGCTGGTAGAGTTAGATCTTCCACACATCTCCACTAGCAGCAAATGCAGAATGCCACTTGGCATTAACAGTAAGAGTTCAATGGTGTATGAGACTGTATAAGAAATATGTAAACCCCAGTAGATAGATCTCAATGGTGGAGAGCCTTGATGACTCCCGCATGATATCAGCAGCTTACTCCGTATAGAGAGGTGAGTTCACCATTGATTTGATCCCGTGGATCGAGCCCATTTCCATTCCTCCTTAGATTTGCTCCCGCAGAGTTGAGAGCTTGCAAGGCCCGCTTAGGGTGAATTTGCTTGAGTAAGGATTCATTCGATCGAGCATATCCCCATGGGGAGCTTCCAGCCTGTGAAGAAGATAGGAGTCACAGCCTGGGTGACAGGATTACAAGCGCTGAAACGCAGCTACCATCCGAAATCAGCACCACCCTGTGATCCATGAGTTATTCGATCAACTCCAAGGGTCTCAGTACTCTAAGATAGACTTGAGGCTCCAGGTATCATCGCCTTGAGGGTACAGAGAGTGATGTACCTAAGACCGCATTCGTGACACGCTATGACATTATGAGCTTCTAGTGATGCCATTTTCGCTTGACTAATGCTCCTAAGAATATGAGCAGATTGATTAAGAACCGAAAAGGTATTCTGCAGCCGTATTCGATAGGTTCGCCATAGCTTTATCGATGATATCCTTTGCGGTATTCGTGTAGTTCGTAGGAACATCTCTAACACTTCGAGGATTTGTGTTACTGCACTTAAGGGAGCGACAATTGTACGCCTGCTGAGCAAGTGCCGCTTGCTCGACAGAGCGGTATCTTGGGGTCATATGATTTCAGTCGAGGGTGAGTGATCCCCAGAAAATGTAAGCAAGGGTAAATTGGAAACCGCCAAAGAATGTGTCGTAGGTCTAAGCTTCCTTGTTTTAGCGGTGGTATTACAGAAGTTTTTTTGAGGGGTTCTCCAAGATAGCAAATTCCACCGACTAAGCCGACAAGGAAAGACATGTCAAATATGATCAGCGGATGCCTCGCCAACGTAGTTCGAGGAGTTGAAGGGTAGATTAACTCAGCTCCGCTCTAGCTTCGCCAATGGGAGATGGGTTTGTGGTTTATAAGGATGTTTCACTAAGAAGGCCTTGGTCGTGGTTTTGATGCGTAATGATAGGTGATCAGATATTCTGCATACCTAAAGAAGCATGAGGAGAATTACCCTACACACGACTTAGAGCTAGAACCAGTCGTGTTTGCACTAAAAATATGGAGACATTACTTATATGGTGTTCCTTGTCGGATCTTTACAGATCACAAAAGCCTTCAATATATTTTCACCCAAAAATAGTTAAACCCGAAGTAAAAGAAGCATGGCTGAAAGGATATGACTACGATCAGACATTTAGTACCATCCAGAAAAGCTAATGTCAGAAGCATGCCTGAAAGCACTAGAGAGTTCATTGTCTCATGAGATCGGGTTGTTTCTAATCGTCAGATTCAGCTTTAGGGGTGATATCGAGTTGATGATTCAGACTGTTAGCCACGTCATGTTAATCTGCTTCCATTGATCGTATATTCTAGAGTTAGTACCAAGTAGGATCCATAGATATTTTCCAAACTTAAGGAAGAGATAGAAAAAGGAACGAAAGCAGAGTTTCGTGACAGAGATGACTCGCAGATGAGAGGTGAGGAAGACACGGTGTGCCAGAGTATGGCGATCCGAAGAGACATTATGGAAAGGCTATCTATCCTGCTGCATGCTATGCATCCAGTAAGTACTTCAAGATGTATGTAACTTCTCAAAGAACATCACGGGGTGGAATGTGACGAAGAGATGTCAAGTTTCGCCTCCGCATGTCTAACCCGTCGTGAGGGTGAAGGCAAGAGCATCGTAAGGTCGCGAAGATAAGGCTATTCTCATTCCAAAGATGGGAAATGGGAAAAAGATCACTATAGATTTCAGAACATGTCTTCCACTACCGAGACAACATGATGCTATATGGGTGATAGCCGATCATCACGGCGTCCGCTCATTTTCTACCGCGCACGTCGGGGATTCTTGAAAAGTCAGTCAGCTTGTATGTGGATGAGATAGTGAGACTTCACTGTGGTTCCGCTTCGATAGTTTCATATCGAGACCCCGCATTCACATCTGTGTTTCGGGCCTAGCTCGGCAAACGCTAGGTACTTCCTACATTTCAAAGATTATTTCATCCTCGCATCTGATGGCCAAATGTAGAGGACTATTCAAACATTGGGAGGATAAGGCCGAGAGCTTGCGTGATGGAATTCAAAGGAAGTCGATACCATTTGGCACTAATGGAGCTCAGCCACAACAATACCATCAAGCCAGTATAGATATGGCTCTCATTTGAGCACTGTATGGTGAAATGTAGAACTCAGCAGGCTGGACAGGCCAGAAGACTAAGAGTCTCCCGAACTGGGCACAAATCACTTCAGAAAGGAAAGTTGTTCGTGATAACTTGAAAATAAGATAAACATAAAAGTTATGGACAACGTCGTGAGAGATCGCTTCGGGATAGGTGACCAAGTCTAAGATTTCACCTTGAAAGGCTGGTCGAGATTCGGGGAAGAGGCAAGCTTAGTCCGAGGTATATAGGACCTTATGAGATTACGAGCAAAGTGGGACCAGTAGCTTATAGATTAAAGTTACCCCCAGAGCTATCAAGGATTCATGATACTTTCCATGTGTCGATGTTGAGGAAATATATCCCGGATCCTTCACATGTATTGAAAGAGCAACCAGTGCAATTAAAGGAGAATTTGACTTATGAGGAGATACCAGGCGTATCGTGGACTGCAAGGAACAGTGTTTGAGGGAGCAAAGTGATTCCATTAGTTAAAGTCTTATGGGAAGAATCAAGAGGGGAGGTAGCTTACTGGGGAGCCGTAGACCTTGACGCCACGCACTTTATTTCCCTAATGAGGTATTTTTTCTTATTTTGAGTTTAGTTATTCATTTCGAGGACAATGTTCTAAGGAAGGAGGATTAGAATCGCCCTGGCCCCGGAAGTTGTGTATAGTAGTACATGGAACTGTAGGGACGTATACGAACACCAAATGTCACATCGTAGTATTTTGGAGACTAAATTGGGAAATGATAAATTATAGAACCCGGGATTTGTGTATGAGGATAAGGGTAAAATTTTCATTTAACAAAAAAGATATGAAAAGCATTAAACAAGTAGAGAATGGACCATAATAGAATTTCAAAAGTTAAGTTGCAATATTAAAGAGATGAGGATTTAGTTGAAATTAATGGAAAGTTGATATTTTAAAAAGAGGAAAACAAAAACCAAAATTTCATTTATTCTCAAAGTCATAGCAACCCGTAGGAGAGAAAAAGGTGAGAAGGAGAGAGGATGAGAGAAGAGAAGAGGAACATGTATGTGAGTAAAGGAAGAAACCAAGATCAAGGGTATGTTTATCTCTGAATTAAGTGCCTTTGATGTCTAGGGCTTTTTAGCATGAATTTTCCATGGAGATTGTTCCAAACCTAGGGTTTTGTTGAGAGATCACACAAACCCTGATTTGTTGAGGTTTTGACAAACCCAATCGGGGTATTTAAGGCTAATCATGATGAATCCCTGATAGAATTTGAGAAAGAATGGATTAGGTTAGTATTAGAAAAATCATGATGAATTATTAGGTTTGACGTTGAATTTTGTATGATATGTTGAAATTGGTTAGGGATTTATGAAATTGAGGTATAATGCATTGGAATTGATTAGAAAGAGGGCATTAAGATCGTTGTAAGTAAAGGAATGCTGTCAAAATTTCTGTAAACCTCTGTTTATTTCTTGGCTATAGATTGCCAGAATCATCCAAATGAATTTATTCCAATTGAGAGCAAAGAACCATAATGATAGATAATCATAGAAGGGAAAAAAGAGCAAATTATAGCCTAAGGTTCCTAACACGACTGAAAGGGTGAGCCTGTGCAGCTCACTAATTTTGCCTGCTTTTGGGTATGGTTGTAATGTTTTGGCCATAAGTTAAGTTTTACTCATCCAAATTGATGATCTGTAAAATTTTGGGTAAAATAGACTTCTTAGGGGAAAATGTGATGAAGGCAAGCAATAGAATCCTGAAAGTGCCCAAAATAATCATGAGCTAAGGTGCAGATTCTGCTCTTCCAATCGAGTAATCTAGATACAAAATACACAACTTGAGTTTTGTGATCCAAATTGGGTGATTCTAATTGAGAAGAAACCTTAGAATCATAGCTTCAAATGAGTGAAGAAAACATTTCCAATTTTTGGGAGTTAAGATCCCAGAAATCAAGGATAACAAAGAGGTGTTTCAAAGGGAGTTTGAATCAAAAAACATAGTCAGAATCTTAGTTATGTGGTCAGGGCCTTATAGAAGGAATTTTACATTGAAATTTTACAGAGATGTCATTTGATATATAAAGGACTGATCTGAAGAGTTTCATAATTTTTGAAGACCTTTGAATAATTTTGGGTAATAAAGTCCATAGAGTATTGCTGGAAAAAGGTTACCAAATGAGCGCTTTTTTTATATGGTCTTTTTAAGGCTCAAGGGTAAATTGTTAATTTGACTTTATATGAATGTTGTGTGACTCCAAAGTGACTTATGTGCGAAGTATGTTAAGTTTATACGCTATATGTAGGTGATTAATACGCTGTCGTATTCGTTAGAGTATGTGAAAGGTGCCAAAGGAGCAAAGAGCGGATTTCCGCGCTTCAAGTTCGGGGAACAAAGCATGAGGTTCTAAACCTATTTTTCAATATTAATGTATTATATTATAAACTGTTTTACACTAGTATTTAATGGTTTTAAATTGTAAAACCATATTTCCAAGAGCAAGCAAATGGTTTTTATTTAAACCATATTCAAAAAGCAAGCAATGAATTTGGGGAAGTTAGCAAATGGTTTTAATTTAAACCTATGAAAAAGCAAATAAATAAATGGTTTGATTTATTCAACCATATTTGACAAGCAAGCAAGGACTTAGCAAGCAATGGCTTCAAATTGTAAAACCATATTTCCAAAGTAAGCAAATGGTTTCAATAATTAAACCATTTTTCAAGCAAAGGTAAGGTTATTAATTAAACTGATGCCAAAGAGCAAGCAAAAAAAATTATAAAAACAGGCCTTCCCTAGTTCTAAGCAAGCAAACCGGTCAAAGGTATTCCGTACGTGCACGGTGGTGTTAGGATCTCATACATGCATTGTAGTTTTGCTCGCCCGCAAACTTAGGTCATACATCATACATCGGAAGGAGACCGTGGCACGCATGTGAGTATATAAGGTTATGAGCTGACCAAATAGTGATGGCGATATCGAGGTCAATTCCACCATATTAACAGAAAAAGTGACGCGACACGTGTCCTTCCACCAAAGACGGCTGGAGTACAGTCCCTGGTGGTTCACTAGGCATAACATGCAGCCTACAGTGGTTGATGTTTTATAAGAATGATATACGCTTTGAAAAACAACTATCGGGTTCCCCCGACACGCCTGTGCTTCCTGAAGTTTTAAAGTTAAAAGGTCGAGCCTGTGCTCCCGTTAGATTTCAAACGATCTGCCTAACCTCAAGCTCCCATGGATTTAAAGCAAATCCGCTGAGCTACACCCATTTTATTTTCAGCATGCGCTGAGTCCGCCCTGCTTATGAAAAAGTTTTGAGAAAATTTTAAAGCAAAGGTTTGTGAAAGGTTTTAAGAAACTTTTCAAGCATGATAAAGCAAGCAAACAAGAAAAATTATGAGAAGTTTTATAAACTTCTAAGCAAGCAAGAAATAAGAGTTTTCACAAGCTTTTAAAGAAAAGAAAATAAAAGCAAAGAAAAGACAAAAGCAAAGAAAGAAAAGTTTTGAAAATTTTTAAAGAAGTAAACAAAGAAAGCTTCGAAAATAATTGTAAAAGAGAGTTTACATTTTTGAGATGTTTTCCTGGAAGAAAAATGCTTTATAAAAGATGACACTCACCGAGCCTGCTTAGCTCATTAGTTTGTATTTAAAAACTATTTTCCGTGCACAGATAATGCTAGTGACGGGGTTTGCCAGGATTTCTCCCGACATTGTGCAAGTGGTGTAATTGGTAATATTATAAGGAAAAGACTTTGATTATGTATAATGAACATATGTGTATGTACATAGTTTAGTATCAGAACATGTGGGATGGGATGTCAAGGCTATATTCGATATAGTGTAAATTGGATGTATACAGGATTTGGAATTGTACAACAGGTAAATGGTATGTTATTTAAAATTTTCTCACGCTAAGATTTTACCAAATCCTGCTGAAAAATAAAAGAAATATTTTATAGAGGTTTTAGCAAGCAACACGGCCGTTTCACAGAGTTTCAATCGAGGTAATCTACTGGGATTTCAGAGGCCGGCACACTCAGTAGTGGGGTGTGTCGGCCCAAAGGGACTTCAGATATGGCAAAATTTATGTTGATTTTATAATACCGGGGTCAAAATAAAAAAAATGTGTGGTGTCAACCTGGGCGGCCATCGCTCAATTCCAAATTCGGGTCGCAACACTACGCCAGCCGTCGCCGACAGACGGCCTCACGCGTACTCCATTGCAAGGCTTTCGCATGCACGATCGAGACCGCAGGCACAAGGGCAAGCCGCTTCAGGCGCCTCGCCGCGATGTGTCTCCACGTGGTGCTCTTTTGTACGAAATTCCCTATCGCGACAGAGATGGCTCGCTTCGCAGGTCTTACTGCAGAATCTCTATCGTCTCGACAAGGTGTCACAATAAGGGCCTTCGGCGTCGCTACCCAGCTTTTGGTGTCGCGACAAGGGTCAAGCACAGGATGGCTCGCGTCACGACATGACCTCGTGTCGCCGATTACCATGCCAATGAAGAGTAAGTCCGCCGCGACGCAGAATTTAGTGTCGCGACAGGTTTGGTTGTTCGTGTCACAACACGCCTGGTGTCTCGGTTTAGCTCCAAGGCTTAGGGCTGCGGTCGCTGACAGTTTATCGTGACCAAGCGCCCAACGCAAGACGACAACGCCGCTAGGTGACAACACGCTGCTAGCGTGCAAGCAGCACACGACACACCGGCACAGCAACGCCGCTGCACCGCTTGGTGTCAATGCTCATGGGCACCGCTCACGAACACCGTTCCAGAGCAACACGGTGGCATAAAATGACCCCCAAATTGGGTGTCATAGCTGTATCGTAGCTTAGGTATACAATGGCCTAGGAGCCTCGAAGTCGTGTCTATAAGTTTGGTTTTTTATACCAACTTCACAAAGATGGTATGATAGCTTAGGCACACGAATACTAGACTCACGGGGATTCGTTTAGATCATGCATTCATTGTGCATTTGATGATTGATGTGTCTCAAGTGTATGCATGTTTTGTGCTAACATGTGATTGAATTATGTGAAATATAGACATGATAAATTGTATACGAACACTGTGGTCGGGAAATATAACCTGGTGTGGATTCAAAAACTCGAATGGAACATGAAAATTAATTGAAATAAATTAAATGAGTGGTTGGCAATTAGCACCACTAAGAAAAAAATGATGAACGACTCATTTCATGATGATTAAGCCTGTTAGTGGTTGGCACGAGCACTACTAGATAGACCGAGATAGAAATTAAATGAATTTTGTTGCCATTGACATGTGTAGATGGCAAGCCGAGGACCAAGACGTCGAGGTCGTCCACGAGGTGCTAGTCAGGCACCACTTGTTTTTGATAAGCAGGCCTTTACGGAGGCCATGAGTGCCGCGGCGCCTTTACAATGTGTTAGTGCAAGCTGGGAGTCGTGGAGGTCGAGTAACCTCCAGAGGTTCAAATCACATCATCCTCCGACGTTCACAGGGGGAGGAGATTCGATGGTGGCAAACCATTGGTTCCGGCATATTGAGAAGGTGTTGGAGGCCATGAGATTCTCCGATGCGTACTCGGGTGATTGTGCCAGCTATTCCGCCAGAGGGCGTAGTCCAGATATTGTGGTGATTAGCACTCAAAAGGGCTATTTGAACCCCGCTATTGCAAGCGGAGCACTTTTTTCAGGTACTAACTGCTGTAATTAACCCAATTTGCACATTAAGGTCCCCGTTATTATACCGATCGCATTTTATGGCTAATTTTGTAGTTTGCAAGTTATTTATGCTGGAAAATTGTCGAGGTCGCGATCCAAGCACGAAGAATTCGAAATAAACTCAAATAAGTGGAGATCGAGACCAAAAGGAAAGAAGAGTAAAAAAAAAAAAAAAAAAAGGGAAAACGCATGAAAGAGGAGCAAAAAGTAGAAGAAAAGTGAAGAATGGAATTCTTGCAGATTGTGAAATTTTTCTCAACCTCGTTGCACTCTCGCAGGTCGCGAAATTTCGTAGGGTGCGAATTTTCGCAGTCACAAATTTGCTCGCTTTCCACTCGTTCATGCCTCACGCACCGCTCATCCCGCCCCGTGAATCCCTCGCCGCCCGCTTGGAAGTTTTGGCCTTTTGTCCCTCTTTTGATTTCTTTCCCATTTTTGTCCTTTTGTACGCTTAAATGCTTTGTTGTTTTTGGTAATTTTCGTTTGTCTTCGTGGCTAAATAAGTCAATATTTTATACACTTTAAAGGGATTTTGGTCCAAGAAATAAACTTTTGGCACCGAGGCTCCAAGCCCGTTTTTCTCTTTCTCTCCCATTTTCTCTCATTTTCTTTCCACTTTCACTAGCCAAACACCTCGCAGGATGACAACCTGAGGATGAGCTAGCTGTGAACCTGGGCTCAAGCAAAGTGGTCACCGGGCACATGATCTAGAGCAAACGAGGAGTTTCCCGCTTTTCACGCAGTACTCACTGCCATCCGTGTTCTCCTTTACTCTAGGTTTGGGGATCCTTCGATTCATGTTGAATGGTCGCATTGCAATATTTTAGTGCCTACTGATGCTTATTATCATCCGTGATACCTGGCCAGTTACTTTATTACCCATTGTAATGAGTCATGATGACTCGCTTGCACCGATCGAGAACATTAATGGCCAAAGCGAATGCCATTTTCGCAGAGATTTAATACGTTAGTTTTTATAGCCTACATGAAAATCCAACTCGAGATGACCAGAGCCACCCTTCAACGCGAGGAAAGGACCCTGGAAATCCTCATTTACCCTAGAGATTTAACCCCAGTGACCCAACACTTTAAGGAGCCTTCTATGTTACATTTTTACTTATTTTATTTTCAGCCTGCAAACAATCAACTCTCACTATTTTTAACAACACCTCAAGTCCAAACTGAAATTCACCAGTTTTAATCTCACTGTAAGTCATTTGAACGAAGAAAACCCATCCCTATGTTCGACCCTAGAGCCACTATACTGCAATAGCTTTGCTACGGCAGTAAGAGGAATTTATGTTATAAATCAGTTAATTTATTCATAATTCGCTATAAGACTGGATCCAAATATTGTCTAGATCACTGGGTTTATTCAAGACGCTTCTTCGTGGGTCCACACTTCGACGGCCACTACACTAATGTGAAATCGACGTTTATAATTTTCATCAGACGGTCTCAGATTTTTAATAACTTTTACACTAATTTCCTTTGTACTCATCAAAGGAGAAAATGAAAGAAAAGAGAAGATGGAGGAAAAGAGAAAAATGAGGAATGAGAAAATGAGATGGGAAGCAAACAAAGAAAGGGAGTTTGGTAGATAAGAGAGGGGGAAGAAAAAAGAAAAAAAAAAGGAGAACCGAATAGGAGAGAGAGAGAGAAACAAAGTTTGCCTAATTTCGTATAAGATTTTACTTAAACCTAATTACAGGTTTTCATTTGAGCAAAAGCGAGTAAGTTGATCCACACGAGAGCTACTGTGGGTACCCAAAGTCTGGGAGTTTCGTCAAACTCCAAGAGGTAGAGAATTTTCCTACTTGGATTATTTATATCCTAAAAGTCATTTAATGACATAGGTTTTCTTCAGAGTCAGAATCGGAGTCAGGCGATTTAGTCCCAAGATTGGGACTAAATATTGAATTAGATTGGTTTAACAAATTCTGACCATGCTGGAGATTCGCTTATCTCGACCGACGCTTCATTGTTGCGTTTTTTTGCATCACAACATTCTGGACAAATCGATCAAATGGTTCATACCCATGAAGGGACCGCAGAGGTGCCCCGTTTTGATGTCCGAGACAGGCAATTTAAAGGTGTCAGTTGGGTTGATCAACATACCGGTGTGTGAAAAGATCATGTTGATATATGTTCTTTGATGGATGTGAATTATATGTAGAAAATATAATTATCCATGTGTTGATACGTCGCATGTAAATCCCATTATGCATATAACATGATATGACATGAAATGGTATATTTCAGATTTCATACGCATTGCGGACATCGCACAAATGAGTGTGTGTGCATGGTAATGGTTATTCACCATTCGTGAATGTAAAGTGAGCTAGAAATGGGACAACGTCCAAATTGAGAGACTCATCACTGTATAACAGAAAACAATAATAATAATAAATCTGGTGTCGTGAAGCAAGATGGGGTAGACCTCTCCCCCGTGGGTGAAAAGCCCAAATTTTATTGTTAGTTAGACATATGTATACAGTGATGAAAGTTCGTGAAAGTGCTCGGTTACGAAGCTCACAGGAGACCCTAAATTGGCTACCCATAAAAACACACGAGATTTGGTAAATTTAAATAAATATTGGAGGGTTGTCCAATGGGTTAAGTAATTGCGTGAAACACCAATGACTGGTTTTCACACTTGGCATTTGCATGTGTGAGGGAGTCAATCAAGACTCGAGTTATGGGCATGAAGAGTCTTATCTCATGCATGACATCAAATATTACATATAAGATTGTATTTTATATCAATGGGTTTGGATGTATGTATGTCATTGTTCGTGGCATTTTAAAGTAGAGAGCTCTCAGAGGAAAGTTTTTCTCGACGGCATCGTCATCCCGTCGCGACCCCTTCACACGCGAGCCAGACAGAAGACGGCGCTCGACGGTGCCGTGATTATGAAGGAGGCCGACATGTGGCC
Source organism: Tetrastigma voinierianum (assembly GCA_016808115.1). NCBI lineage: Eukaryota > Viridiplantae > Streptophyta > Magnoliopsida > Vitales > Vitaceae > Tetrastigma > Tetrastigma voinierianum. Next base: position 127,985 of record JAEQBH010003479.1, on the reverse strand, counting down.
CAAGAAACTTCATAAAAGTGTTTTCAGATAAAAGAATTGTAATTAAATTCTTTTCGACTATCGACAAATAATTTGCGTGTAATTATGGCAAGAGGGTCTGGATCTACCTTACTTTAGACCGTAATTAAAATGTCTTATTTTTCACAATTGAGATTTAAATATGAACGAATAGTCCTGAAGGAACGATCAAGTGGTGTCTGCAATCCCTGTCCATGTGTAGTTGGTGTTGGTCCGATGCCAAGACTTAGGTGCAAGAGGACCTAAGATAAAAATTTCGTGGTTGAGTGGTTGCCACCCGGACCTGAATCAAAATACATGTCGACTCATCTTCTGATGACTAATTTTTTTAAGATTATTTTTGCATTAATTTGGCAAGTTAAACAAGATTAGATATAAATTTTTTTACAAAAAAATTATTTTTAGATTATGGGTACGTTTCATAATTTTTATTTATAGTTTATTTGAGTTTATCTTTCTAATATAAGTATTTTCGATAAAAATTAAAGGTGCTTAGAAGGGTTTATAAAATAAATTATGACCCCTATAAGCCCCATTTTAGCTTATTTAAATAAGCTTAATTGAAAAACTTACCAAAAATAACTTATGACCCCAACAAACCTATCTTTATTTCCACAAGCTTTCACGTAAGCTTATCGTGCTGGGCTTATGCTTTAAGTATAAAAATCATTCATTTTAATGATAAAACTATCACTTTGATATATTATGTAAAAAATAGGAAAAAAATTCTAAAATTTTGAAAAAATGTAAAAATAAGTAAAATTTTTAAAATGTTGGGAAAAAATTCTGAAAATAATGAAAATAGAAAATAAATTCCAACAAATTATTTAAAAATATGTAAATTTTTTTTTTAAAATGATGTAAAAATAGTAAATTTTTTTGAAAAAATAATGAAAAAATTAGAAAATGTGGATGCCTCACTCTCATGAGGTCAATTTTTTTTTAACTATCAGGGTCCCAATGAATTAAAAATCACCTGAAACCACGTGGGAATGTTGTCCAATATCATAATAAAGAGCTCAAACAAGGCACAAAACAAAGGCCGCTAGCCACCGGAAAGGTTCATCACGACAGAGGCCCCACATCAAGAGCACACTACCGCGCCACAAGTAGCGTCGTCACGATCGCCAGGTTGCACTTATCGCCGCTCTGCGCCCAAGGCTTCGTCGCGGTAGCGCTGCACCCGTATGATCGTCACGACAGAGAATTCTCGTCATCGACATAATTTCTCTGGTCACACGCCGCACTTGAACAAGGCGCCCAAGGTCGCTGCCACGCCAAGCAAAGCCGCGCGGTCACGCGCCTCGACGCCGCCACCCAACTCGCCACGACCGACCAGACAGGTCGCGACATCGATTTCGCCACGACCTAAACTCAATCGCGACCTGTAGTATCACGACACGGAACCTCCCATGAAAGTTCCTCACGCCACGTGAAATTCTTTGTCGCGACATGAAATTCTCATCGCGGACATAGAAGCTCTCGGCCTGGCCCAAACTCTGTCGTGCGTGCGCTGCTGTCACGCGCGCATCCCAACTATGTGCGCAAGCTTGTCGTGCACGCCTAGTCGGGAATCATGTCGCGACAAAGGAAGTCCTATCACGACACAGAATCAGCACCACTGCCGCAACCAGAATTAGCGATCCACAACAGCCAGAGCCAATTCTATACTCCCTACACTCTGCCGCGACCAGAATTACCTATCTCGACCTGGTAAACTCCGCCTCGAGGTAGTAGCCATTTTTCCTGCACCTCCAACTCTCACCCAAATGCATTAATTTCAATACTGTTGCATCTGTACACATTTTTTTCAGGCAATTTAAATTCTGGGAAATTATTAATACCACACAGAACAAGTCCAAAAATTTGTTCTTATTACTAAACTTTTCGTTTACATGTAATAATATCGACACTTATCCGTGAAGATATAAACGCATGAATAGGCCACAAATCCTACTTCTTTTCACAACTAATCTCGATCGCACCATTCCCCGTAAAATTCCTAAGATTTCTGAAAGTATTTTCCCACGACAGGATGAGCAATGCCCAATAGAGAAATTCTCCTACAAGGGTTACTCCCCACCTAAGTGCACATGCAATGGTACACACAACATACCACATTCCATATAAAATGCAATCTTACCATGGAATTAATTCATGTCATGTATGAGATGAGACTCTTCATGCCAATAACTTAATTTGACCACTCTTCATTAATACAAATGTCATAGTGAAAACTAGTCATTGGTGCCTCACCCAATGACTTAACCCATTGAACAACCCTCCAATATTTATTTGAATTCATCAAATCCCGTGTGTTTATTTGTGGGCCACGTATTTTTCGGGTTCACACCGCAGAATCGTCGTGTGCCTTTCCAACATTTTTATGGTCTTTCACCGTTTGATCATGCTCCAACGCAATTGAATTCCGGGTCTTTCACTGGGGGGGATCTTACCCCATTCGCTCGCCCAACCACGAAAGTTTATTATTATTTTCTTTTCCTTTGATGCAACAAAGGAGTCTCACTTGGGGGACGTATCCCATTTTCGAGCTCACTACACATTCACCAAGAATGGTAAATAACCATTACCATGCACACACACCCGACTTGAAGCGATGTCCCCGTGCATATGAATTGCAAATATGTCATTTCATGCCATAACATGTTACATGCCAAATGTGAAATACATGCAACATTATCAACACATGGATAATTATATTTTCTACATATAATTTACATCCATCAAAAGAGCATATATTAACATGATCTTTTCTCACATAGCATGTTATTCAACAAAGAAACAACACACAAAAGATCCTTGATTTAGGACCTCAATTCCATAAGACACACAGTCTCAACACCCCTGAACCAGTCTCGGTTCAGTCCACTTTACCACTTCCGGGTTGGATAAAAAACATCCCCAAACACCAAAACACCTAACAAAGCCAAGACATACCCTGGACCAAACGAAGTCAACAACACTATCTCTAGACGGTCGAAACATTCTCGAGCCCAACATTCACCCCAATATTACAAACGCACACCTACTCGCGGCCTAAAGCAACCTATGCCATTAAATTCATTTAGACTAAGAATAATAACCAGAGTAGAGAGAACTCTACCCCTGAAGTGGTCAAAACCCCTGCTATTCGGTCCCTACGCTAGCTTCTCATCGCGTGATGAACTTTCCCCATCTCGACGAAAGCCACTGGCTCGATCGTTTAAATTCTGGCAGCACCGTGAAGCTTCCTCTCACCCTCTTCTATCTCTTTTTCCTCTCCTCCGCTTCTCCCCCCCCCAAAAAAAAAAAAAAAAAAAAAATCTAACTTGCCTGGCTGAGACTTCCTCCCACCTACCTATGCCACATGTACATTTCTCATTGGCTTCTTTTCCTTATCTTATCCAAACTGTGATTTCTTTCTGCGTTAATAGTCACGTCATCCCTTAGACTTCCCCTTATTTTAACTTTTCTCTCCTTAGACACTTCTACATCGCAGCTTAATTGAATCCATGTGCCACGTGTCACTACATCCCATAATTAAACATTTAAATTCCAACCCGTCCCTTTAATTCGACTAATTGGAAAAGGTAACTAGATTTCGCGAGACGAATTCAACGGAAACCGTCACCCAAAATCTAGAAAATTTCCGGTTTCTAATTGAAATTAATGCTTTAATCTTGCTCGTAAAAATCGAATATTTCTTGCTTGGCGTAAAAATTTCTAAAATTATAAAATAGCCTTTTTTTAAATTTATGTAAAATATCAAAAAAATCTGAAAATAATTTAAAATAGAAAAAGCAATCCAACAAATTATGTAAAAATAGAAAAAAAAAAATTTAACATATAATTTAAAAATAGAAAAAAATTCTCTCGATGATGGAACGATATCGATTTACGATTAGAAATGGTAAATGGGCCAAATGACAGACCACAGCCAAACTAGCCGAGCTAATCTGACCCATTTCTATTCGGGGTAACTTTCAACCAGCCCTAGCCCAACCCATGCAAGTTATGGGCCAAAATCTTATAAAAAATGTTAAAAAAATAATTTCACAAATTTTACAATTCTTAAAAGAAAAATAAATAATATATAAATATATAATAATAATTAATATATAAAATGATTGAGTCTATACAAAATAATAATAGTAAACAAATTTAAATAAATTAATAATGATAGAGCCTTGTTATAACAAAAATATCAAACTAACTAGGTAAATGTACCAAAATAATAAAGTAACAACTTAATAACATCTTCGAAAAAACAAATTCAAAGTATCAAATGGAATCTCATATGCCTCTAATGTTCATGTTCATCCTCATCTTCATTATCTCTAACAATAACATGTGACTTCACATTAGAAAGATATTTGTAAAACCCGATAAAAATTCAATTTTCTTAAAAAGAAAGAAAACTGCATCCTATTAAACAAGTGAATTGGTCTGATCTTATGACTTAAACTGATCGCACATAAATTGCCTCACGAAACTAACGACCTTAAAATTTCACACTCGGCACGCTAATATTTTTACTTAATTTCGAAATATAAATCGTCGACTCAAGCGGCTAGATTTTTACGAAAATCTCTAAGTCGTGAGTGGTTTAATTTAAGTTCATTACAATAAAGTGAACTGAAAGAATAAAAAATTTTCTACAGAACTGACCCGACTGTGGGCAATAGAAATCGTTTATCCAAATAATAATAATAATAATAATAATAATAATAATAATAATAATAATAATAATAATAATAATAATAATATAATAATATTATAATAATAATAGAAGGAAAAAAATCAATCAAAAGAAAGGGAGAGGGAGCGTCAGGCGGAGGGAGAGCAGAGAGAGGGTTTTTATTTTTTTTTATTTCTTTATTCATTTCTTTCTCAGATCTATGAAAATTGGACCGCAGGTTTTTGTTGGGACTGAAGGCAAAGTTGATCTACGCGATGAGAGCTACGCGTGGACACCAAAAAGCTGGAGTTTCGATAAACTCAGAGTGGTGAGGTTTATCCTACTTGAAGTTACACTTTGTTTAAGTGTTTTGTAATCTTCGGTTGGTTTGAGGCCTTAAACGATGTTGATGCGGTCGAAAACTTGGGGCCAGGATTATTCGGAATTTTGGAGAATTTTTGGAGCTCATTTGGACAATCCGTCGCTGTGTAGGGGCTGTTTAGGGTGTTTGTTTCATAATTTATTGAAATATTTTTGAAATAAATGGCTTGAGTTGTGTGGAATTAATAGGTTAATGTATAAGCTTGATGTGTTAACATGATGTCACAATAATATAAATTGTAAAAGACGAGTATTTGTAGACGTTAATTGATCAAACGGTTTCACCTGGGTGATGTCTGATGAATATTGAATAGCCCAAGGAGCTAGTCAGTGATGTCAACTAGCATGTTAATTACTACGCGGTGTGAATGTAATTCAGGAATATACACACCATTGATATATTAGAAATGATTAAATGACATATCGCATTTCATATGCACTGGTAACCTGTGACTTAGGTGAGGCATGACATGAATTTTTCGAAATCAACATATATGCAGTTGAATTTCATTAAGATTTATTTTCCAGATCAATGGTGATACAATGTATCATTTCTGGATGAGGACCATGACTGCTTTGTGTTCTCACCAACCACCCGCCTGAGTAAGGCCTCCCACATTTTACCCCGACACTGTAGTATATTTTCTTGAAGAACAACAGTTTTGTTTTGAAAATGATTATTTTCATACATGTCTTAGCAAGTGAGTGAGCTTATGAGGACTCTAGACATGCAAGAATGGGAGTATATGTGTATATCAAGTAGAATCACCATTTACTTGAGTGTGTGTTTATTTCGGGAGCATTGCATGCATCTAGGTGGAGAGTAACCCATTTAGATGATTCCACTATCGGCGATAGCTCACCCCATCGATGAACATTTTTCAGCATATGGGCGCCAGAAGACGCCATTTTAGAGACCGATTTTGAAGAAAGCTCAGGTTGTGGCTTTGATGTTTTTGATAATATAATAGAATTGTACATTTTAATATGTATTTGTATTAAGAGTAATGTAACTTTAGAATATTGGAATATAATGGGTATATTTTTTTTTATGTGAGTATTTGCATAAATTATTATTATTTTACTGTATGAGTCTCAGATACGAGACAGATTTTTCGCAGGTCGATCGGTAGTCAACTGACACCCCTGCCAAAGTATCACAAAGATGTAGTATCGTGAGCCCAGGCTTATAAATACCTAGAGCTTAGTGTCAATAAGTTAGGTATACGATTACCTAGTGGCTCGGGGGAACTCGGGGGCCGGGCGCCAGTTATTATGTAAGAACATCACCACTTGGTGTGGCTCGATGTGGTTAGGTATGGATTACCCCAGAAAGCACAAGACAGAATAGGACACCCAGATGTACGTGGTGTGTTTCGTGGTTGTGTTCTGACATGTGTTCCATATTCAGGATCGTGGTGATTGTGTGTTACACATCAAAGGGAAACTTACACTGTGATGATGTATATGGTAAATGTGATTGCGTATATCATGCTGGAAAATTATATCCATGGCATAATACATAGGAAAAGGGAATGCCAAGGTTAGTGAACTATAACCCAGTGCTTTAAATGAAATGAACCCAAAGTGTTGAATTTTATTGAAATAAATAAAAGGAGAAGCTGGAAAGTAGTTATGACTGGCGTTAGGGCGTATAGAATAGTCACTACGGCGTTAAGTCTATTGGGCAATTGGGCATGCGCATGCAATAGACTAAATGAGATTAAATAGAAAGTTTCACGCATTTGATATGTAGATGGCAAGTCGAGGGCTTAGCACGAGGTCGCCCACAAGGTGTTAGCCAGCACCACCAAGATTCACCAACGTGCCTGCTGAAATATCAATGAATATCACACAGATGCGCCAGCGCAAATGGGTAATGTATACTGGTGCAACCCCGTAGACAAGTCACATCACCTCCGACGCTACGTGGGAGGATCCCATGGTGCGCACTACCTCTCTAGATCGAGAAGGTATCGAGGCCATGATATTACCCGATGCAAACTAAGATCAAAGAATCAGTTTCCAGCGAGGTGAGTCCCCAAGGCAGGGATCGAGTCTGATACTTAGTGGATTGTAATGGCACGGACTCAGGGAAAAGTTCCATGGGACTTTTATGAGTTAGCATTTTTCTGCCACTCGTTGCATGTCACGCCTAAGAGTTCCTAGGGAAGGAGGCAGGAACGGCCGGGCCGTGATGGAGGCATGGCCGGGGATCGCATCGTGAGTCAAGCACCGCTGATGATAACCATAAAATACAGATATGGAAAAGGTCAGATTTGAGAATGGACCGGTTGTCCATTCCGGCAAGATGACGGGCCTTCACTACAAGACATGTGGACTATATGGCCTGAGAATCTCGCCATAGAAATAGAGATGGAGGACGACAAGGCATTCGAGATGCAAGTGTCGTGGAAGAGGAAGGAGGATCACCTTCTTCGAAGCTAAATGAGGTTACAGCCTGAAAAAGTCATTGTATGAGAAAATTCACCTTCAGGATTCAGGGTGAGAGTTGGTCAGATATGGTAGACATTCGGTTTGATGTCATTCATGACATGGATGAGTTGACAACCCATCAGAGTTGTCACTGATTATGATCCGGCGCTGGCATTTGCTACCCACACAGCCTCGAGTTGTAGCTAGCATACGAGGGAGGATGCTGTGATAAAGGAATTTCAGATCAATTATGTTATATGGGGAGACAAACCAGAGGAAAATTTAATTTTTTCAAAATGGTAAACCGTAATTTCTCGCTGAAAAACCTGAAATTCTCCGATCTTGATGACGAACGGATCAAGGCCAAGTAAATTGGGTTTCACGAATCTAATGACCTAGAAAATTTCGTTGAATTCGGTGATAGCCGAATATTTTACTAATTTCGAGTGATAAATCGGGTCAAATGATTTGCAAGGCATTTTTACTAAAATCTCGGTCGCAGTCGCTTGACGGTTCATTTACAATAAAGAATTGAAAAGAAATAAAATTTTTTGGGGTAGAAATGGACCCGAATGGGGCTATAGAAATCGTTTATCCAAATAATAATAATATAATAATATTATAATAATAATAAAAGGAAAATCAATCAAGAATGAGAGAGCACAAAGGAGAGAGAGCAGAGATTAAAATTTGTATTTTTTTATTTCTTTATTCATTTCTTTCTCGTGATTCAAAATTGACCGTGTTTTCGCCTGGATCAAGGAAAAGTCAGATTCACACGATGAGAAAATATGCGCTGGACACCAAAAAGTCGAGTTTTCACAAACTTCGTGAGGTAAGGGTTTTATCTCTACTTAGCACATTTTGTTTATGTTTCAGAATGTTTTTGCTGGTTTGAGGCCTTGAATGTTATTGACGGTCCCCAAAACTTTGGGACCGAATTGTTACCGAATTTTGAGAATTTTTTCACCGAGAAATCTGAAAATATTCTAAAATCAAAATTTTTAGTTTTCTCCGATCTACGCTATCAGCTGGGTCGCTTCACTAATAGTGTGTTGCCTTCACGCACTAGTATTACGCCGAGTACCAAAATCACTTATTTCACGATTTCCACGCGAAATAAAGGGACACGTATGAATACGTATAAAATAAGAATACGTATAAATACATATGCATAGTTGTATACATAAAGGTATAAAGTGCATAGTATAGCACATAGTAAATCGCGGTATAGTAACCGTGCATAGTAAATCATGCATAGTAAGGAATAGATTATTGGTCATACGACGCATGTCTAATAAATCAAACGCAGAGCTTAAGTAAAGCGCTGAAAATCATGAATCGTGGTTCAAAAGTTTAGTAAGCAAAATGTGAGTGTTCTAAACCTATTTTTCCAAATATTAACAGATATTATTATAAACCTGCTTTACACTAAGATTTAATATTGAGTTGTAAAATCATATTTCCAAGAGTGTAAGCAAATGTGGTTTTGATTAAACAATATTTGAAAGCAAGCAAATGAATTTAGCAAGCAAGTAAATGGTTTTAATTTATACCATATGTGAAAGTAAATAAATAAATGATGAATTATCTTAACTATATTTGAAAAGCAAGTGAATTTAGTGCTAATGGTTTTAAATTGTAAAACTATTTAAAAGTAAGCAAATGGTTTTGAATAATTAAACCATTTTTCAAGCAAGAAGGCAAGCAAATGGTTTTTAATAATTAAACCATTTTTCTGCAAAGGCAGTTGTAAATAAATTTAAATTGTAAACCATATTTTTCAGCAGCTGTGTTGTGTTGTGTTAAAAATAAAATTCATAAAAACAAGCCTTCCCTAGTTCTAAGCAAAGATACTTATTAAAGGTATTCGCATACGTAACGCGGTGTTAGGATATCATACGCATTTGGCTTTTCCCGCCTAAACTAGGTCATACATCACAGATGCGCCGGCACTGCGGACACGTATTAGAGCATGAGCGGTTAACGTTAAGACCAAATTATAGCGATGGCGACACGAGGTCAATTCCACCATATTCAATTAAATGTGGGATGCACGCACCATGATTTGCCGATGCACAAGCTCCCGTGTTTCACTAGTACGTGCATAAAAATGTGCCTAAAGGGCTGGGATGTTTTATAAGTAATGATATGCTTGAAAATCAACCATTGTTCCTGGGCCGCCTAAGTTTCCTGAGAGCTAAAGCAAACCCGGGCCAATGGCGCTTCCCACGATTTCAAACGACGGCTGAAATTCGGAAGTTCTAATGGATTTTAAAACAAACGGCTGGCGCCAGCTCCCGCTTATTTTCAAGCATGCTACGAGCTCCGTGCCCCGCTTATTTTTCAAAAAGATGCTTATTGTTCTCGTGCTCCTTTATGAAAGTTTCGGGAACTTTTAAAGCAAAGGTTTGTTAAAGGTTTAAGAAACTTTTCTAAACAAGATAAAGAAAGTAAAGAAATTTTGAAAAGTTTTATAAACTCTAAGGCAAACAATAGTTATTTTATAAAGCCTTTTAAAGAAAGAAAACAAGTAGTTAAAGAATAGAAAAGTTTTAGAAACTTTTAAGGCTGCCAGGCATACAAGTTAAAGAAAAGTTTAGAAACTTGAAAGCAAAGAAAAGCCTCGAAAATAATTTAAAAGAGAGTTTTGACATTTTGAGATGTTTTCCTTGGTGCCAAAACGCTTTTATAAAAGATACACTCACTTGGTACCGCTTAAATTTTAATATTTCCTTTAAAACTATTTTCCAGTACAGTACGTTAGCACGCTTGAAGACAATAGATTTGTCCCATATCAGATAAGGCGATATATTGAATATATTACAAGGAAAGACTTTAATTGTTGCTGAACATATAATGCATGTGATAATTGTATGGAGAATGTCATTGTCAAGGTTATCGGATAAATGTAATTATAGATACAGTGATTTAATTATCCTACACTAATGTCATGCTGTCGGTGAGGTTTTATCACGCCAAGATTTTGTATCAAATCCCCAAGTTGGAAAAAGAAAGAAAAATTTTATACGAGGTTTAAACAAGCAACACGGTCACACAGAGCTTTCTAGTCGGTGTTGTATAAGAACGACCGATTCTCATGAAAAAGCAATGACCGCTAGTAAAGGTGTACTGTAAGGTCGAGAAATAGACTACCATTTTAGAGACCGATTTTGAAGAAAGCTCTATTGCGGGCTTTGATTTTCGGATAATATGTATTGGGACCAGACATTTTAATATTATTTGTATTAAGAAAGAATATGTAACTCTGGACTATCGAATATAGTTGGTATAGTAGGCTTTATGTGATATTGGTATAGGGGCCCAAGTGGCCATTTTTACTTCAGTATGAGTCTCGACACGAGACATATAGATTCTCCCGCTGGTCGATGAGTCAACCCAGACACCCTAAGCCTGTGTACATTACTAATATCTATCCTCGCTTGCCGGTCATCACTATCAACATCTATTAATTAAAATAGTATAAGTCAATAGGTAATTGTTCAAAGGAAATAAGCCTTAATATAAACCCTCAAAAAAAGTTAAGCTACCAACAAAACCAAGCAAACTAACACAGGTATATGAGAGTTTCGAATCGTTTCATCACATGTAACTTCTATTCTCGCTTAAAACACGAGATCCAATACTAAAGTTTATCTGGAGGTTACAAAGAGTCATCAACACTTAACACATCACAAGCCATCTTTTCAAGATCAGCAAATTTATTGCTTCTATCTCTCCAATAACTCAACACATCAAATTGAGATTTTCCAATATTGTTAGCTTCTTGGCAATCAAATTCTTCAAAATCCTATCAAATGACCAAATGAATGATTCACTAAATACATATATATATATATATATATATATATATATATATATATATATATATATAATTTTAAAAAAGCACAATGGATTTATTAGAAAATATGTAATAGAAATTGTTTTTCAAGTGTGTAATTGAATTAAGTATGATTATGATAATCTTCAAATATATTGTTTTTATAAAAATCATCTTAAATTTCTTGGTATATATATATTTTTATTTTAAAAAAAATTAAAAACTAAGTATGTTAAAATATGTTTTGTTTCATTTTAAATAAAATAAATATTTTAAATATTCAACAAATATTTTATTTGATATTTAATTTTTTAAAAATCATTATTAGTTGTTGAAAATATTTAATATTTGTTATTTTATTAAAATGATTAGGAAATGTAAATAATACTTTCTATTTTCTTCTCTTTCCTAATATGATTTAACTTTCTTCTAATAGAATTATATATCTTTTTTCTATTTAAATTATTTATTTTTTTACAATATTAATAACATAAATTTAATTTATATTTGAAATAAAATCAATTTTTATAATAATGAACATCCCATTTGTTTGAAAATTCATTTTTATAGTATATATAATCATATTAGGAAATAAATAAGGGTATAATTTTTGTTATTTATTTTAAAAATAATATTTATATAGTAGATAAATAATATTTGTTATTAACACTATTTCCTGAAATTAATAATTTATTGCAAATATATTGATAATTATTTCCATAATTTAATTTAATTTCTATAAAGTAGTACAACTTTATTTATATCATTTTTAAATTTTGATTTTTAAATCATATCTTTACTTTAAAATAGAAAATTGATTAAATAAAATTTAAAGTATAAATACAAAAATTAACTTGTGATATTTAAAATATGATTAATGAGATAATGAAAAATATATTCAATATTAAACCGTAATTTATTTAATTGAAATGCATTCCATAATTTTTCTTCATTCAAGATTTTTTAAATGTTAAATTATTTATATAAATTATATTGTTAAAAGATACATTTAAAAATTAAAAGTTAAAACAACAAAGTTTATAATATATTATTAATATTGTTAGTTTGTTAAAACAAATAAAATTTGATGCATATGAAAACAAAAGCTAAGAGGAAAAGTCTACTGATCATTTTTATACTAGAGATTATATTAGAATTTATAAACGTTTTCTTAATATATAAGAAATCTTTTACTTTATTTTTAAGCTTTTTATACTTCAAGGACATAGTACACATTAACTTTAGTTATTTAGTTTTAGTTTTTTTTTTTTAATTTTTAAAATATGATAAATGTTTATTTATTCAAACACTTCAATTTTATAAGTATTTCATAATGTATTTTCTTAAGAATTTTAGAATAAGTAATTTGTTATATGTTTGTTAGTGAATGCATTCAAACACTTTAAAATAATGCACATGTCAGGTTGGTCAAAATACATCCAAACAAAAATACTTTATTGAATAAACTACTTATGACATAAACTCTTATGTAATAAACTGTTATAAATTAAGTACTTAATTAAATTGTTTACCTAAACAAAACCTATATTTCTTTTTCTTTTATTCAATAGTTCATTTGGTAGACATAAATTTCTAAAGTTTTAAACATTTTAGATTTTATGGGATATTTTATTTGATTAAATTTTTGGAATTACTTTTTATGATAGTCAAACTTTTTTTTTTTTTGAAATACTATGTGAAAACTTAAAAGTAATATAATCAAGGGTTAGAGTTGGAACAAAGTTAGCTCGAATTACTGTGCCACCCATCCAAAAAAAACCGTGAAGTAAAATGGATTTTGGCCACCTAACCCATTTCATCCGTGGATTGTTTAATAACCAAGATGTTAATTTCGCTATGCCAAAAGAGGCAAATCTTAAAATTTTAAAACAATAATTTTAAAAATTTATAAATCTTCAAATAAAAATAAATAATACATAAACATTTAATAATAATTAATACATAAAATCAAAATAAATCCCCTATGCTTCTATTATTTTCTCTCATTATCTATAATAATAACATAACATTTGACTATATATTAGAAATGTTAAAATATATCATATTTGATTTAAATAAATCAAAATAAAATATTTTATTTTTGTAAATTTTTATTATTTTAAGTAACATATTAAATTTTTTTTTTATTTATTTAAAATAAATTATAGAACCCAAAAAAAAATTCTATTTTATTTCTTTGGATAAGTTTATATCTTTTCTATTAGAATTATTTAACTTTTAGAATGAAAATAATGTAAGTTTTATTTACATAAATATTAAAACTCAAGATCAACATGCACGGACAATAATTGTTACTGCTGTTAATGTGGGATGGTGGGACCAACTGTAATCCCAAATGCTCTGACTTGTAGAGTAGTTAATGATTGTCAACATCCACATAACAAGAAAAGAAAGTTTAATGTTGGTACCAGAGTCGCTTGGTTCATTTCAAACAATTTTCGCTCGCAAATCGACATGAGCTTACTAAAAATATAACACTGGGACAATGATACGCATACCCATCCGGTGCCAAATATCATATCATGACTTCTCCGGGTCCATCTACGCAGCAAAAACACCATATAAGGTCCATTTATCCATACTCAAACATAATGCACAAGGCTATAATACCATAGTCCTTAAGAGTTTAATTAATAATACTTTTACAAAAAATATATCAAAACAATTTGTTCGAGATATAAAAAGTGAAGAACTAAAGTCATAACCTTACTTTCTTCACAATGATGCCTCGATCGAGCAATCGCCTCCCACACTCCCGTATCTGGAAAGCGGGATCCTACTGACGCCGAAGAACTGTAAAGAGAGTAAACTCCCCGCGTAGGTTACTCCCCACGTAAATGAACATGCAATGGTCATGTCATAAAAAAATAAAAAATAAATAAAAAAATTCCAATCGAGATTATGCAAACCTAGAATGAAATTCTACATGCCACAGTGAACGAGACGCGAATTCCACGCATGTCCCATATACAATGAGTCCTCAATCGACCCATCAAATCCAAGTCCCAACCGAATTCCTCATCACACAATGTTGAAACCCATTCGTGATAAATCCATCATTCTTGATTATCCACGATCATTTTACAAAAATTCATTCGTTTTCAAAAACTAAAAAGATTTGGATTTTCACCCAATGATCATTTGTTTTCAAAAATCCACGTGGTCTTTTTGCGTCAGTTAATTTTCGGGTTCACCAGCTTCGCAACCTTCCCACACTTTTACAAGCCGCTCACCGATGAATCCATATGTGTAACCAAAAAGGTGAATCTTAAAATTTTCACCCTACATACTTATTTTTATTTTCAAACCAGGCAGATCACTTGACGTTGTCCCATTTTCTCCGAGTCTGACAATCAACACTAAACGAATGTTAATTTACAACTATGCAAACCGGAACTCTCATTGATGCCATTCATGTACTGATCCACCACCCATTCACCTGCTAATAAATAATGACAAACAACCACGACACACACCCATTTTTACATGTCCTCGTGTGCATATGAAATCTAACAATACTACTATGCCATGTCAATACACATATATGGATGTTATATGGACACTTTCATTCCTTCTGTATTACACCATGAATCATTTGACAATTATGTCAATCAACATACAATTTCCAACAAATCACACAAATCATGTCAATATATCCATACATACATACTCCTTATGTTCAAGATTAGACATATCGACATCCAATCAATTACTACCAAGCATGTCAACTCAAACTCAGCAATGACAACCTCATCCCCAAGACTAATTGTGCATAGAGATGCCAACAAACATTCCACACAAATGTCATAAACAAACCAGTGATAGTTCTCAACCCCGCTCTAAAACTAGTCCCCAACATCCTGGGGTAAATTTGGATAAGAAACTATTAAACAACCTTATATAAAATTTATAGTAACATTTGAAAAAATGGATAACTTGAGTTATAGAGGTTTGATTTGAGTGATTCAAAATCCAAACATCAATTTCTCAGATAGAGCTACAATTTTCTTGAAGGATACTAGTCCAAATTCTCACTTTTTCCCAATCGAAAATAAGTCCCAAAAATCTGGACGGTAGGTTCGGCCAAAACATGGCAACCTCGGAAAACGGACCATAACCTGGGTTATATAGGTCCAATTTAGGTGATTCAAAATCCAAACATAAATTTCTCAGATAGAGATACAATTTTCTTGAAGGATACTAGTTTAAATTCTCCCTTTTTCTAACCAAAAACCAGCCTTAAAAATCAGAACAGTAGGTTCGGCCAAAATAGGAAGCCTGTGGCAGTCTTGGAAAATGAACCATAACTTAGGTTATAGAGGTCCAATTTAGGTGATTCAAAAGCCTAACATCAAGTTCTTAGATAGAGCTACAATTTCCTTTAAGGATACTAGTCTAAATTCTTCATTTTTCTAATCGAAAACTAGCCCCAAAAAATGGACATCATATAAGGTCAAAACAGGACACTATTCCCATAACCCATTATTTTGTCAAATAGCCCCTTAGGACAAAAAGGGTCAAACAACCCCTTAGGGTATTAAAACTCAACCAAACAGCCCTAGAATGGAAAATAAACCAAAGTAGGAAGAATCTACCATCTGCTTGGGCGAAGGCAGAAAACTTGAACTCCAGGGACCGAAACCCACGATCTCTCGAGCTCTTAGCAGATCTTGATTAAAAATCCTTTATTTAGATACCACTTTATAACTCTCGTCGCGTAGATGGACTTTAGTTCTTAGCTCAATGAAAACCGAGCAATCGAGCTCCGTAGATCGTAGAGATAAGTTGGAGCTTCTCTCTATACTCTCTCTTCTCCTCTCTCTCTCTCTCTCTCTATGGGTCTTCTTTTTTTCCAACAGAAAATCTGCTCCTTTCCCCCCTCAAAATCTGATTTTCTGCTTTGACTTAAGTCTTAAAAACATGTTTCAATGATGCTTATATGTCCATAAGCTAGTTAGTGTTTAAATACTTGAAACGATTTATTTCCGTCTTGGTTCCAGAGTTGATTTATTTTAAATAGAACTTATCTTGAGTTATTTTAACTCCCAGATTAAGTAATCTGAGTACTAGAAGTCAGCAGGCAGTTCATAGAAAATCGTGAAAAAAAATGATTGTCTTGAGATTCGACGAATTTTTTGGGTAACTAGATTCTTGTCTGAATCAACGGTGAAATCCATTTTTGTCATCCAGAAATCTAGAAAAATTTTCCTTCCTTGCATGAATCATTGGTAATTCTTGTTTTACCATTTTTTTTTTACCATTTTTCGAAAAAATTAAATTTTTTTCGGGTTTTACATGTTCCCTATGTTTTCAAAAACTATTTTCTAGAATAATTTTTTTTAAAAAAAGCAACAAAACAGGGCTTTAAGCACTAAGACAGTTGAGGCAAATTGTCATTCTCATTAATCACATATTTCTTATTTGTGTGCCTAAATTGATACCGACTTTTTTCTTAAGAGTGCATAAACTAAAAAAGAAAAAAAGGAAAAAAGGAAAAAGAATATTTTAGATATAATTAAAACGGTGTAGAATTGGAAATATTTTTTAAACATCATATTTAGATATTATCTTTTAATAAAGCCGTACTTATAGGAAACCCCCCAACATCAACTCACATCTTTATTTTCTTTCTTTTATTCTCCACCTCAACTGCCTTAAAAGAAAACATGAACTGGGAAACTGTAGACCCAAAAAAATTTGCTCACATATTGTATTATTATTATTATTATTATTGTATTATTATTATTATTATTATTATTATTATTATTATTATTATCTTTTAATATTGTTATCTTTATTATTATTTATCATTTATTTATTTCTTTGTTTTTAGTATTATTTTATTATTTTATATTTTTAGTGGAACATTTGTTTTACTTCTTTAAGTCATTATTTCTTTTATTATTAATTAGACATTTTGTTTGTTTTATTTTAAATTATTATTTCTTTTATTATTAATTGGAGTATTTTTGTTTTACTTTATTTTAAGCTATTATTTTTTTATTTTTAATTAGACATTTTGTTTTGCTTTATTTAAGTTATTATTCCTTTTTATTATTAGTGGAGCATTTTGTTTGCTTTTTATTATTAGTGGAGCATTTTGTTTTACTTTATTTTAAGTTATTATTTCTTTTTATTTTTAGTGGAGCATTTTGTTTTGCTTTATTCTAAGTTATTATTTCTTTTTATTATTAGTGGAGCATTTTGTTTGCTTTATTTTAAGTTATTATTACTTTTTATTTTTAGTGGATCATAAAAAAATAAAAAATAAAAAAAGGGAGCCAAAAGAGAGTATAAATATTAGTAGGAGACAAGGAAGAGAAAAAAAAAAGGGAGGCAAGGTGGAGGAGAAGGAAAAAGAAAGGAGAAGAGGAAGGAGGAAAAAAAGAAAGGAAGAGAAGGGAGAAAAGAAAAAAAAAACAAATGGGGAGAAGGGAGAGTTCTTGAGGAGAGAAAAGAGAGAGCCAAAAACTTGAGGGAGAGGTTTTGAGGAAAAAAAAAACAAAGAAGAAGAGAAGAGAAGTGGAAAAACGAGAAAGAGAGAAAGCAAGAATGATTTCGAACGAGGCGGTTCGTCGAGAAATACCGTCTGAGTACTTTTTTCTTGACTTTCTTTTACTTTTCTTTATATAGTTTTTTATTTATTGTCTTATATATATATATATATATATATATATATATATATATATATATATATATATATATATATATATATATATATATATATATATATATATATATATATATAATATATTAGTCATTTAATTTATATTCTTATTATTATTTTTCTTGCAACTATATTGTTGCTTTTTGTTTATTTAATTAAATTGGTTGTTGTTGTCTTTTTGTTTTTTTAATTCAATTTATTTTTCCTTAACATATGGACTATCACCCACCCTTAATTTAATAAAATCCCAATTTTTTTTAAATTTTAATTTCTCAATTTTAAATGTCAAAATTTCAAATTTCAAATTTCTCATTTCAAATTCAAATTTTACACACACACACACACACACACACACTGCCTGCACACTGGTGCAGTTCAAGTCCTACAAATCTCAAATTTCAAATTTGGAAATTTTCAATGTTCAATTTCAAAATTGCAAATTCTAATTTCAAAAATCAAATGTCATAATTTCAAATTTTAAGTTCCACAATTTTCAATTTTAAAGTTTATAATTTATAAAATTCATAATTTCAAAATTCAAGCGATCATTTTCAAATTTCAAAATCTCAATTTTAAGATTCAGTTGTCCTATTCTTAAATTTTGAAAATTCATAATTTTTAAATTTCAAGTCCCAAAAAAATCTCAAATTTCAAATTTCAACTTAAAACTTCTAATTTTCAAAACTTCAATTTCAAACCGGTCTTTAAAAACCTCAAACACACGGTTAATTCTACAATTCCAATAAAATGGAATTTTGGGGAGTTAATTTGTGTAACATATAAATAGACTGGTGGGGGCCCGACATTCATTTTAATAAATAATTTGACATATGATTTATAACTAATTTCTAATTGAATGTTAGGAATAAGTTTGTATTTTGTTATTGTACTATGTGTTTCCCAATTGATGGCGCTTCTAACATGCCGTCCGGTACATTTTTCATATGACTTTGCTTTCGATTACCCATTATATAATGCTTCCGCGTGCTTTTTGTATTGTTATTTAACATCTTTGGTATTCATTAGTTGATTGATCAAAGCGTATTTTCTTTAGTTTGTTTAGTAGGAACCCGACTTTAGGGGCTTAGAGAGTGCTACGGCACCATCGTACCTTCCCAGATAAGTAACGACCCCGGGATAGGCTTCGGTTTTCCCAGGACACTTTTCTTATCAAGAGTCACATTTAGGGTTTTTCTTTCTTGTTTTGTTTTCCCTTTTAAATAAAAACAAAAATGGAATCCGACTCAAGCCGTTTTCTAAAAATGGTTTTTTAAAAATGGTTTCCAATAACATAAAAGCAGTCGCCTTTTGGTGGGAAACGCCTGTTAGACAAAAATGCGGGGTCCACAAAATGGCGACTCCACTAGGGACTGTGAGGGTCAAGCTCAAATATAAATTGGGGAAAATGTGGCTTTTGATTAGCTGATTGATAGATACCTATTTTTGTGTGTTTTTATCTTGATTGTGGTGGCGCATTTGAGTTTTGATTCTTGATTGTACCTTTCACATGCCAAGTTTATTCTTTACCATGCGGTTGGTTGATATCAACGGATTGATTCTTACCGTTCATCTAGTTATGTCCACTTATTTCTCATAGTTGTTATATATTCATCTTATTCATCTTATACGCTTGGGTGTGTGTAGATATGGATGATATACTTGTGCTTTGCATGATTGACTGTTGCATGACTACTCATCTCTTTCTTAACTGCATGTTGCTTGTCTATGTGAGACATACATTTATCCCCTTATCTCCAACTCCCTAGTCTCGGACGACTATGTGTCTTTTGTTGTTATGATTGATATTTGATTGGAGACTTGTTGCTCCTTGTTTGCTCTTCGACCGAGCTAGTGACTAGGAGTAAGGTCTAGTGATGGGCTATATCCATGTTTGAGCATTTGGAAGTGGCCGACATGTTGTCTTGAGTCCGATCTTTGAAGACTTGTATAGCCCAGAGCTAGATTTTAGGATATTTGTATGGCCAGTGTGCTCTTCTTTGTGTTAGATTGATTAGGTTTTTCGGATGCACCCACATATTCACTATACATAGTTTATTTCTGAGTCTTGAGAGTGGAAGGCCTTCACCATAGGCCGCCCCACAGGATGTCGGAGATGCATGTGTGAAGTTAGCGAGCTACACCTTGCATGGAAGCGCCCCGTCTCTTCGGAGACGTGTAGGAAGGTTATTAATACCCTTTGGAAGTGCGATCTCTCCTACTAGGGACCCTTTAGCCTACTTTTTTTAATCTTAACACGACCTTAGGTTGAGTTTAGATCCTGCGATTAGGACTCCCCATCCTGCGTGGGTGCTGTGAGCCTTCAGGGCCGATTTTGTCATGATATGGATCCAAATTCCTCTATTTTGGTTTCCTCTCTATGGTATATAGAGATTGATCAGAGTATTGAGCTTCAATGGGGCAATTTTGTGCATAGTGATAGATTGTTGTCAGTTTTTTCAGAGATGTACAAAGTGTCAGATGCATGAGTCTCATACCGTTCCACCATCAGAGTTGCATTACATTGACCTCACCTTAGCCTTTTTCGATGGGGCATGATGTGTGGGAAAATTTAAACAAAGTCTTCAGTGGTCATGAGTTCATTCTAGTACGCTATTGATTATTTCTACAAAGTCGTGGAGCCACTTCTTATACCAAAGCTAAATGGCCACCTTTATCGGTGCACATTATCTGCTGATATAGGGTTATAAATAGGTTGATGTCGGATAGAGGTCGCGATTTCGAGAGCGAGGAGTCGACACTTTATTCTACGAGATATGGTGTTCAGCACCATAGGTCGTCTGCGTACAAGTCGCAAACTAATGGATCAGTAGAGGCAGCAAACAAGAATATTAAGAGGATTCTGCGTAAGATGATTGAGACTTCTCGAGACTGGTCGGCTTCCTTTAGCATTATGAGTATTGCCTCCTTTCGCACTTCCTACGAGGAGCCACACCTTTACTCTAGTTTATGGCATGGTTGCTAGTTGAGATAGAGATGGGATCATGAGAAGTAGCCACACAAGCGAGAAGATTTCGAGGCGGAGTGGGTTCAGTCACGGCTTGATCAGCTTAGCTTGTTAGATGAGAGGAGATTGAGAGCTGCTGACCATATTCAGGCTTACCAAAGGAAGATGACTCGCTATTTCAAAAAGCGGGTCAAGCCTAGACCATTACAGCGAAGCGATTTGGTTTTGAGAATCCTCAGAGGATTAGTCAACGACCTAGAAATTTTAGACCCAAGCTGGAAGCGGACCTTATTATTAGAGAGTTGACCCGAGAGGGAGGCACATAGTTGATGGACTTAGATGGAAACCAATTCTCGAGCCAACCAATGTGGATCAGCTGAAAAGTTTTCACGTTTGAGACGGTCGGGATGGAGTGAAGCCATCATTTAGGTTAACCCATACTCACCTTATCCTTGTCACTCACATTGTTTTAGTTGCTGGCCATTGAGCCTCACACGCGTATTTTGGCTATTTTCTCTTATAGCCACAACACCTTTTCATACATGGGATAGGGGCCCTTTGGTGTCAGGATCACATGGTTTAGGGATCTTCTGAGTTATGGACACATTGACATGTTCTTTATATCGCCTTACCACATTCACTTCCTTGTATCCGTTTCATTTCATAATTTCTATGCTTTCACCACTTTCTTTCTATCTGACTTCTTGTTCTATCTCATTCTTTCCCACTTAGATTGATGATCTATTCATTTTACTGCATGAGGGTTTGTCATGTCATCCCTTCACTCATTCCATCGACATTTATTCAGAGACTTTTAGTTGAGAGGCTTATGTCATTTCATTGGAGTTGTTTTATTGTACCTTCGTGCTTGGAGATATGTTCATTTATTGTCATATTGGTTTGTCTCTCATTGTTTCATTCAGTCTATGAGCAAAAAAAAAAACAAAAAAACAAAAAAAAACAAAAAACAAAACAAAAAACAAAACAAAAAAAAACAAAACAAAACAAAAAAAAAAAGACAAAAAACAAAAGAAAAAAAAAAGAAAAAAAACTATATATAAATAGATGCACACATATATGTATTCAGTATAAGTATTCATTGAGTTCGTATATGGATTTATGAGTATCATTGTCTTTAGTGTATGTATTACTTGTGGGAGTTCGTATGTGGGTTTCCTGAGATCCTAGTATCATGTGTTTACTTTGAGATTTTATTAGTGGTATATGAGATAGTAGATCCTCTCTAAGGGCTACGAGTTTGTGTCATATTCATCATCAATTTCGACGACATGTCTTCCCATTACAATTATTTGGGTAGATTCATCATATCATCATCGGTTTTTATCCTCTATTCTATCTCTCATTCACCTCTCATTTCTTATTCGCCCTCTTATAATTTGTGAACAGGTTGTCTCTTTCACTACCTCTTACCTGTCTATCTCTTATATTCACACTATATTTACATCATTATTATTAGCACTTCTATTGGATGTTCTTGTGTCCTGGCTCATGAGACTTCTTGTCAACAACGGCATTCCACACATGAGGAATAGGGTTGATCATTAGATTATTTTGAGCCTAGTTTCCCTTCACATTTCTTTTACTTTATCACCTAAAGCCTACATGCAGTACGTAGTGTAAGACCCTTTCTGAGACCATGGGATTTAATGTTTTCTTTGTGACATCTACTTTGATAGGTAATTTGAGACTTGAATCCGATATCCGGACATTAATATGTGGTTTTCAAGGAGATGCCTTGCTAGTGTTGGGATCCATCTACAGTTGCGAGTTCTAGATGACCGAGGTTGCCTTTGTTATTGGGGATCTGAATTTGGGCGAGTTCCTAAACATGCCATCTTGGGGCACCACCCCCTATCTGTCGGGATCATTTGGATGTGTTTGTTTTGTGTGGAAACCAGTTCTTCTAGTGAGATGTCGAGCCATATTCCACCTAATCTTTGGGGGTTTCATCACATCTTTATTGGATGACATGCATGTCATGCTTGGGCACATCCCTTATCCGCCAAGATCAGCAGGAATTTGTTTGTTTGTGCATACAATCGTTATCGAGAGGATGAGTCTTGTTATGACATTTTTGGGATTTCATCATGTTTTGATAGATGCCACACTGGGGCATATCCCTTATCTTTCGGGATCATTTGGACGTGGTTGGTTTGTCTAGACAGTTCTTATCGATGATATGAGCCATTGTAATGACATTTTTGGACCTCGTCATGTTTATGTTGGATGTCATACTAGGGCATACCCCTCTAACTTTGCCTTTACTATCTTCAGTTCAGGCATTCAGACTTCGCCTTAATATTGATCAGATGTTCAGACTTCATCTGCATCACATTTGCTAGCGCAGTAGATCAGACGTTCAGACTTCGTCTTCTACATATCAGGCGTTCAGACTTCACCTTTATATGGATCGGATCCTTCCGGACTTCATCGATTTCACATTCGCTAGCACAGGTCGGACAGACTCCGTCTTACGCATATCCGGCGTTGACTTAACGCGCTTCATATTGATCGAATATTTGAAGCTTGCATCTGCGTCGCGTTGCTAACACCGCGAGTCAGGCGTTCGAGACCGTCTTAACGTATCAAGCGTTCAGACCGCCTTCCTTAACTAGATCAGATGTTCGAGACTTCATCGCATCACATTTGCTACTTCAGAATTAAACGTTGAACCGTCTTACAACGTATACGGCGATCGACTGCCGCTTCATATGGATAAGATATTCAGACTTCATCTGTATCATACTTGCTAGCACCATAGTTAGACGTTCGGACTTTTATCTTACAATATCGAGGCGTTGAACCGCCTTCACCATGGATCAGATCTTGAGACTTCATACGCATCACATTTTCTAGCGCTTCAGCCGAATTAGAGCGTTCGAGACTTAGTCTTCTGCGTATCGAGCGTTCGAACAGCCTTCATATGGTCGAGATATTCAGGGCTTCATACGCATCACATTTGCTGCCTGGCAATTCGAGGCGTTCAGGTTTCGTCACCTCTGCATATCGGGCGTTGAACCGCCTTCATATTGATCGGTCTTCGACTTCCATACGCATCATTTTACTAACACCGCCCAGTCAGGCGATTCAGACCGTCTTCTGCGTATCGAGGCGTTCTCGCCTTCATATGGACCAGATGTTCGGACTTCATCTGCATCGCGCTGCTTCAGCGAATTAGGCGTTAGAGACTTAGTGCCTGCGTATCGGCGTTGAACCGCGCCGCATAGATTCAATGGCCGAACTTCATACGTATCATACTTGCTGCTTTGCAGTTAGGCGTTGAACCGTCGCCACAGCGTATCGGCGTCGAACCGCCTTCATATGAATCGGATGTTGAACTTCATCGCATCACATTTACTTTGCTTCAATGGTCGGCGTTGAAGCCGCCTTAATATGGATCGGATGTTGAACGTCTGCGTCATTTGCTAACCTGGCCAGTCGGGCGTTCGGACTTAGTTTTACCATGGCGTTAGGCCGCTTTAATATAGATCGAATGTTGAACTTCATAGCCATCACATTTGCTAACCGCAATTGAGACGTTCGAACCGTTTTTACGCATATCGGCGTTGAACCGCCTTAATATGGATCAAATATTCGAACTATGCATCACATTTTGCTGCAAGCAGTCGAACAGATTGGGCCGTTTTACGTAGTATCGGCGTTCGAACCGCTTCATATAGATCGGATGTTGAGAATTCATCGCATCACATTTGCCTTTCGGCGAATTGACGTTGAACTCCGTCGCCTGCGTATCGAGCGTTCGAACCGCCTTCCTATGGATCGAGATGTTGAACTACATCTGCGGCTTACATTCGCTAGCTGGCCCAGTGAGCGTTCGAACCGTCTGCGTACTCCGAGCGTTCGAACTTACGCCATTATATGGATAAGATGTTGACTTCATACGCTCGCATTTGCTAGTATTGATCGAGCCGGTCGAACCGTCTTACGCATAAAGGATTGAGATTCGTCTTTATATGGATCGATGTTCGGACTTCATCATATCACATTTTTAGCATTGCGAGTCGGAGCGTTAGGCTTCATCTTACGCATATCAGGTGTTTAGACTTAGCCTTCATATTGATCGGATGTTCGGACTTCATACGCATCACATTAATGCTTCGATGGAATCAAGCGTTCGAGACTTAGGTCTTACAACGTGTCGAGGCGTTGAACCGCCTTAATATGTATCAGATGTTTACACCGCATTTGCATCACATTTGTTAGCATCGCAAATCAGACGTTCAGACTTTGTCTTCTACATATCAGGCGTTCAGACTTTGCCTTCATTGGATCAAATGTTCAGACTCCATATGTATCACGTTTGCTAGCATCACATTTCGACGTTCGGACCGTCTTAACAAATAAAAGTTGGACCGCCTCTGCATACACACATCTTGGATAAGGGCATTCAGGTTTCACATTTGTGTTTCCTCGTTTCGAGGCCAAACGATGATGTCTTCACCATAGTTAATTTCTCGAGCACTTTGATCACATGGTTTATTTCCGTTGTCGTACTCTCTACTTGTTAGCTTATGAGTTTGTCCATGATGGGTGTTAATTGCTATACAATGCACATGACCATTCACATCACGGCCAAGACTCTGGAATTTTCGTTGTTTAGTTTTCGATATAAGTTTCACCTTTGGGGACCTTCTTAGAAAGCTTGGATCTATGTCGTGAAACTCTTGCCATAAGTGTTGTTTTTGTCCTTTTGTTGTTTGCTTTTGATGTTTTTTAAGAACTTCTTTTATAGTTGTTTGGTTAATCGAGTGCGGTGTTAACTGTGGGCCTTTAGGGTCTCTTTTTATTCTTCGATGGGTTCATCTCACTTCACTCACTTTTCACTTTCATTTTTACTTCGTGCTCGTGTTAAGCTATACTCATGAATTCTATCGAGGGACATGTTGTAGACCCCAAGGATTTGCTCACACATTATTATTATTATTATTATTATTATTATTATTATTATTATTAGTGTATTATTATTATCTTTTATTTATTATTTATCTTTTATTATTATTTTATCAATTTTTATTTATTTCTTTGTTTTTTAGTATTATTTTATTATTTTTATATTTTAGTGCAGGAACATTTTTGTTTTGCTTTATTTTAAGTCATTATTTCTTTTATTATTAATTGCTGGAGCATTTTGTTTGCTATTTTAAATTATTATTTCTTTTATTAATGAGTGGAGCATTTTGTTTTACTTTATTTTAAGCTATTATTTTTTTTATTTTTAGTGGAGCATTTTGTTTTGCTTTATTTTAAGTTATTATTTCTTTTTATTATTAGTGGAGCATTTTGTTTGCTTTTTATTATTAGTGGAGCATTTTGTTTTACTTTATTTTAAGTTATTATTTCTTTTTATTTTTAGTGGAGCATTTTGTTTTGCTTTATTCTAAGTTATTATTTCTTTTTATTATTAGTGGAGCATTTTGTTTGCTTTTTATTATTAGTGGAACATTTTGTTTTACTTTATTTTAAGTTATTATTTCTTTTATTTATTTTAATTAGACATTTTTGTTTTGCTTTATTCTAAGTTATTATAAATTTTTTATTATTAATTAAGAGCATTTTTGTTTGCTTTATTTTAAATTGTGTACTTTTTATTTTAGTGGATCATAAAAAAATTAAAAAAAATTAAAAAAAAAAAAGAGCCAAAAGAGAGTATAAATATTAGTAGGAGGAACCAAGGAAGAAAAAAAAAGGGGGAGAGCCAAAGGTGGAGGAGAAGGAAAAAAGAAAAGGAAGAGAGGAAGGAGGAAAAAAAGAAAGGAAGAGAAGGGAGAAAAGAAAAAAAAAAACAAATGGGGAGAAGGGAGAGTTCTTGAGGAGAGAAAAGAGAGAGCCAAAAACTTGAGGGAGAGGTTTTGAGGAAAAAAAAAAAACAAAGAAGAAGAGAAGAAGTGGAAAAACAAGAAGAGAAGAGAAACAGGGAGAGCGATTCGAACGAGGGGCGGTTGGTCAGGGAACTACGAATCCTGCAGTACTTTTTCTTGACTTTTTACTTTTCTTTTATATAGTTTTTATTATTGTCTTGTATATATATATTATATTAGTCACATTTAATTTATATTCTTATTATTTTCTTGTAACTATATTGTTGCTTTTGTTTATTCCCCAATTAGATTAGTTATTGTTATGCTTTTTGTTTTTAGTAATTCAATTTATTTTTAAGCGTATGGTATGGCATGCATAATTTAATAATCCCAATTTTTAATTTTAATTTCTCAATTTTAAATGTCAAAATTTCAAATTTCAAATTTCTCATTTTCAAAAATTCAAATTTTCAATTTTAAGATTCAAGTCCTACAAATCTCAAATTTCAAATTTCAAATTTCAAATTTCAATGTTTCAATTTCAAAATTGCAGAATTAATTTCAAAAATCCAAAATGTCATAATTTCAAATTTTAAGTTACACAAATTTTCAATTTTAAAGTTTATAATTTATATAAAATTCATAATTTCAAAATTCAAGCGATCATTTTCAAATTTCAAAATCAATTTTAAGATTCGATTGTCTATTCTTAAATTTTGAAATTCATAATTTTAAATTTCAAGTCCCAAAAAATCTCAAATTTCAAAATTTCAACTTAAAACTAATTTTCAAAACTTCTAATTTCAAACGGTCTTCAAAAATCTCAAACACCTGAAGTTAATTCTACGATTCCAATAAAATGGAATTTTGGGGAGTTAATTGTGCTCAACGTATAAATAAGAACAGATTGAGACAAACGTTGCATTTAATAAATAATTTGACATATTATTTATAACTAATTTCCTAATTGAATGTGAATAGTTTGTTTTTTGTTATTGTCTTAATATTGTTTCCCGATTGATAAGCGACACAACTTGTGCGTCCAGGGTACGCATTTTTCCATACCTGACTTTGCTCGATTACTTATTTATATATGTCTTGCATATTTTTGTATTGTTATTAACTATCTTTGGTATTCGTTAGTTGATTAATTCAGCGTAATTTTGCTGGTTGTTTAGTAGAGACCCGAACTTTGGGAAGCAGAGTCTTCTGGCTTCCATACGTACCTTCCCAGATGGAGTAGCACGACCACGGACTGGCTGATTTCTGGGCCTTGCGCACTAACATCATGAAGTCGGCATTTAGGGTTTTTTAACTCTTTATTTTGTTTCACTTTTAAAATATGAAAATAGTGGCTATTCCAGCTTAGTTTTCGAAAAATGTTTTTAATAAAAGCGAGTGCCTTCTTTTAAAGTGGGACAGCGTAATAGCCAAAATACGGGGTCGCATAGAAGCCACCTCCAGAAGGGAGTGATAAATATAATTTAAAGAAAAATCAATTTTTTTATTGTTAGGCTTAATTTTAATTTTCTTTTTATTTTCCTTCATTTTTCTCATCAATAAAACAAAGCATCTTGCAACGCATGATAATCAAAGAAAAACGAAATAAGGGAATCAAAACTTAGAAAAAAAAGAGAATGACAGAAATTAAAGAAAAACGAAAACTGGGAAACCTCGTTCAAGAAGGGGTAAATATAATTTAAAGAAAAATCGATTTTTTTATTGTTAGGCTTAATTTTAATTTTCTTTTTATTTTCCTTCATTTTTCTCATCAATAAAACAAAGCATCTTGCAACGCATGATAATAAAAAAAAAAACGAAATAAGGGAATCAAAACTTAGAAAAGAAGGAATAAAAGATAATGAGAAAATTAATTGAAAGAAAAACGAAAACAGGGAAACATTCATTACAAATGGGGTATGGATCTCTTACCCTTTCTTTAATTAAGATCTCTCTCTTTCTCGACTCTTTAAATTCAAACTAGCAAAAGGGAGAGTGCGTTGGGCATGTGAGGGTGAATATGAGTCTACAAAGGTGATATGAATATCGACCTCATATACCCAACAGGAACTCTTCCTCTTCTT
The DNA here is from genome assembly GCA_016808115.1 of Tetrastigma voinierianum. Taxonomy (NCBI): domain Eukaryota; kingdom Viridiplantae; phylum Streptophyta; class Magnoliopsida; order Vitales; family Vitaceae; genus Tetrastigma; species Tetrastigma voinierianum. The sequence goes on along the minus strand of JAEQBH010003479.1, from coordinate 99,054 downwards.
CTTGTCTTTTTTGTGACAACAATCGAGGCCACCTCCCTACCTCTAGCCAGGAGAACCCCACGACCCGGTTTCTAAGGTTGGGGTTGGGGTGTGAGGTCGGGGTAAAGTAGCTGGTTCACCTCCCTCCTATTAAAGGCTCCCTTTGGTGACTACCTCCGACCCACCCCAGTCTTGGGCTGACTTCTAAGTGAGGGACCCGAGGCTGACGCTCCCTCCATGACCTACCCACTAGCCTCGGCCCCATCAGAAGTTGGGCCTAACTCCACAACAGGACCCACACTAGGGCTCGGCCACTTAACCACTTGCCCCCCTGGGCCTGTTCCCATCCCCTCAACTTTTTCTCTTCATCTGCCATAATCCACAGGAACCATGTACGGGGTGGGCATCCATTAAATATTTTATTGAATATTTGATTTTTAAAATTTTATTATTTGTGGACCATATTAAATATTTCTTTATTTATTTAAAATTAAATTAGTACAGAATGTAAAAAATATTTTATATTTTATTTCTTGATAAGTTTATATCTTTTCTATTTGAATTATTTAAGTTTTAGAATGAAAATAATGTAAGTTTTATTTACGTCAACCAAACTATCAATCTAAGTCATACATGGGATAAAATAATTGTACCATATACACAAGGGATGGTGGAATTGGACGATGGACCCTTAGAATCCAATGCCGGACTTGTAGAGTATCTATTGCTTGATTGTTTTACTCTCCATATAAATCAGAAAATAAAGATTAACATTGAAAATTTAGGAGTTGTTTGGATAAAAGAATTGTACTTAAATTCTTTTTTCCTATTTCATAAATAGTCGGGTATATAATTATGATAAGACAATCGTGATTGGACTCTTACGGACTACAATCAAGTATTTTATTTTCATATTTTATATTTAAATATGAATAAATGAGTTTCGATGAAATGAGATATCGAGGTGGTACCAGGAAATAACTGGGAGTGTCATGTGTAGTTGAGATGCTTGGTTAGTTCTTCAATAATTAGGTGCGAAATTACTTAAGATAGAAATTTCATAGGATTGACGGGTTGTCAACAGGACACCCGAAAATTAAGGCATCACAATATGGGTCTACAAAGATGATATGAATATCCACTCCCACATACTGACGAAACTCTCTTTGCTTTTCTTGTCTTTTTTTTTCAAGTTTGTCATTATAAGTAATGCATATTTAGCATTTGTGTGTGCCTAAATTGATACTGACTTCTTGAGGAAAAACTTGGGAGTGCACATAAACTAAAAAAGGAAAAGGAAAAATGAAAAAAGAATATTTAGATACTCATTAAAACGGGTTAGAATTGGAAATATTTTAAACATCATATTTAGATGTGTATCTTTTAATAAAGCCGTACTCATGGGAAACCCCCCAACATCAACTCACATCTTTATTTTCTTTCTTTTATTTTCCATCTCAACTGCCTTAAAAAAAAAACATCAAAACTCAAAATATAATAAAAGGTACAAAAAAAAAAAAAAAATTCAAAACTTAGAAAAAAAGAGAATGACAGAAATTAAAGAAAAACGAAAACTGGGAAACCTCATTCAAGAAGGGGTAAATATAATTTAAAGAAAAATCGATTTTTTATTGTTAGGCTTAATTTTAATTTTCTTTTATTTTCCTACATTTTTCTCATCAATCAAACAAAGCATCATCTTGCAACGCATGATAATCAAAGATAAACGAAATGAGGGAATCAAAACTTAGAAAAGAAGGAATAAAAGATAATGAGAGAATTAATTGAAAGAAAAACAAAAACAGGGAAACATTTATTCCAAAGGGGGTATGGATCTCTTAAGTCTTACCACTTTAATTCAATAAACAAAGAAACCCCGATGGTGACTCTCTTCTTTTGTTTGTTGTTTCGGCTACTCTCAAATCTTGAATGATATTATCTTTTAATAAAGCCATTATGAAACCCCAACATCAACTCACATCTTTATTTTCTTTCTTTTATTTTCCACCTCAACTGCCTTAAAAAAAAAAACATCAAAACTCAAAATATAATAAAAGGTACAAAAAAAAAAAAAAATTTCAAAACTTAGAAAAAAAAAAGAGAATGACAGAAATTAAAGAAAAACGAAAACTGGGAAGCCTCGTTCAAGAAGGGGTAAATATAATTTAAAGAAAAATCGATTTTTTTATTGTTAGGCTTAATTTTAATTTCCTTTTTATTTTCCTTCATTTTTCTCATCAATAAAACAAAGCATCTTGCAACGCATGATAATCAAAGAAAAACGAAATAAGGGAATCAAAACTTAGAAAAGAAGGAATAAAAGATAATGAGAAAATTAATTGAAAGAAAAACGAAAACAGGGAAACATTCATTACAAATGGGGTATGGATCTCTTACCCTTTCTTTAATTAAGATCTCTCTCTTTCTCGACTCTTTAATTCAAACTAGCAGAAAGGGGAGAATTGCGTTGGGCATGTGAGGGTGAATATGAGTCTACAAAGGTGATATGAATATCCAGCCTCATATACCCAACGGAACTCTTCCTCTTCTTCTTGTCTTTTTTTCTTCGACAACAATCGAAGACACCTCCTCTGCTTCCTAGCAGAAGAACCCCACGACGGTTTTTCTAAGAAGACAATGAATTATTTATTGTTAGAAGAGTTTGGGCCCTTTGGGGGGGACGTGGGCTCAGCCACCCCACCCCTCCCATCCCCTCCCATGTTCTGATTTATTGTCTTTTTCATTTGGAACGTGGCAACACGATTTTGGACCATTTATAACCACACCACACCTGTTCCTTGCACCATCAACCACAAAGCCTCTTCTCTCCTTTCCCCACGTCGGTTCACAGTTTTTGATTGATTTTTTAATCTAATTTTTTTTAATTAATTAAATTTAAAGACTATTTCAAAAAATAAAAATAAAAAAAATAATTGCTGAGCGGTCTTTCGCGCCTTTTAACTGATCTGAGAAATCTTGAGCGAAGAGCGTTCACGTGGCCCCTTTTTGGGGGTGTTTCGGTCATTTCAGGAATGAAAAACTTAAGAGCGTTCGCCACGTATTAAATTGAAAAAATAAAATAATCTAAGGATAAAAGTTTTTAAATTAAATTACAGTTTTTAAATTAAATTTAAATAAAAGTTTCAAAAGTTGGTTAGAATTAATTAATTTTTTTTTTAAATGGATTATTTGAGAAGGCCAAAGAAAACGTTTCAAAAGTTCAAAACACGATTCCCAATAAAAGTCAGTGATATCTTCCTATCCGCTCCGTTTTCCTCGCCTTTCTTAATTAGTTTAATTAATTAATATACCATTTTACTTAAAAAATTAATTTTAAGTTTCTAAAATTACAAATTTTCAAAGTTTCAAAAAAAAAAAATTACAATTTTTTACATTTTGTTAAAAAAATATAAATTTAATTTGTTTTTTTTAAAGTCACTTTACAAATTTCTAAATTTTATAAAATTTTGATAATTAAACTTTATAAAAACCTTATTACTTTTTTATTTTGTAAATAAATACAATCAAAACGATTTTTTTTTTAACTTCAAAACGATTGTTATAATAATGCATATTTCAAAACATTTTTTTCAATATTAATTTTTAGTTTAAACTAGTTATAGTCAATTAATTTTAGTTGAAAATTTATCAAAATTTTCAAGTCATATAACTAATTTTATTCGATGGAAGATAAGTATCTGAAAAAACACGTCATATTATTTGTTGGAGCCATTCCATAAAGGAATACACGGCATCATGTGCAAGAATAAAAATATTGATTTTAATGGATAAATTGACATTTGAATTTTATGGATATATCATATCATTTTAAAAATTAATCAGATAATGCTTATCTTTTTGAAAAACTATAATGATTGTAATATTAAGAATTTAAATACATATTATTGGAATTTACCTATTAAAAATAAAATTTATTATTATAATTACGTTTATTAAAAAATTCAGAATATAACGTTTCACTTTTAAAAATTGTCATTCAATGAAAATAATTATAATATTGGCCAAATATATATTAATATGTAGCTAAACGTGTAGGTGAGATGGACCAAGGTTTTTACAGCTTAAACAAAGCCCAGTATGTGGAAACTTAAGAAATTATGTTATTATTATTATTGCCATTTTTGTGTCAATAATTTATAATTAAAATATATATTCTACAATTTACCTTATCAATTAGTATTTTATAAAATATTATAAATTTATTAATATATATTATATTTAAAAATATAATTGGTAATTCTTGGAAGTGGGAGATAATTTATCTAAATATATATGAAGAAACATTCATGAGTGGTAAAAAGCTCACAGATGGCTCGGTGATAAGAGCTTGCCAATCTAAGTGTCATATCCTAATAGGAGAGACTACCGCACATGTATAGCTGTCAAATCCCCTGGGATTTGGAGTTCAAATTTTGGGAATGTAGGTTGTTTTAACAGCAGTAGTTGACACTAAAATAAATTAGTATTCAGGAGGCTCAAGTTTCGTTTGTTTTTGAGCAATATTGAAATTAAATAATTTTAAATTAAAGTGTTTATTTTGAAATTTTCCGCATTTATTCTTGAAATTTTTAAAAAAGTTCGAGTCAAAAAAAGTGAAAATATTTGGCTTTTACATTGAGGAAAAAGTCATTACCAATAAAAATAAAGAAACTGTCATTCTTTCCATGAGAAGAAAATTTATGATATATCTTATTAGGTATTGACGGGAGGGTTTGGGACGGGGTGGTCCCATCCCGACTCGGCTCGTTTATTTTTTTCAATTCGAAAACATACAGTTTAAAAAATTAAATAGAATGGGGTGGAGATGAGAGAAAATTACCAGTTCGTACAGTTTACGTTAATTTTGTTTTTATTACAATTTTAATTTTTTATATTTGTTTTTATTTTTTATTATATTAAGTGTGTTTTGCAAAAATAAAAATATTATAATTACATAAATTATTTATTTAAAAACATTGTAATAATAATTATTATTTATATTAAAGTATAAAAATAAAATAATAAAAAATTAATTTTAAAATATATTCGGGCAGAGCTTGTGTGTATTTGGATACATGGGATTCGTATTCTTGTTTGGGTCATAGTTTACGTAAACGATTTATTATTTTAAGTTTAGAATTTTATTTTTAAATGAAGCTTGCTTGAAAATCATTTATTGATTTTCGAGATTTTCGTAAAAATCTAGATCCCGCCTAATCATTTGGCTTGACTTCTCCTTTGAGAGAAATGGGAAAAGGGCACAAGCATGCCAGTCGACAAAACTTTGGCGTCAGCTGGCATTTCTGAGGCGAATTTACGCGGCGTGATCAGTTTAAATTATCGAATCTAGAAGAAGAATTTTTAGAAGAACTGTGAGCTAGTATAGCGATTTATTATTTTTATCGTTTTGTATTTTTGAAAATTTATTTTAAGGTTTACAAATAGTAGCAATGCGAGCGATGCCGGTTGAAAAATAAGCGGCAAGATTCGCCAGATTAAATTAAATTAAAGCTTGTGTTATTAAACGGCGAGACGGGGAAGCCAGTAATGTAATTAAATTCTTTGTTGTAGTCACTCTGCTATTCTGCAATGTTAAAAAAACGAAGCGAACATCTTGTCTTATTAAATCTTGTCGATATTAAGCCGAAAAATTATTCGGCGTTAAGTAAAAAAAGCAACAGCGCCTAAATTTAAAGGTATTTTAAATAATTGTATAATGTTTTTTAAAACAAAATTTGATTTGAAAGCTTTGAATGTATTCAACACGAGCAAACCAAGATTTAAGGTGAATGAAAGCAAAAACTAATATTGTGTAATATTGCAGAATTTAAATGGAGGTATTTATTATTTAATACATGCCACATCCAGCGGGGCAGGGGTTCTCTCTCTGTTTGGTTCAAAAGAACACGATTCGCCACCAAGGAAAGAAAACATTTGAAGCTATAAACTAAGTTATAATTGACATTGATTGGGTCCACTTATTAACAGACGTGACCCACCCTTAGCCAAGGTAGAGAAGATCCAACTTAGAATCGTTTTGTAATATTGTTTCCATGGCATATATGTATTTAGGATGAACTGGTTCTGGTCCTGTGGTCCTGGTGGGACTTCTTTGGGAGGGGGCTTCACGTGGTCTCTATTGGTCCCCCCTTTAGTAAATTCTTTAAACCACTTGCAAGTTGCAAGTTGCAACTATAATGGTATCCATTTGAGTCTTTGAAAAGACATGGTTGATTAAGAAAACTTTTAGTTTAGTTAAGAAAATTTTGTTCTAATCAAAACCGAATATGAAAATTTGTTATATTTGTCTTTGATTTCGTTTTGAAAATCGTTTAAATGCTGAATTTAGGTTGAAAATACGTTTCGTTTGTTTGCAGATTTGGTTGAATTTAATTCGAACAGAGAACAGCTTTCATGTTTGGTCGTATATAAAATGTTGAAAATAGTGGTCATTTTAACATTTTGAAATTTGTTTTCGTGCCCCCGTGCTATGCTTAGCAGCGTTCCTTTGTTTCGAGCAGTTTGAATAGAGAAAACGTAAAATTTTCTACCTCTTAAACGGTCGTAAATATGCGGTGATGATACGATTCACCATATAATAAAAATATAAAAACTTAAAATTACTATTTTATATTTAACCTTTTATTCATCAGATCCCACAATTCCAATCATTAATTTAATGCATTTTATGAAAATAATGTGATTGAAAATCCAAAAAATTGTGTTGGATGTGTTTTGAATTTTTTTTTTTTTTTTTTTACTTTTTTGTGAGAAAATACATTAATATTTTATTTATAATTGATTTATAATCTTAAGAAAATATTTTATAAAACTCTTACACATAAGCCTAGAGAAAAACTAAGAAGATGTGTAGACCCTAAAATTTGTCCTCTTTATTATTTTATTTTTATTTTTATTTCTTAGGCCCATCTTATCTCCCATTTTTGAAATATTAAATTTCAACCTTTCTTTTTTTCCCAAACACATCACAACCGTCCATTCATTTTGAATCCTAATCCCCTAAATGCACACAACCCCCTTTCTCTAGCGGTGGACTAGTTCCTCTCCCGACATCTTCTTCTCATTTTCTTTCTTCCTTTCCTTTTCTCCGTTCTTTCTTCCTCTCCTTCCCTTTGCTCATTCCATTTCTCCGTTTTCTTACATATTTTTCTTTCTCTTCTCAATTATTTCTTTCGTACCCGCACACACATTACCCTTGTTCACTCGATCCAATAACATCGCCAATATCATGAAAACAGTAGAGAATAATTAAAATATTTTTATTAATAAATGATGCTTTTTTTAAAAGCTCTTAAAGTTTTAGGATATTATTATTAATTTATTTCTTTTTCATTCCAATATCTAGTAATGCAATACAATAAGGGGTGTGTTGAAGCATTAAAATGTCGATTCATTTTTAATCACATTAAAGTATTTGGATTAAAATTAAAGAATGGGGTATGGAATGAAAATTAATTAAGGGAGTAATCAAATCCTACTTTTAAGTATAATTTTGATTTATTAGATAAAAATAGTATTTTGATTTAAGCCTTACTGCTTCAAAAATATATAAAAAGCTTAAAATTATTATTTTATCTTATTTTTTTGTTCATATCGAGCCGATGGATTAAATCTTTTGATTGGCAAATAGCAGAATAAAATAAATTATTTTCTTTGAAAATAAAATAAAGTGATGATTTTCTTAAAGATATTTTTAAATAAAAGAATGAGAAAAGGAAATATCGCATTCTGAAGATAGTTTTGTAATTACCGTTTTTTAAATATCGCCAAAAATATAAAAGCACTAATAAGTAATTTGCATATAATTTGCTTGTCAAACCCTTTTAGGTCCTGGATTTGACCTTCCTATTAATTTGCTTCAAAACTATTTTCTAATTTCAATCTTGATTTTATATATAAGTCAAATTAAGAAATAATAATTATTTTTCTAATTTTTTACCAAAAAAATTATCTTCATCAATTTAAAAATGTTTTAAAATTCATACATTTTTTAGTTATTTCCTAAAATGACTTTTTACATCATAATATCCAACAAGATTACACGAAAATAATTTATTTTTTAAAATTTCTTACAAATAAATTACAAAATAATTTTATATTTTTTTATTAAAAATATAAAATCCTAAATCTCAAAGTTTCAAAAATCAGATATTACTATTAAAAAAATGAGAACTAATTATGTAGCTTATTGTTTGACCAAATAAAATAGGTATTGGGTAAATAATTATCATTTATATATTTTTTTTAAACTCTTTAAAATCTTGTGATATGGTATTATTGTCGATTTATTTAAACTTTTAAGTAAAGCAAATCTTAAAATGAAATATTGATAGTTAAAAGTGGATTAAACTAATCCAAACACTAAAAGGAATCGAATCGAATTATTGATTCGAATTCAGTATAAATAAGAATGGAAAGGGATTCTTGATTCCCCATTCCTCATTACCATGTTAAAGCAGTACTAAAATGAAAATAAATCATAATTTAAAAGTACAAGATTTCTAAATTAGTCCAAACGGTAAGAATCGAAGATAGTGTGTTAAGATTTCCTTGAGAAATAGGAATGGAAAGAGATTCTTCATTTCCATTCCTCATTTCAATGTACCAAAGACGCCCTAAGGGTTGCCCTTAAGACCTAGCTAGGTGGTTAAGAGCTCATGTGCAAAGTAATAATGCAAAGTAAATAGATGTTAAAAGAAAAAAATATATACTATCAAGGATAAAGATTGTAAAAGATCATGCAAACCTGGAATTTGCTCACTCAATCCTTTTGATGAGATGAATTACCAGTGAAGCTCTCTTCACCGCATACAAGATTTCTGATGTAACAAGTCAAGAAGGAACTTGGACCATAACAAATGCTTGATAAAAATCCTCCATACAATAAGCAATGGAAGCCAAGCTTATACATATTTATCCTCTCTTGGTTGGTGTCTCGCTGTGCTTCATACTCATTAATACTTTCTTCATGCTGACTCGAAGAATCCATGGAAGTGCAGCCTGAGTGAGCCAGAAAATCCCAGATCTTGGAAGTTTCCATCTTTCCCAGCCAGTTGGAATCACTGGGATCTTTAAATAATTTACAAAGATGGTGTGCCTGGATCAGAGAACTCCAAACTTTTGGTGTAATACTTGAGATACAGTTAAGGAACTGCTTAGATATGTTCTCCAATCCTCCATTCTGAGCTTCACTCCCAAAAGAATTGGCTTCGAATTTATCTGCTAGTGAGCACTTATAGCATTTATGACTCTGAAGAGACGAAAGGTTTAGAAGAGGCAACCTCCATTGCACAAAGGAATTCCAAAGTGAGCTTCTAGCAAGACTTAAAAGGGACTCCCCAGCATTCATCCAGAAGTTTGCAGTTGAAGCGATCAAAGAAGAATCAGAGAGGAAAAGATGGTGGGTTGCACCTACAATGCAACAAGTATGCTGCACTGGTCTTACTCAAGCTCAAGGCTTCCAACTCATCCCCATCCATTTCAGAATGCGGATCCAGTAATTGACTAGCACGAACTCTGTATGCAGATGCCAGAGTTGTGTAAGTGGCTAAAGAGAGATGGTGCAGGGCATGCAATCTGATATTTGCTCGCGATTTTCCCACAATTGGTTCTAACTGCTCATCTAAGAAGACCTTGAATTAAGCACATTCTCAAGCATCTCACAGCAAGCTTCAGGGTTGCCAACTGACAAATAATCAGCTATGGCATCATCTACAAAATCAGTCAACTCTCTGATTTCCTCATCTATGTTACTCTCAGCCAAAATTTCCTACAGAGAAGAACAGAGAAATGTCAGTCCTTGTTTCATGACAGTACTAGAATCCATGCACTTCAATTTCAGATAAAAAAAATGCTTGTCAAGTTCAGACTTAAAGTTGATACAGAAATATTGAGAGCGTTGCACAGTACCAAGTGGTCGCCAAAGCATAATCCATGTGGACAAGGGAAAGGATAAAACAGGATGAGAAAAGCTGCTATGAGTTACTTAATAGCTTTTCCTGGTTCCAATTGATATCGAGAAAAAGACTCCAATTCCTGTCAGCCTTGTGAGAAGGAAAAAACAGATGCCACTAGGGACATAAAATGAAGAAAGTCAGAAACAAAAGATAGGAAAGGTGAAGAATAAAATAAAGAGAAGACATACAAATCTTGTAAGCAGCTCTAATTGCAAATGAGGTGGTTGACTTGAAGGTGAGAAGCTCTAGAGCTGGTTTTGTTTTCAAGTTGGACATAGTGTGGAGTTTATATTTGGTGGAACTTTTCTCCTTTCAGCAATGGAAAAAATAGAGTTTGGACTAAAATGGACAAAGTGGATTTATTTTTTGATTGTGAGGATGTCAATCTTAGCCAATGTTTCTTCTCCAGATTTCTTTCAGACATCTAGAGGCTTGTGGCAGGGTGATCCTCTCGCCCTATCTCTTTGTGATTGTCATGAAAGTTCTTAAGTTGTATAATCTCTAGGGCTGGCTAAAGAAGAACATCGAAAGAAAATGCAGGGAACAGGTGAAAGGGTGGAAATTTTGAGGTGAGGATGGATTTTCTATGGAAAAAGCTTTGCAAACATGTGGGATGGGAGAGGAAGAGGAGGACAGTGGATGCATTTCAAAGGTCCTTCAAGATTGGGAAATGGAGGGTGGTCTAAAAGATTGAAGGGAATCACGACTTAAGTCGTATAACATTTCACTGCATGCTGAATTTAGAGTGGACTTCCCAACCAAAGAACACTCTTACGAGATCATGTTTTCTCACATAAGAAACTTTATGTGATTGAAAGAAAAACGAAAAGAAGGAATAAAAGATAATGAGAAAATTAATTGAAAGAAAAACGAAAACAGGGAAACATTAATTACAAATGGGGTATGGATCTCTTACCCTTTCTTTAATTAAGATCTCTCTCTTTCTCAACTCTTTAATTCAAACAAGCACAAAGGGGGAATTACGTTGGGCATGTGAGGGTGGATATTGGTCTACAAAGGTGATAAGAATATGAATATCCACCCTCACAGACCCAACGGAATTCCTCCTCTTCTTCTTTTCTTTTTTTCTTCGACAACAACCTCCTCGCTCCCAGCGTATAACCCACGACGCTTTTCTTGGGTACAGGTGTTGGGGCCTGGGTCGTGGGCTTTAGTTCCACCTCCCTCCTATTAAAAAGGCTCCACTGGGCTGACTACCTCCAAACTTCACTAGTTCCGGCCAACTTCTCTTGCATAGACCTGAAATATCAAGTCGGGCTCCTCCAGCCTCACCCACTCACTCGGTCCCATCAAGTTGGGCCTAACTCCACAACAGACCTGTTTACCAGGGCTCACACTTAACCACTTGCCCCTGCCTGTTCCCATCCCCCTCAACTTTTTTCTTTTCATCCGCCAATCCAGAACCATGTACTGGCTGCATCCATTAAATATTTTATTGAATATTTGATTTTTAAAATTTTATTGGCCAGGACTATATTAAATATTTTTTTATTTATTTAAAATTAAATTAGTACAGAATGTAAAAAATATTTATATTTTATTTCTTGATAAGTTTATATCTTTTCTATTTGAATTATTTAAGTTTTAGAATGAAAATAATTTAAGTTTTATTTACGTCAATATTTAAACTATCAATCTAAGTCATACATAGGGACAATAATTGTTACCATATACACAAGGGATGGTGGAATTGGACGATGGACCCTTAGAATCCAATGCCGGACTTGTAGAGTATCTAATGCTTGATTGTTTTACTCTCCATATAAATCAGAAAATAAAGATTAACATTGAAAATTTAGGAGTTGTTTGGATAAAAGAATTGTACTTAAATTCTTTTTTCCTATTTCATAATATGCAGATATAATTACGATAAGACAATCATGACGACTTTACCGACCACATAATCAAGATTTTATCTTCATGGCTTTACATTTAAATGAATAAACGAGTCACGAAACGCAGATCGAAAGGCACGAGTAACTCCGGTGTCCACATGTGAATGGCACCGTCATTACATTAATTGTGCGAAATTACTTAAGATAAATTTCAGAGGATCGACATCGGTCAACAAGGCCAACTAAACTCCTCCCACATACCCAACGAAACTCCTCCTCTTCTTCTTGTCTTTTTTTTTTCAGGCTTATCTCCAAAAGTTTGTCATTCTCATTAATCACATATTTCTTATTTGTGTGCCTAAATTGATACTGACTTTTTTCTTGGGGAAAAACTTAAGAGTGCATAAACTAAAAAAGGAAAAAAGGGAAAAAATGAAAAAGAATATTTTAGATATAATTAAAATGGGTTAGAATTGGAAATATTTTTTAAACATCATATTTAGATATTATCTTTTAATAAAGTAGCCTTATGAGAGCTAACATCAACTCATCTTTATTTTCTTTCTTTTATTTTCCATCTCGCTGCCATAAAAAAAACATCAAAACTCAAAATATAATAAAAGGTACAAAAAAAAAAAAAAAAAATCAAAACTTAGAAAAAAAAGAGAATGACAGAAATTAAAGAAAAACGAAAACTGGGAAACCTCGTTCAAGAAGGGGTAAATATAATTTAAAGAAAAATCGATTTTTTTATTGTTAGGCTTAATTTTAATTTTCTTTTCACCATTTTTCTCATCCATCCAAACAAGCATCATCTTGCAACGCATGATAATCAAAGATAAACGAAATGAGAATCAAAACTTAGAAAAGAAGAATAAAGATAATGAAATTAATTGAAAGAAAAACAAAAACAGGGAAACATTTATTCCAAAGGGGGTATGGATCTCTTAAGTCTTACCCTTTCTTTAATTCAAACAAAGCAAAGAAACCCGATGGTGACTCTCTTCTTTTTGTTTTGTTGTTTCGGCTACCCTCCAAAATCTTGCATAATGATATTATCTTTTAATAAAGCCGTACTTATAGGAAACCCCCCAACATCAACTCACATCTTTATTTTCTTTCTTTTATTTTCCCACTCCCAACTGCCTTAAAAAAAACATCAAAACTCAAAATATAATAAAAGATTACAAAAAAAAAAAAAAAAAAAATCCAAAACTTAAGAAAAAAAAAGAGAATGACAGAAATTAAAGAAAAACGAAAACTAGAAACACCTCACGTTCAAGAAGGGGTAAATATAATTTAAAGAAAAATCGATTTTTATTGTTAGGCTTAATTTTAATTTTCACTTTATTTTCCCTTCCCATTTCTCATCAATAAAACAAAGCATCTTGCAACGCATGATAATCAAAAAAAAACGAAATAAGGGAATCAAAACTTAGAAAAGAAGGAATAAAAGATAATGAGAAAATTAATTGAAAGAAAAAGCAACGGGAAACATTCATTACAAATGGGGTGGATCTCTTGCAGCTTTTCTTTCATTAAGATCTGTCTTTCTCGACTCTTTAATTCAAACTAACAGAAGGGAGAAGTGCGTTGGGCGTGAGGGGTGAATATGGTCTACAAGGTGATATGAATGTCCAGATTACCATTATCTTGACGGGCTATTTATCTTAACTGTCTTTTAACCGACAACAATCGAAGACACCTCCTCCTCTAGAGAAAATACATGACAGTTTTCTAAGGTTGGGGTTGGGGTTGGGAGTTAGGGTCGGGAATTCGTGGCTTTAGTTCACTCCACTTACAGTAAAAGAGAACCATTTAGGTATTTCGCCGAAGCCCGCTGGTCTTGGGCCAACTTCCTAGACGGGACAGAGGCTGCGGCTTGGCTCCTTCGAGCCTACCCACAGCCTCGGCCCCATCGGGGTGGGCCTAACTCCTAGCAGGACCCACACTAGGGCTCGGCCATAACGGCTTGCCACGGGCTGTTCTCGTCACTTGACTTTTCTCTCTTACCGTCTGTGTCCACGTGAGGAATAGTATGCGGGGTGGGCATCCATTAAATATTTTATTGAATATTTGATTTTAAAATTTTATTATTTGTGTGGACCATATTAAATATTTTGTTATTTATTTAAAATTAAATTAGTACACAATGTAAAAAATATTTTATATTTTATTTCTTGATAAGTTTATATCTTTTCTATTTGAATTATTTAAGTTTTAGAATGAAAATAATGTAAGTTTTATTTACGTCAATATTTAAACTATCATTCTAAGTCATACATAGGGACAATAATTGTTACCATATACACAAGGGATGGTGGAATTGGACGATGGACCCTTAGAATCCAATGCCGGGCTTGTAGAGTATCTAATGCTTGATTGTCTTACTCTCCACATAAATCAGAAAATAAAAATTAACATTAAAAATTTAGGAGTTGTTTGGATAAAAGAATTGTACTTAAATTATTTTTGACTATTTCATAAATAGTCGGGTATATAATTATGGTAAGATAATCGTGATCGGACTCTTACGGACTATAATCAAGTGTTTTGTTTTTATATTTTATATTTAAATATGAATAAATGAGTCCCGATGATGGGAGGTATCGAGGTGGTGCCAGATGCTTCGGTGTCCACGTATGGTGGTGTTAGATTCTTTAAGACTTAGGTGCGAAATGACTAAATAAGCCATTATTAGGGTTGTCAGCGAGCACTCCCGAAATTGAGACAGCCTTGATATGGTCTCACAAAGGTGATATGAATATCGGCTCATCTGGCAAGCTCGCTACTCTTCTTCTTGTCTTTTTTTTTTCCAGGCTTATCTCCAAAAGTTTGCCATAATCATATTATTGCAAACATTCAACTTATTCTACTATTAAAACAACTCAATTGAAAATATTTTAACCCAAACAGAAAAATAGAAAAAGGAAAATATTATCTCAATTCGCCAAAAAAATGTAAAATGGCTTCCATACAAATCAGAATTCAGGAAAAGTAAAATTAAGAGGGGATTCTTTAATTTTATTGGAACCAACCAAGATTATATCCTAAAATTCAGGATTAGGCCTTATATACTCATTCAATACTTGCCTGCGATTCTAACTCTTTTCTATTTTGGGCTTAGGCTTGCTCTAACCTGGTTCCAATAAGTGAATGAGTTGAAAACATCTACCTATGGGACCCATCTTCGGATTTAATTAATTTTTAATGATTAATTTGGCAAGTTAAACAAAATTAGATATAATTTTTTTATAAAAAAAATTTATTTTTAGATTATGAGCATGTTTCATAAATCTTATTTATATCTTATTTCACCTTATCTTCTCATATAAATATTTTGATAAAAATTAAAGGTGTTTAGAAGAGTTTATAAAAATAAATTATGATCACTTATAAGCCTATTTTAGTTTATTTAAATAAGCTCAATTGAAAAACTTATCTAAAATAACTTATGACCCCCTATAAACCCATTTAAACTTATTTTAATAAATTTTATGTAGAATCTTATCAAAAAAGGCTAATACAGAAGTCTAAAAATCTATTACATGACAAAACTGTTTTTATGATAAATTATGTAAAAAATAGGGAAACAAATTCTAAAAATATGAAAAGAAATTTTGAAAAAAATGGAAAAAATAGTAAAAAATTTTAAAATAATTATGTAAAAATAGAAATTTTTTTAAAATTATCTATTGTAAAATAGGAAAAAAAAAACTTCAAAAATAATGAAAAATTATGTAAATAATAGATTTAAAAGAAAAAAAATTCCGAAAAATAATGAAAATTAGAAAAAAAAAAATTCAAAAATTATGTAAAAAATAGGTAAAATTTATTTTTTATGAAAACATCTATGAGGATGTCTGAAGTCAACGAGATGCCGATTCGCTCTATGTAAAACTGGTGGAGGAGCTCGACAGGTGCAACCTTAGGTACCGTATTTCGCATTTCACTAGGCCCAGGCTTCTCTTACCACAATCAGGTGCCTACACGTGTAGAGATGAGGAGCATCCATTTCCTTTTCTTTCTCTTTTTTTTTTATATATATTTTATCCTTTTGTAAAGAATTTGAGGTGGTTCGATTAGATGGAGTTGCAGGTGTTGAGTGTGGATTCCAATGAGCAAAAAACAAAGCTCAAGTACTTCTACTAGGTAATAATGTTAATTGACCTGTCTATTCAATTTGACTTTTTTTTTCTGTCTAAAATAATTCAAATTATATATTCATAAGGGTAGAAAAGTATTTTCATATTTAAGTGAAGTAAATTTGATGAGTAGTTATTAGCGGCAGTAATATCTCTCTGACATATTCATGAGAAATAAATTTCTTTCTGTTTTTGATCTTTAACTAACGTTCATCCTCTTATAATCTGTGGTTATTCACGGCTTATCATAAGTTTTCACTAAGCGATCGAGAAAACCAATCCGAGATTCAGCAATGCGCGACCTCCGTCTCGCGCTACGTCCATCGCCACTTTTTCTTACCCAAAACCACGTCCGGCTTGACCCACCGTCAGGAATTGGAAACGAAAATATCCAGTAAGTTCTTTTTGTGTGTTTTATTATTTGCGTTTTAATGTTAAATATCGAAATATAAAGAAGTTTGCGTTTTTTTAAAAAATTTCGTGGTTTTGGTTTCGGATTATATTCTGGATTACCGGAATCAGAGTTGAGGTTTTACTCCGGATTCATTGAATCCGGTGAGATATTATTTTTCCGAATTTCATGATGTCCGGAGAAAATGATTTCAACCGGATTTCATGATGTCCGGAGGAAATGGTTTTAACCGGATTTCATGATGTCCGGAGAAATTCATGTAATCCGGATTTCATGATGTCCAGTAATATGATATCCGAGCTTCTCTACTGCACGCATCTCAACTTCGGCGCCCATGGATCCAGCAGACCGCTACTGCTACAACCCCGTCTTGCGCTGGAACCCTCAGGTCGAAGCCTACTTCTCCAAAGCATACGGTCCTCACCATTTCAATCGCATCTCTCAAGCCCTAACGTACTCCTCTTCTCCTCATCTCACTCTTGCTCTCTTTTCATCTTCTCCCTCCCCGCGCTTCCCACTCTCACTCTGTCGGGTTTCTCGTTAAGTAGTATTGTAATGCATTCTCTTTTTGTTGTTGTTGATGTTGTTGTTTGTTTGATTTTTTTTTTTCGTTCTGATTTCTGATTTTGATTCGCAGTGAGAGCAAAATCAGTAGCTGAAATCAATTCAAATTTTGTTTCCTTTGCTTGTTTCTTTTGGTTTCTAGTAACCAAAACAGGGTCATTTGGAGTTTTAGCATATGAGAGTTATCTTTTTAAGGTATTTGGCCAGTTTCGGATAATTCAATCTATCAATTGTTTGCAAGTGTTTGTTGGTGGGTGGAAAAGAAATGTACGCCCTTTATATGGTTTTTCAATTTTTTGAATTTCATGCTGAGGGAAATATAGGAGTGACCAAATGGTTCTGGGTTGTCTTCTGTGGGTGTTGTCTTCTGAAAATGGTTCTGGGTTTCTCAGTGACCAAATATAGGAGTTGTTCTGGGTTCTGGGTTTCTCAGTCACATTTTTGTGTAGGCATCCATCTTGCTACTCTTGTATTCGTGTGAATACACTCAAATCAACAAGTGATGTTGTTATTGTGAATGATGGGCATTTTGGAAAATCAACTAGGTTTTGTGGCCAAATTTTTTTTTTAACTATTGTTTTTGTAAAGGTGTTGGAGATAGTCGACATGAGTATTAGGGTTTATATGGAGTTTAAAATCTTCTGACCGATTTTCTTCTGATCTCATGTCTTCTCGCTTTATTCCATATAGCTTTAGGATAGGAGGAAGTTGATTTTGCATGTTCATATAGCTGGAGCATGTATATAAGGGGGCAGTTCGGTCAAGCAAATAAACATACAGGTTTATTCTTGCGGTTGTAAAATCCGAGAACATCCTGTTCCGGTTTTCAAATCCAGGTTGTAACTAGAAATTAGTTCCGAATCCGGTTGATATCGAGATCTTGTTTTAATATCAAGTTTTATCCGTAGATTACTTCGTTTAGCAGGATGCTCCCTTGAGTCGGTAACCTTGATAAAATCTGGGATTTAGATATCAGGTCTATTGTTTTAATCGGATTTGTTAAATCAGTATATTCGGTTAAATATCGAGAATAGAATGATATCCGGTTTTGAATGGGATTATTTGATACACAAAAAAACCGAACCTCAGCTACCGTGTTCCTTAGCTGAAGCTAATTTCAATGCGCCGCCGGCTGTTTTCAACTCTATTAAACATCGCTATGTAAAAGCGATGTGGCCAAGGCTGAGGCGAATTCTGTGTTTATCTTCCGATGTGGGGCCCATTTACGGAGGAGGAAGAAAGTTGGTGCGAGAGATGAAACGGAAGAAGAAATGCCAGAAATTAGGGTTAAGGGTAAATATGTCTTTTCTTATATGCGTTTTTTTAATGGAGTGTGTAGAGAAATAGAGGGGGTGTAAATAGAATTACTCCTGGAGAAATGCTTGAATACTTAGAGTTACTTCTAGCTTGCAAGAAATGATATTGATTTGATATAATATATAATACCAGCATCATGCACAAGAGAGGACATCTAGCCTATGGATGCACAGATTAAAAAGGTCTGAAAAATATGACCCTTGGATTAGAAATGATGAAATTTGATCATTTAATTATGATTGGTTTATTTCTTGTGTTGGATTAAAGTGGGTTCACCTATGGTTGTTGGATTAAAGTACTTTGTTATAATTGTGAATTTGATTAAAAAACATTTTGAAAACCTGTTTTTGGAAATCTGGACATTCATTAATTTTTGGCCAGATTTTGATTATTTTCTTATGAAAATAACTCAGACAATATAATTGAAGGGCATTGTTGTCCAAAACGGGTTATTGACTGAATGGAGGATTTGCAGTCATCCTTATTTTCACAACAAATAAAGAAAAGGAAAAAAAAGCGAAAAGTTTGGTGTCATATTGTGATAGTTTGAAAACTGGATGAGACCGATCAAACTGATTCAATTGTCGGTCGCTTGGGAATCCGGTCCAATTCTTGCTTTAAAACCAAATTGCAATCAGACCGGGCTTGAATTGGTAGAACCGCTGATCGGACCGGAAATCGTTCTAACCGGGCGGTTTTAATAACCATATGTTTTTGGTTCAAAATGGTTTTGAAGGGACATAATTTAAACTATCAGTAAGGCCTACCAAAGGTACCAGCTGTCGCTTTGTCAGTGTACTTCAAAGAATTAAAAGAGTATTATTATATACATCTGTATTTTCTCTCCCACTTCCAATGTGGGACGACTTGTAGAAGCTAGTAAGTAAACCCAAAAGTCAAGTGGCAATGATGAGATTCTATCCACCGTACAGAACTTAGCTGCTTCACCATTAAACTATGATACTTTTGGTGAAAATCTATACCAGTATTATATATAACAATATATCAAATGTTCGTTGCTTCTCTCACGTGTGTATATGTATATATAAAAGACATTTTTAATATAATTTAAAATATTAATTAATTTAAATTAAATATAATAAATAATATTTTAAATATTAATTTTATACATATATATATATATATAAATTATTTTTAATTTAAAAAAATATTTAAATTATATATTTAATACATCACAGATTTGCCAAGTTTTTTTTTTTTTTTTTTTTTTTTTTTGAGATATGATATTTTGTCAAGTTCAACGGTGGAAAATGTTTTCATATATAACCAATTAATTACACTTTTTGTTGATAAGAGGAAAACAGGCCCGTCTTCCTTTTAATGAAGGCCAATCCATATTGAAGGTGACACCACCTATTTATTGGTTTCCCAGGTAGTTAAAAAACACGCATCCGGACAAGCCCATATGGCCAAATGTTGGGCTTTACCTTAAAAGCCCAATGTGGAATAAAAGAAAATCTACCCACAAGGATTTCAATTACGAACTACTGTTCTTTTTTATTTATTTGAAGAGAAAAATTATTTCATTCATTCCAATTAGAAATACATCGATAAAAAAATATAATTAAAATTATAAAAAATCACAAAGGATGAAATAACATTCGGTTAATAACATAATGAAAAACGGCTACCAAAAACATATATTTGATGTAGTTAAGTTTGCGTTTGATATTCTTATTGTGGTTAGAATACGCTTTGGCTGATCTGTGTAATGTGCTTCTGGTGCTGATTTGATTTACTTATTTACAATCGTATATATCTTTCTTTACGTTTGAATCGATAAAGAAACATAAATAAGCGTTAACGATAATAAAGCAAATCATGCGAGACGATATAACCATCTGTCGCCTTAATACGGCAACAATAGCGTCGTATGAAGTAGCAACAATGTCGTGCCTATAAATTGAAAATTTAAATCACGAAAAAACATATAAAAACCTATATTTATGTGGAAAAACCACTTTATTAAGAAAAAAATGAAAAAAGGTGAAATGGTTATTTTAGGCCAAGAATGACAAAAAAATCATATCTTCTTACTTAAAAAAAAGAGGTTAACAGATAAAAAGTTGAGAGAAAAGAAGACTAGGGTTTTTATGAACCACTAGTTGAAAAGATGACATGGGTACTGCATTATTAAGTAGAAATAATATAATTTTTTTTCTTTTAACTTACAATATTATTGGGGAGGTCTCTCAAGTTCAAGTCCTGAAGTAATAAGAACAAAATACAATAAAGTAATGAACATGGTAGATATAAAAAGGTGATATTTCTTTTATTTTAATATATTCAAATTTAGATATTGTACATATCTTATTTAATAAAATATAGAGAACAATATTGCTTTTACTTATACGAATGATTTAATTTGACAATATTAAAATAAGAATAATGGGTTTTTATTTATTTATGTATTTTAATAATCATAGTCACTTTTATTTTAGCTCAATATATAGAATTTATATTTGCAATATTACCGGACCATTCAACAGTGAATAAGTAATTTTTTGATTTATAAATATTTAAAGATAAATAAGTTCATATTGAAAAATCTAACATTGGATTAAAATATATATTTAATTTATTTGATATTATAATAATAAAACTATGATAAGAATATTATTAAATTGTTCTAAAAATCAAATATTACTTTATGAAATTGTGTTTTGTTAGAAATAAATCGTATAATGACATCTGCTTGGGCAGGTCAGGCGCAGAGCCTAAGAATTGAGACATCTTTGCCGACTTGACCACGGGCTAGCGAGCCCATTTAGTGGTCAACGGGCTGAGATTCACATATTTTTTAGGTCAACAACTTAGTTCACAGGCCTTGGAATAGGTATGCCTGGTAGGCCCAGGATGGGTTGAGCCCAATAGGCTCAGAAATTAAAACCAACAATTTTTATTCTTTTTTTGAACAATTTTTTATATTCTAACTTCCTCCCACAAGCTTATAATTTAATGCATCAATCTAAGTTGTACCTTTATTGGACTTATATATATATATAATAGGCGGGCTTATGGGCGTGTCTAAGGGCCCAAGGGATGGAGTTCACCATAAAATGAAACTATGATCATCGTTAAAAGCAGGCTTGAGTTGGGATTTACAGGAACTTTGGAAAGAGGATTCGAGCCTTTGAGCATCTTTAACATAAGTAATAAGTTAATTTATAAATTTAGTTTTTATGAGTTAACGAAGACATCTTTGTTTATATTTTGATTGTTGTTTTTTATTTTCTATTATTATTTTAAATTTAAGATTTGGAGGAAGGTTGTTTTTTTGGTTTATTTATGAAAGCAAATTGCTTTCGGACATTAGGCTATTTTTTATTTTTATTTTTACTATAACTTATTTCTTATTTTTTTATAATTTCTAAATAGAAAAAAAACCATACTTTAGAATCTGTACAAAATAATATAAAATATTTTAAAATCACATAGAACATTTCAAAATATTTTAAAAACATGAAATATTTTAATTTTGTTTTTGTCAATCCATTATTTTTAAATTATATATATATATATATATATATATATATATATATATATATATAATAATAATAATAATAATAATTAATTTTGTTAGAATGATAATAATAATAAATTATTTATTATAATAATTTTATCATTTCATTTTTGTAAATATGTTATACATATATTATACAATTTTTTTTTTATATTTTACCATACCATAATAATAAGGTGATTTGATAAAAAGACCTTTTGAAAACTAAGTTTTGGAAATCTAATCCTTCATTAATTTTTATCTCATTTTGACAAAAATAATCTCATTGTTTTCTTGTAAAAATAGGCATTTCTTTTCAAAGATATATGTAAATACATGAAATGGCAAATGATATTTTTGTCCATTATAAGTCATTCTTCAAGAAAAATATGGAAATGATTAGCTTTACAAACGTTAGGGGCATTTTTACACCTTATCCTCAAATCTTGTTGATGGAAATTTATGTTACCTCTTAGAGATAGGTGCTAAATTCCCAAAGGCATTTAATCTACTTTGCTAAATTTTTGTCTTGGTGCGTGGCGTTTACTACCATAACTCCCTCTATGCTCCTGCATTAGAAAATGTAATGTGACCAAACTAAATGTCAGGTTTTAACCCTCCATCTGTGTCAAATTTTCCAGCCTGGTTGTGACTTTCTTTTGAACATGAGAGACATGAACGTTGGGGGTATCTTCGAACTAGAAAAAAGTTCTAAAGCAAAATGGAACATCCATGAAAACCTCGAAGGCATTTGTGCATCTCCCATCACTCTTACGGGTCTTTGCGAAATTGTCAGCCCAGCATAACCTAGCATACGGTCAACCCTAACCCCCGAATGATGTCATTTGGTGACATGAAACTCATACAGGTCAGTGATGTTCTAGATGGATGGTAGAGATTACTGACCTTTAGAGATTGTTTGGTACATTGGAATGAGAAATGGGAATAAAGAATCTGATACGATCCCACATCGGTTCCACATAAAAGTGTGGATTGATACTTAGCTTGATGAGTTCTCCTTTAAAGTTAGTCTTTGTTGTTAGGACTCTTAGTGGGTTTAGATACACATGTCATTTAGTCTTTTATTGAAAATTTGATGTGTGGCATCCCTTGCTGATTCGACAGATTGGCAGGTCGAATAGAATCAGGATACTCTGATACCACTATATCACTTTGTCAAAATCATTTATCAAAGACACATTGAAGCGTTACATTTCGGTTAGCATAAAATCCCTTTCAAATATGCGGAAGCGTTTTTAAAGGGGTAGGCCCATTAACATTTCATTCATACAAAAGTACAGTTACTATAAAGGCATAACAAGCCTTTTCAAATATGATTTACAAAATAGATGTTCAGAGTTAAATTTGTTTATACAAAATATCAATGTTAAAAAAAATAAATAGAGTGAATGCATATGTCGGAGCATACTCACTTAATTCTTTATGACTCGGCCTTTCCTCGATCACGCCTTTCATTCTGATTCGGTACTGCGCATAGATAACACTACGCGCTAAGCATTTTCATGCTGCTTAGTGGTTCTACTCTAATTCCATTCTTTGTTTCAATTTGAATTGAATCATACAATTTTACTAATAAAACTTTAAATCTTTTGGATGATCGATGCCAATCTGATACATATACTTATTTCACTCACGATCATTTATAGTTCATTAATCATTCCAAACCATACACTTTCCTTATCTGATAAATCATTTTATAGCAAAATCAGCCATTTCATGATGCTGCTTTTCATTTCAATTTACAATCATGCTTTCAATTCCAATATGTCGACAATCTGAAGTCAATTCGGTTACGCATACTTGAATTTAACTTTATGTTTTGGTATACGGGATATCGAGAATCAGGACGGTCCGTTGAGCTGCGGGCCATTATAAAAACATTTGTTTTACTTAACACGATTGATTCCATTGGGTTGTTGTATTTAGTTATTAAAAATCAATTCATTAGTAGACACTACCGTCCCGGTAGGTGTTGATCGAGATGACACATCAATACGTTTCTTGTGATACGCACCAATTTGACACTTATTGGTATACTAATCTATTCTTAATGAGAATTAAACGGTTAACATTTTATTAAGGGCGTTCAAATCTTTTATAGCAAAATACAATACAATATGTACATTTGTATAAACAGTTCATTTTTAATACTTATGCAATTTTCATATGCAAACATTTCACAATCATTTGCCTCAAATCAATTAAAACAAATCAATATGTTTTTCTTATACATTTAGAACAAACATTTCAAATCTTGAAACAAGAATAGGAAATAAGAGCGACCAATCTATCTCCTTCTTTTTGCCTTGCCTTCAATCTTTGTCTGAGTTAGGTGATCTTCACGTATTTAACAAATCACACATCACATTTAGTAAACTAGCGCCTCTTTGCTCTTGTTCTCCTTGGCCCAAGCGTGGCGAAACTGCGATCGTTTTCATTTAGTTTATCCTTAATTGAACCCCATTAATAATTTATTAGGGTCCTTAAACTATCGGTGGCCACGAATACGGTGTTCGAAACAAAATCAAAAAATTTGCTGTTTGTGAGCGGTAGCTACTTCCGCGGCAAGCGGTACTCTGTGGCGTGCCCAGGGTGCCATTTTTGGCACTTATTTCAGCGCATTGCAAGGGTATCACACGCCTTGGGTGGGACTACGCGAGCGTGGGTTCCACTATCTTTGCGGCGCCAGGAGCCGATAATCTTGGATTTTAGGTTTTTCTTGTTTTAGATTTTATACGAAAATCACCCGAAATCCAAACAAAGCGTGGAATTACTCGATACTTGTCACAATATCATCTAAACCTGACCATAGTAGAGCACATGGATGGTTTAGGGTTTTCTTCTGAGCATCAAATCTGACTTTCTAGGGTTTAGGTTCATACGTAAAATCCCATGAAACTCTTGCCCTAGCTCACTTAACCTCCTTACCGATCCTTAGAAACCGAGGAAATGGGGATGATCTCCCACGAAACCTTGATTTCTCCTCAGCCCGAAATATATACTCTTCTTACTCTCTCTCAAAAGCGTTTTTGCCCCGAATGCCTGAATGTGCTCTTCTAAGACCACATTTGGTCTTCACTCAATTTAAGTGTAGGATTTATGTTTGGCTTACCCTTAATTCATTTCATTTTTCTCCTTTTGTCTTGATTCACTTTCATTTATCATTCTACTCACTTTACTTGTTTAAGGTTATTCGATTCTTATTAGGTTCTCATTTTACAAAATTCCACAATTGCTTTTTCCTTAGGTTTTGTTTTGAGTTGATCAATTTCTCATTTTAGCATATAATATTTAATCCTTATGCTCGCCTGCATTCGATTCACATTTCACAATTTATCGGTTTTTCGGGAAGCCCAGTTTGACTCAACGTTCCATACGAATATAAATAAAATTACTAAAAATTACAGAAGCGATATTTTGGGGCGATTCTGACTCCTCAGCAAGAAAATTTCGTCCTTGAAATTGCAACCCCATTTAGGCAGTTGCAAATATTGTTCTTGCTTGCTCGTTTCTTCACTTTCCCAGTAGCTTCCTCGGTCTTGTGGTTTCTCCGGCTTACTTTGACTAAGCGAATCTTCTTGTTTCGCAGTTCATCTTTCGCCCAGCGGAGACAAAATCTCCAGCTCTTCTTCATATGATAAATTTGGTGCAAGCTCAATTGTCTACGGCGAGACTGTATGCGATGGATCGGATCGATGCCTCCCTCGGCATCGAGACATGGAAGCATTATGAATCTTTTCAGGTCTGGAGGTAATCTTTAATCGTATGCCACTTGGACCCACTTTTCGGTTACTTCATAAGGCCCCAGTAAACCTAGAACCGACTTGCCATTTCACGAGATCTAATCACCTTCTTCCAAGGTGATACTTTCAAAAACACTTTTTCGCCGATATCATATCAAATATATTTTCTTTTCATGTCGGCATATGATTTACGTGCTCGGTGGCCACTTTCCAATCTTTCTCTAATCATTTTCACTTTTCTTGATCTCTTATATCAAGTTGAGGCCGATCTTTCTTTTCGCTCAATTCGTCCCGACCTGACGATTACACATTTTCTTCCATATAAAGCCTCATCAGGCGCATTCAATCTTGATTGAGCTGTTGTTATACCGCAAGGAATTCAACTAAAGGAAGATGTATCGATCCCGACTACCTTCATAGTCGATCACATGACTCCTTAACATATATTCGAGAATCTCACGGATCGCTCTCTCACGATTGTCCATCCCGTGCGGGTGAATCTTTGTCTTGGTCGGTCGAGAGTGCCCAGGCCTCTTGCGATTTCCCCGAAATCTCGGTAAACCTCGGATCTCGGTCTGAAATAATGGATACAGGAATCCCGTGTAACCGAACTATTTCCTTGATATACAACTCTGTAGCTTGTCAAATTGAATAGTTGGTTTCTCAGCAGCTGCAGGAAGTGGTGCGACTTGGTCGATTGGTCCCTCTGATGGCCCGAGTCATGCTTTTCTCCACTGTCAATGGTAACCAAACCCGCAAAAATCCATGGTAATTCGGTTCCATTCCGCCGGTGTCGATAAGGTGTAATAATCGAAGGAACTTGCTACTCTTTGGCTTACACCAAACACTTGAATTTACAAACTCGATACATACTCTTTCCATTCGGACCACGAGAATAAAAATTTTCAAATCTTGATACATCTTTTGTGCTCACGGGATGGATATGAATCCATTGTGTGCCTCTTCCAAGTATGGTTTCCTCAAATCATTACCACATCAGTGCACAAACCCGATCCTTATAATACAAAACTCCATTTTAAGTTCCTTTGACCAACTTTCGGTCTCTTTATCATTTCTATTGTGCTTATCGAAATCTTTTCATCTACCTTTTCTAGCACTCGGTTCAACATCTCCTGTCTCGCTATCAATTCTGCCACTATGGTACCATTGTCTGATAATGACAAATGGGCATTCAACGCTCAAAACGTTTGCATCGCCTTTCTGCTCAAAGCATCTGCCACTACGTTGGCTTTTCCTGGGTGATAGTCAATCATACAGTCATAATCCTTTATCAACTCCATCCATCTATGTTGTCTCAAAATAAGCTCTGGGTGGCAGGCAAATGCTTAAGACTCTTGATCAGGTGTAGATAAACACTTTCTCCATCCTGAATAATGTCTCCAAATTTTCAACGCCAAATACAATTACGGCTAGTCGAAATCTGTGTGTGGGATGGATTCTTCATATGCGGCTTCAAGCGTCTTGAAGCATAGGTACCATTTTACCTCTTGCATTGGGGACACATCCCCAGTCCATTTAGTGACGCTATAACTAAGATCACATATTCTTTACCACGGTCAATTTTGAGTAAGCCGGGACCTCGGTTAAGAATGCTTTCAACTATCAAAACTTCTTTGACATTTTCACTCCATTGTACTTTACATTTTTCTTAAGCGATCTCGTCCCGCGGGCGTAGTCATGAAAACCTTAATGAATCTTGAATGCCCCTTGCCAGTCTGAGGAAACTACGCATACGTAACATTTCTTGGTGGCTTCCATTCAACAACCACTTATTTTCTTTGGATCACTTGGATTCCTTCTTTTGACTCTCTGATAACACCCGAGAAAAGGACACTTCATTCAACCCAAAACTCACCTTGCACCAGTTTTGCATCTGGCTATTCTCAAAGTCTCTAACACTACCCGAAGGTGTGTGTCATGATTTTCATGATCTTTTGAATACACAAAAATGTCGTCTATGAACACTACAACAAACTGATCCACATACGGTCGGAAAACACGATTCATTAGGTCCGTAGAGGCCCGCTTTAGAGCATTTGTCGAGACAAGCGACATTCTGAGGAGCCGTAATGTCATATGAGCACGCCTGCACATGCAACCATCTTTAATCTTCAGCGATGATACCCGGATTGCAAATCTATATTGAAAAGATACTTGCACCTTTCGGTTAGTGGAGCAAATCATCTTAATCTGGAGTAGCAGGTACTTATTCTTTCTTGTCGGCTTGTTTTAATTGCTATGTCTGGAAGTATAACCTAACCATACCATCTTTCTTTTTAGCAAGAGCACGGGGGCTCCCCATGGTGATACACTTGGTGAGACAAGCCCTGGCCTCCTAGCCGGTTCTTAGCTATGATTTCAATTCCTTTAACTCCAGCCCAGACCATTTGAATGTCTGTAGTGGATCTTGGCGTGTACAGTAGTGCAAATGTATCGATAACAAACTCAATCTCTCCTCTGTGGAGCAATCCCACAGCAAGCAGCTTCGAGCACGTCCAGGAAAGTCAACTCGCGTAGGGATATTGGATGCAGGCCTTGCTATCGTATCCATCACATACCTTCAAGTGGAAGCTTCACACATCGCTTCGCACCATTTTTTCTTGCGGTAAGGCTGCGAATGCTCGCATTAGAGTGGTTCAACCTCGTCGATGAAAATAACCTCATCGTCATTCGGTGTCCTTAAGGTCACTCTTTTCATTCAATCCATCACTTGGTGCTTCAATTAGCGGCACCCCGACCTCCTCCACCGTGCGATGTAGGCGGGTGTCAGCATTCATTTACACCACTTTATTCTCTTTGTTCCATTCATACATGGTAAGCATGTATCTTCCAGAGATATGTTGTAGCGGTGGAATGTCAAAACCTATATTCAGCTCCACAAATGAAGTGTTCGACTTATACAAAAACTTTACATTTGTTTACAAACAACAAAAGAATATTAACATATACAAAATAGACGAAAAGTCTTTCGGTGGGCATCCTAACTATGTGTTGACCTTGGGGCGATGAGGGGCTGTCCGACCTTCTTGCCTTTGCTCCTGGCTTACTGCACGGATGAAAACCCCATGCTAAGCTTTATGTAGTGGGAATAAACTCGTGGTGACCACTAACCGCGGATCATCACACTTCTATACACATGCGTATACATCTAACATATCATATCATTTAAACATGCTTATCATTATCTCATATTTACTTATATATCATGTTTCATTTCTTATCCAACGTTCATTATGCATTTCGTATGTCATATTAGTCATTATGATTTATGTTTCTTACTGCATAAACTTAGAAGTGGATAAAGGAAAGCATAAAAAATTTCAAAGTATTTTGTACTCAACATCGCAACGGTGGTCTCTAAGGAGCCGAGAGCGTTATCGATGTAATGACCATCTATAAGAACTCGAAGGTATTTATTATCATTATGCGAGACAATGAAAATCTATAAGAACTGTGTATAATGACCAACAGAACGGTGATCGATGTCTTTGCGCTGAGCTTGTTTTTCCATAATAGGCATGCCCGTATCATACACGGGTTCTAAGTAGACAATCCATGTGTATTTTTATATTCCGGTACATATCTCATATTCCCGAATCATTATTGTCATCAGGTGATCATATACGATATTAACAATCATTGTCGTATCTTTGCATTTTCATATTTTATTATAGCCATGAATAACTATGATTCCACCATGTATGTACTTATGAAGCTATTTACTATCATTAATTCATCAGTATATATATGGATAGTTCACCAGACTCGAGGTTTTCATAGAGTCGAAAAGAACATCAGAAACGGATTCAGGACGAAGAAATTATGGCCACAGTCGAGTTGGAGCTTCTCATGAGCGGTGACTACGGCGAACCGGTAGGGCCTACTATTTTTCATGATTTCCCAGACCCTAATATGGGTTCTAATTTCGCTATCCTATATATGGATTCTGGAGCTTCAAGGGCTTTCCATAGAGTCGATAACATCAAAATGGAGTTCGGACGAAGAAATTATAAGTCAGAGTTGGAGAATTTTATGACATCTCCCTAAAACCCCGATATTTCCTTAATAGAATCTTCTCGATTGAGGATTAATTAACTTGACAAAGTCAAAGCATTAAAACGATTAAAGCGCGTATAGTGGAAGAACATGGTTTGCTAACCCCATCTACACAATTAATGGGTTGGGAAAGTTTCCTAAGTCTAAAAATTTGGGGAATCCCTTAATTTAGTTTCCATATAACCCCAGATAAAACTAAACCCAAGCCGTATTTCTGATCTGATACAAAACTGCAGAGCCTACGTGCCTGCAAATAGGGTTCTTTTTAGATGTCCATCAAAATGGGTTTATGGTTTGATTTTTCCATACAAAAATCCATACTTTTCCATACAAAAATCATAGCATCCTTACTAGTGTACAAAAATCCATACCTTTCTTGGCTTTCTTCTCTTAATACCTCTTCTTAACCTCACTATAACATTACTCTCTCTCTCTCGTTTTACTCTCTTTTCTTAGACCAAAAAATGAGATATTTTTGGTCTCATTTCCTTTTTATAGTTAATTTTCCTTTTTTATTTGCCCTTTGGTCCTCAAAGTCCCCTTTGTACAACTGAGTTATCATATTTCACTTTGACCTATAATCTTCTTATCTTATGACTTTTATGTCCCATTTTGACAAATTACAAATTTACCCTTACTTCTTTCCAGGTTTATCAGTTTTCACATTTTGAATTTTCATTACGAAAAAATTCAAAATTATGCCTAAAATCTGCAATTATGTTTAAAATGGTAGGGTATATTTAGGAATACAGATTCGCGCAATCTTTGTGCCCCAGCGGACTAGTCACATGCATGTCATATGCTACAATTTCTCCATCGATACTTTGTCAAATACATGCTCCATGCACACATATGAATAGTGAATCTGAGATCCAATCGATGCATGCATCTCAATATCATTATAAAGAAAATATACCAGGTATAACCTGGGGCATCTGATCCTCCACGAAACCTTCATAAGAATATGCCATTTTTGTTTCCTGACATGGGCGATCGGCTGTCTAGAGCTATACCTCGTCCTCTATCAACGAGATGACCACTATTTTCACTGATCATGAAGTGGAAAGTGATCTTGCATGAGATCTTCCTCTGCCACTTCCTTGTTGACTTCTAATATCCCTGACTCGGGGACACTATCTTTATCAGGTAACAAAGAGCTACCACTTAGGAAACACCCTCTTGTCGATAACTTTTATAAACCCAGAATGCGAGTCTATGGCAATGAAGATTTTCAAGTTCTCCTGTCAGTGAAAGCACCTCTATGCGCCTTTGAATCTTCTTTGCCTCTTTGTCCTGCCTCATGTGAACCCTTGCAATGTTTGACTCATGAACATCTTTATTTCTTTGCAGAGAAAGAGGGAGATCTTTGAGGCTTTCGCCTGCAGACTTTCTTTGTGATGGTTTCACGTCCACTTTCATTGAAACCCAGACCAACTGCTGTAAAGTTCTGTTTGAAGAGAAGTCCGCAGGTGCTAAGTACCTCTTGGTGGAATCATGTAGTCAATCTTTAAGTGCCTACATCGGAAATGCCTCGATGAGGACCGCTTCTGATTACATGATTTGTGAGATGACTGAACTCTTTCTCATACTCGACCACGGATAAGTTCCTTTGCTTCTGTTGGGAATTTGTTTACTTGGACTCCTACATGTCTATAACATACTTTTACTGAACTGGACAAAGAATTCCCATGTCATGGGATTGGAATCCCTGGACTTTGAGCACCAAGTTTCCACCCAATCATATCTTTCGCTGGCAATAGTGAGGACTACACATGATGCTCTGGTGGGAGGGCATCTAACCTCTTCGATACCCTTTCTAGCTTGCTTGAGTCGGTTTCTATGACTCTTTACTTATGTTGTAAGTTCTCCTCATCTCTTTGCATGTCTTATTGGGCTTTAGAGGTGAATCTATCAATCTGCAGGGCACGATATTCTGCCAGCAAGGCTTTCTGTAAGACTCATTAGATTAACGTTACTTTACGAGGCTCGAAGGCGATAACTCTTGTTCCCTTGGTTAACACTTCTCAGCGAAGCTTCACGAGACGTCCATCATACAAAACAGGGACATCCATCGGAGAATTCGACATTACTTAACATATATGCATGTTTATCTTATAATCTATCTAGAAGGTTTAAAACTTGTCAAAAACACACAAACCTAGGCTCCGTACCAACTAACACAGCGGCACCCCAGACCCTCCACCCCGTGTTGATGTAGAGCGAGGAGGTGTCACTGTTCATTTACCACACATTCTGCTTGTTCATTCATGCGATAAGCATAGCATCTTGAGACCTGTAGTAAGCGGTGGAATGTCAAAATATATTCAAGCTCCACAAATGGGAGTGTTCGACTTAGACAAAAACTTTACATTTGTTTACAAACAACAAAAAGAATATTACATATACAAAATAGACCAAAAAGTCTTCCGTTGGGCATCTAACTATGTGTTGACCTTGGAGACTATGAGGGTTGTCCGACCTTCTTGCCTCTGCTCCCATACCTACACGGATGAAAACCTATGCTAAGCTTTACGCAGAGTGGGGAATAAACTGGTGACCGCTAACACGGATCATCACACTTCTATACATGTATAAATCTAACATATCATATCATTTAAACATGCTTATACACTTCTCATATTTACTTATCATATCATGTTTCATTTTCTTATCAACGTTCATACATTTCATATGTCATATTGATCATTTGTTTATGTTTCTTACTGCATAAACCTTAGAAGTGGATAAAGGAAACTATAGCGAAGGCCCTGTACTCACTGTACGAAATAGTGGTCTAGAAGGCGAAAGTATTCTTAACCATTATGCAGACAATGGTATAAGGGCCGAAGCGTTGTTATCATTAATAATGAGACTATTGACCATCTACTAAAGGGCCGTGTAATGACCCAAACGGGGCCAAGCGATCAGTATAACGCAAGCTTGTTTTTCCTTATCGCATGCCCATCTAACCCTACTCTACCAGTTCTATGGACAATCCATGTGTATTTTATGTTCAGTACATATCTCATATTCCCGAATCATTATTGTAAATCCAGGTAATCATATCACATTTACAATCATTTATTTGTATCTTTGCATTTTCATATCTCATTATATGCATGAATAACTATGGTTACCATGTATGCTTATGAACTATTTACTATCTATTCTAATTTCATCAAGATATATCAGATGGATTCTGAGCTCAAGGGCTTTCCATAGAGTCGAAGAAGAACATACGGCGAATTTGGTGTGAAATTATGGCCGTCCAGTTGGAGTTTCCATGATGGTGCTCTGAGTAGAACCCGATGGGCCAGATGTTTTTAAGTGATTTACGGACCTAATACCCAGGTTCCAATTTCATCAATCTATATATGGATAGATTAGACTCAAGGTTTCCATAGAGTCCAAGAACATCCGAAATGGAGTTCGGACGACGAAATTATGA
This sequence comes from Tetrastigma voinierianum, assembly GCA_016808115.1. Taxonomy (NCBI): domain Eukaryota; kingdom Viridiplantae; phylum Streptophyta; class Magnoliopsida; order Vitales; family Vitaceae; genus Tetrastigma; species Tetrastigma voinierianum. Next base: position 65,992 of record JAEQBH010003479.1, on the reverse strand, counting down.
CAGATTCGAGTTGGAGGCTTCCCGTGAGGCAGTGACTACGAAGCGGAGACAAAGCGGGGCCCTCACAGGTTTTTCATGCTTTCTGGACCTAAAATGAGTTCCAATTTCATCAAGATATATATGGATGGATTTTAGACTCAAATGGATTTCCATATAGTCCAATAACATTCGAAAGCGGGTTGAGCAGAAGAAATTATAATGCCGTCCAGGAAGTTGGAAATTCCATGAGCAGTGACTCACGAGGCCCGGAACCAACGGGAAACTGCATTTGTTAAGTGGATTTACGGACCTAATATTAGTTCAATTTTATCAAGCTATATGGATAGATTCTATTCAAAGGGCTTTCCATAGAATCTAAGAACATCAAAAACGAGTTTGGGCCGAAGAAATTATAACCATCAAGGATTGGAAATTTTGGCGAAATATCTCTAAAACCTCAATATTTCCTTATTAAATATTTCTCAATTGAGGATTAATCCAATAAGCCGAAGTCGGCTCGCAAATCAAACAATTCCCAAAACACATATAGGGGAAAACTTATGATTTGCTAACCCCATCCTACACAATTAATGGGTTAGGAGAGTTTCCTAAGTCTAAAAAATTTAGGGAATCCATATTTAGTTTCCATATCATTTAAACATGCTTATACATATTTCATATTTACTTATCATACCATGTTTCATTTCTTATCATTTTACACTTTGCTTTATGTTCTTGTCACAATATACTTGTCATCGCATAAGTGCTATGCTTTATCATATCATATCATTTCATATGTCATATTCGAGTCATTTGTTTTATGTTTCATGCTGCGTAGCGAAATGGATAAAGGAAGCTATAAGGGCGAAGAGCATTTGTACTCAGCATGCGAAAGCAGGTGGTCTATAAGGGGCAGAAGGCGTGGCTAACACATGACCTTTGACTCGGCACACGGTGTGGCGAAAGTGTCATTTTTTTATAAACATAACCTTTAAGCTTGTTCGTTCATAAAATGGCCCAAACACATTTAACTTGTACTATATTTTGTAGCAGCGGATTACAAAATATATACAAGCTCCATATATGGAAGTGTTCAACATTCACAATATTTACATTATTGAAAAAAACAAAACATATACAAAAATAGTAGTGTGTTGGCCTTGGTTGCTGATGTGGAGTGTCCGGACTTCTCGCACGCTTTACTCTGGCTACCTATATGGATGAAACACCGTGCTAAACATAGCTTAGTGGAGATTAATACATATGGATGACTCCTAATAAGGGTCATCACACTTCTATACACATGCATACAAATTTAACATATCATATTATTTAAACATGCTTATACATATTTCATATTTACTTATCATACCATGTTTCATTTCTTATCATTTTACACAGCTGTGTTCTTTTCATAATATACTGATCATCGCACTTAGCGTGCTATGCTTCTCTTATCATATCATATCATTTCATATGTTATATTCAAGTCATTGGTTTATGTTTCATGCTTGCATAAACCTTAGAAGTGGATAAAGAAAGTATAAGGGCAGGCGCCTCAACTGTCTGGCTTGATGAATTACATAAGACGTTATTATCGACATGCTTGAGACAATGACCATACATAAAGGGCAAAGGCGATATTGCTCATTATGCGAGACAATGACCATATAAGAACTGTATTATAATGGCCTGGCAGGTGGTAGTCGATATCTTAGCGGGCTTGTTTTACTAATAAATACCCGTCCCGTCAACCTGCCAGGGTTAAGTAGGCAAATCCACGTGTGTATTTTATATTGTACATATCTCATATTCCAGAATCGTATTGTCATCCATTGATCATATCAAGATATTAACAATCATTTATTCGTTTTCTTTGCATTTTTCATATTTCATTATATGCATGAATATATTATATAGTTTACCATGTATGCTTATGAGCTATTTACTATCATTCAAATTTCATCAAAGCTATATATGGATGAATTCTAGACTCAAAGAGGCTTTCCGGCTGAGTCAAATAGCATACGAAAACGGAGTTCGGACGAAGAAATTATGGCCCAGTCAGAGTTGTAGGCTCTCATGAGCGACTACGAGCGAGAACCGGCGGGGCCTACTTTTTTCATAATTTATTGACTAATATGAGTTCCCGATTTCATTAAGCTATATAGATGGATTATAGACTCGGGCTTTCCATAGAGGTTTAGAACATCAGAAGAAGCGATTCAGTGAAGAAATTATGATGGAGTGCGAGTTGGAGAGTGCAGTGGCATCTCTAAGACTGTCTTTCAGCAATACAAATATTCCTCGATTGAGGTTACAATCCTTGACAAGTTGAGACCTGACTGACAGTTTGGCTTGCATATGAGGAAACTTATGGTTTGCCTAACCATCCTACACAATTAAGTGGTTAGGAGAGAGTTTAGGAAGTGCAAAAATTGGGGGAGATCATCTTTAGTTTCCATACAACCCAAATCAACGCAAAACCAAACCAAACCAACTCAAAATCTAGTCTAAAACTACCAAACACTACTGATATACCAAAATGAGGTTCTTCAGACCCGAATTCATCAAAATGGGTTTATGGTTTGATTTTTCCATACAAAAATCCATACTTTTCCATACAAAAATCATAGCATCCTTACTAGTGTACAAAAATCCATACATTTCTTGGCTTTCTTCTCTTCTTCCTCTTTTTCTTCTCTTCTCCTCTCTTCTTCTCCCTCTCTCTACGTTTTGCTCTCCTTTCTTAGACCAAAAAATGAGATATTTTTGGTCTCATTCCCTTTTTATATTTAATTTTCGTTTTTATTACCCTTTGGTCCTCAAAGTCCCCTTTATTTGCAACTCAAGTTATGCATATTTCACTTTAACCTATAATCTTCCTATCTTATGACTTTTATGTCCTATTTTGATAAATTACAAATTTACCCTTGCTTCTTTCCGGGTTTATCAGTTTTCACATTTTGAATTTTCATTACGAAAAATTCAAATTATACCTACAAAATACCTTAATTATATTTAAAAATGACTAGGGTATATTTAGGTGTTATAGGGGACCTTGATTCATCCCAATCACATCAAACTCCTTAAAGATTATTCGATCAAATCTCCGAAGCTTCATACTCTCGAAGTATTCGGATCGACGAAATCTCTATACACTCTGTCCACAATAACACTATGCAGTGGGTTTCTCACCAAGATGTCATCACTCAGTTCACTCCTAGGTAAATTTCCCAAGCTAGGTAATGTCGGTACAAATATATAATTAGGTTGACCAAGGTCGATCAATGCATGTCTGATAGTATCAACGATTTGGGCAAATTATCGACTATCACATGGGCGTCGGTATCTTCCTTTGCGCCAAATTGCATGTGTTCTATTGGAGCACGTGCATCTGTCTACCCTCGATCCCGAGTTACTTGCCTTGGAAGCTTGGTGATGTATCTGTTTTACTTTGTAATGCTGTTGAAGGCATGCCCCCCAGGTCTTTGGATGATCTTTGGCAGAAATGGGCGACTCTGAAACAGTCTCGCTCATGGGTTTGGATCCATAAACATCAAATAAAGCACCTGTAGAATCTCCCAACATTATTCTTTATGATTCTTTCCTACAATGGGAGCGATGAGGAGCGATCGTCCTCACAGAAGCACCTCACGGTGCCATGGCCCGATGGTCTTGGGTAGAGTAGTATTCTGGGGTAGCATGAGCTAATCCTGAGTATAAGGCTGGATATGGAATACTGTGGTCCTGCAGATTTCTTCCTTTGTTGTTGTTGGGAGCTGGCCGTAGGGGTGCTGCATCTTTTATCTTTGTCTCTTGCCTCTTTCTTTTATCACCACATTCGCGTGCAATTATCACGATTTTGGAGAATCTGTGGCGAAATCTGCCATGACATGGGCTCCGAATATGGTCATTAAAGGCATCTTCGAGACCTCGACACTTTTCTTCCTCACTCAGCTAGTATCTACGGGGGCATACTTGCTCCAATAGGAATTAAAGATTCTCTACGATGTTATGTTACACTCATACGTCTTTGTCTCGAGGTTGTGACTCCCTGCGTCTCATGTTAGCCAAATAGATCACGGCCCACATAATGCTTCTTGAACTTCTTCAAGAAGAACTTCCATGTAACTCTCTCTGATGGTCACGGTTAACGTTAGGCCACGCGATAAGCTCTACGTCCACATAGTAGGGAGTGGCACATTCCAAACTCTCATCGGTGTACGTGCATTTTCTTGCATTTATTTCAGTCCTTTAGGCAATTTCTACATAGTACTAGAAGGCTCATCTTCTTTCACTTCCGAAAATAAATTGGTACCTTACCACATTCTCTTAATGGGCGATATTCGAGTTAGCTGGTGGTTGTCTTCTCTTTGTAGTGTTAGAGCTATCTGTTTGAGATATCAATAAGTACCTCATACCATGAGTTAGGATTTGATTCTGGCTAGTGGAGCATGGGACGGCTTTGTAACACCCAATTATACTAACGGGTTTTATAACATGTTTAGGGGTATAATAAAAATGCTTCTTACGGAATAAAATAAGGCTAAAAATAAAATAAACAAAACCTGGGATTAATACACGAGTCAAAGGTAAATTGGTCATTTACCAATTCAGGACCTAAGGGTCATAATTCAATAAGTTCATAGGCCAAAGTAGAATATGCATAAGTTGAATTGAGAATAGATGAGAAATGAAGGACCTAAATGCAAAAATGGAAAAAGAAAAATGAAAAAATGTATAAGGCCAAACATGGCCTTATATTGGAATCAAAATATCTTTGGTCTCTCTTTGGGGATAGAGCAAAAATGTAGAGAAGAGAAGAGAAGAGAAGAGAAGAAGAAGAAGAGAAAGGAGAAGAAGAAGAGGAGAAGAAGGAAGAGGAGAAGAAGGAAGAAGAGAACAAGAAAGCAAAGGTATGGAATTTGAATTGGGATTCTATGGGTTTGTATGGAACCTTTGTATAGATTAGGTTGTTCCAATCCATCCTAAAACTAGAGTTGAAAGTTGGGTTGGTAAAACCCTATTTTGTATAAGGGGAGTATGGAATCTTTCCTTTGGGTTTAGATTCTTGGTTTATGGGGTATAGATACTTGTTTGGGTGTTAGGAATTTAACTTTAACTTACAAGTATTTAGTTTCTTTAAAAAACCACTATGGAGTCGGCTTCTCTATATGTTTGGTGTGGAATTTGAGTTAGAACCACACAGTAGACATTGCTCTAGAGAATATATGAGTTTTAGTTTGTTTTTGGTTAGATTTGTAGAAAAGGACCAAAATAAGAAAAACCCAAGCGAAATTGTCGGTCTCTGGCTGGCGTAGAGACCACGTAACCTTTCAAAGGTTCCCTCACCGCGACGTGGTAGAGAGGAGAAAATGGCCGGAGTCTCGGGTTCGGCTGCGGCCAAACTCTTTGTTAAGAGCATGAAAAATGCTGTGTGTTGAATTTGTTTCATTTTCCGTTGGTCCGATGACTCGTCTATTGGACTATTGAGGATTGCTTTGTCTATTTCGTGTGCTAAAATTATTCCCAAAGGCGTAGGAGCCCCGTGTCGTCAAGCATTATAATCTTGTGGGATCCATGCAGGTCATTTTCACGGGTGGTTTCTAGGTGATCCTTAGGGATTGCTCCCGATGAATGTGTAGGTCAGAAGTAAAATCTAGGGGTTTGTGATTGAATGATTTGTCGCCGATTGACTTAAACTATTGTAAAACTAGAAGGCGAATGATAGGGTCCTTAGGTTTGGCTCACCACAGTAGTGCTTTACCTACCGCTTCTGATCATTTAGGAGCCATTGATGAATGGTCGCCGACGGGAATATAACTTTAAAGCCTTTGTAAGACCATAGTGAAGCGATAACATCGCTTGCTCAAATGATTTGCTTGGACTCTTAGCACGCATTTTGATCAAGCACAACATACCACCCAGTCTCTCGTTCTACGTTGTCAAAGAAGATGCCAAACTAAGGTTTTATAACGAGTTTTGAGTGTTTTATATCGTCTGAATCCGTTGAAGCACAAAGAGGAATTGGGGTTGTTACCTTGAAGGAGTGAGAGTTTCCACCATTAGAACCCTATATGGGTTTAGAACTCCATTAAAGCGAGAAATTGATTCGTAAGTCTTGGACCGCTGTCGTAGCGTGAATTGAGAAACAACACTTCAATTGTAAGGATTTGAAGGATAACTCAGCCTTGAGCCTCTTAATGAACACCAAGTTATCAAACCAAGCTGAAAGGTTTCAATTGTAAAAAGCCGGAATCAGAAGAAAAGCCAGTACTCTACTTTATGAAAACCACAGAAAATGTGAAAACACTCGAAGGTTAGAGCGAAACCACAGAATCAGAACTCTCTTAATTTTGCCCTAAAATGGGAAGCTAAATACAATCCTCATTAGTGATCTCGAAGTGGTGATCGAAAGACGGCGTGTCGTGCACGAGATTGAAATTCTAAACAATCCTGGCGAGATCGCATGTTGGTAGGTACGATTGAGTATGATCACCGTACGAAGATCTAACTGACTCCGGCGACTTTAGAACTACGGTACTGCTTATATTTAGTACGGTACCGTGCTCCAACGCATGTAGGTACGAGTACCCGGTAAGTGTGGTATAGGTACCCACTTGCCTCCACGGTTGCTTCTCTTCACTTTACCAGAACTACACGGGGCCTCAATGAGCGTCTATGTCAGCAGCGATGATTCTGATTCTCTGGAGACCCAACCTTCAAAGAAAATGTGCCTTAGGACATCGAACAACAGCGCATAAAGCCGTTAAAGGTCAAAGCACCTATTACACACAAAATAAAGCAAAACATGACACAGGGGCTTAAAACTTCATAAATGGCGCACTTTTATGTATCGACACACCCCCGACCTACATGCTGTTAGTCCGCAACAAGATTTGAACAATAACGCCCTCACCAGATTATGAGGCTCGATAAGGTATTTCGGGAAGCGGAGTCAAGCATTGCAAGATTCCCGAAGAGCAATTACAGACATAGTGCTAGAACCTACAGTATGCGACCACACGCACTTATATGAGCACTAATAGTCGAGTAATGAATGAAAATAGCAGCGCATTACAAAACAGATTCTCATATAAGGGATCCTGAGGTCTGAAATAAGAGCTACAATGAAATCACGAAATTGGAATGGGCTTCATTAGAAGCGTAAACATTTACCATAACGAAGCGGTAGCATGCATAAGTCAATAAGGAACACCTACGTAACTAAAATCAAAAGGTTTTTAGGCATGACGACCATGGGCTACACACATAGGGTTGAGAAACAAAATGGGTGTTGGCTGACGTAATTTCTCTACCCGATTACCAGCGCACCACCTATTCTAACCCTGAGAAATATAGCGCTACTCTTAGGTCCTCTCCCTCTCAGTAGGAAAATGCATCTTCATCTACGATCATCCTGGCTCTTTGAATCCCCTTCGAATCGGGAGGAGGGTCATCTGTGGGCTCTCTCGTAGGATGTGACTCTCAAGCTGTGAAATTCGGCTATACCTTCCACAGAATGCATTTAAACCATCCTTTGATTTTACGCTCCATCCTCTTTAAAGGAGATGTACTCATGGGACGAAGCGCGGCAGCGATGAAGCCTCGAAATAGCGAGGGAGGGGATGTCTTGTGAGGCCTTGTGGAGACGGCAGCTTTGCTTCTTTCTTGTTTGTGATGGGCTGACCTAGGAACTCTTTTTTCTCTACCAGAACCCCTTATCCCAACAGCTTCCACCAAATTTGTAACTAGGGTCGGGAAAGGGATGTGCTTGTGTAGTTAGGGACACGAAGGTCCCCTCGTGTACCAGTACTGGCATGTCAATAATTTTCTAGTGTTACCATCTGAAGTGGGTTCTTCCTTACTTGTAACTTCTCCGCTTTCCGCCCGGCGATCCTCATTATGAATGACGGCTAATACAATGCATACTCGAGCTTTAATTTCCCAGATGAACTCGCCCCAACGCACAAACCCCATGGTGGGGTTGGGCGCACCTGGGTGGTTGTAACAGTTAACATCGAAACTCTGGCAGCCACACAAGAGTGGTGGGCTTTTTGTCATTCTATCAGTAGAGCGATCATATCTGTGATCTCTAGCGGTCGTCGAGTGACCATTAGGTTGCCGTCGTGAAGGTCTCGAGTCATTCAAATTCTCTCTGGTTGGAATCATTCACGTGATGGATAGCGAGATAACAATTTTGCCTCACCAGACCAAATTCACGGTCGATCTGACCAACCGCCACACGAGTAGGTGAGTAAATGGCGTTTCGATTTTATTTCAAAAATCTGGCGAAGCCGCCTGGTAGCGTGGTTACTTTCCTTTCGGATTCGACGGTTTAGCGACATAGCCTCAATTTCGCCGTCTTCGCTCTCACTTTCTTCCTCCACTCTTTGATGAAGAACCACCCTTTCTTTCCCTTTTGCTTTCATACAAAAATGTCGGCCTTTCGTTTTTATGGCTCGCTCCATAGAAGGCTAAGTGGCCTTTCCTTTCGATGTTTCATGATCTTGCCTTGAATTATGGCCAAAATGGCGAATATTGCAAAAGCAGTCCATACACCGAAAAAAATCTCAACAGCCCATTCAGGTAATATTGAATCCCCACTTTCCAAATCCTTCAAAACCTTCCTCCCGTCTGCTCGTAGCAGAATGCCCACTAACTTGACCAGACATAGAACCCCAACACAGAGCCTGACACAATCCATACTAACACGGTGAAAAATCAATCAGTTGCTCTCAAAGAGGCGGGGCACACCACCAAGGTCTGGTACTTCAGACTCCCCGTCTCACGCGCATAGATGCCGATTGGGAGTGATAAAATATCTTTGGGAAGAAACCATATGCTTCAACTAAGGTTTGCTTTGGTGAGGAAGGAGAAGTTGGATGATTCTCTTATATAATTTTTAGGAAAAAGTGGGAAATTAGGGGGAGGGAGGGAATAATAGAAAAAGAGATCCGAAAAGGAGTGGGAGAAAGGCTCTTCGGTAGCGTTGGGGCACGGTGTGCGTGCTAATAGTCGTCTGGGGTACCAAGTGTCTTACTGTTCCTGCCCCAGTTGTCTGGGGTACTGTGGTGCGATCTGTACCACTTTATCTGTGCCCAGGCCTTAGTGATGCAGTTTTGATGATGCGGGTACCGCCTAAACAAATTATCTACGTTTGGGTTTCACTTTGTCTGCTAGCTTCGCCACCGCTGCTTCAGAGCCTTCAAATTGGTTGGCGCTGGCGCCCGATTCGCGTACTACACTCTTCGACACCTTCAAGCTTACCTTGGAATCATCCTTATTCCGTGATCCAAAGAATCAGGTTCAGAACAAAATTGGAAACTGAAGCTCACGAGAGGTGCGGTGACTGATATGATTTGGAAGTGTAAAAGAAATTATGGCCTAAAATCATCTTTATTATGTAAGATTCTCAAAAAAGAATAAGTACATGTAGTTGAAACATGGATGACCTAAAAATGCATGTTTGAAGCAATGGCAGAAGCAAGAAATAAGGCTTGGAATAGTGATAACTATGTGAGTTTATAATAGAATGATACGATCTGAGATTAATCTGGAGGCCGAAAGGTGAAAGGTGATATGGTCAGATAGAAAATAAAGAAAACATTGCGTCTTTGTTATTGTTCTGTGTAGTGAGGAGGCCCATATAATGTGCATGCATATGATTATCTGGTATATCAAGGTGAGAACCATACCCAATGAAAATGCATGAAAAATTTGAACGCAAACATACATTTCTGAATTAAACCAAATAGCATGTAAATGGCTCATGTAATTAATACCCTTTCACATATGGTAATAAGCATTGCCCTCGATACTTGTGACGATACACCCCATGTTATACAAGAAGGCCCAAGTAATGTCTCGTTACACCAAAGTTGGACTTTTCTTGTTAAGCAAATGAGTAAAGCGTAAAGAGAAATGCGAAAAAGGAAATGAAAAACTATATCTAAGGTAGGCGGGGTGCAGAAGAACATCCCGTGCGAAGGCGGGGTCTGCGGTTCCTTCTTGCGCTCTCTGGCGATTAAAGTTCTCCGAGAAAGGCGACGCGCTGACCATTGACTTTAAAGATTTTCCCGGTTCAGGATTCTCATCCGGCTTGCACCATCGGTGAACTGCGCGGCGATGAAAGGTCGGTCGATCTGGCGGTTTACCCGGAAAGTGTGAAGGCTAATACATCAATACCTTTTGGTGAGGTTGAAGGTCTTTATACAATGTTTCGCGTACCAAAAAGAGCTTTGACCTCTCTTTGTGAATTCTATGGAAACGCCCGATTCACGCCCTCGATTCATTCAAACTCGTGCATCTGCGGCGGTCACTGCAGTATGTACACCTTAGCCAAATCAAAATTAAGGAGAGTTCTAATGGCTGATAATATAGCCATTTCCTTTGAGATGACATGCCTTACCATAAACTATGCTTCATAGGGAGACATATCGAATAGTCTTCACTTGATACAGTTATAAACTGAAGCGTGGTTAGTCAAACGACCAATCAAATTAGGGGTAGCGTTTTTTCCAAAATGGTGATCTCCCTATTTGGCTAGTTAGAAGCCGGCCATTAGTCACATGGGTGGTAACTCATAGCTGGAAACTTTGTGTGACTCTCTTGCTTTTTTAGATTTTCAAAGGGTTGATTACAAATGGAGCCCACCATCACTAATTATTGCACGAGGCATTCCAAATGGAAAAATATGTTCTTTCAAAAATTTCAGAAACTAACCTTGTGGTCATTAGTTCGTGGGGACCCAGCCTCCACCGCCAAAACGTCAATTTGATTGTACCCTACCCATCTGAAAACAATACAAAGTTCATGCCCACTGTGACTCTCTCAGCATTTGATCCACAAATTAAAAGGTGAGAAATGAATCTTTCTAGTGCCGACGATACCAAGTTCCTATAGTCTGCACCTCGACACATGGTGACACATTGGGGAATTAATGTCATGTGTTCGTTTTTACTCTTCTGATGACCTCGGGTTTCTTCAGGAACATCTGCTGGGTTTGGAATGACCCTTCTTTATTTGCAATGGGGTAAATAACACCTAAATCAGTAGGTTTGGGACCTCTTTCTTGTGACTCTTTTCTTATTGGAGTTGGTGGTTGTTGTCAGTTTATCTAAGAGGTTTGACATCTCTTCCCAGTGAATCCTGTATTGTTAATGTAGTCGAGTACATTCACTTATATATCACTTCTTGTCATCTGTGGCGTTTGTGGGTTCAATAACCAAAGTTATTCTTAGGTAGGAAACCAGGGGAGATGATTCTTCAGAGGAAGGTTTTATTCTGCCTAGAATGAAGTGCCGAGATCACGTTGCGTCAGGAGTTTCTTGTAACTCAGCGTAGGTGGTTTCTGCCCAGAAGAGGTAATACTTTGTCGCGATTGGTGTGATTTTCAATCTGCAGGGTGCACTTGCCATTTATTCGTCCTTCATGACCGCTCAGTGCTGAGTCAGACTCCAGTGGATGTGGTTACCTCCCCTGGCACAACGGGCTTCCATTGGGACAGGAAGGATGTCATATGAAACATGATCTATATATTTACGCAGTTCCTATCACATTTACCTCTACAGGCAGTCATAATCTATGTCCTATATCTTGATATGGTGAAGATATTCGGATTAACAGTCATGTTGCAGAAAGTGTATTAATTAGTCTGCTACTCTCGGTGTATGATGGCATTAGCAGTGGCTAGATAGCTACCAGAGACTCACTTTGGGAGCCCCGAGTCCCTTGATTTACCACGGGTTGAGTGTCGAAGAACAAAGTCAAAGGAAAATAAACTTGTCCTATTTGCACCAATATCTACTTATCCCTGCAGAATTTTCCCACTACGGTCCATTAGGCGAGAAGATTTATTCGATTCTAACTCTCACCTGACTTAGGAGCTCGGCCGGCCTTATCCCAGAATATGGCAACAAGTTAACACTTATCACGAAGATCCACCTAAAGCATATTCCCATTTTGAATTTCAAAATACACTATAAATAGGTGGAACTCACGGATCTTTACATGATACAGGAGTGATTGTTCATATCGAGGAGGTGGGCTATTCGGTCATGGCAGCGTCATGTTGATAACTTCCTTTTGCAGTTAACAAGTCTTTCAAAAACTTATATGTGTGGTACTTAATGGCATCCAACAAGGGAATGTTCACCTTAACCTATTTGAGCAGATTCGCCGTTTGAGTGATTGTTCACTTTCTTGGGGAGCTCTACAGCTATGATGGTATAAAGCAGAAGGGACGTGAGAAGTTTTTCGACTCCAGCATCAACAACATCACATTCTAGGAACATGAGGCTTATCGGACACCTCATCATCCCTTAAGCGGTTCATTTTACTTACGTCGTTTGTTTTTTTCTTTGAGGTGAGTGGTTTGCCCGATTGTTTTTCCGCCGAAGTGGTGTGACCTTGCAATGTTCAAAGGTGACATCGCTTGGACCTGAGACTCCAACACTATTTTGACCCTGGGGGTTTTGGATGGTATGAGAAGGGAGGTTCCCTATTTCTTGTTGGAAATTTCCCATCGACGAGGTCAATTTAGTGATTTGGGTTCTCACATCATTTAAGGCGGTTCGAAATTCAGTGTTAGTGGATTGTTGAGCCCAAAAAAACTGTGTCACAATGTCCTCCAAACTTCTCTTGTGTGGAGGTTGGTAAAGCTGTTGATTTGGATTCCCTTGAGAAGAGGGGTGAAAACCTTGGTTAGGGTTCACAGGAAATCCTTGAGGACCTTGATTTTGGAACCGAGGGACTTGATTTGAAAAGCCTTGGTTTTGGAAGTTTTGGCCTTGGTTATTTGGCAAATGGTGTTGGCCTCCCTCATTCTTCCAACTAAAATTCGGGTGCTTACCCCACCCTGGATTATAAGTTTCAGAGTATGGAGAATTGAAGGGTTCCCTTAGGTAATTAAGGGCATTAGCTTGCTCTATTTGGATTGCTCCCTTGACTTGAGGAAGGTTAGGGCAGTTAATGGTTGAATAAGTGGGGTCATCGCAAATGATGCATGGCTCCTCCCTCCAGTCCATAGGCACGAGTACACAGGGTACATGGTTACCTCATTCACCTTTTTAAATTCTATGGCCTCCAACTTCCTAGTTAAGTTGGCTATTTTTTCTTGCAGGTCATCATTCTCTCTTAAGTGATGTATTCCTCCCCCTGTAGGTGTACTATGCACTTTAGCAGTATCTAGGGAGGTATTAGTCTCCCAAGTTTGACCATTTTCTGCTATTGTATCAAAAAATTGCACCGCCTCCCTAGTGCTTTTCTCATAGAACTCTCCCGCACACATCATTTGGATGTATTGTTTGTTATTCAGGGACAGTCCTTGGTGAAAATATGCAACAATTTGTTCAACATCCAACCATGATGAGGGAGAGTGTGGAGGAGGTCCTTATATCTTTCCCATACAATAGCAAAAGGTTCACCCGGTTTTTCAGAAAAGTTTTGGATTGCTTGCATGAGTGCATTAGTACATGCGGGAGGGAAGAATTTATTCAGAAATTCATTTCGCATGTCTTCCCAAGTAAAAATTGAATTGGGGGCAAGCGAGTGAAACCATATTTTGGCCTTTTCCTTCAGAGAGAATGGGAATAGAACCATAAATTATGGAGCGATCCTATAGAGAAAACCTTTGCAAACATCCTCAAAATCTCTCATGAATGAGTAGGGGTTCTTAGAATCGACCCCTTGATACAAAGGGAGAAGACGAATCATCTCCGACTTCATAAGGAATTGGTTAGCCTCTTCAGGTAGGCGAATACATAAGTTTGTCGTGGTTCTTTGAGGTTGGGATCTCGAGAGGGTTCTTTCCACATTTAGTGAGGGGCGAGGGGGCTCGATATTGATTTTGCTGAAAATTAACATTTCCCCCTCCTGCTGTTGGGGTTGCCGGTGGTGCAACACCATCTCCTTGTCATGGAGGGTCATATAGTCTTTGTGGGTTACCAGGTAACCCTTGGTCATTTGGATTAAAAAGAGTTTGTTGATTCCCGGGATGGTCCATTTGAGGCGTAGGGTTCTCTTGAAACAACCGTCTCACTATGGATTCTTCAGAATGTCTTGGAGGTATAACTCTTACAAGTCGGTGTTGCTCGTTGCGAGACCAAACAGACATGCACCAATCCTACCCCACTAGACAGATTCCCACTTATATTATCTACGAAAAAAAATTATAAAGAAAAGGTAGAGAACGTACCGGATTTGCAATTCAATTGCAAATTACCACTAGCTCTCTCTGGATCAACTAAAGTGCTCGCCACTCCCTGACAGTGGCGCCAAAAATGCTTTGTCTATTTCGTGTGCTGAAATTATTCCCAGGCGTAGGAACTACTGTCGTCAAGCATTATAATACTGTGGGAGTCCACAAGTCATTTCCACAGGGAGTGGTTTCCTAGGTGATCCTTAGGGATTGCTTTCCAATGAATGTGCGATTAAAGTAAAATGGGGTTGTGATTGAATGATTTGTGCTTAGATTGACTTAAACTGTGTAAAATAGAAGGAAGTGAATGATACGGTCCTTAGGTTTCCGCTCACCACCAACCAGGTAACACCCACCTCTCACTTACAATCTCATCTAAGAGCCATTGATGAATGGTCTTCGACGGGGAATATAACTTTAAAATCCTTTGTAAGACAAAGAATAATTGAGCGATAACAAACACTTGCTCAGATGATTTGCTTGGACTCTTAGTCTGCATTTGCGATCAAGCACAACGTGTACCAAGAGTCTCTCGTTCACACGTTGTCAAGAAGATGCCAAACTAAGGTTTTATAAGAGTTTTCATAAGTGTTTAATATCGTACAAATCCCATTGAAGCACAAAAGAGTTGAGAACATTACCTTGAAGGAGGTGAGTTTCCACTGTTAGAACCCTATCATGGAGGTTTAGAACTCCATTAAAACTGAGAATTGATTCATAAGTGCTGGAACACTAATCGTAAATGTGAATTGAGAAATAACACTTCAATTGCAAGGTTGAGATATAAAAAACGTAGAGCCTCTTAATGAACAACAAGTTATCAAACCAATTGAAAGGTTACAATTGCTTAAAAGAAAACCAGAATCAGAAGAAAAACTAAGTACTCTACTCTATGAAAACCCTAAAAAAATATGAGAAAACACTCCAAGGTTAGGCAAAACCTAGAATCGAACTCTCATAATTATGCCTAAAGTGAACCCAAATACAATCCTCATTAGTGATCTCGAGTGGTGATCGAAAGGCTTGAGTGTGCCACTTGCACGGGTGAAATTAGCTCAAATCCTGTTGAGATCGCATGTTGATGGAATGCCGGTTAGTGTGGTCTGGTACCAAAAGGTCTAGCCAGTACTCCAACGGCTTTGGGAGTGCAGGTGCCATATATTTGGTACTGTACCATTGCTCTGCTTGCATGTGGGTACGGTGCACCGATGAAGTGTGGTACCGGTACCAGCGCCTCCCACAGCGCTCCTCTTCACTTTAGAACTACCAGGGGCCTTCCAACGGCGGCTATAATCAACAACGATGATCTTACAGTTTACCTGCCGGAACCAAGCGCTCACAGTATTGCACGGGACATCGAACAACTGCTGCATAAAGCCGTAGAAAGGTCAAAAGCACCTATTCTACACAAAATGAAAGCAAAACATGAGTTGAGGGGCTTAAAACCCTATATAAATGACGCATTTTTATTTATCTAACAAGGACCCTATAAGTGTATGACAGGGTCCATACATGTTGGTAAGGTAAAGAAGAGAAATTAAACCGTACCTCGCCGCCTCGGCGAGTGTGATGTGGGCAAACAAAATGCCCTATGATAAGATAGTAATTATATAATAAGAGTCTGTTATAATTACAAGTATATGTATAATTTGGTTATATGAAAAGTACAGTTAAATATTTAAAAGAGATTATTTGAAAATAAATATCTCATAAGTATACATGATATCATTAGGTATTCATGTATATGAGATATCTCTTTCGACTACCTAAAAGATTATTAAAACAGATTGCCTGCCTAAGACCGAGTAGTTGGATAGATAGGCATGCCTATAGGGATACAGTTGCTGCAACATACAGTTTACAGATATCGAGGCTCCGTTTGGGTCGATGACATAGATCCCGTTTGGATCATTATAACGGCCCTGGATTTGAATCGATCGAGAGATCCTTTGTCTTGTCTGATGAGTACCTTCGGGTACATACGAGATAGAGATCCTTGTCTCGTCGGTGATAATACCTTCGAATTTTTATCTGAGATAGAGAATAGTAATCGTACCTTCGGGTACACACATTTCTTTCCCATATCCGCTTCTAAGGTATTTGCAGGCATGAACATAAAAGAAAATGAAAAGTATATGTAAAAGAAAAGTATATGATATGATATGAGAAACATGCCTTTGCTATCAGTGATGATATCGATTACAGAATAAGAATGCAGTGAATCATTGCGAAAGTATATATGAAATATGATAAGAAGATAAATATGTTACGAAAAGTAGATATGAAAAATGAATAAGTATATGTAAATGTTATATTTGTTATAAGTATAGGCTTGGGTCTAAAGTGTGATGACCTTATTATAGGTCGTCTATATGTATTAATTCCCACTAAGTTATAAACTTAGCATGGGTATTTCATCGGGTGTGGAGTACGGGAGAAACGGAGGATAGGACAATCGCATCAACGATCAAAGTGCAATAAAACAATTTTACTTAGGAAGAAGACCTTTTAGCTTTTTTTTTGTATATGTATTGTTTGTAAAAAATGTAAATATTGCTTAAATGGTAGGAACATTTCCATCTATGGAGCTTGTCTGTATGTTGTGTCAGATTTGCTACATAATATAGTACAAGTTAAATGTTTAACATTATATGAATGAACAAGTTTAAAGTTATAAGTTTATAGTTAATGGTATCAGAGACCCAACTAGGGGCATCATAGGTAATTGATAGCAGTACCGAGATCTGGTTGGATAACAATTGGTGGAGGACTGAGAGGGGCGCTACCACTTGCCCTTCACGGCTGAAGGATTGTTTTGGTGATTTCCTGGTCATCCCTCGACCACACAGGGGCCAGGCCCCATCATGTATCCTATTCAAACCAACAAGATCCGCGTCAGAGTCATGTCATCCTTGATATGCAAATGCAATGTACGTAATAAACAATTTCAAATTCATTTTATAGAACCGCCTAAACCTAGGCTCTGATACCACTAAAAGTGTAGCACCCCTTTTCGGTCCGACCCGAGTGGTTGGTCCGAACCGGATCCGGGATGCTCTGATACCACTATATCACTTTGTCAAAATCATTTATCAAAAACACGTTGAAACGTTACATTTCGGTTGGCATAAAATCCTTTCAAATATGCAAAAGCGTTTTTAAAGGGGTAGGCCCATTAACATTTCATTCATACAAAAGTATAGTTACTATAAAGGCATAACAAGCCTTTTCAAATATGATTTACAAAATAGATGTTCAGAGTTCAATTTGTTTCTAAAATGTCAATGTTAAAAAAATGGAGTGAATGCATATGTCGGAGCATACTCTGCACCCAATTCTTTCTCATGACTCGCTCCTCTATCACACCTTTTCGTTCATATTCAATCGATTTTTCTTGCATAGATAACACTACACGCTAAGCATTTTCATGCTTAGTGGTTCTATACAATTCCATTCTTCTGTTTCAATTTAAGTCAAATCATGTAATTTTACTAAACAAAACTTTCAAATCTTTTTGAATGATCAATGTCATTACAATACATATACTTATTTCATATACAATCATTTATGGTTCGTGATGTTCAAAATATATCACGCTTTCATATGCAATAAATCATTTTTATAACCAAATCCATACATTTCACAATATACTTTTTCATTTTCAATTTTACCAATCCTTCTTTTCAATTCCAATGGGTCAACAATCTCAGTTAGTGATCCGATTATGCCCATGCGGGTGCTTTATGTTTTTCGATTAATGCGGGATAGCCGAATCACCGGAACAATCGTTAACGCGGGCGGTAAAACATTTGTTTTATAACACGATTCGGTCAGTTGGGTTCTTTATTTGGTTATTAAAAATATCGGTCGTGAACACTGCAGATATGCTCAATCTATGTATCTGAATTAAGCGGTTAACATTTTATTAAGGCGTTTAAATCTTTTTATAGCAAATACAATACAATATGTACATTTGTATAAGCAGTTCATTTTCAATACTCATGCAATTTTCATATCACAAACATTTCACAGTAATTGCCTCGAATCAATTAAAACAAATCAATATGCTTTCTTATACATTTTTAGAACAAACATTTCCAAATCTTGAAGCTTGAGAATATGAGAAGATAAACAAACCAATCTATTTCTTTCTTTTGTCTTGCGTGATGGTTCTGAGTTAGGTGATCTAGCCCGTAGCAAATCAAACACATCACATTTAGTAAACTAGCACTACTCACACTTAAAGAATATCGCTTCGCCAAGGCGGTGAGGTACGATACGTTTTTCATTTAGTTTTATCCTTAATTGAGCCCCCATTAATCATTTAGTAAGGTCCTTAAACTATCGGTGTATGAATACGAGGTGTTTGGAAACAAAATCCAAAAAATTTGCTTGTTGTGAACAGTACAGCTACGCGGCGTGGTCTGCCGTTCCATTTTGGCGCCGACTCGCCCGCTGACGGGTATCCCACAACCAAGCGTGGGTCTCTGCGGCCGATGGGTTACCTCTGTTGCGGCGTAAAACGATGTCTGCATTTTCCAATTTTTGCATTTTTGCAATTTTTTTCTCAAAAATCACCAAAATCCCAAGTAAACCATAGAATCACTCCCAATAACATCCTAATATCATCCTAAACCAGCCATAAGCGAACCTATGGATGGTTTGGAGTTTTCAATCAAACATCAAATACAGCTTTCTAGGGTTTTAGGTTCCTGCACCAATCCTGCAACTATTGCCCTGGCTCCGCCTTTCCTCCTTGATCACTTGGAAACCAGAAATGGGGATGATCTCCCACCAAAACCTTGATTTCTCCTCAACCTTAGCTCTTCTCTTCTTACTCTCTCTCAAAAACGTTTTTGCTCAAATGCACAAATGTGCTCTTCTAAGACAACATTTGGTCTTATTCCTCAATTTAAGTGTAGGGCCATGTTTGGCTTACACATAAATTCCATTTCTCATTTTTCTCCTTTTTGGTCTTCATTTCACTTTCATTTGTCATTCCATTCACTTTAGCATTTAAGCTTATTCTATTCTTGACCCTTAGGTCCTCATTTTACAAAATTTCACAATTGCCCTTTTTCACTTGAGTTTATTTCCGGGTTCAATCAATTTCTCATTTTAACATATAATATTTAATCATATACTCACACATTCAATTCACATTTCACAATTTATTAGTTTTATCGGAAAAACCCAAGTTTGGCTCAATTCATACTCGGAATATATAATAAAATTATTATAAAAATTATAGGGTATTTTTGGGGCGTTACATGGTATGTAGCGGAAGATGGCTACTTAGGAAATAGCTACTTGGAAGAGGGCTACTCGGTGCCCTAGAGGTGGGTCCGGAGTGAATGTTAGCTAGAGTGTGAGCCACCTAGAGTGAATGTTGTTGGCGAACGTTCGGTTTCTCAAGGGGTATGGAATGATACGATTTCACATCGGTTCCACACAAGAGTGTGGAGTGGTACTTAAGCTTGATGAGTTCTCCCACCTTATAGGCTAGTTTTTTGGGTTGGTTTCTTCCATTGGAAGCCGTACCTATCAGAATCCTTTCATTCTTATTTCTCATGAAATGGAATCAATAATTTGATTGATTATAGTGTTTTGGATTAGTTTAGGAATCTTACATGAGAATGATGGTTTGTTTTCATCATATTGCTTGTAATACTAAAATTTAGAATGAAAATAAAGACAAATTATTATTATCCATGATTTCACAAATAAAATCTGAAAGTAAAATAGCAAATTCAGTTATTTACATTATTTCTTCTAAAAGAAATCAAAATACCACATAGGTATGATGGGTCAAATTCCTACTTAGAAGTAGGAGTTTGCTTCCACCGGAAATAACTTTTGATTCCATTTCTATTCTTGTATAACTTATTCAAACATAGGAATGAAGAAGAAATGAAATAAGATTCTACTTCCCACTCTCTATTCCCTTGTACCAAGCGCCCCCTTGGGAGCACCTGGTTAAGGTTTTAGAGTCAAGGTTTCCAGCATCTTCAAACTATTTTGGGTATATATGCATGACGTATAATCCATCATCTAGGTGAGAAAATGCCAGGTTTGGACCATCATTGAAGATGACATTGAATTGATAATTATTATGGAAAAGGCAAGAAAGTACAGATTTAATATATGATTAAAAGAAAGTCTTCTCACAGTATGCTTATTAATTATTGATTATTATCCCTCTGGAGACACTACTATTTGGCCCATACATTACTAGACTACATTAGGGTTTTCTTTTCTTTTCTTTTTTCAAACAATTACGAGCAAAATTTTTAAATAGTGACCTTTTCTCCCTTAGAAAAAAAATAATTTCTAACAAGCTTATTTGTAAAAAGTGCCAAGAAAAAAAAGGTCTTTGAAAATATTTGTCTACAAGCTCTAATTTCTTCATACATTATTTTAAGTTTTGGGGGAAAAAAAAAGAAAAAGTTATTTTAAAGGGCAAAAATACCTTAGGTGGCATTGTATTTTTATAATCTTGAATAAACTTTTTGCTCTATCATTGCTTAATAAGATTAGTATTTAGTCGATTGTTTTATAAAAAATAGAACCTTTCAATTTTAATCTAAATTTTGAAACATTAATTTCATCAAAAATTAAAAATATTTATTTTTATTTCATTAGTATAAACTGAATCATGATAGTTTTGATTAGATCATAAAATATATTTTCTAATATTGTAATATCAGATTTCTTATATCAATAGTATTAAAAAAATAATAAAAAAAAAAGCTAAAAAGCAAATATCTTGCCTTTCTTATTCAACAAAAATTTTTAAAATTATATAAAAAAAAGTTAAAAAAAAGCAAGTGAATGCTAAGCAAATTTGCTTTTATGAAAATAAAAAAAAGCAAAACTCCCACTGATTTATCTTCATGAAATCCTCAACCTAAACCTCCCATGCTCGCTCCCTCGTCCCTCTACATTTCTGAAAAGTGAGCTTTTAGTTGAGTCGACCCCCAACCAAGAAAAATAACTTTTAAGAAGATCAAGTGCCATCGTATGATATAGATGTAAAGAAAATGAGGCTCTGACAATGCGAAGTAAATTTGTGGAGGCATAACTATAGGTTATAGTTATAATTTTAGTTTTGACCTTACACTAAAGGTGGTTTGGCCTATGGTTGAGGTCATTTTTACACCAACTAAAGATATGACTGCGTGGCGGGCCATTTCTTGCATAACCTAAGATGTTATGATGAAACTTCTCTTGTAACCTCTGGGTGACTATGATTGAAGCTATTTCATGACCGCAATTATAAGGGTAACTATGATTGAAGCTATTTCATGACTGCAACTATAAGGGTGATTATGATTGAATCTATTTTATGGCCGTAACTATAAGGGTACTAAAAGGTGATATATAGATGGAGTGATTTGTTGGCCGCTACTATAAGAGTAGATATATATGGGGTTTTTCTTTTAGTTGCTATTTGTTACCAAATAAGGCTGGTGGAATCTTTTTGGGGGTAACATAAATCTTATACCATAAGGAGATATAATCTACTCCCACCAATTTGACTAATGATACTCTGATGGTCAGCCAAAACCAGTTGTAAAAGATTCAAATGAAGTTCCATAGATAAAAAAAAAGCCCAATCTCATATTTGATCACAAAAAATTACATTGCTAAACAGGTTCAAGAACCATAAAGGCCCAGGAAAGTTTAATTTATGTATATTTAAATGTACCATTCCTGGTACTCTTATAGTCTTCCTTTCACTCATTGCTTCTGAATCAACAAAATAGTGTTAGCCAAAAATGATGCATATCATATGTATTCAAGGTGAACTCAATTCCTAACCACCCTCTTTGGATCCCAAAAACAATGAATGAGATGATCTGCAAAGGAAATAGTGCAAAATATAGGATATTAGTAATGCAAATGGAAATAGTGCATAATGATTTCTCTAAGAAAGGGATGGAAGGATTTCAAGGATTTCTCTAAGAAAGAGTGCGATCTGAGTCTAGGTCCATGGTCATAGATACTTTGAAAACAAAGATTGAGAATAAATGACCCGACCGTATGATTCGTTAGACCATTTCATTTCTTTGAAAATGAACAATAACAAGAGAAATAAAAATAGTCAGAATTTGGGAAAAATAAACAAAAAACTGAAATGAAGTCTCACACCATTTACGCCAGAAAAATCTAGAAAAGCGACAGTGTCGATTAAAATCTGGAAGAATGAATGAAAACATTCAAAATAATCAGAATTCAAACTCAAACTCAATTCTTTTAAGAGCCAAGAAACTCACTATCGAAGCGACTTGAGCGTTCAAAACTCTCAGGCGAGAAGGCAGTGTATTTGTTGGGAAATAATAAATGAATATTTTCCCTTGTTGATTTAACTGTTGGGAGTCGATAAAATGCGACCAAGAAAAATAATATGCCAGGAGATAATCACAAAAAAAAAAAAAAAAGAGTGCACGTGGAAAACCTCCCAAGTGAGAAGAGGAAAAACCACGGGACCTTTGGCCGGGTCACGAATATACCATAATAATTTGGGTACAAACTGATTCTAAACTAGGTTCACTTTGATTTCATATCGAGAAGATACCTTCAAGATCCCGAAAATCAATGAAATCATCTAAATATAGTGAATAAAATAATAGGCATATCACAGCCTCCACGTCGAAAATGATTGATAGAATCTCACGAAAACTATCTCTGAATCGATCAATAGAAAACCTTTGGAAAAAATATTTAAAGCAGTTATCATTTTTCTCTTCTCCCAGAAAAAACTGGATTATCTCTGAGTCCATACTTCTATGAAAAATAGAAAAAGCTGTGCGCATGAACCCTGACTTCACCCTCTTTTTAACTCTCGAGAAAAAACGCATTCAAATCTCGAAATTTTGTATGAAACATACTAGCCTAATGGGCTTGAGAAATAAAAATTGGGCGCCTAAGAAATGGTGGACCACATTCCACAATCCCTCATTAGCACGAGAGATTACACTCGCAACATCTCAGTTAGAGTCATCTGTGACCCGAAGCCTGAAAGCTTAACCTGCGGTAACGACTTTTATCGTCATATCGGAGAGTTAAAATGCAATGTGAATCTTCTTAAGCTTCATAAGCTCTTTTCAATGACATCTTGTGATATCTCACATCAATGTGCTTTATACGGGAGATAGTGCGAAGTATTCTTGCTTTCGAGTCCATAGCACTCGACTATCACAAAACACAACATACTCATCTTTGCATCAGGCCCTGACTCTTGGGCCAAATCTCTTCATCTGCCCTCTCTTTTCTTTGCACTTGATTCTTTTGCTATATAATGCCTTGTTATTAGACAAAAGCTGACATACATGTGTTTATCGCTAAACGACTCCCGATAAGTGGAATAAAAACCCGAGAAGTCGACTTTTCTATATGAGGTCACACACCCTGTCCAAACATCTGTGAAACATCGACTCTTTGGTTTTGAGACCCCGAACTGGCTCCTGATTTTGAAATCCTCAAATATTTGAAGATCAATTTCACTTCTTCCTGATGCTCCTTTACCTGGATTTGAGAGAAATCTGCTCAGCGTACTATGACATGTGCGATGCTCGGGTCTTGTGTCTGAGCCATACAATACATAAGACTCAGCTGGGAGTAGGGATTGAGTATCATACTTTTCATCTGTGTAGTAGGGCATAATACGCTAAGCAAAGTGATTGGCTAGAGGTGTGCTAGCGGCTTAGCATCTTTTCGTAATGAACGCTTTGAGCACACGTTCAACTATACTTTTCTGTAACCTTGGCTTCTTTTTCTATCTCGGGAGTAGTGCGCATGCCAAACATTTGTTTTACGAGCCTAAGTCCTTCATGTCAAGGACTTTGACAATATCTCTTTCTTATAATCATTTTCAGATCATTTGCTATTAACATATCATCAACATAAATGAAATAATGAAGTTACCATATAAGCTTGCAAATAACACAATGATCGCATTTGTCTGCATACTCGTGGCTCACCATGAGAATCAAACTTCTTGTACACCCTTTGCCTTGGCGCTTGTTTTGACCTTAAGACTTTCTTTAATTTGCAAACCATGTGCTCCTTACCTTTACTTGAACCCTCCAGGGTTGGCACATTGTAATTCTTCATTCAAATCACCATGAGCTTGATCCTTTACATCTAGCCCCATTTCGAAACTCGAGGTCTAAACTAAATGATCAAACTCAAAACAACTCTGATGAAACATTTTACTTAAGCCCCGGAAGAATATCTGTCAAAATTAAACACCTTTTACCCTTTGAAACCTTTTACTGCCAGCGGCTTTCTGTAAACATTTTCCATCGCTATCTTTCTTGACTTGAACACCCATTTGTTCCTTAATCCCTTCTGCCTTGGAAGTTCCACCAACTCATAAGTGTCATTCTTTGTAAGAATGCATTTCTTCTGCATGGCTTTCATCCGACTTACATATCGCATGGTCGTACTTCTTGAAAATTCTCTGGCTCCCCCTATTGATAATCAACACATATACTACGAAGAAGGATACTTGGATGATGGGCGACTCTCCCTGTGTAGTCTTCAATTTAGAGTTGAAATGACTTGTTGAGGAGAGAATTTTGCTCCCCACCTTCAGCGACGATCCTCTCTGTATACCATCATCATATCTGTGGCTGTCTGGTCTCTAACTCCCAAGTATGGTAAGCGCAAGGAAAATGATCTTTGTAGGATCGATAACACCATCGCGCGATAAGCTTTAACCTTTTCAGTCTTCTCGCAGTAAAATGATGGTCTTGCAAATATCACATCTCTCCTTACGAAAATCTTCTTTTCCTTTGGGATCCCTAGTGCGTACCCAAACTCTTTATTTCCATAGCCAGCCGAGGATACATGGAAAAGCATCATCAACTTTGACCTCTGCTCTTCCCAGGGACATGTCACGAAAGCCTTGCGCAAAACTGTAAGATGATTGTAAGCAACATCTTTTCACATCCATACCTTCTCTGCAGGATATCAAACTCAAAGGCGAGGGCTATTTATCAGTAACAAAGCGATGCGAATAAGCTTACTTGAAAACACTTTGGGTAGCTTTGCCATTTTAGCATGCATCGACCTTCTCGTAATGGTGCGGTTCATCCTCTCTACAACACCATTGTCTTTGTGGAGTACAGGCTTGTCTTCTCATGTCTAATACCATGTCTTTGGCTTGATGGTTTCTCGCTCCTTTGATGTATACTCACCTCCATTGTCAGTACGAAGACACTTCAAAAACTTTCCTGTCTCTCTTTCGGCTAAGGCGCGAAATTTACGGAAAAGCGATTCGCCAGTCTTTGGCCTTAGCCAGGATAAACCCGCACCTTTCTTGATGCATCATCAGCTAGATAGCAATAATATCTATTATTTAACGAACACCTCGAAAGGGACCACAAACATCGAGAATAAACCAATTCGAAATGTCGATTTTCTTTTTGAAGTTTAGAAAAAGCTCTATGATGTTTAAATAAGCAATATCGAGGGTTAAAACTGTTACCTTTAGTAAGGAATGAGAGCCTTTTAGTGATATATATAACCCTTCTGGCTCATGTATTGATCTTTTGTACATAGAATTTGGGAGGAACCATCTTGATTGCGTGTTATCTCTGTATTTTCCTGACGTACGCTAAAAGTGTGCTTAACCTTGCCTCTGCGACTCTAAAGATTTTGGTAGCTTATTACCATTCTGAAGTAATTCACATATCTTTAGATCCAAGGCAACTCGAAATAAAGTTACAAGGCGTAAGTCGGAATACCGCACATCTCTCGGAGTGATGAACAGCAGTCATGCGTGCACAAACATCACCAATACCCATGATCTTAGGGTAGTGATGCACCATCTCACAGTCACCAAAGTCTCCTGGCACAATGCGATGTGAAGAACTCCTTGATAGGAGTAACATGATAAATTCTTTGTATCAATAATCCCTCAACCTCAAATTTCTGTATGAGGCAGGCATTCTTACGTCTCGAAAAATGAAGCTGCCACATCTTGTTAGAATAGCGGTGTGTTCATTTTTATTTTCATCTTCTCTGATTTTACTCTTTTATTCAGAACACCAAACCTAACAATTTCACTTTCATATGTCCTTCCTTACCACAATGATAACACTTTCTTCTTTCACTAGACTTTCCTGGATTTGTTGCCTTTGGATTTGACCTGCGGTTCTCTAATTTTCCTCTTCCCCTATTCTCTGTGACAGAGCCTCGGTCTTAGAAGATATTCCTTGTTCCTTCTTGGCTTTAACATTAAACAAAGCATCTTTTACCACCTCATGGTTAATTATATTAAATTTGAGTTACTTCAAGTGAGATAACTTCAAGTATCCGACTATCGCGAAAAGGAACTCAAAAGTAACAATGTTTGCAACTCTTCTTCAGTACTTCATCTTCATAGCATTCGGTTCACCCAACACCCAAGAGAATCAACGGTGTGCTCACTTTCTGTACTTGTTTTATCACTTGATTTTACTAGCCTTCAATCAAAGTGACTTTGATACGTACGGTCTTTGTTATTCCGTGGATTCTCATTTTCCAAAGCTGGGTAACATTAGTCTCTGTGACACGTGATGTGACTCACTCACGTTCTGCATTTGTCTGATTAAATATCTTTATTTCTAGCACACTTGATCTTCCGTTACTTTTTGACATATCATTTGGGTTTACTTTTATCTCCCATTGATAGTGCTATAAATCCTTGCAATAAGTCTCTTTTGTTCTTGGCTTCCAGGATAAATAGTGACGAGTTAGTCTAATAATCATAAGCGGCTCAGAAGATTCTCAGTTAAACCAGCATGACGTCAGAGCAATGAGCACATTTCAAAATCTTGATGGAAATAAACCTGGTGAATATTTTCCCTTGATGGTTCTTTCCTGTTGGAGTCAATAAAATATGGCAAGAAAAATAATATGCCAAGGAGATAATCGCGAAAAAAAAAAGAAGGTACAGTGGAAAACCTCCTAGTGAGAAGAGGAAAAACAGAGACCTTTATGATGTGATATCATTTATAATAATTTAGGTCTGAAACTGTGACAATTATTGGAGATTCGGCGTAGTTTTCGATGCGTCAGGAAGATCATTCAGGTCAAAAATCAATGAAATCAATAAATACGCGGTGGTAAATAAACAAATATCTGGCCTCAAATCAGACAGTTGATGAATCCACCAGCGTCTCACGAATGCGGGTCAATGAAAGCATACCGCGGAAAATATCTGAAAAAACGATTATAAAACCTCTCTTCTCTTTGAAAAAAACGGATCTCATGATTGCTATAACTGTATTTCTTTGAAAAGCTGTTTTTGCCGAACCATGCGACCTTTCTTTAAGCACAGAAAAAAAGCGCGTTAAACTCATAGGTTTTATGTGAAACCTCTAGCCCCTCAATGAACTGAAATAAGTGAGCATATAAAATTTGGTGGATACATTAAACACGAGAGTTTCTGATTAAGTGTAGCAGATATCGTAATTAATAAAAATAAGCGAAAAAGACCTGTGAACTCGAGGCAGAAAAATAATGCAGTGGGGTTCAGGAGCGCTCGCCGGGGTAGACAGGTGCTCGTTGATCACAGATTTTCTTTCAATTATTGTCTAAATTCGCACTTGTTAAATATGAAGAAAGCACGTGGATGGAATATCACTTTTGAAGTGTGGTGAGGATTGAAGATGGATGTGTGCCTTTACAGTTTACACTAGCACATAGTGGGCATGGTGGCTCTGACTCGGTGGGGGTTGGACTGGTATATATAAATTAAACAACACCACATAGTGCCATAGACAAAACCTCCAACAACTGCTCTTTCTCTCTCTCACCAAGCCTTCTCAGAATTTTCTCTTCTAGAAGTAATTATTCTATTTTCTTGTGGGCTTTAGATCTCAACCACCATCTTCTCATCATTTTTCTTTCTCCCATCCTTTTCCTTTTAAGATTATTACATCAGTAATATTATTGCTTTCAGCTCAGAATGAAGACAAACATATGTATATCTCACCAACAACCTCTTTTAGCTCCTTTTACCCTTCTTCTCTTCCCTTTTATTTAGAGTTTTTTTATAGGTTTTTCAATTTTCTAATCAGACCTCATGAATAAAACTGGATAACAAATATTTCCTTTCCTGAAAAAAATAAAGAAAGACACCAATACTAAAATAAAATTTAAACCAAATCTGGGTTCTTGGTATTATTTCTATTTAATTAGGGTTTTTTTTTAATAATTTCTTAAACTTTCTTTATGGTTGAAATTAAAGCATCAATACATTAGAATAAATCCAAAGGATTTGCAAACATAAATTCAAGCTAGTATTTTCTATTTTCTTGGGCCCAGAATCTCATTTACTGCATCTTCTCATCTGTTTCTTTTCTTCATCCCTTCCATACCCCCAAATTCTTTGCATCAATGCTGTCAATGCTTTCAACAAATTGAACATAAACATATATATATCTCATAGCCACTCTTTTAACTCTTTACCCTTCTTTTATTTGGCACTTTTGATTTTGTGTTTTTATCTATTGTTAACTTGAATCAATAAATTTATCGATTTAAAAAAATAAATAAAACACGTTTTAGTAAGTACTTTCGAATAGTCATTGAATGTAAATAAGAAAATGGCGCCGTATGTATCGCCAGTGGTAAAATGTTAAATGATTAAAACAGGCTTAAAAAGGGGATGTTTGAGTTCGAATGATAAACGATTTAGTGCGCCCCAGTATAGTTTATTTAAAAGAAGATGTTTAGATCATATTTTTAAAATACCTGCCTAAAAATTTAAAATATTCAAAAAACTTCTCTTTCTTAATAAGTAAATTTGAATTATTTTATATAAATTTACAACTACTTTCTAATTTTTCTAAAAATAAAACATTAAATAATAAATACATGGATACACTTCTTACTTTTAGTTTTTAAAAATAGAAGACTTAGATAAAAGAGTACTAGTTTTTATGTAAAAGAATTAAGAACATGTTTTGTAAAAGAATTTAACTAACACGTGTACCATTAAGTCATAACTTTATTCCTATTCAAACAAACTTTTACAAGAAAATAACATTTCTTAGTCTAAATGTCTAAATTTTTTAATCCTTTTCTTAATGACAAAGTAAATTAAAATAAGATGAACAGTTATAGATAATTATTATATATATACTTCCACTGCTAAACTTAGGTATCACCTATTAGGAATCAGAGTACAACCTTTATTGTAATTGAAGATCAGGTAGGTATCTGGTTTCCATTTGCTCGACCAGAAGATATTACAACAAGCTACACACGAACCCAAAAAAAATAGGGAGAGAACCTGGGAGCTCTCTGATGTGGGTCACGAACAAAACCGAAGAATAAACACTACGATCCCTAAAAACAGGGCCACAGCATACGATCCCAAGTCTGAGCTCTTACATACGATCCCAGCCATCGCCGAAGTGTAAACACTGGAACCCAAGAAACAAGGCAATGCCAAAAATCGCAAATCCCATTAACAGTTTGGCTGCGCAACGTAATTCCCGTTCTGGGTTTCTTGGCAACGGGCGATTAAGCTCGAAGCAAATCTTAAATCCCATAAGGGAAATTAGAAATTTGAGGGAGTAGTTGGTGCGATCCGAGTCTGGGTCCCTGGTCATAGATACTTTGAAAAGAAATATTGACGAATACGACAGCTCGAGACATATGATTTCGTTCAACTGACTCATTTCTTTGACAATGAGTTCTAATCAACAATAAAAATAAAAATCGTCAGAATTAGGGAAAAAGAAACAAAAAAACCGAAATGAAGTCTCACTCCATTTCTTTGAAAAATACACAAAACAAACAATAAAATGAATCCAAGAAAATCCTTGGAAGAATGAATGAAAACATTCAAAATAATCAGAATTCACTGTCAAGCAGAAACGGCGACCAGAAGTCGTTGGCGAAGCAGAAGGGGAGTCAGCACCTCGTTCAGAACTATCCGGAGAAGACAGGAAGTCCCCCAAAGACAGTTACTCACCCAAGAAAAAATTGATTTATGGCTTCCAAATAGTTGAGAGATGGGGTAGCTCACTTATAAAGGGGCAGCTCATGTGGCTCTCAATGGATCTTCGGTTGTGCCAAATTTGTCTTGGCTCTAGGACCCCACCAAAACATGTACTTTTGGTTCTTAAACAAAACTTGTTGTATTGGTTTGTGCGCGAACCAAGCAGCAGATTCGTCCCGGCATGGAAAATCAACTTTAATATAGTATTCTATTAGTTTGACCTTTGAAGCCCGCCTATAAGCATCTACTTTTTTTTTTCCCTTTTTATCTCAGATTGATTTGTGGGTACTTTTTATTTATATTTGTTTCCTAATATTCAATTATTCACTTTTAAATTAAGTTAGTTTTATAATTTTTTTTATGACCATAAGTGTTTGAGGTAGCTTACGTCTAATTCCACAAAACCTTAAAAAAAATCAGATTTACAAAATTTGTTTCATTGGTTGGTTGGTAGGTTGGCTCCGATTCAACGACAAGCAACTATTTTTTTCCTCATTATTCCATTATCTATTTTTAAATTAAATTAGTTTTACAATTTTTTTTAATAATCATGAGCTTTCAAACCAGTTCATGAGTAACTGGAAATTTCCAAAAGATCCTAAAAGAATCAGATTTACTAAACATGTTCTATTGGTTGGTTGCGCTCATTTGATTAGTGTCATTAAGGTGGTGCATTTGTTTTTCAAATATTTTGTGATTATTTCTGGTTTTTTAACTCTATAATAATTTCTTTTGCGATAATGGGTTTCTGTTTTTGTTCTTTTTTTTGGTCCGGTATTGTCTACTTCGAAGATGTTATTTCTTTCTTTTTCTATTCCTGGTCAGTGTAGTCATCTGCGATCATGAGTTAAGCTTTTTTGTTTTTTTTGTTTTTGTTTTTTTACGCATACCAGTTTCTTTGGGGGATTTTGTTTTTGATTTTTTGGCCTACTATTGAAAATTTTATTTGCTTATTGATTGATATTTGTGCTTCTGGTCATAGTATATTGCATCAGCGCTCATATCTAATAATGGGTTTAGCTGTTTTAGTGCACATAATAAAATTTTGAAAATTTTTTGGTCGCCCATGAGGTTGCAAAAAATCTGTTATTATAGAAAGATAACAATGAGAAGTGAATCAATGTCTTGAAGTCTGTGAAATTATCTACTAGTATGATTGGTCCATGGTTTAATTAAATGGATTGGCGTTTGGGTGAGGATTTTCTACTTGGTGTTGGACTTGAAATATGGCGATTAAGTAGCACTCGTTATGGCTTTCATTGTTTTTCATCAATGGGTTCATGAAAGCGTCTCTTCAAGTAATAAAGATTTCTTGGGTTGGTGTTAACCACAATTTTCACACCACCGCCATCATAATATGTAATTTTCCTTTTGTCCTATTTCTCTTTCATTTCGTTTGTGAGGTGGACTTGAATTCTTTTTATTTATTTTTATTTGTTTTTCCTTCATCTGATAACTTTTTGGGCACTCTCTCATATTGATATGCTTTGTGACCTTTTCATTATTTTTCTGGAGGATCACCTCTGTTTTGGATTGGGGTTGGTGTCTTTTTATGGGTAAGAATAAGCGTCACTTACATGCTTTTTGTTCAACAGTTATTTTATTGTCTTTTTTTTTTTCCTTTTGTCTTGGTTTTTCACTACAGGAATTTGACAGTTTATATACTGAATTTATATACTAAAACAATTTTGGTGGTAAAAAAAAGAGTTTACTGACTGATTACCTACTTAATCAGCAAAAATTAATTTTCAACTGTTTACCTACAGTTTATTTACCTACAAAACGATTCAATCGGTAAATACGGCACCAAATTTTGACGGGAGCTATTAGCGACAACTTTCCTATAATTTACCTACCAATATTTACCTACAAAACTATTCAGTCGGTAAATACAATGTTTATTTTTTATCAAAGATATTAACAACTATTTACTTACAAGTTATCTACTAATATTTACTTATAAAACTATTCAGTAGGTAAAAAAATCTATTTTTATTTATCATTGATTTACCTAATGCTAGGGTTTGTAGGTAAATAAACTTATTAATTTTTTATATTAATATATAAAAAGGAAAATTTGTTAACTTAAGCCTTAGCCCCAAATCCTTCCTACTTTCGCGAACGCTCGATGTCCGACCCTTGCAGCTAAGCCACTCTGATATGAGTGGATTTTCGAAGGAAAATGAAAGCAGATGAATTGCTATTGATAAATATAAGACTAGGCTTGCTATTAAAATGATCTGAACAATGAAGTCTTGATTATTTTGATGCTTATTCTTTGTTACTAAATTACATCTATAAGGTGGTATTCTTTATAGCGGTGTATAAACTTGAAATGCTCAATGGATAAAGCGGCAAACGGAGATTTTGAAAGAAATATATTTGAACAACCCGAAAGTATTCCCGAGGACAAAGTATAGAAAGTATGTGACATCAAGTCACTCCATCAAGTTGAAACAAATTACCCAAGCAATGACGCTGCCAAATTAATGAAGTATGTTGTCGCGAATAGTTTCAAGATTAATGAGTCTGATAAATGTGTATATGAAGCAAACTCGAATTGCTTTGCCATTTTATGTCTATATGAAGCGATATGCTTATAACATGCGGTGATTGTGAGAAGCTGTTAAGAAAATCAAATGCTTGCTTGCAAATAAATTTGAAATAGAAAGATATGGGGAATTAGTTGATGTTATTTAGGAGTTAAAATCCATAAGACATCTAGAGGATTAGCTCTATCACAATCCCGTTATATTGAAGCGATTCTTAGAAGTGCAAGAATCTGAATGTTGCCGATAAAGACTCCGATAGATGTTAATTTACATGCTACAAGAATCTTGGTAGAAAACAAAGCTCAAAATGGTATGCTAGTATACTAGGCGGAGTTTAATGTATGTCATGAACTGCTGGAGTCGAGACATAACGTGCGGTTGTATTCAGTCAATTACTTGTTAGTCGAATGAAAATCATTGAAATATAACGTTTATTGGGCTACTTAAAACATATAAGATTATGCTTTACGTGAATATCCGGTACTTGGAATCTTTGTGATGCAAATTGGATAGCAGGCACTAAGGACACAAAATAACAAGTGGATATGTATTCACTTGGTGAGGCGCGGTGTCTTGAAATCATCCAAACAAACTTGTATTGCTAGATCACTATAGAATCGAAATTTATTGCTTTGGATAAGCTAGGTGAAGAAGCGAGAGTGGCCAGAACCTGTGGAAAGATATTCTAATTGGCACTAAAACCGGTGCAGTTGTGTGTATACGTTGTGATGGTCGACTGACGATAGGAAGGCGAGGAATGTCATGTATATGGTAAAGTCTCGACACATACATCGAAGACATGACACGAGTTAAAACAACTTCTTTCTAGTGGAATTATGCTGACTGTTATGTGAAGTCAGATAATGTGCGAATCCATTGACAAAAGGCTAACTAGAGATGGTTGCAAAAACATCAAAGGGAATGGGTTTAAGGCCTCTAAACAAGTGCATCATAGCGGACACCCTACCTAATGTGGCCAGAATCCCGGGATCTAGTTCAAGGACTCTTAAGTTATGAAGACAGTGTAAGTCTGTCATTTGTTTTACCCATTCACAGGATAAGGAAACTTGATATTAATATGTGAAGGTTAAGCAAAAGCTTTTAATGATTATGAAGCTATATGTTCAGGAAATCACCTATGTGAGTGTGAAGTGGTAGCAGCGAGAATTGCAAGAAGCAAATTCTCTAAAACACTCATGAGACCAGAGCGGTATTCATGGCGAAAACGAACCGCGATAGTGAGAACGATTTTGTTCGAAGCAGTTGTGTGATTTGGCAATGCAGGAGCACACGCGAAGGTCGACGATTCGAGGCCTCCGTCTGCGATTGTGGAGTAAGAAACTGATAAGTTCATTAGGAAGAGTTCAAAGTCTCAGACTACTTATCCCAGATGCAATGTTTTGCAAATGGAATAATCGCGGCTGCTGTCTATTGCATACAAAGTATTGATATCAGAACTTTTCATTCATGGGATTATTTGGGACTTGGTATCCACCCAAAGCCCATATTGAATGAAAGAGTATTTAATCTACATCGAATAGAAACGAAGAAGGGAGATGGGTTTAAATAGTTAGGAGACTACCGAATGGGTTTGAAGAGGCGCTGTGGAAGGAGGACCTACTGCTGATTGCGTGTATCCACAGCAGCGCGCCGCGCCTCATGTTGTCCCGTTCGGTTGTTAGGTCCACCCTCTTTCCTCATTTTTTTGAGCGGACACGTTGTTTGGTTATTTTTCAGAACAAAAGCATGCTTCGTGGAAACAGCCTTTCGTGGTATATTTATACTCCGTTTTCCTATTTTTGAGATAGCAAAAATATTCTCCTCCGCCATCCTTCGCTATCATTTTTTGTCGCGATTGTTACGCAAACAAATTGAGTTCGTCGGGGAGTCCACCGTACGTGCCGCGGAGGAACGAGATCGCCACATCGCGAGAGACGATTGTGGTATCGCCGATGCAAATTGAAATTACAGAGCCGTGCTAGACACTGAAAACGTTCTTGTTGAACGGATCTGCTTTATCTTTTTACTAATTATTTGCAGGTTTGTTTCCTTGACATTATTTGTTTCTATTTTCTGAACGAACAGAACGACAACAACAAATTATCCTATTCACTTTGAGGTTTTCATGGAGATTTGATGTGTATCTTTTGTTTTTGGATTTCCTGCACTATCAAATTAAAAAGGTGATGAGTGACTGTTGTTTTGTCAATGTAAAGTCTTGAAAGCTTCCCCACGTTATCATGAAAATTTGGAGTTGAAATTGTGGTCCAAGTGTAACACGTAGTTTCTATTTTTAATTTATCCCAGGCAGTGATCATGGATAAGAATTAGAACTGCTGAGTAATTGACTGGAATTTACCTATGAATAATCATACTAGGTGCTCCTACGTTTTTGCTTGTCGTTCCGTTTTTACTTGTAATTTTTATTTCCTTTGATTAAGAAAAAAATCCCTTGTACTTTCTAATGTGTACTTTCCCAGTTTTAAAAATATTTGGCATAATCTACAAAAGCAATCTTGAATTCTTCCTTAGAAAATTTTTACTTTTAAAATTTATATTTAATCATGTGATTTTATGTGTATGAGTCCTAAAAAGTTTGATGTTGTAAAAATAAGTAGGTATATAAGATATCCATTGTTGCCAAACCATATCCACTTCTAGGTAATAAGTAGACTCCTTGGAAAGATAAACAAACTAAAATTTCTTCCCACCTGTTTATTTGGTTTGATTTTTATTTTAGATACAAGGAGCCCTCTTATTCGTCTTTTTGTAGTGCATTATTTGCCTTTACCATTTTTAAAATCTGAGAATAGTACTAAGTAGGGCATCTTTCAAAACTAAATGAGAATGATGCTAAATAGTTGAAGTGTGGGAGATAACAAAACTAAAAGAAGCATATGTTGGGTGACAGATCCTATACATGATGGGTTTTTGCTACGAAGCAATGCTGATGAATGTCTTCATTGGTCCCTTGGCATGATTTCTTTTAAACAACCCTCTTAAAATCTCAAAGACTTTTACTTTGTGTGTTTTCAAGCTTATCTTATTGTATGGCTTGTATCAATGTATAGATTTTCCATTGATCAAATAATCTTTACTCCACAAATGTGTGATAGGTTATTTATTTAATATGGATTTAATATATTGGTCTTTCTCACATATAGTATTAAAACGAAATTCAGGTGCAGAGCTAAAGATGTAGTATTAATAATATTATTATTTGCTGAATCAATGATTTGATTGATCTCGATTTTAATGATAATATTTAAGTATGATTGGAAAAATATATTCTTTGAATCACGAATAAGTATGCGGACAAAGATAGAATTCAAAAAAATTAAAATGTTTTGGCATTTTACATGGGTGATGTGTTATACTAAATTTGTATGGTAGTGATTGTGCGTTTCTAACTTTTTTTATCTTTTACAGAAATTCTTATAAAAAATTGTTCTCGAATAATGGAAGGACAAAGATTAACTGAAATCGGCAATAAATAGTCTCAACTCAAAGATTATCTTTTTTTTTTTTTTTGTCAAAAACACCAAAATGTTCATCCATTATTTCTTAATTAGTTTACATTTTCCATAATAATTTGGATGAAATCATTTAAGGTTACAAAGACATTTAAAATTTAGGAGATTATCTTGCCTTTAAGTTAAGTTAATGTTTGGTTAGTAAAGGAAAAAAATGGTTAGGGAAAATGATTTTGTTATATTTGATTGTCAAACTAAGAAGTTTTAAGAAGTAATAATGAGCTCTTACTAATTTCATATTTTTACAGAAAATATTATCTTATATTAATGAGTTAAAATTATATTTAATCATGTGTTTTTATGTGTCCATGGAGTCTAAAAAAGTTCGTTGGGTAGCAAAATAAAGTAGGTATGTGGGATATCCATTGTTGCCAGCCATAGCCACACTTCTAGGTAATGAGTGGGCTCCTTGAAGAGGACCAACTAGAATTTCTTCCTTTTCCCTATTCTTTTAGTTTGTGTTTTTATTTTAGATGCAAGAGCCCTCTTATTCCTCTTTTATGGGTAGCTTTCTTATTATTTTTAATTTTTCTATTAGAAGGACGTTAAATAGTTGATTGGTATTTCAAAACTAAAGAAAGAATATGATGGGTAACAAGACTCTACATGGTGGGTTTTCTATGAAACATGCTGATGATGTCTTCCACCTCTAGTTAATTATTCTTGACAGTTCTTTTAAAAAACCCTCTTAGAATCTCAAAGACTTTTTGCTTTGTGTATTCAAACATCTTATTGCTTATGACTGTATCAATGTATAGATTTTGGTCGATCAAAAATAATCTTTGCTCACAAGTAACATGATGAGTTATTTATTCCATTTAATATAAATTTAATATATTAATTATTTCTCATATAATTATTAAAGCAAATTCAGGTGCAAGGACTAAAGATGCAGTAATAATAAATATTATTTATTGTTAGATGTGTTTGATTGATCTCGACTAATAGTAATATTTAAGTATGATTGGCAAAATGTATTCTTTGAATCCACGAATAAGTATACGGACAAAAGGTGGAATTTAAAAAAAAAAATCATTTGACATTTTACATAAGGTGATGGTATACTAAATTTATGGTATTGATTGTTATAGCATTTCTAACGTTTTTTCTTTTGAAAATTCTTATAAAGAATTGTTCTCGAATATTGGAAGGACAAAGTTATTTGGAAACCAGCAATAAATAGTCTCCGACTCAAGATTAAGATTTTTTTGTCAAAACACCAAAATATATTCATCCATAATTTCTTAATTAGTTTTACATTTTCATAATTTGGATGAAAATCATTTTAAGGTTGCAAAGACATATTTGAACTAGGAGATTACCTTACCTTTAAGTTAAGGTTGTGTTTGGCTCCTAAGGAAAAAAAATGGTTAGGAAAATGATTTTGTTATATTTGGTTGTCTAATGAGAATTATTTTAAAAAAATAAAAAATAAATAAAATCACTTACTAACTTTCATATATATATATATATATATATATATAAATTATCTTTATATTCATGAGTTAAAATGCATAAAATGAGTTTGAAGTATATCACGTTTTGCTCTAATTTTATTTTTTTTCTTGGTTTTTTTTTTCCTTGTACTTTAAACTGTTTTTTACCCATAACGTTTCTACTCTGTCCATAAAAGAATCAATAGGTTAATAACCCTTACCCCTCACGTGCGTTAGAGCAATGCCGTGGTGGTCATTCAAATGCCCTTAAAAGCGTCTCGATTAGACAAAAGGTAATATAGATGTTAAATTGAAAAAAACCAGTTTCAGCAATGGAGCAATAATGGAACAAAAGTATTGCTAGTGAATAGTTTCTAGCAATATTTGCCCAAATATTGCTAGAAACTATTCACTAGCAATAAGTGTTTGAAGAATAGAAAATTCCATTTTGCCCCTAACAACAAAGTTTATAGTGTATGAAGTGATATAAATGAATGAAGGGTACATGATGTAATTATTAAGGAAGAGAAAGGGTAAAATTGGAATAGATTTAGGATAGATAAAACTTTAGATGCTCACTACTGGAGATGCTCACTGCTGGAGATGCTCTAGCTAAAACTTTAACTAAATCTTAAAAAGTGACTTTTTGGAGCAAAAAAAATAGCTTTAGATACTTTTATTTTTGCTAACTGTTAGAGCATCTCCACCAGTGGAGCAAATAGCTAAATATAGATGCTAAATTGAAAAAACCCGGCTCAGTTGGACGATAATGAGTAGTATTAGCCCGAGTGAATAGTTTCTAGCAATGGTGCCCCGAATATTGCTAGAAACTATTCACTAGCAATAAGTGTTTGAAGGATGGAAAATTCTATTTTGCCCCCAACAATAAAATTTATAGTGTATGGAGTGATATAAATGAATGAAGGGTACATGAAGTAATTATTAAGAAAGAGAAATGGTAAAATTGGAATAGATTTAGGATAGATAAACTTTAGATGTTCACTGCTGGAGATGTTCTAGCTAAAACTTTAGCTAAATCTCAAAAAGTGACTTTTGGGCTTGAAAAAAATAGTTTCGTACTTTTATCTGCATTTTACTGTTTGAAGTGATGAAGCAAGGAAGCTATCTTCGAACCACCATCCTCTCTTACGGTTCATGTGCTATTAAATATTTGTTATAAATTTTCTCGGAGATTTTTCAGAATCCAAATAATTCCAACTCCAAAGAAAACAAATTTCCCCTTTTTCTCTGGAAATTAAATTATCTAGAAACCTCTTCTCTCCACCAAAATCAACCCCACCATCCCTGAGCTGAAAACAAACGCAGAAGCATCTCTCCTCAACTCAATTTTTTCTCTCTATTTGATCCCAAGATTCTAGAGAGAGAAAAGAGTTACAGACTACATTAATGGGGAAATCGGAGATTCCTCATATGCATGAAACTCTCTCCAAATACGTCTAATTCTTCAGATTCCTTCATACCCGGAAAATGGAGCTGCCGACAAGATGAAACTCTCCATTTTGGAGGAGGATTCAGAGAGGCCTTGGAATCTCAGGATCCGAAAAACGAATTCTAAAGCTCCTATCAAGAGAAGAAGTGAGGAATGATTTTATGGCGATGGCGGGTATGCGGCCGCCGAGAAGGCCCAAGGAAAGGGCGAGGGTAGTGCAGAAGCAGTTGGATGTGAGTTTTTCTTTTTTGTATTTTCTGGTGTTTGTTTCTAAAAATAGGCAGCCATCAGTACCAGAAAATCTGAGGATAAGGGTAATTTTGTCAAAATAAATTTTTGGTTTAATAACTCATGTGCAAAGCAGTCATAAACGCACCTGAGGGATGCCACGTTAGCATCGTTAACGCCTTGTTAGTTTGCTTGTTGATTCCGTTAACGACAATGACATTCATAAGTGTGTCACGATAGAAACATTAGAGGTATGGTTGGACCCAAAAAGAGTTTAGGGGCCAGATTAGACATACGACCAAACCTCAAGGGCATTTTTACACCTTATCCTCAAATTTTATTGATGGAAATTTATGTTATCTTTTAGGGATAAGGTGCACAAATTCCCCGAAGGCATTTGTCCCATTTTGCCCTAAATTTTTTTTTGTCCCAATACACCTGATGTTTACTACATTGCACCTCCATTAGAAAATGTAATAGATAGGCAAATGTACGTTTTAGCACTCCCATCGGTTTCAGCACAGTTTGTGACTTTCTTTTGAAAAGAAGGGACATGAACGTCGTTAGGGGTATCTTCGAACCAGAAAAAAGTTCGAAAGCAAAATGGGACATCCACAAAAACCTCGAAGGCATTTGTGCATCTCTTATCCCCTGCCTCTTACGGTCTTACTAGGGAATTGTCCAAAGCCCACTTGTAACTAATACTTTGATCAACCTAACCCTAAATGACGTCAATCATTGAGCTTATGAAACTCATCAATTAGTTGATGTTCAAGATGGATGCTTACGTAGAGATTACAGACCTTTAAGGACTATTTGGTACATTGGAATGGGAAATAGGAATAAAGAATTTGATATGATCCCACATCGGTTCCACACAAGAGTGTGGAGTGGTACTTAGCTTGATGGGTTCTCCCACTTAATAGACTAGTTTTTTTTTGGGTTGAACTCTTCCATTGTGCTTGGGTACCTATCATTAGTGCTTTTATTGAGAGTCAGTATATAGCAGGAGAGGGCTACTTGGGAAATAGCTACCTGGAAGAGGGCTGCACGGTGCTGAGGTGGGTCGGAGTGAGTATTGCTTGAGTGTGAGCGAAAAGCAAAGTGAATGTCGTCCGCGAACGTCCGGTATGGAATGATACGATCTCACATCGGTTCCACATAAGAGTGTGGAGCGATACTTAAGCTTGATGAGTTCTCCCACCTAATAGGCTAGTTTTTTGGGTTGGGTTCTTCCATTGGGCTTGAGTACCTATCAGAATCCCTTTCCATTATTATTTCTCATGAAATGGAATCAATAATTTGATTCAATTCCTTATGTTTGGATTAGTTTAGGAATCTTACATGAGAATGATGGTTTGTTTTCATCATATTGTTTGGTAATACTAAGAGTTAGAATGAAAATAAAAACAAACTGGCAATAATACATTATCCCATGATTTCAAATAAAATTTGAAAGTAAAATAGCAAATTTAAGTTATTTTACATTATCTCTTTAAAAGAGAGAATCAAAATACCACATAGGTATGATGAATCAAATTCCTACTTAGAAGTAGGAGTTTGTTTCCACCGGAAATAACTTTTGATTCCATTTCTATTCTTGTATAACTTATTCAAACATAGGAATGAAGAAGAAATGAAATGAGATTCTATTTCCCACTCTCTATTCCTGCAAACGCCCAGTAAAAGCGGTATTTAAATTGAGTTTTCAGCATCTTCAAACTATTTTGGGTATATATGCATGACGTATAATCCATCATCTAGGTGAGAAAATGACAGGTTTGGACCATCATTGAAGATGATAATTATTATGGAAAAGACAAGAAAGTACAGATTTAATATATGATTAAAAGAAAAACTTCTCACACTATGCTTAGTAATTGTTAGTTAATTAACCCTCTCGAATATACTATTTGGCCCATACATTACTAGACTACATTAGGGTTTTCTTTTCTTTTCTTTTCTTTTTTCAAACATTTACAAGCAAATTTTCCAAATAGTGACCTTTTCTCCATGAGAAAAAAAAATGCTAACAAACTTATTTGTAAAAAGTGCCAAGAAAAAAAAAGTCTTTGAAAATATTTGTCTACAAACTCTAATTTCTTCATACATTATTTTAAGTTTTGGGAAAAAAAAATTTATTTTAAAGGGCAAAAATATCTTAGGTGGCGTTTGCTTTTTTTTACTCAATACTGAATAGAATTTTTGCTCTAAATAGTGCTTAATAAGATTAAGTATTTAATCGTTTCTAAAAAAATGAATCTTTTATTTTTTATCTAAATTTTGAAAAAATAAAATTTTAAATAAAAAAGTAATAATATTTATTTTTTATTTCATTAGTATGAAACGGATCATGATAGCTTCGATTATATCATAAAGAATATAATTTTCTAATATTGTAATATCCTAGTTTCTTTTTTAAAAGATATTGAAAAAGTATTAAGAAAAACCAAAAAAATAAATATCTTGCCTTTTGTATTCAACCAAAAATTTAAAAATTTAGTAATAAGTGATAAAAAAATTTAAAAAAACAAGCGAAATTTGAATCTTTGAAAGCAAATTTGCTTTCAGCAAAGGCGAAAAAACAAACTTCTACCTAGTTTTATCTTCATATCCTCCCATGCTCCTCCCCTCATTCTCACTACAAGAAAAGTGAGCTTTTAGTTGGGGTTACCGGCCTAACCAAAAGTAGATCCAAGTCTGACCATATGATATAGATGCAAAGAAAATGAAGTTTCTGACCAAGGGCATGGCTATAGGGGGCATAACTATAGGTTATAGTTACAATTTTAGTTTTGGCCCCTACACTAAAGGTGGTTTGGCCTATGGTTGAGGTCATTTTTTGGCCGCAACTAAAAGATATGACTACGGATGGGGCCATTTCTTGACCGCAACTATAAGAGATGGTTATTGATGGAGCTATTTCTTGGCCGCAACTATAAAGGTGACTATGGTTGAAGCTATTTCATGGCCGCAATTATAAGGGTGATTATGGTTGAAGTACATTTAATGGCCGCAACTATGAGGGGTGACATGGTTGAAGCTATTTCATGGCCGCAACTATAAGCATACTAAAAGGTGATATATAGATGGGGTGATTTGTTGGCCGCTACTATAAGTGTAGATATATATGGGGTTTTTCTTTTGGCTGCTATTTGTTACGAAATATGGCTGGTGGAATCTTTTTGGGTGTAACAGAAATCTTAGAACATAAGGAGATATAATCTACTCCCACCCAAAGATTTTAGCGAATGATATC
Source organism: Tetrastigma voinierianum (assembly GCA_016808115.1). Taxonomy (NCBI): domain Eukaryota; kingdom Viridiplantae; phylum Streptophyta; class Magnoliopsida; order Vitales; family Vitaceae; genus Tetrastigma; species Tetrastigma voinierianum. The sequence goes on along the minus strand of JAEQBH010003479.1, from coordinate 23,349 downwards.
GCATTATCCACCAGACGACGGAGTAGCGAGCCAAAACGAGTTAACAAAAAGATTCAAGTGAAGTTCCATAGATTAAAAAAAAAAAGCCAAATCTCATATTTCAATCACAAAAAATTACATTGTTAAAACCAATTCAAGAACCATAAAGGCTAGAAAGTCCAATTTGTATATATAAACTGAACATAAAATTTTTTTCTTAAGTCTTCCTTTCACTCAACATGAATCAACAAAATAGTATTAGCCAAAAATAGTGCATGTTCCCTAGTGTTCAATTGAACTCCAATTGAGCCACCCTCTTTGGATGCTTAAGATTTGTAGAAGATTGTAGCTCCCATCCTTGCCTAGGCGGATGAGGGACCACACGGAGCTGAACTTCTTAGCAGTTTTAGGCATTAGTGGACCCATTTCAATCATATAAATCATAAATGATATAAACTTGCAATACTCTTACTTTGTAGTGTTGTTTAAATATTCTGTACATAAATTCTTGAGTCCCATTCTTGTACTTACACAAAGTTCACAATTACAAAATTTTACATTTACATTTCAAAAAAATTCTTGGACCTACATCGGAAAGCTCTAATGTTGTGTTGTACAGCGAATGAGGGAATGTATTTGGCGATCTCTTGATCACCTACATGGATGAAACACTTTCGTGCTAAGATTATAGCTTAGTAGGAAAGCGAGATAACATATATGACCATAGTGGTCCAATTCTGATATCACATTGCCGCATAATTTTCATATCAAAATACTCGTCTCGCGGGAGTCACGTAACATAAATCTTGTATGAGATCTTCGTGGAGTGCAATACGAAACGAAGCGATTACTTGTGATTTCGTATAATTATTTACATATAACGTATTATTCAGATTCTTATCATATAAATGTTTGCTTGTATAGACCATAAATAATGAATGAGAGGGACACATCATAATAAATCTTAGGAAAGGTACGATGCATTCTTGCGAACGAGTGCGAAACCTGTCGTTGCCCGTATAATGAGGTGTCGTAGCACGTGCAGTGTCGTATCGCGGCCCGGAGAGTGTCGTCGCGCTGTCGAGGAGGTGTCGAAGCACTAAGCGAGCGTCGAAACTGGCGGCGTCGAGCACTGGCGGGGAGTGTGTAGCGCTAATCGAGAGGTGCCTATTCATTCACTATTCAATCTTAAGCAAGCATACAATTATATGTGTTTAAAAGCATTTTATGTTTCTTACTCACATTCTTGTACTTGGATTACACATGCAAATAAGGAGCAAGAAAACAAAGTCTACCCAGAACATTTTTACATATAACTTGTATACAGGTACAAACCCTTTCATTTACTTGTTAGGATCCTACATTAATCCAATTGATGGTTTCTAGAATTACTTGAAGACAAACGAAAAACAAGGAAAAGGTTTACCAGGGTTGCCTGGCGGAAGACTTTTATTCCCAGGCGAAGTATTCTTGATGACGACGGTGAGGCTTCATGGCGCCCCAACCCGACACCCCATATCAGGAAAAGGTGTCACAAATCTAAGAACTATAAATATGTTAACTTATATAATTCTAAACAATTATCTTGAAAATATAAACTTACAAAAAATATAAACATATACATTATCATATTACAACCCCACCATTGGAGTAATCAACATATTCAATTTCATCATTTACAAAACTTTTCATTGTTTTCAAAAAAAAAAAAAATGTACATCATCTGAAAGTAAACCAAAACATCATTGATGGGCACCTACTGTTGTGTTGGCCGTTGCTGATGTGGGACGTCCTTTATTATCACTTCTCCCTCGATACCTACACGGATAAACACCCGTGATAAGCTTTATAGCTTAGTGAAGATCCATAAATATGGGCTGACCACTCTCTTGATCGTCCTGAAACACGTATTACCATCATCCCCAACTATACATAGACATATACATTTAACCATATATGACACAATACTTCAACTACTTATCACTAACATTTCAACATAAGGTAATGAATCATAACAATTCCACTAATTGATTTATTTGCACTTTCACGACATTCCTTATCTTTAGCCTTATGGGTTATGCTTCATGTCTTATATCTTGTCATTTATAATTTTCATTACATTTTTCATTTCATGTAGTTTCCATGTTTCATGTCTTTTAGAAACATTAAAAAATTTTCATCTCATCTTATGTCATGCCTGCATATTCCAAAGAAGTGGATCATGGGATGGAACTGTATGTACCCAAAGGTACTATCCTTTGTGTCTGAACAGTGATCTATAAAGTATCTTGTATTGTATGGCACAAGCGGGGCCTTTGTGAGATCGAATGAGATCCATGTCATTGACCCGACGAGGTCACTCGTACGTAAGCGTATCTTGCAACCTTGTTATCCCTATAGGCATGCATATCTATCAAACTACCTAGTCATAAGCAGACAATCAATTTTATTATGTTTTCTTAACAATCTTTCAAATATTAAAACACATATCCCATATACATGAATAATTACTGACATCCTGTATACATATGGGATATTCACTATCAATTATTCTCTTAAACATGTAAGATAGTTTCACATATTTTTTATGATCATTTGACTATTCTGTGCTTCTTCATATAACAAAAATACATGTACTCTTCTTCACACGATCAGAGTTCATATCCTTTCGTATCTTAATCATCTCGATATATTTATCCTATATCATGTAACATTAATTCATATAACTTTTATACAATTTTCATTATTACATACTCATAACTAGGCATATATCTTTGTTGGTGATAATTATTTAAGAAATCATCTAAGTGTCTCGGGGTCACATAGGAGAAGGCAAGAATTCTTCTCCGCAATAAGGGTTCATCGCGCCAAGAGCCTTAACAGGCGAAAGCGAGAGCTCTCATTTGTGAATTTTCTGGGTATAATGGGGTCCAAATCTGAATACACTTCCTTCATGGAAGTTGTTCTCCTAGAAGTCTAATTTACCCAAAAATTGAAATCACTGCATTTAGATCAACCTATCCCAAGATATGACTCAAACACTCAAGACAGGTCTGGACGAACCTTAACTGACTGAAAACAGAGCTCCACTTTGATTAATTTCTGGGTACAATAGGGTCCAAATATAAATACACTTCCTTTATGGAAGTTGTTCTACAAGAAGTCTAGTTTACCTAGAAATTGGAATCACTAAATTTGAATCAACCTAGCCTAAGATATGACTCAAACACTCAAGGATGGTTTGGTTTCCAGTCAAAACCGAGAACTGGAATTGAATTCCAAATTCATGGCTCATAGTACCATAATTTGACCTGGTGGTCTTCTGAATATTTAAAGCTACAGATCTTAGGATTCTCCTCCAATAAGAATCATTCTGTTTGGAGGTCTCTAGGCCAAGACATGGCCAAAACAAGAACAAGGGTTTTAGAACACTTTTGATAGCAAATCCCTTAAAATACCTACATGTTTCTTTACACATTTTTCACACCAAACTCCTCCATTGAGGATCCAAAACAAAATCACAACACAAAAAAACACAAAATAGAAGAAGGGAATCCCAAACCTTAACCAAACTTCAAACCCTAGCTTTCTTCTTCTTCTTCTCTTTCTCCTCTTCCTTCCTCCTTCTTCCTTCTCACTTGAATAAGTAGATCTCCAAAGAAATTGAAGAGAAAGCAACCAAAAATGGCTCTTCTCCCTCAAGAACCCGTAAGCCCTAGCTCTCTTCTCCAAACACCCAAAATGAGAACTCCTCTTCTCATAGACCAATTTAGTCTTATCCATTTTTCTGAGAGCCATGTTTGGCAAAAAAAAAAAAATCTCATTTTTGGTTAAACTTTCTTCTTTTTGCATTTTAGTCCCTCTTCATTTTATCATCTGCAAATCACTTATCACAAATTCTAATATGGCATAACATCATTTAACCTAATGTCTCTTAAGTCCTTAATTTGAAATTGACCATTATACCCTGGACTCTTGGATTCATTCCGGGTTTATCGTTTTTCACTCTTAGCACTTAAATTCTGGAAAAATACAAATTTTACTTTTATTATACCTCTAAACTGTAATAAACTACTGGGGTATAATTTGGGGTGTTACAACTCTCTCCCCCTTAAAAGAATTTCGTCCTTGAAAAATTCATACCTTAATAAAAAAGTTACGGGTACTGTGCCCTCATAGTCACTTCTGGCTCCCAAGTAGGTTTCTTTCTGCCATGGTGTTTCCAGAGCACTTTAACCAACGGTACTTGTTTATTTCGCAACGGCTTCACTTCACGAGCTAGAATAGCCTTTGACTCTTCATCATACGAGAAATCCTGTTGCTCTTGTACTTCTTGTATTGGCAGGATATGCGATTCATTTGAGCGGTGAACACATCACAACTTAATATTAACTCCGAGGGAGTGTTCAAAACTGATAAGCCACTCGGTTCGATTCTCCAAACTCATAAGGATTAATGGAACTTGACTCAACTTTCCTTTCTTCCAAATCTCGAGTACTTTTTTTCCATGGTGATACCTTCATGAATAATACTCATTCCAACTTCATATTCAATATCTTTCCTTTTCAAATCGGCATATGACTTTTGTTGATCACTAGTATCCTTTAACCTTTGCCGAATAATCTGAACTTTCTCTTATGTATCTTTTACTATGTCTGGACCAATCACTTTATGCTCATTCAATTATGTCCAACATACAGGAGTTCTACATTTCCGGCCATACAAAGCCTCATATGGTGTCATGCTAATGCTTGATTGATAACTATTGTTATAGGAAAATTCCATCAATGGAATATACCTATCCCAACTTCCAGGAAGATCCATAACACAACCCCGTAACATATCTTCCAGCACCTGAATCAATCTTTCGGACTGTCCATCTGTCTACGGGTGAAAAGTCAGGCCGAATTGAGACAAGTAACCAATGCCGATTGTAACTCTTCTGTAATCTGATAAACTCAATCTCGTCGACACACCGATTAAATCTGAATACCATGCAATCGAACAATCTCATCCACATATAGCTCAAATTTAGTCGATCCATAGAATACTCAACTTAACCGGGTATAAAATGCCGACTTATGAGCCATCAATCATCACCCCATACCAAAACTTCATGCTCTTCAAGGTAAGTGGGAACTACCACAAATTCCATGGCAATTCTCGTCCATTTCCACTGGTGGAATCAACGGATTTTAATGCACTGGGATGGTACTCGGGTGTTTAGCTTTTACTTGCCGACATCGCCAAACATTCGACACATAGTCCGTCACATCCTTTTTTTCATTCCTTCCACTAATAACATTGCTTCCAAACTCGTACATCTTATACCTTGTGGATGCATGTTAAATAATCGTATTATTTTTACTTCCATATAACAACTTTTTCTTCAACTCATTATCAGCTGCGACATAATCTATTCCGAAAATACAAACTTCCATATTCTTTTACTAAAAATCATCATCACTATCTCCCGACCAATCGTAATTCCTTTTGCAACTATTCACCGCCTTTTTTGAGCATCTATAATTATTTCGGTTTTTAAAAATAGGGGTCGGCTTTTAATTGACCTAATATAGCTCCATCAGATATTATTTTCCATTCACTACGCCGTAATAACAGTCGCTATCGCCTTCATAAATCTTCCGGGGCGTAGTCTATTTTGCAACTATTATCTTGAACAACTCCAACCACCTCTCGTTGTCTCAAAGTAAGCTCCTTCTAATAAATACTCGACTTTAAGATCCGTATAAATTATGCATTTTTCACCATATAATGTCGCGATATCTTTCAAAGCGAATACTACCGCAACCCACTCCAAATCATGTAGATAATTGTTCATGTGACTTCAACTGTCTGGATGCATATGCCACTACTTACCATCTCTCAGACAACACAACCGGACCAATTCTCAAGCCTCACTATACTGTGGTATACTCTTTACCCGAGGTAGTGGGCCACGCTAATACTAGTGCTTCAACTAGCATTTTCTTCTAACTCAAGCTCAAAACTATTTTGACATTTATCTATCCACTCAAACTTTACCTACTCGAGCACTGTGAATGAGCAGCTATGACAGAGAATCCTCTACAAATCTTCTATAATATCCTACTAGGCCGAATAAACTTCTCACTTCAAATAGCATCAAGGTCAATTCAATTACAAATCTTCAATCTAGCAGGATCAACTCCTTATAACCTTAGCAAAACACACATGGGCTTAGAATGAAACTTTCTTTAGCCAAAAATCATATTTTCTAAGCTTAACATACAACTTCTTCTCTGAAAGTCAGAGAACCATTTTCAGCTGTTGCCTATGCTCTTGCTTCATCTCTCTGAATATACCAATATATCATCGATGTGACCACCACAGTCCGCCCAAATGTGGCCTCGAAACAATCTCTATTCATCAAATCCATGAATGCCGCCAGTTTAATGGGCCCCAATGGTATTACTAAAACCCATAATGGCCATATTTCGAGTCCTAAATGTTAGTTCCTTGCACGCCTAAGATCTTTTTACTCAAGAATTGATATACCTCGATCGCAGTCTATCTTTGAGAAGACACTTTGCCCTTCTCTCAACCGATCAAATAGATCTTCAATTCTTGGCAACTAGTAATTTGTTTTTCTGCCATTGTCGCCCTATCGATCCGGGCCGATAATCAATGCACATCCATAGATGCTATATTTTTTTCACAAACAAAACAAGCTACACTTCTAGGGAGAAACATCGTCGAATAAACCCTTTATCCGTAAGCCTTGTAGTTGAATCTTTGCCTCTTCAACTTAGTTTGTTGGCCTCGTAGGGGTGCTCAAATGTGGAGTTGTTCCCTAAAAATCTGCATTAGATAAATCCATCTTCTTTTCAAGTGGAATACCCGGTAGCTCTTTAAGAAAGACATCCAAAATTCTCTCACTACCAGAATATTTTCCAATTCTATTTGACCTCTTTTAGAGTCAAGCACCAAAGCAAAAAAGGCCTCACATCATTTTCTCAGAAATCATGGAGCTTTTCGTACGCTTGGAAATCACATTGACATTAGGCCGTAACTAATGCTATGTAATTATCACTTCGATTGATTAGAACATCTGCTAATTTACCATCTCTAATGACAATCAATTAGAGCTCTGTTTAGATAATCAATCCATCTTCAAACTGTAAATCACCCATGAATGGTAGAGCAATCAAACTGAAGGTAGTACCCTCATCATGAATAACTATAGGCAATTCTTATATACTCTTATTAATATTAAACACTTCTGGTCTAAGGGACTGCTAAATGCATATCATATAACAATCTTCCGACCATGTTATCTTATCAAACACATGCTCACGCATTACATATTAACGGTAGAACTGTGGGTCGCTAATGCATGCATCTCAATATCATATAGAAAATATACCACAATCACTTCGTGAGAGGTAATAATCTCAAATTATACCCTAATGGTTTTATGGCATATTGAAGTAAAATGGAAGCTCAATTGTGCTTCGGAAATTTTCGTTATGAAAATGATATGATCTAATTTTTAGTTAGCATGTAAGATAGTGGTAAATTATCAACTTAAGGACTTAAAGGACATTAAGGTAGAAGATTGTATGCTATTGAGGAATTTTAGTATAAAGGAAATGTCAGCTCTTGGGGAACAGAAAAATTTCCCCAAACCCTATAAACTATTTCGCCATAACTCTGTCTGTAGGCTCCATCAGAAAAATTCCAATCGGAGGAACCCATGACCCATGCCTACATTTTCCAAGAGGATCCTAAAGTATTAAGATGACTTTAAGACCTCGACTCAACATCTAAAGACGACCTAAGCATCGGTTCTGTTTTGAAAACAAAGTAGTCCTGATTATTTAGGACATATATGGAGTTCTGGTACTCCAAATTTGATGATTCCTTCAAATAAGTGGAAGGAACTAGTGTCCAATTATGGAGCAGACTCTTCTGAAATTGGTTTCATAGTCTGCTACCCGCGGTAAACTAGGGCAACAGACTGGGCCATAATAAAATGCCATAACTTGAGTTTGGATGACGAATTGAGTGATTCCAATTTCTAAGTAAAATAGATTAATAGTGGAACAATGTGCATGAAGGAAGTATGTTGATATTTTGAACTCATTGTACCTCGAAAATTAGGTGAAGTCGGGCCCTGTTTTGGGAAATGATTTTCATGTCCTTTCCTAGAGGATTTTGAGACATCCAAATGTCTCTTATATACTCTCAAAGTATTATTGGAGATGGTTTTGTATGAAAATAAGTCAATATAACTTAGCTAAGTGAGATAAATAAATTGACCTAAAATTTATATGATTTAATGCTAAATAATATGGAATAAATAGAATGGAATAATAAAGAACATGAATTCTAGCCATGTGAAGAAAAAAGAATACATGTATAGTTGGTATATAAAGTAGTATAGAATACATTCTTATGATGATAAGAGATATATGAAAGTGCTCTTTATGAATATGAGAATAGCTTGATAAAGAATATTCTTACATACATGATAACAAGAAGTAGTTCAAGGATGGGACATGCTACTGAAATGTATTAAACCGATTGCCGCTTGTCAAGTAGATGACATATGGGCATGCCTATTGGTGGATACAATCAGAGGATACGTATATAGTCAGTCTGCTCAATATTGACATGGACCCCGTTTGACTGCTATAGTAAAGCACATATGTAGATCATCGCCTGCATAATGATAGTGCCTCAGTACATACAAGCCTATATTCCTCAGATCCACTTTTGGAATATGCGTACATGAAACATAAAAAGAGATAAAGTGATACATAAATAAAACATGAATAATAAACATAGGAAGTAATTTGTAAAATATAATGGTAGTCATAAAATATCGAATAGTCATTACTACGACTAAATGATATGGAATTTGATAGATAAACCATAGGAAGTTAGCATAGCACATATGAGAGTAACATAATGAATTAAATTATTTAATTGTGGGTAAGTTCATGAACTATTATAACTTACAGTTTATATTATTATTATTATATATATATATATATATATATATATATATATATATATATATATATATATGCATAGCAAGTTGCATGAGTATTAGACTGTGATCATCATGGTTAGTGGTCATCCATGCGTAAGGATCCTCACTAAGCTTTATGCTTAGCATGAGTGTTTATCCGTGTAAGTACCGAGGAAGAAGCTAGAGAACAGGACATTCCACATCAACATTAAAGGCTATCTCAGTGATAGGTGCTCACTTACAGTGTTTCTTTTTAATGTTTTATTCTGAACCGTATAATGTAAATAAGCTTTTGGGTATAATGAAAAGGATTTGTAAATAATATGTAAGTGATGCTTTGAAATCTTCAAGCATAATTGGGGTATGATAAAGGTGGTTTTTGTAATATTATGTTAAATTATATGATTATATTTAAGGAATGTTTTAGAACTCGCTTCGCTAATCAGTTTAGTATAGCTGTGACCCCTTTTCCTAACATATAGGTGCTAGGTTGGGGTGTCACAGTGGTGGTGTCAGAGCCTAGGTTTAGGCGACTCTAGATAGAGTATAAGATAAAAATGCATATGTAAAGTAATGTGTTGGACTGATGCAGATGTCTTTGTTTTTTGAATAGGATGGATCGCCCTCCCAATCCAAATTCGAAGAAGTGGTCGAGTGTTAACCAGAGATCAAGGGTTATCCCGCCTGCATCCCCTCCTAAATCAAAAGAAAAGCAATGTCTAACCGAGCTAAAGGAAGCTTTATTATGATATCTCAAGACATGGCTCTGTATTTGATCGACTAACTACCCTTAAGGTCTGACATGGTAAGAAGACACGCTGAGGTGAGAACGCACAGAACAAGCATGGAAGAGTCCTGACAGTTTTAATAATCGTGGTTGGAAAAGCTACAAAGAGTATTGGAGGAAGTTAGATGCCCTCCCAATTAGAGAGTATCATATGCAGTCTCACTATTGCAAAGTGAGGCATATGACTGGTGGAAATTGGTGCTGAAAAGTCCGAGGATTCCAAATCCCATGCCTTGGGAGTTCTTGTCCAGAGTCAGTCAGTGCCACGTGAGATGTATAAGAAGACTAAGTGCAGCGCTCCTCGATTTTGAAGCAAAGGAACCTATCGCGGGTCGTAGCATGAGAAGGAGTTCAAATCATCTCAAATATGCACTTCAGGCCAGTCCTCACCAAAGACATTTCTCTGTAGGTACTTGGAAGATGGATTGGAATGAGTCCATAGTACTTTGGCGCCTGTGGAAATCTCTTCAACAGGAATTTCATTAGCTGTGCAAGTCAGACGAAAGTGGAGAGATTTGAGGCAAGCAACAAAGAAAGATTTCAGAAGAGGAAGCTTTCTAGAGAAGCTTATTCCTCCTCGGGTATAAGAGCTAGAGAGTCCCAAACTGAGTAAATACATAGTTTTTCCACAAGGGGAAGAAGACAAAGAAATACAGCAGTACCTAGTACTGGTAGAGGTGCTTCAACAGGACTAGGAGAAATTCCAGAGTGCCCTCATTGCAATTAATGACATTTGGGAGTTTATAGATTGTTGACAGGAGGGTGCTTTAGATGTGGAAGGACTGAACATTTTATGGAAAATTGTCCTAAAGAGTCAAGGGACAATAAGAATCTCAGTAATAAAGCAGAGGGAAACCTGTGGCACCCACCGTTGACCTCGAGATGCAGGTGTAGGTGTAGAAAGGGGCCGGGGAGCCAAAGATAAAGGGACGAGGAGGGGCATTTGTTAGAGGCGACAGATCGTCCTATGACTTCGCTAGCACGAAAGCATAAGCAGAAGGCTCGTGGGGACCGTGAGGCAATTAGAAGTAATTGATGCATAATTTCTCTTTATGGTGCCGAAATGCATGCATTAATAGACTTTGATCTATCATTCATATGTATGCATTGAGCATGTGTTCGATAAGGTGACATTAAAGGAGCGTGTTTATCATATGATATGCATGTAACCACCAAAGTAGTGTCAATGTGAATAGGTGTGCCAAAAATTGCCCCATAGTTATCCAAGATAAAATTTTCGATGATTTGATTGCCTTATAAGCTTCCGAGAATTTGATTTGATTCTCGGTATGGACTCGGTTGCTCAAGCATGTTATGTCAGATCGTGGACAAGAAGATAGTAGTGTTGAGGGTGCTTTGAATAATCAGGTGATATGATGGTGGCATTAAATCTGTGGTGATGTCCAATGACTTTAGCTAAGCAAAAGCTAGAGATTTAAGGAAAGGATGTGAGACATTTTACTTTGATACTTGACTCTAAGAGAGGTCAAGAGATGTGAAAAGATTCCAATAGCAAGGAAATTCTCCAAAATGTATTCCCTAAAGAGTTGCCCTGGTATCCACTCTGAGAGGGAGATCTGTCCATAGAGACCATACTCCAGAACAACCCCTACTGGGTGGCACCCACATGATGGCTCTTTTCTTTGAATTAAAAGATGCCTGAGGTCAAGTAGCTTAGAGCCATTGGATAAAGGGTTTATATTTGCACTCCAAGAGCTCCTGTGGTGCACTTGTTTTATTCTAGAATAAAGAGGATGGCACATTGGCAATGTGCATTGATTTTCAGACAGATCAATAAAGTACTGTGTTAGCTAAATAAGTACCCATTGCCTAGAATAGAAGATTTATTTATCAATAAGGGGAGCATGTATCTTTTCTAAGAAGATTTATGTATCTAGGTACTACCAATGAGAGTAAAGATGTTGATGCAACAAGACAAACATTCATGACCCCATATGGTCATACGAGTTTTTAGTAATGCTTTTTCAAGTAACAAATGCACCAATGACATTTGAAGATTTGATGAATGTGGTGTTTCAATCTCTACTTAGATAAAGCCAGGTAGTTTTTATTGATGATATATCGTATTCTAAGAATGAGGAAGAGTGCGAAATAACATCCGAGGATAGTTCTACAAACTCTTCAGAGAAAAGAAGTTATATGTCAAGTTTGAAGTAAATGATTCGGGGCTAAAGGAAGTTTTCTTCCTAGGCCACATTGCCTCTGCCGAAGGCATTAAAGTTGATCCAATTAAGATTGAAGCTTATCAGAACCTGAAGCCACCCCAAATGTGATGTGTTTTGGTGAGTTTTTCGGGGTTGCACTGATATTATAGATTTGCGGAACGACTTTTTATCATAGCATCTCCACTCACCAAACTGCTCCAAAAAGATGTGAAGTTTGAGTGGAATGACAAGTGCCAAGCTGTGCTTTGAGGTGTTAGCTAATTACCGGATTAAGCCCAAGTAGTTGACGCACCACCCCGAGTAGCAGTATACCTGTAAGCCAGCGGATGCTTCAAGGATAGGTCTGGGATGTGTGCTAATGCAAGATGGTAAAGTTGTGGCTTATGCATCTAGGTAGTTGAAGCTTTATGAGCATAATTATCCTACTCATGACCTAGAATTGGTTGCGGTAGTGTTTGTTTTGAAAGTATGGTGACACTACTTATATGGGGAAAAGTGTATAGTTTACACAAACCACAAGAGTCTCAAGTACCTGATGACTAAGAAAGAGTTGAATTTGAGGTAGTGGAGGTGGTTAGAGTTGTTTAAAGACTATGACTGTATAGTTGATTACAATCCCGGGAAAGCCAATGTGGTGGTTGATGCCTTAAGCGTAAAGACAAGGGCGCTGTATCACTAACAACATAAAGGATTGAGAATAATGTACCGATGTATTTTTACTAGCTCCAATTTAAGAGCTCAACCTCGCTTCTAAGGCATATGATTATAGATGTTCAAAAGAATGATAAAGAGTTGCAAGAAAAGATTCCTGCAATCTGACAAAAGATGGAGAGTCGAGTGAGTTTCTGTGAAAAGAGGATGGGAGCTTCAGATTTTAGATAGATTATGTGTGCTAGCTGACAGTAAGTTGAAGAAAGAGTTGTTACATGATAACTTAGTGTTTACCATGCATCCTGGAGGCAACAAGATGTACCAGGATTTGAAACAGAACTATTGGTGGAAAGGTATGAAAAGAGATGTAATGGATTATGTTTATGTCGACGTGTTAGCAAGTCAGCCGAACACCAGCCACCGTGCCCGGCTGAATCCCATTCCACCTACAATGGAAATGGGATAATATAGCTATGAATTTCATATTTGGCCTCCCTTACAAAGAGGGAAGCATGATTATTCAAGTGATAATTGATGATCACTAAGTCTACTTCATTTTGTACCGGGCCGATGGACTATTCTATGGACTAACTAATGAGCTTATATGTGATGAGATTGTCCGACGCATGGTGTTCCATTGTTAATTCTTCCTCAGTCGACCGAGACCCAAGATTTACATCAAGATTCTGTGGTTATTATAGTCAAAGATTTGGGCACTCGCCTCACTTCAAAGACAACTTCTTTCACCGCAACAGATAGATAGTCCAAGAGGTTGATCTGCGCTCAAGATATGCTTCGCTTCGGGGATGTGTAATGGAATTTCCTAGAAGTCGGGATAGGTATATTTCATTGTTGGAATTTGCCTATAACAACAGTTATCAATCAAGCATTGGCATTCTACCATATGAGGCTCTGTATGGCTAGAGATATAGAACTCCTGTATGGTGGACAAAATTGAATGAACATAAAGTGATTGGTCCAGACATAGTAAAAGATACAGAAGAGAAAGTTCAGGTTATTCGTCAAAGGTTAAAAGTTTCTAGTGATCGACAAAAATCATATGCCGATTTGAAAAAGGACATTGAATATGAAGTGGGTGATAAAGTGTTCCTAAAGGTATCTCCATGGAGGAAGGTGCTTAGATTTGGGAAGAAAGAGAGAGCTAGAGTTCGAGGTTCATTGGCCCGTATGAGAGTTTTGGAAAATCGGACCAATGGCGTATCTTTTGGCTCTCCCTCTAGAGTTAACCAAATTGCATGATGTATTTCATGTGTCAATGTAAAACCCGAGAAAATTTGAATTTTTCCCAAAAAAATAGCAAAACAGTAAATTGTCGCTACAATATAAGTTGCATACCTAAAATTTTTCTAGATCTTGGATGACAAAATGGACCTCACCGTTGGATTTTTCTCACGAAATCTAGTTACCCGAATGAATTTCGTTAAATTCAGAGACAGTCGAATTTTCACGATTTTTAGAACGTCGAGTGTCTGGTGGACCCCACGGGATTTTTGAGAAAAATCTCGAAAGTGAAAAAAATAAATTAAGTAAAGTTCATTTAAAATAAATTGAACTTAAATCGGGACGAAATAAATTGTTTCGGGGCAGAAACAGACTCGTATGAGTAATCATGGCACGATGTGAGTCATGTCTCCAAACTTAAGAATTAAGTTAGACAAAAGAATATTTTGGGGAAAACAGCCACATTTTCCCTACGTTCGCAAGTAGAGAGGAAGAGAGTAGAGAGGGCTCCAACTTCTCTCGATCACGAACTCGATTGCTCGGTTTCGTCGGAGCTAGAGCAAGTCCATCTACGTGACGAGAGCTACGTGTAGATGCTGGAAAGCAAGAAGGATTTCGCAGAAGATTCACGAAGAGTTTGGGAGATTGTTGGTTCAGTCTCCGGGACTTCGAGAAGCTCCGTCTTCGCTCAAGAGGTAGGGATTCTTCTACGCACAGGTTTATTTCAATTCTAGGGGCTGTTTGGTTGAGTTTTAATGCCCCTAAGGGGCTGTTTGGCCATTTTTCCCCTAGGGGCTGTTTAGCGAAAATAATGGGTTATGGGAATAGTGCCTTTATTTGACTATATGATGTCCAGTTTTGAAGGCTGATTTTCGGTTAGAAAAAGAAAGAATTTAGACTAGTATCCTTCAAGGAAATTGCATCTCTATCTAAGAACTTGATGTTAGGCTTTTGAATCACCCAAATTGGACCTCTATAACCCAAGTTATGGTCCGTTTTCCGGGACCGCCACAAGTTGCCCTGTTTTGGTCGAACCTACTGTCCAAATTTTTGGGACTGATTTTCGGTTGGGAAAAAGTGAGAATTTAGACTATTATCCTTCAAGGAAATTGTAGCTCTATCTGAGAACTTGATGTTAGGCTTTTGAATCACCCAAATTAGACCCTCTATGCTCTGTATATAATTAGTTTAGGACTACTACAACTTAGAGCATTTAATGGTTGTCCAAATTTTGGGGCCCCATTAGAGGCTAGTTTTTGAACTGAGTTCATAACTACCTTGTGGTCTATTATGGCTTGTTGTGTGGAATGTTTTGGGGCATCTCTATGCCACAATTGGTCTTAAGGATGAGGTTGTCATTGCTTGAGTTTGAATGACTTGCTTGGTAGTAATTGATTTGATGTCAATATGTGTATCCTAATGTATTGACATGGATGAATAGTGTGTAGACATGGCCATTACATGGCATGTTGTAGGCTATTTTGTGGACATGTAATGTCATAATTTAGCTTAGAGGATAATGTGAGTTGTTGCTTGACTAAATAATGATTTGATTGTGATATTGAAATATGCACGTATAATATATTGACATGAATGAAATTTTGTGGAGATTACATGCATGTTTGATATAATTGTCCATGATGCATGGGTGATATGCATGAGTAGAATTGTTCATATATCATTCATCATATATGTGACATGGTATAGGCATGAAATGGCACATCGCATTGCATATGCGCGGGGACATCGCATGAAATGGGTGTGAGTGCATGGTTATAATCAACATTGCGTTTGGTGTTTGATGGTGGGCTCAGTACAATGGGATAACGTCTAACAGGGTCACTCGGTCAAAATGGAAACGAAAAATGAAAACATGTGTCGGGTGATGATGAGGGATAAATCCTTACCTAGTGGTGAAATCCGTTAATTTAGCTTTAGCATCTTGCCATAATAATGATGACGAATCATGCATAATCTTTTAGCGGTGAGACAGAAGTCGCTACCCCGAGCCGCCAGATTTTGAATAGAAATGATCATTGAGGTGTAACATCCAAAAAGCTTTTGGTTCGAAAAACAAATGAAATTTGTTTTGTAAAATTATCATCGGATGTAATCCAAGAATGATGAATTTTATCACGCATGGGTTTTGGCATTGTGTGATAGGAGTTGGTTGGGACTCAGGTTTGATGGAGTCGGTGAGGACTCGGTACATGGGACATGGTGAGTCGCATTTCATTCATGGCATGTAGATTCCATTCTAGGTTTGCATAATCTTGGTGGAATGTGTTTCTTTTAATTGACATGACCATTACATGTGCATAGGTGAGGCAGCCTTTATAGGGACACTCTATTGGTCGTCTCACCCCATCGTAAGGACCCCTTTTAGTACGAGGGTGTGCGGGAAATGACGGCTCTTTCAGGAGCATCATTGTGAAGAAAGTCGGGTTATGGCTTTTGTTCTTACTTTTGTAAAATATTTTAGAACAAACTGTTTTGATATATGTTTTTGTGTAAAAAGTATTGTAATTAAACTCTTAAGGACTATGGTATTATAGCCTTGTGCATTATGTTTGAGTATGGATAAATGGACCCTATGTGGTCATTTTTACTCGTAGATGGACCCAGAGAGGTAATGATATGATAATTGGCCCCGGATGGGCCATGCTATTATCTGTTGTACAAATGTATTTTTTGGTAGAGCTCCTTGTACAAAGGAGATTGTCCGATTTTTGTTAAATTATGGGTAAAGGAGACACAATAGTGTGGTATCGGGTTACTCGACATCCACATGTTTTCCGCGGGTTGACGGTTGGTCAACGGACCCCCTGGTTTTGGGGCGTCACAATCTATGCTGCGGAGATACAGATAAGATGAATCGCATATCTTGTCCATGCAAGAAGTGCAAGTGCATCAAGATTATTCCTATGATGAGAAGCTAAAAGCTATATTAGCTCGAGAAGTGACACAGTTGCAAAATAAGCAGGTACCATTGGTAAAAGTACTCTGGCAACACCATGGTATGGAAGAAGGAACATGGGAATCAGAAGAAACAATGAGGACTCAGTACCCACATCTATTTGATTCAGGTGTGAATTTCGAGGACAAAATTCTTTTAAGGGGGGGAGGGAATTGTAACACCCCAAATTATACCCTAATAGTTTTATGGCATGTTTAAAGTAAAATGGAAGTCAAATTGTGTTTTTCGGAAATTTCGAGTTAAATTTGAAAAGGATATAATCAAAATTTTTCAAAAAGAAGTACAAAGGATAAGTGGTAAATTATCAACTTAAGGACTCAAAGGACATTAAGCTAGAAGATTGTATGCTATTGAGGAATTTTAATATAAAGAAAATGTTGGGGTTTTTAGGAAATCTTTGTCAAAATTTTCCTAAAACCCTAAGTAGTATTTGGCCATAAATTGTGAAATTACTCAATTTAGGAAATTCAGTTGGAGAGGAAGCCTAAGACATGTGACTACATTTTCCAAGAAGGTGTAAAAAGTCTTAAAATGACTTTAAGACCTGTTGAATCTAAAGACGAGTTCTTCAGTTATGTTTTGAAAACGAGTCTCGATTATTTAGGACATGTGCGGAGTTCTGGTACTCAAATTGGATGATTCCGATTGGAGAAGAACCCTTTACACCGTAGCTTCAAATAAGTAGAAGGAACTATGTCAAATTATGGAGTTAAGACCCCTGAAATCTGGTTTCATATTCGGTTACCCTTGTAAATTAGGCAAACAGACCAATTTGGCATTAAAATGCCATGACTTGAGTTTGAATGATTCAATTGGAGTGATTCAATTTAAGGTAAATAAATTCATAGTGGAACAATGAAGAATTATATTGAGGTACAGACTCATTAATACCTAGAAAATTAGGTGAAATCGGACCATGTTTTGGGAAATGATTTTCATGTCCTTTCCTATAAGATTTTGAGACATCCAAATGTCTTTTATATACTCTCAAAGTATTATTGGAGATGGTTTTGTATGAAACTAAGTTAGTATAACTTAGCTAAGTGAGATAAATAAATTGACCTAAAAGTTATATGATTTAATGCTAAAATATATGGAATAAATAGAATGGAATAACAAAGGACATGATTTCTAGCCATGTGAAGAAAAGAGAATACATGTATAGTTGAATATAAAATCTGGCATAAAATACATTCCTATGATGATAAGGATATGTGAAAGGCTCTTTATGAATATGAGAATAATGGGTAATTGATCTCATATTCTATGATAACAATAGATTATTCATGTATGTAGGATATGCTAGCGTAATAAAAGCGATTATGCTGACCCGAGGTAGATGGATAGATGGGCATGCCTATTAGGGATACAGTTGTTGCAAGATATAGATATAGTTGGCCTTGTTTTGGTTGATGACATGGACCCCGTTTGGGTCATAGAGTAAAGCACATATAGAGATCATTGTCTCGTACAGTGATAGTACCCTCGGGTACGTACAATTCTTTCCCGTATCCACTTCTTTGGAATATGCATGCATGAAACATGTAAAAAGAGATAAAACGATATTGATAAATAAAACATAGACAAGCTTATAGGAAGTAATTTGTAAAATATAATGGAAATATAAAATACGAATAGTCATTAATACTATATTTAAAATGATATGAAATTTGATAGATAAAGCACGGGAAGTTAGCATAGCACATGAGGTAACATAATGAATTAAATTATTTAATTGTGGTAATTTCATGAATTATTGTAACTTACAAGAGTTTATGAGATCATGTATGTGGCAATAATATGTATGTATGTGTATGTATGTATCTCAAAAGACCCATAAGTCAGATATGATGATCATAGTTAGTGGTCATCCGTGCGTAAGGATCTCACTAAGCTTTATACTTAAGCGCGAGTGTTTATCAGTGTGAGTCTTGAGGGCGGCTAAAGGAGCAAGACATTCCACATCAACATCAAAGGCCATCTCACTGATAGGTGCTCACTTACAGTGTTTCTTTTTAATATTTTGTCAGCGAGTATAATGTATATAAACTTTTTTGGTACAATGAAATGATTTGTAAATAATATGTTAGTGATGCTTTAATTGCTTCACATATTAGGGTATGATGTGTGGTTCTATAATATATGTTAAATTATATGATTACTCTTTAACAATGTTTAGAAGCTGCTTTCGATTAATCGAGTTTTAAAGTCTGATTTTGTGACACCCTTTCTAGCAATCCTTCACTGCTATGCTCGTCTTGAAGCTGTAAGCATAGGACGATTCATTGTCTCTGACATTGCACCTCCACATCCTCTACGTTGAATCGGGCCACCTCGACCCCTACCTCGATCCCGAGTCGAAGGTGGTACAACAGATCTCCCTCTACCACTTCCTTGCAGGCTCTTATTATCCCTTGACTCTCTAGGACAATTCACCATGAAATGATTTGTGATTCCACACCTGAAGCATCCTCCTATCAATAATCTACAAACACCCAAATTTCGTCTATGGCAATGAGGGCACTCTGGGGTTTCTCCTTGTCTAGCTAAAGCACCTCTCTTAGGCTAAGTACCACATGAGAGCCCCTTCCCTTCCTACCTCTTGTAGCCAAAATGTGCAACGATTCAGTTGGAAGTTTGCTCTTTCCACCCAGGAGGAAGAGCTCCTCTTGAAAATTCTTCTTTTGGAAACCTTTCTTTCTTTACTTGCTTGACCTCTCCACCTTTATAGCGGCTTATACCCAGTGGTAAATTCACATTGGAAAAGTCCTGAGTGCTAAATATCTCTTGATAGACTCATTCAAACCATCCTCAAATTGTCTACGCAATGCTTCGGTGGCCCGACTCGAGCATACTTGCTAAGATGGCTAAATTCTTTTTCGTATTCAGCCACTGATAGGCTTCTCTACTTCAAATTCAAGAATTGCTTCCATTTGGCCTCCTTGTACATACTTTGCCCGGAACTCTTGGACAAAGAAATCCCAAGGCCTAGGGTCCGAAAACCTTGGACGCTTCAAGACAAGCTTCCACCAGTCATAAGCCTCACTTTGTAAAAGCGAGACCGCACAGACTACTCTTTGCTCAGGAGGGCATCTCACCTCCTCCAAACCCTTTGAAGCCTTTCAAGCCAATACTCGACTTTATCGGATTCTTCCAAACTTGTCCCATGAAATTCTTCCGCCCCATGTCTTCTCATCATATCTATTGGACCTTCGGCGTAACCACTCTATGCAAGGCCATATCATGAGAAATCTTTAACAAAGCTTCCGTTGGCTCATTAGGGACATTGTTTTCACTTCTGACTGATTCAAAAGGATCAAAAGCTGATAACTCTTGTTCCCTTGGGTTAACACTTTCAATAGCTTCTTCAACCGGATTCAAGGGACAGTCCATCCTATTCAGAAAACAAAGACATCCACAGCAGGCCAACACATTACTTTACATATGCATTTCTATCTTATACTCTATCTATATAGTCGCCTAAGCACAGGCTCGATACCACCTAAACTATAGCGCCCCAACGGCACCTGTGACGGGAAAAAGGTGTCTAAATGCTGAAGCTATAAACATATTTAACTTATAAAATTCTAAACAATTATTTTGAAAATATAAACTTACAAAAAATATAAACATATACATTATCAAATTACATCCCCACCATTGGAGTGATCAACATATTCAATTCCATCATATACAAACTTTTCATTATTTTCAAAAAAAAAAAATATGCACATCATCTAAAAGTATTCCAAAACATCAGCAGTGGGAACCTACTCTTTGTGTTATACTGCTGATGTGGGACGTCCTTTATTATCACTTCCCCCTCGATACCTACACGGATAAACACTTGTGCTAAGCTTTATAGCTTAATGGGGATCCATAAATATGGACGACCACTATAACAATCGTCACAAACACATGTACAAATGCATCTAACTATACATATACATTTAACCATATATGACACAATACTTGACCACTATCACTAACATTTCAACATAAGACAATAAATCATAACAATTCCGCAAAGTGATTTATTTGCATTTCATGACATTCATTATCTTTTAATAGCATATAGGTTATACTTCATATCTTATATCATGTCATTTATAGTTTTCATTACATTTTTCATTTCATGTAGTTTCCATGTTTCATGTCTTTTAGAAACATTAAAAAAATTTCGTCTCATCTTATGTCATGTCTACATATTCCAAAGAAGTGGATCATGGGAATGGCGTACCCAAGGTACTATCCTTTGTCTGAAGAACGATGATCTATAAACATCTTGTATTGTATGACCCCGAAGCGGGGCCCTGTAATGATCGAAGAGGATCCGTATCATTGACCAAGCAGGGTCATTTGTTTTGTAAACTATATCTTTGCGGCATTGTTATCCCTATAGGCATGCCTATCTATCAGCTACCAGTCATAGCGAGACAATCAATTTATTATGTTTTCTTAACAATCTTTTAAATATGAAAACACATATCCCATATACATGAATAATTACGATCTATCTTGTATACATATGAGATATTCAGCATCGATTACATTGAACATGTGAACCATTTTACATATTTCTTATGATCATTTGATTATATTCTATGTTTCTTCATATAACAAAAATACATGTACTCTTCTTCACATGATTAAAGTTCATATCATTTCGTATCTTAATCATATCAATATATTTATCCTATATCATGTAACATTAATTTATATAACTTTTATACAATTTTCATTATTATATACTCATAACTAGACCATATCTTATTGGTCTTCTATAATCATTTAAGAGACATCTGGTGTCTTAGGGTCACATAGGAGAAAACCAGTCTTCTCACAAATAGGGATTCGTCACGCCGAACCTTAGCCGGCGAAAACGAGCTCCCATTTTGTGAATTTTCTAGGTACAATGGGGTCGAATGCGAGTACACTTCCTTCATATAAGTTGTTATCCTAAAAGTTTAGTTTACCCACAAATTTGAATCACTACATTTGGATCAACCTATCCCAAGATATGACTCAAACACTCGAGGCGAGTAGCCAGGGCCAGAGACCTTATTCTTAAAATAAAGCTCCACTTTGATGAATTTATGGGTACAATGGGGTCTAAATATGAATACACTTTCTTCATGGAAGTTGTTCTACAAGAAGTCTAGTTTACCTAGAAATTGGAATCACTCGATTTGGATCAAACTAGCCCAAGATATGACTCAAACACTCAAGGCTGGTCTGGTTGCCAGTCAAAACCAAGAACTAGAATTGAATTCCGAATTCAGGGCTCATATTACCATAATTTGACCTAGCGGTCTACTGAATATTTAAAGTACGGGTCTTAAGATTCTCCTCCAATTAGAATCATTCTATTTGGAGGTCTCTAGGCCAAGATATGACTAAAAAAAAACAAGGGTTTTAGAAAACTTTTGATAGCAAATCCCTTCAAATACCTACATGTTTCTTTACACATTTTCACGCCCAAAATCCTCCGTTGAGATGATTGAAACAAAATCCACAACCAAACAAACACAAAATAGAAGAGGAATCCCAAACCTTAACAAACTTCAATACAACTTTCTTCTTCTTCTTCTCTTTTTCTCCTCTTCCTTTCTCCTTCTTCTTCATATAAACGAGAGCAGTAGATCTCCAAAGAAATTGAAGAGAAAGCAACCAAAAATGGCTCTTCTCCCTCAAGAACCCGTAAGCCCTAGCTCTCTTCTCCAAACACCTAAAATAAGAACTCCTCTTCTCATAAGACCAATTTTGGTCTTATCCCCTTTTTGTTACAAGGCCATGTTTGGGAAAAAAAAAATCTCATTTTGGTTAAAACTTCTTCTTTTGCATTTAGTCCCTCTTCATTTTATCATTTAGTAAATTATTTATCCACAAATTCTAATATGGCATAACATCATTTGCTTAATGTTTCTTAAGTCCTTAATTTACAATTATTAAATTATATTCTTGACTCTTTGATTAATTACGGAGTTTATAGTTCCATACCAGCACTTAAATTCTAGAAAAATACAAGTTTTACTTTTATTATACCCTAAACTGTAATAAACTATTAGGGTATAATTTGGGGTGTTACACTTCGGGTTCGCTGGCGCTCCTTCATAGCGAAGCGAGTTCGGGTTTATGCGAAATTAGGACTTTGCCTCTTTTCATGGAAATTTCCAACCAAACAAAACAGCCTCACGTCGACTTGAAGTCCAAGCTCAAACCCTGACCAAAAACACTTTTATTAGGATTTTCTACACAAACCTAGACAAGGAGGGATTTGTGATAGTTTCCATACAAGAATTCCATACTACTTCGATCTTAATAAATAGGAGAATTTCATATAAAAGTTTCATACTAACAAATATGAGAGTTTCAAACCTGGATTTCTTAGACTTCCCGACAAACTTCCTTTCTTCTTCTTAGTACAAGGATAGATCTCCAAAAAGATGGAGAGCAATCACCGAAATGACTCTTCTCCCTCAGCCGTAGCCTGGCTCTCCAAACACTAAAA